>JAUTXW010003684.1:0-617071 GCA_030620095.1 Kuschelorhynchus macadamiae | reverse complement strand
TCATAAAACTAAATAGAAACCTTTCAAATCCAAATGTTTTATTTTCATAATGAATGAATCTGGTTTTTAGTTGTTTTCTTCAAGGTCCTTTTTTTCGAAAAAGTGTTGACCTGCATGGGCGTGGTTCGGGTTTTTCTTAATCAAACCTTATTAAGATAATTGGTATATTAACAAAAAACTTACCCAGGTGAATGGGACATAAGCAAATAAAAAAAAACTTTGAGGGAAATTTGAAATTGCTTAGTTTTTCATAAAACTAAAGAGAATCTTAGAAATTCAAATAAATTATTTTCATGATACTTGAATGCAACTAAAAATATTACCGTAAATAGCATCGGTATTAAAAGCTTTATGGTTTCATATAAACATCCTCAGGAGCATATGCTGGAACTCTTAAGGTAGTTGGTTAGGGAAAACTTTCTCTTTATTTATTCCCAAACAACTATAATAGTTTATTCAGGGGAAATACTGAACTAAAAATATAAAAATAATAAAATATTTATAATACAAAGATGCAAGGAATACTGTAAGATGTAAAAAAAATAATATCAAAAACATACAAATAATAGAAATATACTACATAACTTTTTAACTCATTATTACAAGAAAAAATGTGTAGTATTTTCTTGGACTTTTAGAAATTATTTACTTTCCTGATTTCTTTGGTAAATTAATGTAAAATTCAACAACTTTTATCCAAAATTACTTTTTATTGATAATGTCTGAAATAGTTATCTATTTTGTCTTGTATTATATTGGTGTATTGTCTTATGTAATGTGATATTTGAGTGTTATTATGCAAACTTTTAATTTATAAAGCGAACATCTAGATATCCTTTAGGTTTATATAAATTTGATGTAGGTTCTAAATATGGTAGTTGGTATGAATGCATTTAAGAATTTTGTTTTGTATTTTTTTAAAAAGGATTTAGATTATTTGAATCAGCAAATCCTTTAACTGGAATTAAGTACTGTAATTTTGAGTAAATTAATGGAAAATAAATAATTTTTAAAAATTTTAAAGGTATATAATATTGTATACAAAATACCAATTATAAGGGGAAACACTGTTGGTTTTAATACTTAATATGTATTTCCAGCTCAAATTTTCATCAAAATATATACTCAAAAATGTTATACTTTTAGAATATTCTATTTCTAGTTCTAAAATTTTAAAGGAGATATTTACATTTTTATTGGTTTTACTTATAAACATAAATGTGGATTTTTGAAAATTCGGAGATAATTTATGTGACTGTAGCCATGATAATAATAGATTTAGGTCATAAATAATCTGATTGTAAATTATTGAAGTAGTTCTATATATAATTAATAATTAAATATTACTCTTATAGTTTGATTTAGATATTGATTTGATGTATATTAAAAACAAGACAAGTCCCAATATAGATCCTTGTGGGACACCACAATTTATTAATAAATTTGAACTTTTAATATTTTTAATTTGTACAAACTGTATTCTTTTTGACAAATAATTTTGAATCCAATTATATGTGAAACCCCTAATTCCCAGCTGATACAGTGCCTTAATAATATATCGTGATTTGAAGTATCAAAAGCTTTTCGTAAATCAAAAGACAATATGCAGCATTTGCTGTCTTTTTATTTCCGAAAACCATATTGTCGTAAAAAAAGTAAATTTGGCTTTTCTTTATTATTCTGTTCTTTATCAATTTTTTCAAAATGTTTGATAAAATAGGCAAAACAGATACCAGATAGTTATTACACTCAAATTTTGTTCTATTTTTAAAAACTTTCATAATTTTCATTTTTTTCTGGAGTAATTCCTAATTCTAAAGATAATTTATATGAATGTTTTAAAATGGGGGATATTTTACACTTTAAAGTTTTTAGAATTTTGACAGAACTAGCAAATACGCTGGCTTTTTTTAAAATCTAATTGTTCAACAACTTCTCCAATTTCTCTTTCTGTAATTTCATTCGGGTCCAAAAACATGGAGGTTTTATTATCTTCTAACTGGTATTTGGTAAAAGTGTTGACCTGCGAGGCGCGTGGTTCGTTTTGTTCTTAATCAAACCTTATTAAGATAATTGCGGGATGTTACCAAAAATTTTACCTAGGTGGATGGAACATATGCGAATAAAAAAAACGTTTAAGGGAAATTTATAAATAAAACCAAATAGAAACCTTTTAGATTCAAATATTTTATTTTCATAGTACTTGAATGTACCTAAAAAGTATTACCATAAATAGTATCAACGTTAAAAGGTTTATGGAGTTGATAATATATACACCCTCAGACGCATATGCTGAAGGCTTAAGGGTGATTTTTAGTTGTTTTGTCGTTCAGGGTTTGATAGTATAGTTTTGTTATTCCTACCCTTTTTGAATCGAGTAAACCAGGGTTTATAATAATTTTGGTAATTAACTGAACGATTTAAAATCATGAAAAAGCCGACTTTCTGTGACACACTTTGACAGTGACTGCAAAATATTCCTAATGGTATCCATTACCGTGTAATCCATTATCAGTATTAAATTAAATTGTTAAAAATTACAAATCCAAGTAGCTTCAAAACCATTGAAAGTTGATTAAAACTTCATGCAGAATCAAAAATAAACACAAATTGGGCGTTTCCATTTAAAAATCTAAAATGTGACGCAACATCTTCTTTTTTTGGATCTCCCTGTATTTGCATTTTACAACTACAGTAAAAAAGATGTCCCCCTTGAAGTCAAAATTGATATGTCCTAGCATTTTTCCCAAAATATACCAGGAGAACCATAAACAGAGGAGCGACCATTTCGCTGGGCCACCATATATATATATATATATATATATATATATATATATATATATATATATATATATATAGATATAAATGATAGAATGTAATATACAAATAGTATTACCGTTACTGTTCAGATTCTAAACTTAAAATACCTAAGAAAATTCTTAAATTAGTAAAATTCAGTAAATTTATCGTCAGGCAGCACTTTTGCAGTATAAAATAACTATTAATAAACTTTATTTTGAAATCATAGGTCTTATTTTTTTTTCTTGTCTATGTCTGTGTATCTCCATAAGTGACAACCAACTTTCGACAGTACAAAAACAAGCCTACCGTCTGGTTTACCCCCGCGGTCTTTTTTTGCTACAACCCTAATCGTTTTATTGACAGAAAAGGTTCTCTAAAAACACAACCGAACCGCAAGGGTCAACACCCCCAGGAAAAAAACGTCTAAAAACACAACGTAAAAAAGCAATCTTTTTGTTCAGGTCTCGGTTTCGGCATACAGGGTGTTTCAGATTTAATGCCGATTTGTTAGAGACGTAGTCCTCTTGTGAAGATAATAAAGAAGTCCTTGATTCTGTTAATTCATCTTTTCATGGGTAACTAATAAGAATGAAAAATGATTCCTCGCCAATAATTAGCGGTTTATTTTATTGCAAGTTTTTATTTCACATTTTTTGTCTGTCTGTCTGTAAAGGTTAAAGTGTAAAATTATTCTTGAAGTGGAGCAAGTGGGATATTGCTTGCCAACAATAATTATTTTTACATTAGTCATTAGACTTAGATGGGAATCCCAAGGGCACCATTTAGGCTCACGGGCCTCATTGTGCTATCCCTCAAGAAGACGTCTCAGGCCAGGAGTCCACTTCTTTTTGGTCGAGCAAGTTCCACATAGATGTCACCCAAGCAAAGCAGTCTGGCGTTGACTAAAGCGTTACATCGACAGACCAGATGCTTGGTAGTTTCATCTACCTTAGCACAAAACCTGCAGTATGGATCGTTGTAGAATCCAATCGTATGCAGGTAATACAGTAGACTCCCGATTCTCCGACTTAATGTGGACCGGGCCTACATCGGATAACTGAAAAATTCGGATAATCGGGTGTTTATATTTAATTCTTAAAAAATAAAACAAAATGGGTAGTCTAGCATGTATATTGATTAGTGCATACAAATATCATATATTGTTATATATTATACGAATACAATGATAAAAAAACTAGTTCTTCTTTAACAGGGAGGTAATAATCAGCTGCTTCCATTTTGTGGAACTTCTATTTTTTGCTGCATTATCTCTCCAGGGTTTAATTACTAAAACGTCATTGGGGGTTGCATCTGGTTGCTGTTCAACATATTTTAACGCTGTTTCAAAAGCTTCTAATGCAACTGCATGTGAAACCTTTTCAATGTCGTCTCCACAATCCAGATCGTCATCTTGGTCACCGTCATTTTGTTTTTTATTTACCATATTGATCAAGCCTTCATCTGTCACCTCTTCTTGTTCATCATCAACAACCCAGGATTCTATGTCTTGCAAAGAAACTTCTTCACAACCTTCCATTCTTTCCGTTATAGCTAGAAGATCGTCAATATGGAAAGACTTCTTCTTCTTTCTTCGACCTGCGGCCCGGAATCTTTGTTATCGTACATAATATTGTGCCATGACTTTTGCAGTGTTGAACTTTTGATAGTATCCCATGCTGTGGCCGCCCAGTAAACAACATCCTTTAAATTAATGCTTTTTAGAGTATCAATTGAATTTTTTTCTAAAAGATGTTCAAGTAAATACTTTCGATAAATTCTTTTGAAATTTTCGAGGACACCCTGATCCATAGGCTGAATTAACGATGTGACGTTAGGAGGTAAAAACATTACTTTTATATCGCCGCTTTCGAGTGATTGTTCATTAGGATGGGAGGGAGCGTTGTCCACCAATTGCTTTTCTTGGAAGTCGGGCGTTCTTAAGATGTTTTTCAACTTTTGGCACGAATTCGTCAAAAAAACAGCCTTTAAAAAGGTAAGCATCCATCGAAGCTTTCTTTTGATTTTTATAAGACACGGGTTCTGTTCAATACCGGGTGTCAAAAAATATCTAATATTGCAATTAATATTTGAAAAACTACAGAACTCATATTTTTCCAAAATTAACACATCAATGTAGTTATAGTAGGGGAGCCAGCACTGATTCCAGTGAACAAGATTTATCAAAATTTTAACTTATGCAGTTCGACTTTGGGGTATTCAGGTACAAAAGTGACCGTTTGTTGTTGTTGTTTTGTTTTTAAACTTTACCATCCTGTATCTCAAAAGTAAAGACTTTTAGGACATAAAAACTTCCCCTTTAACATCAGCACATTAGGAAACGCCCTGTATAGTACTTCACAATGACGGCCCCTGTATAAAGTAATATGACAAACGGAGACATACGGCCACTTTTGCCATACCCGAGTAGCCCAAAGTCGAATGCATAAATTAAAATTTTGATAAATCTCGTTCACTGGATCTGATGCTGGCTGCCCTTGTAAAATCTGGACTTGTAAATCGCGTATCACTATACTGGGTGGACCAATAATAGTGGACGTAGGCAGTAGCCTGGGAACCGTTAATGACAGAACTCAAGAAAAAATATATTTATAGATAAATCGATCAAGAAAAACCAAAATTAAATCATTTTAAACTTCGCCAAATATAGATAAAGGTTCATTAAACATAGTTATATTTTTTAATTATCTAAAGTGCGTATAGTCAAAAAGGAGTGCCATATTATTTAAAGAACGACGGGACACCACTGGTTTAAAGAGATTTTTTGGCCGACCTTCTTAAACCGATTGACTCCGCCCGGTTTTCTTTCGTTTCCCGCACTTTATCAAGTGGCAGGGCGGATGGAAATCCACTACCGTGGCAGAAGCTATTTGGAAGACTCAATAGAGAACAATAAACAAATGCAGATAAAATTTACCGAAAAGAAAGTTGAAGGAGAAACTGTTTCATTTCCATTAACAACTAGTGCAACTTATAATAAACAGTGTTTAGAACTGATATCTCCTCTAAATGTAAACACTCCGACAAACTTTAAGGGGTAGCTCGGCTATTTGAAAAGATGGGGAGTTGCAGTTTTCGCAGCACTAAGCTCGATTTTTGTGAAACTAAATATGCCGTTAACAAAAGTTTCCCAGCCCGCTTGGTTTCTGAGATACAGGGTGATTTTGAAAATACTGCATTTTGGGACCCCCCTCGTAGCTCGCTTACCGTTTGAGATATCAAAAAAGTAAAAACTGCTTATTAAGCAGTTTTTTACGTATAATCCAGTGGCTTAGTCAGATTTTTTGAATCGCCTACCATTTTTGAGTTATTTACCAATATTATGTTTTTTAGCTTTTCAAATACATATAATTTGTGGCATTTATTTTAAAAACAACCCCAATTTTTACATTTTAAGGAAATTTAAACAAAAATCAAAATGGCCATGGATAAACAAACAAATAAACAATTGTATATGAATTGTTTATTACCTCGTTATCTTACATTTTTTCCCATTAATATTTTCTTTATTGCTAAAAATGGTTGAAAGTATGATATGTTAGTTTGTTACATACAGTCAAATGAAAATAATGTTGAGGCTGCCGCCCTTTATTACAACAGGTATGTAGGTATCTAGTTAACTAGTAGTTAGTAAAATCTATTATAAAGCGTGGTAGGTATATTTATTGGAAGGGCTAGGTGTTTTACCTCTGGGTATTTAAATAAATTTTCCACGGATGCTATTGTCCTAACTATCGTTTTTCTGATAATTATTAAGAGAACAATTAGGAACTAAAAGGTGAAAATAATTTTAGGTATCTTGAGCGACGAAAGCCTTTTGCCACGACCAAAATCATATAATAAAGAAAATCGCGAAAATGATAAAATCAACGTCGTGGCCTATGTCGAGGCGAACCCTTCAGTTTCATGTAAAGCTGTTGAAGCTGGAGTGGGTGTTATTAAGTCTAGAGCACAGATAATATTAAAGAAATACAAATTTTTTCCGTACAAAGTAAACATAGTGCAGCACTTGCACCCTGGCGATGCTGAACGTCGATTAAATCTTTGCAATTGGTTTCAATTAAAATTTACAGAAAATGTAAATTTTGCAAGGATAGTTATATGGTCTGATGAAGCACACTTCTCAAGTGCTGGTATTTTTAATCGACGAAATACCAGATACTGGCATCAGAAAAATAAACATTTAGTATTTGAGTGGGAGCAACAAGATCGATTTGGCTTTAGTGTTGCATGCTACATTTTGGGCACACAACTCGTTTATCGAATATATGAGGGAGGTCTCTCAGGGGTTCGTTACCTAGAAATATTGCTGGAGATAATACCGGAGTTGTTGGATAACGTTCTTCTGGCGCATTTAGATAATATCTTCTTTCAGCAAGATGGCGCACCTGCACATAATTCTAATTTAGTACGCCCGTTTTTGGAAAATCAATTTCCTCAAAAGTGGATAGCCACTAATGGACCAATAAGGTGGCCAGCGCGTTCTCCCGATCTTACGGTGCTGGATTTTTTCGTATAGGGCTATATACAAGATAAGGTCACCGCCACCGAGCAGTGGAAGAACTGCGCGAAGCTACTGAAACGGCATTTCGAGATTTACAAGGGCGATCAATCATATTATTGAATGCTCTTAATCGGATTTCAAAACTGACTGAATTATGTGTTAGAGAAAACGGAAATCATTTTCAGCAATTCTTGTAAATAATAAATAAGAAGTAAACTAAACCATTTAGTATTTGTTTTGCTAAAGCTATTAAAGCTATATTTTAAAAAGTGATGATTTGATGTTGAATTGTTGAAATGTTATTTCGAAATTGTTAAATTTAAATGGTTGAAATGTTGATTTGAATTGTTATATACTTGTTACTTGTTTTTGATGTTTTCTTAAAATTGTTATTGATGTTTGGTAGTATATTTATATTACTTCAAAAATGTAGTAAAATCTCAATTGAAACTCCAATTCAAGGTATCTTTCTAAGTAGATCTAGGTAGTGGAATAGATACAGCAAATGTTTTTCATGGCTATCTGGGATATTTTAGAAAAAAATATTTAAAAATGTAAATTTTAGACCAACGGATATAGATAAATACCACAAATTAGATATTTAAAAAGCTAAAAAAACCCTATCGAATTGTCAACCAATATACAGGGTGTCCCATTTAAAAAAAACAGAATATTGGTAAATATTCAATAATGGTTGGTGATAAAAAATCTGACTACGTCACTGGACTCTACGTAAAAAACTGCGTAATAAGCAGTTTTTGTCTTTTTGATATCTCAAACGGTAAACGAGCTACGACGGGGGGTCCCAAAACGCAGTATTTTAAAAATCACCCAGTATCTCAGAAACGAAGCGGGCTGGGAAATTTTTGATTACGGCATCTTTAGTTTAACAAAAATCGAGGAGAGTGTTGCGAAAACCGCAAGTCTCTATCTTTTCAAATAGCCGAGATATCCCGTAAAAGCATCGAAATTTGGACACCCTGTACAGGGTGTCCGGATTTGGTTGCAAAAGCAGGGTATCTCGCTTATTTTTAAAGATAGAACCTTGCTGTTTTCACGAACCCGAACTAATTTTTTGTGAAACTCATGAAGCCGTAAACAAAATTTTCATAGCCTTCTTCGCTTATGAGATACAGGGCGAAATAGAAAATTTTGCATTTTGGGACCCCCCTCGTATCTCGGTTATCCTTTAACTTAACGCAAAGGGAAAAATTGCTGCTTATGCAGTTTTTTACGCTGGATCCAGTGGCGTAGTCATATTTTTCATTTGAGTTGTTATTTTTTATATATGACCCAAAGTTGTGTTTTTTTGAATGGGATACCCTATATATTTGTCCAGAAATTGATTTGTCCTTTTAAAAGCTTCTCAAAAATATATAATAGTATGGGTCTATTTTAATAAACAACAACAAAAATCCTGATTTTTATAATTATCATCCCAAATTTTGCAGTAGGCCATGCAAAACGATGCCGTTTTCTTCTGTTTTCTTGGAAGCAAATGACATTTCCCATTTTGTACGCGTATATAAAATATAGCGCTAGTTTTTTGAATTTATTTATTGTGTAAAAATATATTTGTATTATTATGGAAGAAAACCAAACTTTCGAACATTATGAAAAATACGATATGTTAGCTTGTTTTATATTAAGTAATGAAAATGTTCAAGCGGCTTCTGAGATGTATTTTAACAGGTAAATAGTTAATTTTTAGGTATGTTGAAATACTATTGCTTAATTTTTATTAAGATATCCAGAAAGGAGGCAACCTAATATATCCACTTTTTATCGGATAAAAAAGAATTTACTTAATCACGGATCATTTATCAAACCTCGTACGAAAACATATAATAAAGAAAATCGGGAGGCTGGGGAAATTACGGTTTTGGCTAATGCAGAAGCTTACCCTACAAACTCTTGTAGGGCCAGTGAAAAGAGCATAGGGATTCCAAAACCTAGAGTTCAAGAAATTCTAAAAAAGCACAAATACCACCCATACAAATTTAGGCTCGTGCAGCACTTACAGCCAGGGGATGCAGAGCGTCGGGTAGTCTTCTGCAATTGGTTTCGAGAAAGATGCGATATGGTTAGAGATTTTGAAAGGAAGGATATATGGTCAGACGAAGCACATTTCAGTAATTCTGATATACTCAATAGGCACAATAGTAGATTCTAGTCCCAGGAAAATCAACACCAAATATTTCCCAGAAGACAGCAGGGCAGGTTTGGTCTAAATGTGTCCTGCTTCATATTAGGAACACATATAAAATTTTATATATTTGAGGGAAATCTAACAGCCAATCGCTATATAGAAATTTTAGAGGCAGCTATACATGAATTACTTGACGATGTTCCTGTAGCGCAAATTAACGAAATTTATTTTCAACAGGACGGTGCTCCTGCACACAATTCTGGAATGACGAGATTATTTCTGGACAATAATTTTACCAATCAATGGATCGGAACAAATGCTCCTGTAAGATGGCCCCCTAGGTCCCCAGATTTGTCGATTTTAGATTTCTTTCTATGAGGATATCTGGAAAATAGAATTTACAAAGACCACCATGATAATGTCCAAGATTTAGGAAATGCAATAAGAGAAAATTTTCGCTATTTACAAAATCATCCCGTTATTTTGCTTAATTGCCTAAAACGAATACGAAAATTGTGCGAAGCATGCATAGAACAAAATGGAAATCAGTTTGAACAGTTCTTTTGATTTCCTTGGTTATTGTAGTTCTTATACGACAGTTGATTTTTGCTGAAAGGCTTGTTACATAATAATTTATTACTGTTTTGTTCTTGTGTTACATAAATCTAAGTAGGTAGTACTTTTTTGGTGCGAAATTATCAATACATATTTTGATAAATAGATTTAATTACATATTTATTTTGATTTATTGTTAGGATGTAGATGTTGTTAACGACTTAAAAACGATAAAAGGCAGCATTGTTTTGCATGGCCTACTGCAAAATTTGGGATGATAATTATAAAAATTAGGATTTTTGTTGTTGTTTATTAAAATAGACCGATACTATTATATATTTTTGAGAAGCTTTTAAAAGGACAAATCAATTTCTGGACAAATATACAGGGTGTCCCATTTAAAAAAACACAACTTTGGGTCATATCTAAAAAATAACAACTCAAATGAAAAATATGACTAACGTAAAAAACTGCATAAGCAGCAATTTTTCCCTTTGCGTTAAGTTAAAGGATAACCGAGATACGAGGGGGTCCCAAAATGCAAAATTTTCTATTTCGCCCTGTATCTCATAAACGGAGAAGGCTATGAAAACTTTGTTTACGGCTTCATGAGTTTCACAAAAAATTAGCTCAGGTTCGTGAAAACCGCAAGCTTCTATCTTTAAAAATAAGCGAGATACCCTGCTTTTGCAACCAAATCCGGACACCCTGTACGTGCAATATAAACGTTATAACCAACAATAAATAATTGTTAAATAAAATAATAATTTAAAAATATATTGTTTTTTTTATTCAAGTTTAAATGTAACCTGTATGTGCGCTTGTAACTATTTTTGGAAGTCTCTAAAGGTAAATACAGCTTAGGAATTCTGAAAATCACATTTGACATATTTTAAACTTCTAATTTGTGATCAAATCTAATCTGAAGTAATCAATTCTAATAAATAAAAATTTAACATACTTCATTTCACCCTCCTCACTAAACTGCATCTGCTAATACATAGGTACGTAACCCTACGGTACGCGTCGTTCGGTAAACTGCAGTCGCCTGCGAAAAAGAAAATCATTTTGCGCTCTAGTTAAGCAAATAAGTATTACGGTAACTTTTCGATTAAACTTTTTTGTATCTCACCCGTTATTGACGCATCCGGTAAATAGCATCCCTGTGCATGAATTTAAATACAAATTTATGTTAAGCCATCAGCAAAACACTACTTATGTCGAGATAAGCCCCATACTCCATCCCATTGCCAAAACGCAAGGGGAAAAGTAAAAAATTAAAAAGGAAAATAAAACTAAAAACGACAAAAAAATCACCCTTCATCAAGATGTGCCCGACATGGGACGCCGAGCCAGATATAAATAATGGGTGGCGCGCACACAACTGTATAACTTTATTAAAATTTAGAAACGCACCCCTGAAACTCATTTCCATATGTTTTTACCGTATTTTTAGATAATAAAAAATCCCATTACTCGAGTCTTTTGCCGGCCCCGAACCGCCGCGCCGGAGTCAAAATACACCCAACCCTGCTACGTTTACAATAAGAGAGGTGTTTTGAAAAATTAATTTAAATCGTTATCTGGAGACAGGTAGTATTTTCTGAAGAAATAAAGAGATTTTTATCAAACAGTGCGCCCATAATACCCACTCCTCCGCAGGGGTATATATAATCGGGAATATGAATTTTTCATAAGACTGTCCGTTTGGTACGTTCAGTTCACTCAACACCTTCTTTTTATTGGTACTTATTCGTGAAATGGACGACCAGCAAGGCTTAATTTGACACATTCACACAGGACTTTTTGAGTACCGATTTTAACACGTATATCTCTTAAAAATATGGTAAATCCTTAAAAAATATTTTTAAATGGATAAATTGTTTGGATGTACAGGGTGTTTTTTTTATATTTTGACATGCATTTTCACTCTTCTTTTTTGAGATACAAAACAAGTGTAAATATAAAAGTTGTAGATTTTGATTTGTGATATCTTTTGGTGATGAGATAAAAAAACAAGAGTATAGAAAAGCTGCAAAAACTACACAACTTATATTTTTTTAACGGTACACCCTGTATATTATTAGGTATTTAAAACTTTTTTTGCCGATTTCAAAAATATATGATATGATGGCATTCGTTTTAGCCTTTTCAGAAATATGACACTCTACAAATACTCCTATAGTTTTGTTTATTACACAGGCCAACACACATTTTGGTGCCTGCGATTTTTTAACTGTTCCTGGGTAATTTTTGGATGCAGAATGTAAAAAAGTTCTCAGATTTTGTCTACCAGATCTAATTAAAAAAAAATTGTGTATATATTTTACGTTATAACTGTTATAATATATAATATTACTATTGCCAGTTAAAAAAACAAAGACACATGGATTTAAGTATTTATTGCAAAAACTTAATTTACATAATTACATTAGTTACTAATCACATAAAAATTTTCTTTTATACGACTTTCTAGAATGGAGTTTACTAGGGCAGTCTCGCTGAAGGCTCCAGCAGTAGTCCACCATCATGTGGCTATCCCATCGTCCTTGATAACGATCTTCCATAGTTTTAATATCCTGATGGAATCTTTCTTCCTGTTCTTCACTACAATCACCTAAGTTTTCTGGAAAATGATTTAGGTGGCTGTGGAGGTAGTGAACTTTTATACTCATGTTACAGCCGAGAATATTAAAATTTGAAAGCGTAGTTTCCACTAATTCTACGTAATTCTCTGCTTTATGATTGCCAAGAAAATTTTGTACTACTTGAATAAATGAACACGAAGCGTTAGATTCAGTCTCATTCATTGATGTGGTGAATTGTAGATCTTTAACAAGTTACCTTATTTGAGGACCATCAAATATACCAGCTTTTAGTTTTTCCGTGCTAATGCCAGGAAATTTACGTGACAAATAGAAGATAAGAATTAAGAAGAAGTAAGATTTTTCTCTTGAAACCAAAGGTTCGTTGATCACGTTTCGTTTTCCTTGAATCATGACATCTCTTGAAGGCCAATTTTTATTAACCCAGTGCTCATTTTTAGCTCTGCTGTCCCAAAGGCACAAAAAACAAGGATATTTTGTATAACCACTCTGCTGTCCAAGGAGGAAGTTAACCATTTTTAAATCAACAGAAATTGCCCAATGATGTTCTTCGTATTTAATTTTTGTCAAAACTAATGCAATTGTTTGATATTCTTCCTTCATGGTAGTAGAATGACCAGTAGTAATTGAGCCATATTTGTTACCGTTATGTAAAAGAACACATTTTAAAGTACGTTTTGAACCGTCAATAAAAAGGCGCCAATCATCTGGAGTGTATTCAGGCAAACCCATTTTTTCTAAGAGCCCTTTTATATTGTTACAGAATACCAAGTCATTTTCCTGAGCGAAAAAAGGCAGCAGATCCTTATCTCTTTTACGATAAAATGTAATATTAGTACCTGGACAAAGTAGATTTTTTTCTTTTAATCTGGATATAAGTAATTCAGCGGATTCCTTTGAGAGATTCAGGTCTCTTATAAGATCGTTTAGTTCTTCTTGATTGAAACACTGCGGAGTTGCTAAATTTGCTTCAAATTCGCTGTCGTTTTCTGATTGAATTCTTTGAACTTCGTCAGACGTTGATGTTTCTGTATCATCTTTTGTCAGTTCGGGTAGACTGCTGAATGATGGAACGGGTATTTCTTCCGAATGCGCTACAGGCCTTCTTGCAGAATCTAGATCAGGATATGTCCATTTGTGTCTATTGTTTCTATTTATGCCTTTAATATTAACGAGACAAAAATAGCAATCGTCATGATGGTTTCGTGGTTCTCTCAGAAATCGTTTTTCTGTTCTCTTTCAAAGTGTATTCACCACACACATAACAAAAAACACCGGGATTATTTACACAGGTACGTCTGCCTGGGGATGCCATTGTTTCAGTTTAGTGTCTTGATACTACAAAACGACCAAAATTTACACAAAATGATAGCACAACTTTACTAGGGAAAACTCAGTAATATACTAAATCGAGTACAGCCAAGCAGGTATAGATGGATCGGGTCATAGGCAATTACAGGTATAAAAGTAATTAAGAGCAGTGTATTGAGTAGTTCCTAGTATAGGAACATTGGGTCAGGGACAATTCCAGGTATCCATTTGGTTAATTAGATTCTGGGAAATTTTTATTTTGACTGTTAAGTACATATTTATCTCTTTATTTGTTGTCCTTTATCAGAAAAAAATATCAATTAACCTGTAACCTGTATCTCAAAAACTAGAGCGGATGGAAAGAATCTGGTGGCATTTTTGGAATCAGCACATTAAAAACATCTAAAATCAGATGTTAGATTTCCTGTTTGTGATATTATTAACCAGTTCATGCATAGCATCAGAAGTACTCATGTCTTTAATAAAACCAAATTGATTCATAGATAAGATGGTATTAGCAGTTAAAAAATTGTTTAATCTTTCTTTCAGACTTTTCTAAAAAATGTTATTTATTACATTTATGCGGTGATAATTATTTATTTCATTTTTTTTACCTGAATTCTTGTATATTGGGGTTACAACTGAGATTTTGAAGTAATTTGGGACCTGACCAGTTTTGTAAGCTAAGTTAATTATGGAACACAGAGGATCTAAGAAATGTAAATGTAGAGCTTTCAATACCTCAGATGTAATTCCATCCATAACAGGACTACAATTATTCTTTAAACTATTAACGTATTTTACAACATCATTAGGATCTACAGGCTTAAGAAACATGGAAAAATTTGAATTTATGTTTTCTTAGGTTTATTTATTTTTTTCTGCCATTTTTTTACCTCTACTGCTAAAGAATGAGTTACAAAAGTCACTCAAGTCTTTTCCTTCTGACGAAGTATATTTTCATTGTTTAATATTTTCAATTCAACATTGCCTTTTTTAGTATTGTCATTTGTAGCTTCAGAAATAATATTATAAAAAAATTTTATATTTTTAGAATACATGGATATTTTTTCTTTATAATAATTATTTTTGGTAATTTTTATGATTAAGGTTGTTTCTATATTCTTTGTATTTGTTAATATTTTCTAGCGTAGAGCATTGCGACATAGTTTCAGACTCCTTTACAATAAACTTTATTTTATCAACTAGAAATTCAGTTGCCTCATTTACATCTGTATAATTTAAGGTGTTGTTCCAATTTACTTTAGTAGCCAGACTATTCAATTTGTCAATGTTAATTTTTTTAACCATTTTTTTATTTGGATTTTGATTTTCATCACCATTCACCATTTTATCCTTTCTAGAAACATTAAACATTATATTTATTAGATTTAAGTTTTTGTCTTATAAACAATTGAACATTAACAATAAACCATGTGATGTCATGAGTGATAAGTAATGATTTACATCATTGTTTTTTTTGTAGCAAATTTATATTTATTACTCCTGTTAAAATATCAATATCTTGAGCTATAAGATTGTGAAAATATTCATCAATTTCATTTAAGAATAAATTTAAAATAAATCAACGGGATCTATACAATGTAATAATGCTATAGTTCACATTATCAATTTTTATATTAATTTTTGTTATAGTCATACCTGACATGGGGAGTTTAAGACTTGTAATTTCAGCATTTATTCTATTATTGGTATAAATAATAATTTTAAAAAATTTGTGGCAATACCTTTAATATTTTCATGGAGTAGGTTAAAAGATTTCAACTGTAAATTATTGTTACTTAAGGGGGAACTGCACGCAGTATTATGGATCATTTTCAACCCTTCCGCCGCTGCAATATTATGTTAAAGTTGTAAGAGATATTTATTAGCTTCAATGTGATTTAATTAGGGAAATATGTATAGTTGGGCGCTAAATACGATTTTTTATGAAAAAATTAAAACTGGAATTATAAAATATAAGTAGATTTGCCCATTTTCGACCATTTTTTGACCACTTTTGACGCAAATGCCGTCGCATATAATTTTTTTATCCACAAAATGGCTCTTTACCGCGTTGTATTGATCCTTTGTCTACGTAACTGCAAACTTTGAAATGGTACTCATGTCTTTGTATTTCTGCAGCGCGTGAACCCTTTTAAACCCATTTTTAACTGAAATGTAATTTAAATTGCCTATACATAAACATTTTTTTGAAGTCGGACGCACAGGAAGTTTGTTCTAATACGTAAGTACCATTTCATCTTACATTGAACTTGACTAGACTATGTCGCTGATTTTTCACTTTTTGCGTGCGGTTCTCCCTTAATAGTTCTTCTGACTCAATTATAGTCTTTTGTATACTGATCCAAGAGTGATAGAAATATTCCTGGTTCCATTATCAAATGATAATCGCTTCTTAATTGATGTCCTTCCTTGCTAATTTCACTTTATTTGCGTAAATATGGCAATCTTCAGTTTCACTGTCATGGTCTGTTTGATAGTTCTTTTCGTAGTGAGCATTTGCCTACAAACAGTTTAGGCAATTAGGGTTTTTTAAGTTGCATTGGTATCTTGGATGTCTCTGACTGCAGAAGGTACATGCGTGTGGTACAGCACCACATTTGTAGCAGCGTTTTAAGTTTAAGTCTCCATATATATATATATATATATATATATATATATATATATATATATATATATATATATATATATATATAGAGTTTTGAATTTACTAACTTTCTAAATGTTGTGTCTGAGGTTTCTGCAAATATTGTCCACCTTTTTGTGTAGTTTGATTGTTTGCTAAAGGTTATGTTAATTTTATCCTACTCATCTCATCTCATCTTTAAATCATTTATTAGATCTATATCACTACTATAATTTTTGTTTAGGTCAACAAATTTGATTTTAGGGTTCTTTTGTTCTTTAATTTTTACATGATAGTTATCTCCTAGCACTTGTTTTCAGGTATATCACTTTATGATAATTTGTCAATTTTTAGTCTCTTTATAAAGTTTTGGTAGGAGCATTGGCAAAGGTGGGACTAATATCTGATTTAATTTCTCTGCTTGTACTTGTTTTATAAAGTGTTCTTATGTGAATATTTCTGACTCTCTCATGGTTCTGTGATGTTTGCTGCTTAAGACATTTTTTTGTTGCTTCTGCAAAGCTAATGCAAGGTCTTTGACTGTTGCATTCTTCTAACTTCTCTTCAATAATATCTGCTTTTAATAATATTTGTTCTGAAATGCTTTCCATATACAGTAGTGATTTTTCCATTTCAAACGTTGCATTAGATAGACAAGAACAATATATTGATTTTTTTTTTATCCACATGATGTCTGAGTAAGCACGTCGGTCACGGAGCTCCAATACTTTTTCTTCGAAATAAGTGGTACCTTTTTAGATATAATTATTTTTTTCGCTGGTATAGTGTAGTGAGTGTCTGTGCGCACCCAGTCGTCATTTATAATATTTGAAAAGCGGGTATTTTTGTTTTTAAGTGGCAGCAAATCTGATTCGGATGAAATTGAGAAACTGATCAATAAAGTTTGTACCAATTTTGCTGCTCAGATAGAAGCGAAGATGGACGATAAGCTGAGCAAGTTGGACAGCAAACATCTTTGTGCGAGTCGTTTAAGAAACTTGATTCTTTGGTAACCAAGAACAGTGAGTCTATTGATAGCCTACAAAACCTAGTTGATGATTTAGAACAAAACAGTAAGCGCAATAGTGTGTGTATATGTGGCATGAGTATTCAGGAAGGATATAACCTTCCTAGCAATGTTGTGAACTTTATCACGAAAACTTTAAAAATCAAGTGTTCTGTTCAGGACTTGGATTTTGTGATAAATGTTCGAAATAAAGTGAGTAGTGACGAGGGGCGTAGTACTCTTCTCGTACGGTTTTTGTCAAACATCAAAAAAAGCGAGGTTTTGGCGTCTAGAAAAAAGCTTAAGAACACAGGTATTTCCCTGTATGAAGATCTTACTAGCCGCAGATACGAATTGTTAAGTGCTGTTAAGCAAAAATACGGCATAACTAGTGCTTGGTCTGCCGGAGGAAAAATTTATTATTGGGATCCAAGTAAAAACAAGAAGGTGTTAGTTTCTAGCAAAAATAATATATAATTACTGTTATTTTATTGCGAAGCATTTAATGGGACATCTATTTGGAACTGCTGATTGATTCTATTGTGTTTCAATTCACATGTTCATGCATATATATTTGCGTATTTATTGTAAAAATAGCTATACTTTTTTCCTTGTTAAAATTAAATACTATTTAACAATAAACTACTGATGCCCAGTTTTTACTGCTATTCCAAATAAATAAAAATATATGCCCAGTCCTTATCTTATCTTTGCTCAGTAAGTTGTTATATGTACGGCATTTTTTATTCCTTTTGTTAATCTGATAATGCTGTACTAAATATATTTTGTAGGAACATACAGCTTTTTTCTTTGTGGCTTTTGTGATAAATATACAGATATTTACTTAGGTATTCTTTTGTTATATGGTGTTAACAGCATTATAATTTAGTATTTACTTTTATAGGTGTTGCCAGACTTACTAAAATTTAAAATTATTTATTGTTTATATGTTTTCATAGAGCATTATTGCTTTAAATAATATTTAATTTTATTTACCTCCTAAGTGCTTCTTAGAATGGAGTTCTGTGAACAGATATTAAATACTGTCATATATCATGGAAAGAATCGATTTTTTTAGTTTTGCGCATTTGAATGTTAGATCTTTGTGTTCCAGGTTTGACGTGTTTGCAGATTTTGTAGATGCGGAGCAAGTGGACATTCTAGGACTCTCTGAGACCTGGCTTCATGATAAAATTTCTGATGAAGCCTTGCATATAACTGGTTATAACTTAGTAAGAAGGGACCGTGGAGGACGTGGTGGGAGAGTTGCTTTTTATATTGGTAATGGTTTAAAGTTGTTCCTCCTTCCTCGGGTTCCCTTGAACAATTATGGATATCATCTAAAATGAAGGGTAAGGAACTGTGTTTTGGGACGATTTATAGGCCTCCCAATGCAAATTTGAGGAGTTGTATTGATGAATTAGAAAATGTCTTAGTTTCTTTTTTACCCAAGTATGATTCTGTCATATTTGGGGGCGATTTTAATATAGACCTCTCAAAAACCAATAACACTAGTTCATTGTACTTAAATAACTTTTTTCTAAGTATGGGCTATATCAATTAATCGACGCGCCAACGCGTGTTACGGATGACACTTCGTCGTAACTCCAAGCTTGCAGAAGAACATATAAATGGGGATCTAGAAATAATATATGAAATTTCTAAACATCATGGGTTGATTCTGAATGGTTCTAAATCTCAGTTTCTTTTGTTTGGTAAAAACCGTGATTTATTGTCTTTGCGTGATAACCTTGTTATCAAAATCAACGGTCAACAATTACCACCATCATCCACTTGTAAAAATCTCGGACTAATTTTTGATCCTCAATTGCGCTTTGAGGCGCATGTTTCCAGTCTTTTACAGAGGGGATTTGCCAAGCTCCATACCCTGCATCTGCATCGGAATTATTTATCTTCCGATGTGAAATTGGGATTGTGTGATGCCTTGATCCTTTCAGGTTTGGGATATTGCGACGTAGTATATTGGCCAACTTTATTTAAAAAAGATAAATAGTTTACAAAAACTACAGAATGCCTGTCTCAAGTTTGCGTATGGACATCGAAAATTTGACCATGTTACTCCTCTATTTGTGAAATTCAGATGGTTCACCTTACAGGAAAGATTTCTGTTACATTTGGCAACAATGATTTTTAAAATTATTCAAACTAAACAACCAGAATATCTGTTTGAGAAGCTTATCCCTAGATCGAATATTCACAGTAGGTTGACCCGACACTGTGGCCTGCTTAATGTCCCCAGACACAGTACTGCGCTCTTTCAGCGTTCATTTGGCTACAATTCCGCGAAAATCTTTAATTCTTTGCCATCAGGAATGACTGCTTGCTCCAGCGTCGAAACTTTTAAGAAACACATTAAAGCATTTGTTCAAACTAATAATTATATCAATTGATGGTTATTATAATGATTATGGTTAATTTGTTACCTAGTTGTTGGAATTCTATATTTATAGGTACTTCTGATAATATTATATATATATATATATTTTTTTTTGTTAAAGAGGCGGTTAGATGTGAGTAGCACTTAGCTAGATCTCGCCGCCATTTTACAAGTGTGTTATTTAAAATGTTTGCTCTGAAATAAAGACATTATTTATTTATTTACTTATTTATTTATTTATTTAATGTTATTTTTATGTACTTGGCAGTTAGTGCAGATCCATAGCCTTTGTTACGTAGGCACTGAATTGCTTCGTAATCTTTGTTTTCTATTTTTATGTATCCTTCTTTATCCCTTCACTACTATTGGAATATTAACTACAAGTATCCGTCCGGAGGACCAGTAGACACACCGGAGTATTTGAAATGTATGTGATCAGCTGATACGAGATCCGGCAATACGCAATTTTTAGTATTTCAGGGATTGTAAGGAGTATCGCGAAGAAAAAAATCCAAAAACTTGTCACGAAATACTATTCTCTGATCTTTGCACTAGTCAGGGGACACACTTTTTTCACCAATTAACATGTTATTCACCAAAACTCTCATAACAAACACGAGCAAAAATAGGACAAATGCACGTGATGATGACCAATCTTGCCAATATGTTTTGTCTAATTCAAAAAGTATAATAACTCCCGCCTCATTAAAGCCGAGGTAAAATTTCTCATTAGAAAAAGGCGATTATATTTTCTTTTATGAAATATTGATACATGTACCGATAAGCATCGCGTTCGTACACGGAAAGCCAGAACGTTCTCTCGATGTAAAAAAGGCAACGCCATACACAAATTAACCATGCGAATACATTCGACTCTGTGTGATTTCGATAAATCTGGTTTTACAAACATTCCTTAGGATATTCCCAGCCTGGTGTATTCGAAAGGCATTTCGTGCAAACAAGCTAGGATATATAAACAATCCGGTTACCAACCATTTTTTTTATTTTGTAAAATAAAAATAGATAATAGATAGATAATAAAAATATTGTATTAAATTAATGTTACTAATTTTATTTATTTTTCATGGTAAAGCGATTTTATTGCATCACAGTCAGTTTGTCATATATGGCAACTTTAAAGCCGAATAAGTCAAGAAACTACTGTTTCGAGTATAGACATATTATACAGGATGTTTCTTAATTGAGTGTCAATATTTAAGGAGGTGATTTTTGGGTCCATTTTAAGAAGAAAACTTCATATAAACATGTCTTCGGTGTAAATTTTGAGATACAGGGTGTTAAACTTTCAATAATTTCATAATTTTTTGATCAAATCTCGAATACCACTCTAGATATTGTAATGAAATTTGGTATAGAGGTACTATGCATTTAGTGGAATTTTTTGATGTAGAAACTTTTTTAATTTCCACCAGTGGCGTCCGTACGGAATCCGACCTGCATATTTTCCCAGACATTGATGGTACGCCACTGTTTTTTTTTTATAAAAATTATTTTTGAAATTCCCATTCATTTTTGAGCATTTTTTAAAACGAAAACCGTGCCTTCAACTCAAAATTACCAAGAGATCAAACTTGCTCAGAAATTAATGGGAATTTCAAAAATAATTTTTATTTAAAAACAAATCAGTGGCGTACCATCAATGTCTGGGAAAATATGCAGGTCGGATTCCGTACGGACGCCACTGGTGGAAATAAAAAAAAAGTTCTACATCAAAAAAGTCCACTAGATGCATAGTACCTCTATACCAAATTTCATTACAATATCTAGAGTGGTCTTCGAGATATTATAGAAAAATTATGAAATTATTGAAAGTTTAACACCCTCTATCTCAAAATTTACACCGTTTAGGACATATGTTTATATGAAGTTTTCTTCTTAAAATGGACCCAAAAATCACCTCCTTAAATATTGACATTCAATTAAGAAACACCCTGTATATTTTTGAAAAGTGAAGAATAAGGAGACTCCAAAAATGTCTAAAAATACAGGGTGTTCCATTTAAAATAACAAAGTTGATAGTGATATCTTGATTTTCCGATAGTCATTTGTTTTTAAATTTACTGCTATGAAAAATCCTACAACTTTCATATAAACGTTTTTTTTTGTAGCTCAAAAAAATTCGCTCGGGGGCTGGCAAATTATAAAAAAAACCCTGTATATAACAATAACTATTAATATATGAATTTTCGAAAAAAAACCAAATTTTTTCGGTTTTTCCGTTTTTTTCTCTCCTGTTCTAATGATCCGATCAAGTCGTGTTCACGGAAATAAAAATTGAAAAAATAACAAAAAAAATATTATCTTTAACTATAATTTTTATTTCTATATAGGACAACTAAATATTTCAAAAAGACGTGCAAATAAAGTATAGTAAACTTAAGTCGCAATGCTTCGTTTAAAAATAAAAAAACACATTGATAAATATGAAATACATCTTATTATTTTTCCCAAATAATATTGAATAGCTTGTTTCAAGTTATTTTTAAATCCTATTGAACTGTTTTGTAATTGTTTACTAATAAGTTAGTAAGGTTTAAAACCATTTTTAGAAACCTTTACTATTAATTTGGGTTTGCCTCAAAAATTAAATGTAGACACCTCTACTATCCTACCTTTTGAACCTTATAATACATTATTGTATTAGACAAAAATATATATTGTGCCGTTCAAAGCACAGTTTTTGTGTTTCTAATATATCATTTTGCTTATTTCATCACGGGTAACTGTAAATACTTATAATTTTTTTGTAAGTTTTACTAAAGTAAATATTAAATTTTAAAAATATTACCCTGTAATCCAAACCCTTCTGATTATAAACTATAATAATAATTATTGAAAAATTTAGAAAATGGGTGGCAGTCAATCAGATGCTGTTAGAGAGTGAGATAGCAAGACAATTTGTATAATACCTTTCTTTCTCATGATTTCCCTTTTTGATTTTACATCCCATTAGGTCAAACTTTTGCCTCTGTGTAACTGTATAAAATTTGTTATTAGGGAAACATTGGGGAACAAAATATACTTTCTTTTTCCATCTGCCTTTTTGTAAAAAAAATTAATCTAATTATTCCTTTGGCCAAACAAATTTAGGTTAGGTTAGTGAACTTAGTGAAAATTACTTTCACTACACAAAATGTGGAGATAAAATAAAGCAGTATCTTTTTTTAGCATCTTTATTAATCTATAAACTATGTGTATGCATATATATATTTTTTTATAAATAACGAATCCTGGCTAAACATCCAGGAAATTAAAGTTTTAAATATAATTTAAATTAATGACATAACCTTAAAATAATGTTACTTTGATCATTTTTACTTCCAAAATTACATAAAATGATATTATTGATACGATACAAAAAAACTTACCTTCAAAGACAGTTAGTAAACCATCTAACCCCCATTTACTTGATATGTCACATAAATCCCATTCTTCCGCATGATTATATGTTTTATATCCAAAACTGGCTTTGGAAAAATTTGAAATTTTGGCAGCTAACTAAAGTCGATGGGGGCAATTCGCGCAAAAAAATTTCAAGATGGCGTCATTTCCGGTTATACCGGAAGTAGATGTCAACTTTCTTTTTTAAATAGAACACCCTGTATATTATCGAATTTTTGGATTCCTCTAGCCAGATA
Organism: Kuschelorhynchus macadamiae; assembly: GCA_030620095.1. NCBI lineage: Eukaryota > Metazoa > Arthropoda > Insecta > Coleoptera > Curculionidae > Kuschelorhynchus > Kuschelorhynchus macadamiae. Next base: position 593,413 of record JAUTXW010003684.1, on the reverse strand, counting down.
TTTGACAATTACCTACTAAAATATTATTTATTTATTATAGTACGTATAATAATTATTAAACTAATAATCATGCCGGGGCGATTAAATTACACACACGAGGATTATTTGAATTTGTTTATTATCTATGGGGAATTTAACAGAGTTTTAACAAGAACATGCCAGATATTTACTGATAGATATCCAGATAAACAGAAACCGTCACTGAACAGTTAAACAAATGTTGAAAAATTATAAAAATTTTGGAAACATCAAGGCAAAAGTTAATAAAAGGAAGCCCATTGTTGATAATGAAAATGTCGAGATTGCAATTCTGGGATATTTTGCAGCATATCCAATGACATCCCTAAGAAACGTGGCAAGACAATCAGGGATCTCGAGGAACTCAATGCACAGGATTCTGTTAAAACATAACTTCCAACCTTATTTAATATCATTGGTTTAATATCTAAAAGACACTGATTTGCCAAAAAGAGTTCAGTTTTGCGAGTTTATTTTAACAATGGTACAAGATAACCCTAGATTTTTGGACAATATAATTTGGACCGATGAAGCAAAATTTACTAAAAATGGCCTTTTCAATAGACACAATTCCCATTTTTGGAGTGATTCGAATCCTTATGCAGTAAGATCGTCGAACTTTCAACAATCCTGACAATTTAATGTATTTTGTGCAGTAAGGAACGATGGAATAATAAAACTGAATTTTTACGAAGAAAATTTGAATGGTAAGTTATACATTGCCTAAACACAAGGACTTTTTTTAATGAAAAATAATCCATTTAGGTAATATTACAATAATTTTTTATCAATTTAGCGTCAATCCAAAATTAGAAAAAAAATTTAGTAAATATTATTACATAAATAAATTAAATTAAATTATTTATACAGGTCACACTACACTACTTCATAAATACTGGTCCACATACTGTAACACATCATATCTAAAAAAATATATCTTCCCAAGTTTTATAGGAAAGTTATCTTTAGTTAGATATTTACAAGCTATTTAAACAGGGTTCTTTAGAAAGTCATAAAATACTAAACCTTCTTTTTTTTGTTGAGCACTCTTCAGATTAAATTAATTGAATTTTGATTTATTTTGTTTCTTCTTAAATTAATAAATTGATGAATATTATCAAAGCATTTCTTTCCGTAAAATTATGTCTATAAACTTTTGTAGGAGAAAGATATCTGAATATTCTTGAAGAGGTGGACAACGAATATTTAAGTAATTTACCTTTGGCAGAACATAGTCAAATTTTCTACCAACACGCCCCACCACATAGAACCGTTGCGGTTACTAATTTTGTACAAGCTACGTTTTACGACAAGTGGATTGCCAACAATGGACCTTTCCTGTAGCCTCCTCGTTCCCCGATCTGACAGTCTTAGACTATTTTATATGGAGATCGATAAAAGGAATCGTTTATTTTAATCCAGTAACATCGAAAGAGTACTGTATGGCAAGGGTAAGGAATGCGTTCGAAAGTTTATCTTCAGGTTCAATTAGAGCGGCCACCCACGAGGGATTTATTGGAGATGCGAAAAATGTTTGGAAGTACAAGGTGGACATTTTCAACATTTATTGAAAAAATAAGTTGTGCTCATGTGTAGACTAGACTATAATGGGAATATGCTTTCTTTAATTAATTTTTGTCTTCACGGTTTCAACATTTTTATAGTTTTCCAACATTTGTTTAACGCTGTTCGGTGACGGTTTCTGTTTATCTGGATATCTATCGGCAAATATCTGGCATGTTCTTGTTAAAACTCTGTTAGATTTCCCATAGATAATAAACAAATTCAAATTATCCTCTTATGTGTAATTTAATCGCATGATTATTAGTTTAATAATTTTTATAATTACTATAATAAATAAATAATATTTTTGTAGGTAATTGTCAAACGACAATAAATATTACGTTTCTATAGTAATCAATTGGTTTTGTTCTCACCAGGCCTCCCTATCATGGCTAACTAACAAGAAAACTTAGAAGCCCTCTGGCATTATCAGAATAAAAAATGTTAAATCGTCAATAACTCAAAAACTACACATTTTTGGAATAGACAACTTTATACAAAGTCACCCTTATTTTAAGTGTTAAATAAGATAAAATTATAAAAATTGGGGGTTTCCATTTGAAAAAAGTAATTGTTAACGATTTTTTAAAGTATGTTTATAATGTCAGTTTTTGATCACCCTATATTTATTTATTATAAAAATATCAGCACAGGCCACTAAAGTGTACCCTTTTGGACAAGGAAGCCAACCGCAATTAAACAATAGAGACTTCGATAAGCAGATATTTATAGTTATGTCTAGACCTGCAAACGTCATATTTTACATAAAATTCAAAATATCTCAAAAACAGTTCAACTTAGGTATAGGATATTATACATGAAATACACCTAGAATTTTTCGAGGAAATAAAAAATTTGATTATATACAGGGTGGGTGTTCCATTTAAAATAAGAAAGTTGACGTTTACTTCCGGTATAACCAGAAGTGTCGCCATCTTGAAAATATTTTGCGCGAATTGCCGCAGTTCGTCGTGGGACACCCTGTATATATATTTATATGTACATGTGATTTTTGCATTAAATTGTTTATAACAAACAAATGATAGTTGCGAGTTGAAACCATAATGGTATATTACTATAGACTATCTCGAGTGTGATGGCGCTCTCGATTTCTGGTTACTATTTTTGGCAAAAAATCACTGGTTTTTTGCTTTATTGATTGGCCTACTATTGAAAGTCTCAATAAGCCCAGATACGTGCTATATCTCATTTAATCTTCAAAAAATTGTATCTGCCTCTCCCTAATACACGCCTGCAGCGGTGGCAGGCATCATATAAGGCGCACACATGCCAAACGGAGCGTAGAGCGCGTGTAACCCAATATTTTTATTTGAAAACCATTTTATCATTGTTGCACTTTCCCAATATCTGCTTAGTGCAACAAGGGCCCCAGTGTCTGGGCCCGGAAGCCCGGGGACAGGTGTGCCCTTTTCGTCGGATACAAGAGCCCTTTTGGCGAAAGCATATTATACGCGCCGATGTGTGCCCGTTTGTGGGTCCTTAGGACGTTTAAATGTGTGGGCACAGACGCTGCGAATAATGTGTGTGTGGTTTGAAATTATAGATTAATTCGTAATTAAAATTGCTCACAGCTCACAGTAAACTTATATTAAAAAACCGTACATTTTTCATAATTTATATAGCCTATGAAAACTAAACTATGTGATTTATTATTTTTCTCAATAAAAAGATGTTCAACAATTTTTTAAGCCCTCATTTTGTTGTGCCATGTAGAATATGCACACGTTTATCACCGTTTCAAAATTGATTGATTTTTGTGGAAAATTATAAGTCGACTGGCTATGTAATTTTTTGATATTGAATATTTACATTCATTAGGCGCCCATTTTGTTGTGCGCTATAAGGGCTTCATACAAAAATTTTACCAGTTTATTCCTATATGACACATGATTTTTGTGCAAAATATGAGGTCCATTCGATAAAAGTGGTTCCTTAATAATGATTTTTGTGAAGCCGCCATTTTGTTCTGCCACATTGGATTTACCATAATATTACCTGGCCATCCCCATATTACCCTTAATTTTCCACTGAAATTTGAAGCCAATCTGATGAGTAGTTTTTAAGCTTTGCCGCACATAGACAGAATGACAGAGACGGAAGTTTTTGGTTCCTCTTAAACTAAAAACCAAGGATTTTCGTTATTCCCAATTTAGTGATAGTGAGTACCAAGTTTCCATATTTCTAAACCGGTGATTTAAGTGCTTCTAGTGTTCCTCCTAACGTCAAATTCTTTGAAGTAAATTATGATCAGGTTGAAACATTTTTAAATCAATTGCCATTTAATACCCGTGGCGCTGTTGGATTGGATCGTAAAAATGTATCATTGATAGTTCCTCATTTATTGCCTAATATTGGTCACTTTCGCTAAAAATACTAAACCAAATGGATTGTGTCATTTTAGACCAATTAGTTTGCTGCCTATTTTTTCTAAAATATTGGAAGAAATCGATAAATTTCCTTTACCCGGAACTATATATATATATATATATATATATATATATATATATATATATATATATATATGATATATATATATATAAAAATATCTAACTTTAAATTAATTGAAGCATATATATGAAACAATATTATTTAAACGAATATAAAAAATTATGTCATTTATTATATTTTTATAGACACATAGTAATTGTACAAATACTTTCATCCTATCGAGACATCAGTTGAATAAAAATATTGATTTCTTTTAAAATGTTTCTTTAAATTATGAAAAAATTGAGCCATCTATAATGTTATTTTTAAATGTGTTCAAATATTTCCTTTTTGGCTTTTTCGCAACTGAACAAAAATATAACTTTAAATTAATTGAAGCAAATATTTAATAAAATTACATACCTCAACATGTAGACTAGTCTGTCTACGGAATGTTTCAATACATAATATAAACAACATTATTTAAACAAATATAAAAAATTATGTCATTTACCTTAAGTTTTTATAGACACATAGTAATTGTACAAATACTTTCATCCTATCGAGACTCATCAGTGCGCCGATCGTAAGAGAGAAACATTAAATAATAGAAAAGAATTGATTTCAAAATTTTAAAATGTTTCAGTTTGTTTGACATGTAACCTAGATATGAAAAAATGATAGTTTGCAGCCATCTATAATGTTATTTTTAAATGTGTTCAGATTATTTGTTGCTTTTATATTGAAAAAAAAAAATCTTTTTTTTCTTTTTCGCAACTGAATAAAAATATTTAACTTTAAATTAATTGAAGCAAATATTTAATAAAATTACATACCTCAACATGTAGACTAGTCTGTCTACGGAATGTTTCAATACATAATATAAACAACATTATTTAAACAAATATAAAAAATTATGTCATTTACCTTAAGTTTTTATAGACACATAGTAATTGTACAAATACTTTCATCCTATCGAGACTCATCAGTGCGCCGATCGTAAGAGAGAAACATTAAATAATAGAAAAGAATTGATTTCAAAATTTTAAAATGTGTCAGTTTGTTTGACATGTAACCTAGATATGAAAAAATGATAGTTTGCAGCCATCTATAATGTTATTTTTAAATGTGTTCAGATTATTTGTTGCGTTTAGATTGACAAACAAAAATCCTTTTTGGCTTTTTCGCAACTGAACAAAAATATCTAACTTTAAATTAATTGAAGCAAATATTTAATAAAATTACATACCTCAACATGTAGACTAGTCTGTCTAAGGAATGTTTCAATACATAATATAAACAATATTATTTAAACAAATATAAAAAATTATGTCATTTACCTTAAGTTTTTATAGACACATAGTAATTGTACAAATACTTTCATCCTATCGAGACTCATCAGTGCGCCGATCGTAAGAGAGAAACATTAAATAATAGAAAATAATTAATTTCAAAATTTTAAAATGTTTCAGTTTGTTTGACATGTAACCTAGATATGAAAAAATGATAGTTTGCAGCCATCTATAATGTTATTTTTAAATGTGTTCAGATTATTTGTTGCGTTTAGATTGACAAACAAAAATCTATTTTAGCTTTTTCGCAACTGAACAAAAATATTTACCTTTAAACTAATTGAAGCAAATATTTAATAAAATTACATACCTCAACATGTAGACTACTCTGTCTACGGAATGTTTCAATACATAATATAAACAACATTATTTAAACAAATATAAAAAATTATGTCATTTACCTTAAGTTTTTATAGACACATAGTAGTTGTACAAATACTTTCATCCTATCGAGACTCATCAGTGCGCCGATCGTAAGAGAGAAACATTAAATAATAGAAAATAATTAATTTCAAAATTTTAAAATGTTTCAGTTTGTTTGACATGTAACCTAGATATGAAAAAATGATAGTTTGCAGCCATCTATAATGTTATTTTTAAATGTGTTCAGATTATTTGTTGCGTTTAGATTGACAAACAAAAATCCTTTTTGGCTTTTTCGCAACTGAACAAAAATATCTAACTTTAAATTAATTGAAGCAAATATTTAATAAAATTACATACCTCAACATGTAGACTACTCTGTCTACGGAATGTTTCAATACATAATATAAACAACATTATTTAAACAAATATAAAAAATTATGTCATTTACCTAGAGTTTTTATAGACACATAGTAGTTGTACAAATACTTTCATCCTATCGAGACTCATCAGTGCGCCGATCGTAAGAGAGAAACATTAAATAATAGAAAATAATTAATTTCAAAATTTTAAAATGTTTCAGTTTGTTTGACATGTAACCTAGATATGAAAAAATGATAGTTTGCAGCCATCTATAATGTTATTTTTAAATGTGTTCAGATTATTTGTTGCGTTTAGATTGACAAACAAAAATTCTTTTTGGCTTTTTCGCAACTGAACAAAAATATCTAACTTTAAATTAATTGAAGCAAATATTTAATAAAATTACATACCTCAACATGTAGACTAGTCTGTCTACGGAATGTTTCAATACATAATATAAACAATATTATTTAAACAAATATAAAAAATTATGTCATTTACCTTAAGTTTTTATAGACACATAGTAATTGTACAAATACTTTCATCCTATCGAGACTCATCAGTGCGCCGATCGTAAGAGAGAAACATTAAATAATAGAAAATAATTAATTTCAAAATTTTAAAATGTTTCAGTTTGTTTGACATGTAACCTAGATATGAAAAAATGATAGTTTGCAGCCATCTATAATGTTATTTTTAAATGTGTTCAGATTATTTGTTGCGTTTAGATTGACAAACAAAAATCCTTTTTGGCTTTTTCGCAACTGAACAAAAATATCTAACTTTAAATTAATTGAAGCAAATATTTAATAAAATTACATACCTCAACATGTAGACTAGTCTGTCTACGGAATGTTTCAATACATAATATAAACAACATTATTTAAACAAATATAAAAAATTATGTCATTTACCTTAAGTTTTTATAGACACATAGTAGTTGTACAAATACTTTCATCCTATCGGGACTCATCAGGGCGCCGATCGTAAGAGAGTAATTTTATTAAATATTTGCTTCAATTAATTTAAAGTCAGGGCGGATTTTTGTTTGTCCGATCGTAAGAGAGATATATATATATATATATATATATATATATATATATATATATATATATATATATATATATATATATATATATATATATATATATATATATATATATATATATATATATATATATGTTACATATATTGTCTTATCTTGTCATTTTTATTGGGCGGCATTTTGTTCCATTATATTCGATCCCTACCAATATTTTATCAGTTTCTTTTTATCTATGTCACTTGACTTTTGAGCGTAATTTAAAATAAATTCAATAAGTAGTTTTTACATTGACACATTCCACCGACATTTGGTTATGTTATATTGCATTCGTACCAGTTTATTCTATGTTCACATCTAATGTTTCTGCAAAATTTAAAGTCATTTCAACAAGATTTTTTTAGGTTGATTTAAAAAATATATTTGGTCGCCATTTTGTTTCTCCATCTTAAATTCGTACTACCACCTTACCAGGGGCGTGCGGTGACATTTTAAGAAATGGAAGCAATTTTTAGAAACCTACCTATTTGTAATGTAATTCGATTCTTCGATCATTTTTTGCTAATTCGTCAATGACGTCATCATAAAAACGTCGATGCTCTGACATATTTTGGAGAAGTTTATTTTCAATGGAGAACAGCGATGTATGCGAAAGTCTCTCATGTCCCGTTGAATTTCTCACGAAATTTTGTATACGTTTAAGTGTTGAAAAATTGCGTTCTACTGATGAACTTGTGGCAGGTATTGTCCAATACCAATTCACACAATTTCGACACGGTATAGGAATCTTCCAGCTCCTTGTCTTTTAAAAATTGCATTAGTTCCTTAGCGTTATTTTTTGCGCTAATGTCATCAGTTTCGTAAATCACTTTTAGTTCAAATCGCAGTAACATTCGGTCGAAGAACTGGCCATAATGAAGAAGAAGAGATTTAAGCGCATCTCCTGGAAAAGTTTTTCCTTTAAATGCATCAAAATTGCAGAGCTTGAGGAATTTAAAATCATTTAAACCGTTAAATCTATAGTTTATTTGTAGCTGAATTTGATCGATTATTTCATAAAAGAGGCGTCAGTATGATGTTTGAACATCTCCCATCTAAATTTAACGTCATCGTTTTTCCCAAAATAGGTCAGTCATCTCTTTTTTGGTTTAACATGGACTTAAAATCATCCACTTTTTTTAAGCAAAAAGCAATATCATTTGTTTTAGTTTGTAATATATTAAAAACATTTTCCGAGAATGGAAATGTTTCTGAAAATATGTTCAACAAATAATTAAAACTAAAATCAAGATTCAAACAATCCAAAAACCCCCTCGAACTATTTATTGCTTCTGAGTCCCACGTTTCATTATTTTCTATTATATTCTCAAATAGTTCAATCAGTGATTCACGATTTTCAGATACTGTTAACACAAGTCTTCCATTATAGTTCCACCTAGTAGGAGTTACTTTGGGCAATCGTTTGTGGACAATGGAGTCCAAAGCTTGTGTACGTTTTGTTGACTTGAAAAACAAGCAGCCATACCACTTAAAGTAACGAAAAATACTTTACACTTTTTAATGTGATTGATGGACTGGGATAAAACTAAATTTAATTTATGAGCAAAACAATGGACAAACACAGCACTTGGGAAAGTTTCTCGAACTTTAGCTTGCAGACCCCCTAATTGTCCTGCCATCACTGCAGCTCCATCATAGCTTTGAGCAACTAATTTTTTCTCTCCATTAATTTCTTTAGTAACGTTATAAACTACGGTATATAATGCATCTGCTGTACGATTTTCGGACACGTTCTTAAAACCTAAAAATCGATCTTGAATACTTCCGTCTGTTTTAACGTAGCGTATTACTATAGATAATTGGCTAAAATTAGTGATATCAGTTGTTTCGTCCAGAACAATAGCAATGAACCGCGCCTCGCCAATCTCCTGCTTAATTCTTTTTAGAATAATGGTTGCAACAGCGGAAATTAAATTATTCTGGATTCGATTCGAGGTTCCGCGAAAAACGCTAGACTGCTCTAAATGATTTTTTAAGCAATCATCATATTTAGCCATTAAACTAAGTAAATCTTGAAAATTTCCTCTATTTGATGAAACCCTGGTTTCGTCATGACCTCTAAATCCCAATTTGTGCTGTCCGAGAAAACAAACAACATCGATAAGTCTTAATATTTGCCTATTTTTATCGACTAGTTCATTGTGTTGGCGGTGACTAATTTCCAACTGTTTATTAAGGGCGTGTTCAATTCTGGTTTTGCCGAAGCAAAATGCACTTGCACACAGCAAATGCGCTTCGGACATAATGTGTCTTTTTACAGCTTTATGTCTTTTTACAGCTTTATTATTTGTGGTTTTGGCTTCCTTTGGAAATTATTTGAAGCTTATCGGCGAAGTTTAATGTTGAATTTTGTTTTAATGTTTTATTGTTAAGATACACACGTCACACATTCACACACAATTCAGTAAGAAGAATTTCTTACTAAATTCTCCAACATTTACAACGTTATTACCGACAGCCGTAGTTGACGTTATTTGCATATCCACGTCCGTATTATTGTCTTCCATATCCCACCATGCACGACGAGACGTATGTATTACACAACACACGGATAGCCGTTCAAACAAAGAACCTACTCCAACGATAGCTTCCACCACCACTTAAAGCACGCGACTGAAATACAAAAATTGCAAACAGCCGGTGGAAAGTTCAATAACCTCTGGCTCGATTCACAGGAAATCAAGCATACAGGACTTGGCTGCAGAGTAGCTCGCGGCCCGCATAGGTTCTATTCGATATTCTATTGTGGCCGGGTAGGAGTCAAGGCCGAATTTATTATGGGCTTGATAATTAAGATAATATTTAGCATCTTTAATATAAACTAAATTAATGGTTTCCTATTTCAAAAATTACATTTTAGAAGATGTTTTGTAATTTTTTTTGGGGAAGCACTGCTTCCTTTGCTTCCATGGACCGCACGCCCCTGAACTTTACCAATTTATCTCTATATCGCACTTAATTCTTGCACAAAAATTGAAATTAATTTAAAAATAATATTTTCAGGCTGTTTTTTAAAATATTTTATTAGGCCTGTATTTTGTTTTGCTATTTTGGATTAATATCAAATTGTTACCAGTTCATTCCTATATAACACTTGATTTTTGTGTAAAATTTGAGGTAAATTGGATAATTAGTTTTTTTAGTAATAATATTTTTAACTTTCTAAATGATTTTCTTTAATGACCCTTTTGTTGTTATGTTAGAGTGGGTATAGTTTGGGCTTTAGGATCCAGGAAGAAAAATAATAACCTTTTTTTTAATTGTCGGCGTTTCACAACTTTATTGTTGCACCCTCAGGACAAATATAGATTCTATATCCTGAATGAAAACCATTTTGTCAGTCTGTACCTGCTCCGTTGGTCCGCAGGTATTTTCTAACCCCAAACACCACTTTAACATAACAACAAGAGGATCGTTAAGGAAAACCATTTAAAAACTTAATATTTGCGGACCAACGGAGCAGGTAATTACCGATAATATGGGTTTCACGCAGGATATAGAATCTATATATGTGTAGTGAGGATGCAACAATGAAGTTGCGAAACGACGACAATTTACGAAAAGACTGTTGTTTTTTTTACTGGATCGTAACCCCAAATAATACACCACTCTAACAAATTTTTTTTAACATTTGGTCGGCCGTATTGGATTTTTACCAAAATATTACCAGGTTATCCCTAAATGACCCTTAATAATTGTTGATCAAAATTTATAGTCAATGGGATAAGTAGTTTTTAAGCTATGCCGCGAACTGACAGACAGACGTTCCGACAGACAGACGTTCCGACAGACAGACCGACGGAATTGATAAAACATTTTTTTCGCATCCAGGGACGCTAAAACGGGAACATATGTAAAACCTGAGAGAGTAATTTTTTTCACGATTACATTATTGGCGGCCATGTCGTCCGGCATCTTGAATTAGTAACACAGTTTTACTAGTTGATCCCTATACCACTATTAGTTATGGCTCACAACTTGAAATCAATCCACTAAGTAGTTTTTTCAGGCTGAATTTTTAATAATTTTATTTTGCCGCCATTTTATTCTGCCATCTTGGATTCGTACCAAAGTTTTACCATCAAAATTTGAAATAAATTGGAAAAGTAGTTTTTTAATAATAATTTTTTAACATTTTACTACGCCGCACATAGGTCAAAAATCGCAAATTCGTAATCTTTAATGGAATTTTCCACCTTCATTTTTTTGGCTCATATTCACATATTTTGTTTAGCTAATAGTCATCGAAGTTTTGAGAAAGTTTTAGAGTTATTGCAATATTTTTGTTGGAGTTGTCGCACCAAGAAATCTTGAAAATTGTAATTTTGTGAAAGCACATCGAATCCGGCTAAAATTATTGCTAATTTTAAAGATTTTAGAACCGAGAAACAGAATTATTTTGACAGTATTTTTACATAGCATTAAAGTATGAACATTTGGTTATAATTTACTCCGAAAACACTAGCAAATACATGTATTATTATCTAGATAATTAAACTTTTTAGATAACACTACAATTGAACATAAATATTCAAACAAATTTGATAATCCGTAACGAAAGAACGGAAAAGAACGAACAAATGAGGCGTCAAATTACTCCTTATTGTTTTAGCAATTGAACAAAAAAAAAATAAAATTGCAAATGTCTGCTATTTTTCGTGGTAGGCCCGGCCGAGGAAAATAGACGCGCAGCGCGGCTCGCGTTGCGTAATAATCAAGTGTGCGGGATATTAAATTATTATTACCTTTAAATCTGTGTTTCAACAAATGATTGTTTGTGTCGTTTTGTGATTGTGAGTTTGTGCTGTTGTCTCCAAATATTTCGATGGAAGAATCAATCACTCGGATGTTTTTACATGAGAAGATAAGGGAGTTTAAAGGCGAAACCACGAAGAAAAAGAAAATTCGTTTACTTGATTTTCTTAAGGAGTATTTTTTCACCGGCGATGATGAACAAGCTTCAAATGTTGTTACTAAATATACGAGGAATATTTTTTTTGCTCCGTACTTTCGATTTTGGGACAAAGCAGGTCGAATAAATACACTTTTTTTGAAAAAGTATGCAAGCTGGCTAAATAGCGAAATTCAGTTTCCAGACATTGTCGTCCATTGTCGTCAAGAAAATGTTTCTGAAGGACCTTCTGCAGGCATCCGTAAGTTTTTTTCTTTTATTTAACTTGCAATGAATGAATGTACAGTGGTATTCAATAAAAAACCGTACCGGAATTAAAATGAGAGGTATCTTGGTTACATGACTTATGTTAATTTGTCAATAATTGTTTATTTAGGTCATGTGACCAAGGTTGTTCTCTATCTAATTCCAGTACGCTTTTTTATTGAATACAACTGTATGTATCACTTTTTTTGGGTCACTTTTTTATTATTTACTTTCTAATATTAAATTTAAAGATAATAATAAATTGTAATTAATTAAATGTAATGTAGAAACAAGGCCATAATGTTGTTATCGTTCTTTTTTTATGTACTTTTGGGCTATTTTTGTGTTGACAAAGTAAGTTCTAAAGCTTATTTTCTACTTTTTAGAGCATTTAAATAAAAACTTTTTCTTAAAAATATATATATTTTTAAATTAGTTGTTATTAATAAAATAAACCGCTATTTTGAACATTAAATGTTATTTTTTAGGCGGTCGACCTAGTAAGTCGTTCGCTGATAGTTCGGATGTCATAAAACGACGGAAAACCGCAAAACTACGTCAGGAAAAAACGTCTGAAGAATTATGCCACGGTGATGAAATTGCGTCAGTCAGGTGACTCTGCAGCTGCACGTCTTCTTACAGAAGTTACTACCACAACTCCGACTAGGGCACAAAGAATTTTACAAAACTGGATATCCCCCTCACCTATTCCCTACACTCCTGAAGAAGCCTTAGCAATTGTAATAAGTCAGAACCTTACTCGGGAACAATATACATTTCTAAGAAATAGCAGCAGAGAGAAACATCACGACCTTTATCCTCCTTATTATAAAGTGTTGGAAACAAAAAAGGTGTTTTATCCAGAGGAAAATGTGGTAACTGCAACAAAATTTGAAGTCTCTTTACAAAGCCTTCTCAACAAAACTTGTGAAAGCATTATGAAAATGGTCCCAAATAGAGATTACAAGTATAAATCGTTAGTGTTGTATGGTAAATGGGGATTTGACGGAAGCGGTGGATATTCGACTTATAAACAAACTGGAAAGGATAACACATTGCATGCAGAAGATAGTTTGTTTACTACTTCATTGGTTCCTCTTCGCTTAGTAGACGAAAATGGTGGTGAACCACTGATACTGTGGAAAAATCCCCGCATCCAAACGACTTTGCCGGCCTATAAGACTGTAGTGGATCCATGAAACCAATGAAGTTTCGCGATTGGAAAGAAGCAACATTGAAGATCAAATTAAAAACTTAATTCCTTACGAAGATCTAAAGGGAACTATAAACTTTAAGTTATCGTTAACTATGGTTGATGGAAAAGTAAGAACATTGTATTTTTAATAAATGTATGGTTGTAACGTTTATTGTAACTTTCAGGTTTGTAGTGCGTTAACACAATCATCTTCCATGACATGCTACTTATGTGGAGTAAAAATATCGAAAATGAACGACATTGACTTTGTGCGATCACTACCCGTAACGGAAGAAAACCTCTCATTCGGATTATCGTCACTTCACGCATACATACGTTTTTTTGAATGTCTACTACATGTAGCGTATAGGCTAGATATTAAGACATGGAGGGTAAGCTTAAAGCTACCTATATTATACAAAAAGAAAGCTAAAAATCACTTTATTTTTTTTAAAGGACGAAAAAGTCAACAAGCAGGTAATGGAAAATAGGAAGAGACAGATTCAAGAGCAGTTTAGACACAAAATGGGTCTTATAGTAGATGTTCCAAAATCAGGAGCAGGCACAACAAATGATGGGAATACAGCCCGTAGATTTTTTTCCCACCCAGAGTTATCGTCTGAAATAACTGGTATTTACTTACTGAATAATTATTATAAAGATGCTAAATATTATTTAATTCATTTTAGGTATTGATGTTGATATGATAAAGAGATTTTCGGGCATCTTACGGGCTATCAACATTGGGTACGAGATTAATGTAACAAAATTTGAAGAGTATTGTTTTCAAACGGCCAGAAAGTACGTAGAACTATATGGATGTTATTTTATGCCCCCTAGTATCCATAAGATCCTCTTACATGGGAGTATTATAATTAAGCATACACTACTTCCAATTGGAGAAATGAGTGAAGAATCTCAAGAATCTAGGAATAGGGATATAAGAAGATATCGGGAACATCACACAAGAAAGATTGACCCCCTAAAACTAAACGAAGATTTATTATATAGACTTATTTTGAGTTCAGATCCATTTTTAAGTAATTATTTTTTTAAAAATAAAGTGAAGCGCAAGCCATTAGATGCAGAACTCTGCGAATTGTTAATAAATGTTCCGGAAGCAGGTCGCGATCGGGATGAGAGTGATTTAGAAAGTTGTTTCGATTCTGGTGAAGAATTATAAGTTGTTAATTTGTAATAAAAATGTTTTGACCTAACTGAGTTGGTTATCTTTTTTCACTTAACATTTTTTAAAGGAATAATAAATTATTAATAAAAGGATCAATATTTTAGAGGTATACTGATAGTAAATTTTAACTACAGGTATGCCTTTATACTTAACTTCATATTTACTTGTAGATTAATTTGAAATGTTAAGCTTTTTTTCACCATTTTATTAAAGGGGTTGTATTTAACCCCTTTCCAAAGGGGTTATATTTTTTGCTGGTTTTACACATATTTAAAAGTCAGTATCTCGAGTTTGTTCTATGGTTTAAAAAAAATAGGTTGGTATTCATAACCGCACTCAAGGTTGAGTTTTGATTTTGATAGTAGCTGTCAGCATAAAAATATAACGCCTGAAAAATATAACGCCTGCAACCTGCACAACACAACCTTGAGTACGGTCTATGAATACAAGCCTTAGTGCAAAAAAAAATGCTAACATTCTCTATTCCGGAGATATGATTTTCGATCAATTATTTCCATTTTTTGACCAATGTGCGCCGCCATTTTGTTTCGTCATATTGGATTTTTACCAAAATGTTACCAGGTCATCCCCATATGACCTTTACTGTTTGACCAAAATTTGAAGTCAATCGGGTAAGTAGTTTTTTAGCTATGTCGCGAACAGACAGACAGACCGTCGCGCGACGTGAAAACATGTTTTTCGGCATCTAGGGATACATGAAGATCTGAAAATATCTCGGAGGGTGATTTTTTCACTATTACAATACTTCCCTTTTATGAGGGGACTAAAAATTGTATGTATGCAATTAAATAACTTCTATTTCCAACGTAATATACGTCCGTATTCCGAGCGCATCATAACACCACTACCGCCATTTTGAAGGTCTCTGATGATATAATTAGTTAAGAAGTTAACTTGTTTGCTTCTTAACAGCATTTGGAGCTCTCTCTTCTTTCGCTATGTACATCGGATTTTGTGAATCATTTAAATTACATGTGCTCCCATCAGTATGCAGATGACTTCGAACTTTATTATAGTTTTTGTCACTTTATATTGTTTATGTCAAGTTGGCCGAGACTCATATTATACATGATCTTGGTACTATTAATAAGGTCTCATCAGCGCATGACCTTTTATTAAATCATTAAATCACTCTTGTTGTACGGTATAGATGTTCTTTCTCATAATATCAATATCCTGATAAATAATCTGAAAATAATTGTTTGAGAACTCTCTGTAACTTCATCTTCCCTCTCCTTCAGTAATTTTTTATACTGGGCTACGTTGCTGCTTTCGGACAGGCATAGTCTGCAAAAATTATAAAATTGGTCATTAAGGGCTGATATACATGAGGGTCTACATGTTATAGAGAACTCATAGCAGTTCTAAGACACAGGAATGTGCTGTTTCGTTCGAATCGTTTAATTACAACGTCAAAAATTGTTATAATGCAATTCCCCATAACATTAGAGCATATTCCAATATTTTAAGGTTTAAAAAAAATTAAATTCAACCTTAAGTGTGTAGATCCAAATGTTAATTTTAAGATCTTGGCTACAGTCCACTTTTGTACTGCTAGGATGCATGCATGAAAAGTAGTGAGTTGGTTTCTACTAGTTCTATATGTTGTCCTGTCAGAATTTTCTCACTACGTGGTAAGTACTGAGCAGGACTGCCTTCTGGATATCGATGAAGGTGTTAGTATGCAGTCCTATGATTTTCAGGTTCTGTTTTAGTGTTTTTGGAACTAGTCCAGTTGATGATACAATGATCGGTATCATATGAACCTTATTCAGTCACTACATGTGCTGTATCTCGATGGCCAGCTCCACATATTTGGCCTTTTTCTCTTGATATTTATCCAACACGTTGTTATTGTTGGGTACAGCGACATCTACCAAATAAGCCATCTTTGTTTCCTTATTTAACAGTACCATATCAGACTGATTATTCGTCACCCGTCTGTCGGTGATAACTGCCCGGTCGTAGTACAGTTTGAAGGCATTATTGTCAAGCACTGAACTTGGTTATCGCTGGAGGTACTCAGTGTTTGCTAAGTAAGTGCAGCCAGATGTGCTATAAACTCTCTCTGATCTCTCGCTACATTTTCAACACTTACCGGATTCAACGGACTGGTCTTTGATGATGAATTTCATGTAATACGATGTGTTAATAACTTGGTCCTGTATTGTCATCACAGATCCTTCTGTCTCTGGGAATAGTTGTCTATCCTTCAGCCACATGTTGGATGCTTCCTTATCTATGTGTGGCTGATTCAAGTCATTGTAATGTCGGCCGTGCAGTGCCATTTGAGCCCATTGTTCTTGTTTGTCCTGGTCTGAAAGTGACTTTAGGATGATGTCGTCACTTGCGAGATTGAGTGGAGAGTATGAGTTGTTACTTCGGGTCACTATAGAGTGGAGGCTTAATGTTTGTGCCTTGTTGGTGAAGAAATCTTTCAATTGTTGTACCTGTCAGGAGTGCGAATTTGTCAAGGCAACAAGGGATCTTCCACCTTCTCTTAGTGGTAAAATCATTCGGAGGGTTGATAATCTTGGGTGGTGTGTCTTGTACCTGGTCATGATTAGGCGAGTAGTTCGTTGTAGTCCCTCTAGCTCCTGGTTAGTCCATTTCAAGATTCCGAAGCTGTAGGTCAGTACGGGTACAGCATAGATGTTAATTGCTGTCTGTTAAGTTCTGTCTTCAAAAGAGTTCGCACTCTTTGAACGTACTGATCTTTCAGCTTGGTATTTCCTTGCATATCCTGGAGCAGTCTGCTTCTTGGAATCCTTAGGTATTTTTAGGTCTTTCCTTGGTTCATGGCTAGAACTATTTCTCAATTGAGTAGTGCTACATCACCATTAATTACTTTGCCTTTTTCGATGTTTAAGGCTTTACATTTATCCATTCCAAATTCCATATGGATGTCTTTCGAGAAGGTGCATCTCACGTCAATAAGCTTTTTTAATTGGTTATGGTTTCCACCATAGAGCTTAATATCGTCCATATACAGAAGGTGGGATATGGTTTCGTTGATGTTGAAGCCATGTCCTATATTAATGTTGAGCAACGTGGAGAGGGAGTTCATCGCTAAGCAGAGCCAAAGTGTATTTAATGAGTCGCATTGATACATTCCCCTATTGATATATATTTCATCGGTGGTAAGAAATTGATCGCCATTATAGAACCTCAGGTTCGTTCTGCACTGATGTTTGATAGTTGCCAGAAAATTGATAATTATAGGGAGAATTTTGTATATTCGTAGTACGGCTATGAGCCAGGAATGTGGTACACTGTCAAACACCTTTTTATTGTTATTATTAATTCTCGACCTTGTTGTCTCACAGTATTCCTGTGGTTGTATTTTATACTGACCGGATTATATTAAGTCAGTAAATTAAAAAAAAAGGTAAAGGAAAAAAAAATAGCTATTGTGTATTAAAAAATGATCTAACGATGCTACATGTTTTCAAAATGAACGATTTCTAGATGTTCCTGTGAATGTCTGTGTTAAGTCCTAATTGAGCCAAATGCGGTGTAAACGTTGTTGGGGGAGGCATGTTACTGATATGACCAGACAAACAATGATCACTTTTTCCTGTTTCCACAGCCTTTTTATTTCCATTGCCAATTTGGTGTATTTGGCGATCTTCTCACTGTATTTCGCTTAGATGTTCTCGTCGTTGGGGACAACCATGTCAATTAAATAAGTGATCTTTTCTTTTTTGGATTGATATCGGGTCTGTTTGCGGGGATTGTTTTATCTGTGTGGATGTCCATGTCCCAGTAGAGCTTGTAGTCTTCGTTTTCAAGTATAGATGTTGGTGTATAATGGTAGTAAGGGTCTGTGTGCTCCGTTAGTTTGTATGTTGTGGCTAATGCTTGATGAACGACCTTCGCTGCTGAGTTGTGTCTCGCGGTGTATTCAGTTCCGGACATTATTCTACATCCACTCGTTATTTGATCGATCGTTTCTCTCTGCTGGTGACATCTCCTACACCTCTCGTTTTCAATGGTTGTGTCCTTGATGATGTGCTTTCGGTAATTTCTGGTTGCTATGACTTTGTCCTGGATGGCAAGCAGGAAGCCTTCTGCTTCAGGGAAAGGCTGCCCTTGTAACCGCGTATATGAAAGCTTTTTATGTATATGGTCTTGCTTTATGTGGTATCTGTTTCTAGTGTTTTTTTCGTGTTCATCTTTTCTGGTTGTGATTGGATGTGACTGTGTGCGTCTGCTGCGTGGCTCGTTTGAGACAGGTCGAGGGGTGTATAATTCTTGTCTGCCTTTACTATTGCCTTGTGGAGGTTAGTTTGTTTGTTGTGGAAGAATTTTCTGAGTTAGTAAATTTGTTCTTTATTTAGCGATTGTATATCTATAATTCCCCTTCCTCCTTTTCTCTCGATGGTGAGTCTTTCGTTGCATGCATTGGAATGTAACTTCCCGTGTTTAGTGAATTCAGAGCGTATGAGAATGTGAATGTTTTCTATGTGTGTGTGTGACCATTTAATGATACCAAACGAATACGTAAGAATAGGTAATAACTTTCGTTAGATTTCTGGAATTCAGTTTTGTGTTTAGTAGCTTTATGGGTCTGGTTTTAAATTCCGTCTTGAGCTCTGATTTGATATGAGTGTGGTTAATTTTGGTGGTTTGATAGAAGCCTAGGTATCTGTACGTGTCTTCTTTGAGCATGTTATCTATAGTTTCATTGTTGATTGCTATTATTACTATTATTATTATTACTTTTTTCATGGTTGTTATCTCTTAAATATTCGTAGCAATAAAAAGTGATAATTTCGGGTTGTACTAAAGTGAACATCATAAATAGGTAAATATGAAATTCATTTAAAATAAAAAATGCAAATTTGCAAAAAAGCTTCTTTAATTAATTGTGCCTTATACGGTTTTGCATACGGTTATGCTTTTTCGTGCAAAGGGCGAAATAAATGGAGCTTTTTTTTGTCGAGGGCAACAATCGTGTCCGGTTAGAGAGCCTTTTTATAGAAGGGAATTAGAGAATAATCTGTTTTTTATTCGTTTCGCTTTTACGTTAACGTCTACTGGCTTGTTAATCGTTTCCTTTTTAATAGCCGTTTTTAGACGTCCATTTTACTTTTTAAAAGTATTAACAGTAAACATTATTGAGACAAGGTAACTGGATTTTTACCATAATGTTATCATTTCATTTCCATATGATTCTTGATTTTTTAAAAAAATATCTGAGGATAGTTTTTGAGCTGAACGGCAGAAACAGAACTTTCTAGTTCCGTCAGGGCACTAAAGACAAAAGACACTAGTGAAAAATAGTTCTTAACTAAGATAGTGGATACCAAGTTTTAATTACTTTTTCACAAAAATGATTTTTTCATGGTTGTCATATATTAAATATTCGCAGAAATAAAAATCCGGATTTTTCGGTTGTATTAAAGTGAGCATCGTAAACATGTAAATATGGAATTCCATTTAAAATAAAAAATGCAATATTTGCAAAAAAATTGGGAAGCCTGGAACATTGGTGGTACTCTGAATTGATTGTATGTTAAAATATGTACCCTTTAGTATTATTTTCAGACCTTAATATTGTAATACTCAAATTATTTTTCTAACCCTGTATATTACTACTGTATGGATTCTGATGGTTTCCTTCCCATATACGATAACCTAACGTTGTATTCTAAGGCCATATAAAAAAAGCCTCTCTAATTAATTGTGCCTTATACGGTTTATATACGGTTTTGCATACGGTTATGGTTTTTCGTGCAAAGGGCGAAATAAGTGGAGATTTTTTTTGTCGAGCGCGATAACCGTGTCCGGCTAGAGCGCCTTTTTATAAAAAGAAATTAGAGAATAGTGTTTTTTTATTTGTTTCGCTTTTAACGGTAACGACTATAGGCTTGTTAATGGTTTCCTTTTAAATAGCGGTTTTTAGACGTACATTCTATTTTTTAAAAGTATTCTCAGCAAACAGTGAGACAAGGTAAAATTGCTGGAAAATCGACCACATGGGTTTTGAAGTTGGGGACCTAACCTGAAAATATAGATTTCGCATATTCAATTTTTGATGGAAAAATTAATCCTTATAAATTGACTCTTACAATGGATCAAAGTGGGTTTAACTGCAATAATTTTCTTAAAATGTAGTTTATGCTGCTTAGTGCCTGTTGAAAGTTAGCTCTGTTAAAAATTAACCTCTATTAAGTCAAGCTTGATATATTAATTCGCAAAAAATCTGGTATGCAATGACCTGGGTTGAATAAAAAAATCGGATTCAGTTATTGTCCTTTTAGCCGGGTTTATAGATTGAAAACGTTTGCGTCTTGAAGTTCATAGTCGAATGCGGTCTTATCGTGCGGGTCCAAAGGTTACCAACATTATGAATCAAATCAGAAAACACAGTGAATACCAAAATGTTGTGTGATTCTGTTATCGAGCTATTAAATCTCGATGGGCTATTTAGAAATATACAGGGAGAAAGAAAATAGTGTTTTTTTTATTATGTTACGCAATATTATTAAGATAGACACTTAATATTATTTTATATATTAAATTGCGAGGGACAAATAAGAAAATTCGCTAAATCTGTTTTTGGTTAAAATTTTTTGGTTGACAAAAACAAAAATACACAAAATGGCAAGCGCCTTAATAAAGTCAGAAGGCTGTTCGAATCGGTGGAATAATCAAGATATGTTCTGTTTATACATCCACTTAATGGAAGTGAGATTTTTTTATCAATCACCAAAAATTATAAGCCCCGCTTGACTTAAAAATCTAACCACTTATACAGTGTCATTTAATTAAATGCGGGCCACCCCTGTGCAAAGAAAACTTGTTTTTTTTGTATTGTGATACAAAAATTATATTTTGCAAAAATATTATACACTTTTGTTAAAAACACAAGATAATTAGTTATTACTTCCCGCGTGAGATTTTTTCAGATCTTTACGTTTAAGGGTCCCTAGAGGCCGGAAAACATGTTTTCTCAATTCCGTCTGTCTGTAGGTATGTCTGTCCGTCAGTCTGTCTGTTCGCGGCATAGCTAAATCCGATTTCTTCAAATTTCAGTTCTAAAATTAAGGGCCATGAATGCGAAAATATATATATATATATATATATATATATATATATATATATATATATATATATATATATATATATATATATATATATATATATATATATATATATATAGACTGTATTTTTCGTTAGTCCCGAGTTTCTGGTAAAGCGATTTTACCGATTTTTATATATCAAATTTTATCTTATAATTAATACAAAAATTTACTTATTTTAAACAAGCTTTAAAATTAAAACAACTATTCTATAATTATTTATTTATTGCCTAGAAAATTACTAATGTACTAAAAAAGTAAGCAAAAAAATGGTGTAAAATCTAATTTTTAAAGTAAAATTCACTGGCTAATATCCGGGAGCCAGTGAAAAAGCTCTGAGAATCGTTATAAGGAATGTACAGAAACTTGTGCATGAAAAAAAACATAATTTACTTCCGAAGAAGATTAAGAAATGTACACGAAAAAATCCAAAGGCAAAAGACTTAAGTTACAATGCAAAAATGGATATTCATAATGCAATTTATGATTTATACACGTCAAAGACTAATATAATCCTTCAGAAACTTTTTAATATTATAGACTAAAAAATATCATCATCACTTAAAAAGTTCTCATCTTCTGAGTCGTCCTCAAATGGCGCATATTAATTTATCCGTATGTTCGACAGATTTCTTCCAGTACTCCGGCGTAATATAATTTAATAAATCTTGCCAAACAATTTGCACTTTATCTGATGTAAGACCATCGTTCACGTGTTTTTCGTAATATGATTTTGCCCCAGCCCATATTAATTCTATTGCGTTAAACTGGCGATGGTATGGCGGCAGTCGTAAAACCTCATGTCCATTTTCCCGTAATATTTCATATACAGCATTTATTGTTGTTTTTTTAATAGATTTTGCCATTAAAAGAAGTTCTAGTTTCAGCATATTGGGTAAAGGATTTTGTTTTTGTTTTATTAGCCAGTGATAAATATCACTTTTCTTCCAGGATGAAGTAAGTTGTTTATTTAAGATTCTTGAATGATAAGATGCATTGTCCACAATGATTAAAGATGGAGCATCTAAATTTAGAATCAGTTGTTCTTCTAACCACTTTTCCCACATTTCACAGTTCATATTATCATGGTAGTCCATACTTTTGGATGTTAAAGAAAACAGTAAACTTGCACCTGGGAGAAATCCTGTTGAAGAATTGGAAAATTATGCTTTTTTTCATTCACAATTTTCTGCACAGTCCTTATACCGATTCCCAGAGGTTTTGCTACTGTCTCCTGGATATTGGCCGGTGAATTTTCATTTTCGTAATATTTTATTGGATTTAATACCATTTTTTTCGCTTGTGGGTGCAAAAAACCCGAAAATTGTTTTCTATTACACATTTTGACACTGACTTGTCAATCTGACTTTGAAGTGACATCGCTTAAATATTTGCTGGTATTTATATGTTGATCCTCTTTTTTCATATGAAAATATCATAGGTCTGTCTAATTCATCTTCCGGATTTTTGCGGAGGATATGATTACACGTAATAAAAGAAAAACAAACAAAAAGTTTGTCGTTGATAAATCGTATGACCCGCACGATAACACTACTTTTGACTATACTTAATCGCATCGCAATCCGTTTGAGTTTCCGCTAGCCGTCGAAAAGATGGCGATCTTTAACTTTGACGGAAGCGGCTGGCGAAAATCGACGTTTGCATTAAGCTGCAACCAATGAAAATGCTGGCCTTTTAAAACGTTCGTTTTTCGTAATAAATTTGACATTAATATATACACATAAAATCCTCGCCCATTTAAAAAAACTGCTTGGGGTCATTGTCTTTAATTTTAAGAAAATGCTTGTAGGAGTTTTGGGTATTTCCACCCCAATTAACAGGCCGAATTCGCCATCTTCTTTGCCGCTTTCTCTTCAACAACTTTACAGCTGCGACACACATTAATATATCGACAATGCCTAGTCTTTGCTAGGCATCATTAATATGATTTCGATTATCTATGCTCAACAAAGTAAAAAAACGTACATAAACAGAAAAACAAGCAAGACAAAATTGCATTACACAAAAAGGCGATAAATATAAACATTAAAGTAAGGTTAGTTCCACAGACGACGCAAAGCGCAAATGTTTTCAATATATAACTCGGGCTTAGAACCAGCGTAAACACTTAGCTCAAATCGACGACGAAGCGGAAGTGATTGTCTTTGGAATGAATACACAAAATAAAAAACACCGTAAATGTTTGTATATTAATTTATCGTTCGTCTGTGGATTTAGCCTCCAGGTTAGGTTAGTTCTACAGACGAGGCAAAGCGCAAATGTTTTCAATATATAACTCGGGCTAAGAACCAGCGTAAACACTTAGCTCAAATCGACGACGAAGCTGAAGTGATTGTCTTTGGAATGAATACACAAAATAAAAAACACCGTAAATGTTTGTATATTAATTTATCGTTCATCTGTGGATTCAGTCTCCAGGTTAGGTTAGTTCCACAGACGACGCAAAGCGCAAATGTTTTCAATATATAACTCGGGCTAAGAACCAGCGTAAACACTTAGCTCAAATCGACGACGAAGCGGAAGTGACTGTCTTTGGAATGAATACACAAAACAAAAACACCGTAAATGTTTGTATATTAATTTATCGTTCGTCTGTGGATTCAGCCTCCAGGTTAGGTTAGTTCCACAGACGATGCAAAGCGCGAATGTTTTCAATATATAACTCGGGCTTAGAACCAGCGTAAACACTTAGCTCAAATCGACGACGAAGCGGAAGTGATTGTCTTTGGAATGAATACACAAAATAAAAAACACCGTAAATGTTTGTATATTAATTTATCGTTCGTCTGTGGATTCAGCCTCCAGGTTAGGTTAGTTCCACAGACGAGGCAAAGCGCAAATGTTTTCAATATATAACTCGGGCTTAGAACCAGCGTAAACACTTAGCTCAAATCGACGACGAAGCGGAAGTGATTGTCTTTGGAATGAATACACAAAATAAAAAACACCGTAAATGTTTGTATATTAATTTATCGTTCGTCTGTGGATTCAGCCTCCAGGTTAGGTTAGTTCCACAGACGACGCAAAGCGCAAATGTTTTCAATATATAACTCGGGCTAAGAACAAGCGTAAACACTTAGCTCAAATCGACGACGAAGCGGAAGTGACTGTCTTTGGAATGAATACACAAAACAAAAAACACCGTATATGTTTGTATATTAATTTATCGTTCGTCTGTGGATTCAGCCTCCAGGTTAGGTTAGTTCCACAGACGACGCAAAGCGCAAATGTTTTCAATATATAACTCGGGCTTAGAACTAGCGTAAACACTTAGCTCAAATCGACGACGAAGCGGAAGTGACTGTCTTTGGAATGAATACACAAAACAAAAAACACCGTATATGTTTGTATATTAATTTATCGTTCGTCTGTGGATTCAGCCTCCAGGTTAGGTTAGTTCCACAGACGACGCAAAGCGCAAATGTTTTCAATATATAACTCGGGCTTAGAACTAGCGTAAACACTTAGCTCAAATCGACGACGAAGCGGAAGTGACTGTCTTTGGAATGAATACACAAAATAAAAAACAGCGTAAATGTTTGTATATTAATTTATCGTTCATCTGTGGATTCAGTCTCCAGGTTAGGTTAGTTCCACAGACGACGCAAAGCGCAAATGTTTTCAATATATAACTCGGGCTAAGAACTAGCGTAAACACTTAGCTCAAATCGACGACGATGCGGAAGTGATTGTCTTTGGAAGGAATACACAAAATAAAAAACACCGTAAATGTTTGTATATTAATTTATCGTTCATCTGTGGATTCAGTCTCCAGGTTAGGTTAGTTCCACAGACGACGCAAAGCGCAAATGTTTTCAATATATAACTCGGGCTAAGAACCAGCGTAAACACTTAGCTCAAGTCGACGACGAAGCGGAAGTGATTGTCTTTGGAATGAATACACAAAATAAAAAACACCGTAAATGTTTGTATATTAATTTATCGTTCATCTGTGGATTCAGTCTCCAGGTTAGGTTAGTTCCACAGACGACGCAAAGCGCAAATGTTTTCAATATATAACTCGGGCTAAGAACCAGCGTAAACACTTAGCTCAAATCGACGACGAAGCGGAAGTGACTGTCTTTGGAATGAATACACAAAACAAAAAACACCGTATATGTTTGTATATTAATTTATCGTTCGTCTGTGGATTCAGCCTCCAGGTTAGGTTAGTTCCACAGACGACGCAAAGCGCAAATGTTTTCAATATATAACTCGGGCTTAGAACTAGCGTAAACACTTAGCTCAAATCGACGACGAAGCGGAAGTGACTGTCTTTGGAATGAATACACAAAATAAAAAACAGCGTAAATGTTTGTATATTAATTTATCGTTCATCTGTGGATTCAGTCTCCAGGTTAGGTTAGTTCCACAGACGACGCAAAGCGCAAATGTTTTCAATATATAACTCGGGCTAAGAACCAGCGTAAACACTTAGCTCAAATCGACGACGATGCGGAAGTGATTGTCTTTGGAATGAATACACAAAATAAAAAACACCGTAAATGTTTGTATATTAATTTATCGTTCATCTGTGGATTCAGTCTCCAGGTTAGGTTAGTTCCACAGACGACGCAAAGCGCAAATGTTTTCAATATATAACTCGGGCTAAGAACCAGCGTAAACACTTAGCTCAAGTCGACGACGAAGCGGAAGTGATTGTCTTTGGAATGAATACACAAAATAAAAAACACCGTAAATGTTTGTATATTAATTTATCGTTCATCTGTGGATTCAGTCTCCAGGTTAGGTTAGTTCCACAGACGACGCAAAGCGCAAATGTTTTCAATATATAACTCGGGCTAAGAACCAGCGTAAACACTTAGCTCAAATCGACGACGAAGCGGAAGTGACTGTCTTTGGAATGAATACACAAAACAAAAAACACCGTAAATGTTTGTATATTAATTTATCGTTCGTCTGTGGATTCAGCCTCAAGGTTAGGTTAGTTCCACAGACGACGCAAAGCGCGAATGTTTTCAATATATAACTCGGGCTTAGAACCAGCGTAAACACTTAGCTCAAATCGACGACGAAGCGGAAGTGATTGTCTTTGGAATGAATACACAAAATAAAAAACACCGTAAATGTTTGTATATTAATTTATCGTTCGTCTGTGGATTCAGCCTCCAGGTTAGGTTAGTTCCACAGACGAGGCAAAGCGCAAATGTTTTCAATATATAACTCGGGCTAAGAACCAGCGTAAACACTTAGCTCAAATCGACGACGAAGCGGAAGTGACTGTCTTTGGAATGAATACACAAAATAAAAAACAGCGTAAATGTTTGTATATTAATTTATCGTTCATCTGTGGATTCAGTCTCCAGGTTAGGTTAGTTCCACAGACGACGCAAAGCGCAAATGTTTTCAATATATAACTCGGGCTAAGAACCAGCGTAAACACTTAGCTCAAATCGACGACGAAGCAGAAGTGATTGTCTTTGGAATGAATGCACAAAATAAAAAACACTAAATGTTTGTATATTAATTTATCGTTCGTCTGTGGATTCAGTCTCGAGGTTAGGTTAGTTCCACAGACGACGCAAAGCGCAAATGTTTTCAATATATAACTCGGGCTAAGAACCAGCGTAAACACTTAGCTCAAATCGACGACGAAGCAGAAGTGATTGTTTTTGGAATGAATGCACAAAATAAAAAACACTGTAAATGTTTGTATATTAATTTATCGTTCATCTGTGGATTCAGTCTCCAGGTTAGGTTAGTTCCACAGTCGACGCAAAGCGCAAATGTTTTCAATATATAACTCGGGCTAAGAACCAGCGTAAACACTTAGCTCAAATCGACGACGAAGCAGAAGTGATTGTCTTTGGAATGAATGCACAAAATAAAAAACACTGTAAATGTTTGTATATTAATTTATCGTTCATCTGTGGATTCAGTCTCCAGGTTAGGTTAGTTCCACAGTCGACGCAAAGCGCAAATGTTTTCAATATATAACTCGGGCTAAGAACCAGCGGAAACACTTAGCTCAAATCGACGACGAAGCGGAAGTGATTGTCTTTGGAATGAATACACAAAATAAAAAACACCGTAAATGTTTGTATATTAATTTATCGTTCATCTGTGGATTCAGTCTCCAGGTTAGGTTAGTTCCACAGACGACGCAAAGCGCAAATGTTTTCAATATATAACTCGGGCTAAGAACCACCGTAAACACTTAGCTCAAATCGACGACGAAGCGGAAGTGATTGTCTTTGGAATGAATACACAAAATAAAAAACACCGTAAATGTTTGTATATTAATTTATCGTTCGTCTGTGGATTCAGTCTCGAGGTTAGGTTAGTTCCACAGACGACGCAAAGCGCAAATGTTTTAAATATATAACTCGGGCTAAGAACCAGCGTAAACACTTAGCTCAAATCGACGACGAAGCGGAAGTGATTGTCTTTGGAATGAATACACAAAACAAAAAACACCGTAAATGATTATATATTAATTTATCGTTCATCTGTGGATTCAGTCTCCAGGAGCTGCATTTTTATATTTTTTGAAATTTTACTCCCGTATTCACTAAAGAGGTTTATATTTAGACCAGGTCTAACTTGACAGTTGTAGGTTTTTTTTAACAATTGAACAAATAATTTTTCTAAATGTCACACAATTGCAAAATGACAGTGACATAAGTCAAACATAACTGGAGAACTAAGATTTTTAAGTACCATGGCAACTAGAACTGGTCTATCTCTTAAACCTTTTTAGTGAATACGGGGGTAATGTCTAAACCTAGAATTAAGTTGTATAGTGTATATTTAAAATGAAACAATAACAGCTTCCTTGGACAATAGAGTTGAACGTTTATTACTAAGCCAACGTTTCGGCACCAATTTGTGCCATCATCAGGGCTAGTAAATTCTAATTACTTATGTAGTCTAAATAGACATACATATTGTTGTTACTTCACAAACACAAAATAAAACAACGAACGAGCAGAGGAATTTTATGCCGCTGAGAAGAATAAAGGTTTTAAACTTAAAGCGCAAATGTTTTTTTATTCTTCTCAGCGGCATAAAATTCCTCTGCTCGTTCGTTGTTTTATTTTGTGTTTGTGAAGTAACAACAATATGTATGTCTATTTAGACTAAATAAGTAATTAGAATTTACTAGCCCTGATGATGGCACAAATTGGTGCCGAAACGTTGGCTTAGTAATAAACGTTCAACTCTATTGTCCAAGGAAGCTGTTATTGTTTCATTTCAAAGATTAGGATTAGTGGACGAAAAACCTACCATAAAAAGTGTATATTTAGTTATCTTTATCTAACTTAGAATTAAATTTTATAGTGCATTGAATTTAACTTTCTTTAGTTTTAATTCTAACCTCTCCGCTGCATGGGGCTCAATTTCCACACGGGGTATTTTGTTGGCGTCAGGGTGGAAACCATGGTGAGTTCCAGGCACCATTTCTGACGATGCTCAAAGAATGTACTTGTTATCAGCAAATATTTTATTATTTTTTTTAAGCGTCATTCCGTACTCCGATATTACCTGTTAACAAACTTTTTCGAGATTTTTGGACGAGAAATCCGAAAAAAAATGCCCAACCTCGAAAAATTAACCATAGTGGCCTGCATTTTGAATCATCGGGGTTTCTAAAAAAGTGCCGTTACCCGACACCACTGCCGCCTTATTATAAACCCCAACGAAATCGCGTTTATACCAAAAGAGGCGCCCATTTATCCTTTACGATCGACCCCATCGATACGTATTTCTTCCACGTACCGTTACCGAGCTGGGGCACTTAGGAGGGCAAAAAACACAAATTTCAAAAAAATGTCCGGTCCAAAAAAAGAAAGTAAACAAAAAAGTTAGTTAAAATTGAAGTTGAAGTTATAATATTCAGCCCAATGTAATTTTTATATTTTTGTTTTTAAGAAGACCATGCATCCGCGAAATAACGGAAATCCGCGGGACAAATTAGAATTTATGGCGGACATTGCCGCGATACGTGCCTGGGGTCCCGATTGGACTGCTGCCCACTGATTCACGCCTTGCAACGGCGTTAAAACGCTCCTCAATTATATGAAACATCGGGATAATCTTTCAATTGGCCAAACCAATTTTCTAATCACGACACGCGATTAGTTCTTACTGGATTTCGCCACTCGTTTTAGGACAAAAACAACTCCGGTTGATTCATCATTGATGTGGGTAGAGTGAATGAAGGAACTGATTACAGGAAAAAACTAATCGTTGTGCCATCGTCAAACGATTATTTCATTAAGTGTTTTAAGTGTGGTAAGTCCTCCTGGTAAGTTACAAGATGTTTTAGGATTTCTTTTATGGGCAGGAGATGATGCGAAAAGTTCCCTCTGCACGGTTTTCATTTTAATATAACAACAGATGTCATTTTATTAACAGATTTTATCCCAATATCCACACAATTCAAATGATTAATAAAATTCTAGCTGATATCACTTTTCAGCACTTTTTTAGACATTAGTTGCTGTTGTCTGTCCATAAAAAAAATTTACGTTTGTTTTTATTTTTCTCGTAAAAGGAAAGTCTTGTAATTGTGAAAAAATCAAGGGGTACTTCTTTTTTGAAATATTTTCAACTTCCTGTCACTTCCGGTTTAACCGGAAGTTGGTATCGACTTGCTTATTTTAAATGGAACACCCTGTATTTTATGATATTTTTGGATTCTACGGAGAATTTTAATGCTATTTTATGTAGCATGTCCTATACCTAGGTTCAAGCGTTCTTAAGATACTTGACCTTGAACCAAAAATGAGCCTTCGGGGTACCAAATTTTAAAATCTCATATTTTTGTAAGTTTTGAAGATATAATCTTCATATTTTTTAGACGATCGGTAACTAATCTTAGGTTTCTATTTTTTTTTATTGAATTTGTCTATTTTTATACAGGGTGTCCTAAATTCAACGGCAAACATTCACATTTTCAAAGCCGCTAAAGTCCGTTTTTTAAATGGGACACCCTATAACTTTATGCACTATCAAATGTAGAATTTAATTTTCTATCGAACTGTATTAAGGTTCCCTATACCTATCCGTAATCATTTTCGAAATAATCATGTTTTTATTAAACTATCATATGTATTTGCTAAATGCTTACACCTTTCCATAGTAAGCCATGGAAAAACAATTGTTGTGCTTTTCTATTCAACATGCCAGCTGATTTGAAACTTTTAAATTAAAATAAAACAACACTCAAAAGCTGATATTCTCAATTTATTTTATATTCGCGGAGAATGTTACAAAATATTGGAGAGAACGTGCCATGTTTTTAATGAAAAGCATCCTCATTTATCGCCAATGAACAAGAGAAAATTGAAGAGGATTGAAACGAAATTTTTTCGTTTCGGAAAAGTTAAAATTATAAAAAATGTAATAAATTTTTTACATTATTTTTAACCATATCTACTAAGTTCGAGACTGTTCTAAACTTGTTTTAGTGAACTTAAAAATTATAGCAATCTAACAATCAGCAATAAATAAATAAAATAATAAAATTGAATTATAACAAATGTTCTATATGCTGTCCGTTCATTTGAAGACATATTTCAGTTCTTCTTTGTACAGTTGCTGTGGCCCGTTGAATTTGTCCGTTTTCTAATTCGGCAAAAGCTGTTCGTATCCTGTCCAGTAAATCTTGTTGGTTATTTACTGGGTAAACATAGACTTTACCTTTGATAAATCTCCATAAATAAAAGTCTAGGGGTGTTAAACCAGGCGATCGCGGGGGCCATTGGGACCAATCCAGCGATCTTCAAAAATTCGAGATAATTTCAGATAAACTGCAGCGGAATTATGTGCTGGTGCCCCATCTAATTGATACCAATATTTATGCAGCTCACCAATAGGAATTTCTTCTATAAATTCAGAAACCGTCCCTCGTAGAATTTCCAAATACTTATCCCTGTTTAAATTGTCTTCATAAATACAGTACCGCACCTGATCATTTAATACTATACCGAAAACATTGAAGCTACACCTCTCTTGAGAACGCGTTTCGCGTAAAGCGTGCGGATTTTCTGCTGCCCAGAAATGTTCGTTTCTTCTATTTGTTATTCCTTCTCTAGAAAATTTCGCTTCATCGGTCCAAAATATTTTTGAAAGGAATTGAGGGTCCTCTTGAATTTTCAAAAACACGAATTCGCAAAATTCTACTCTTCGGACGCCATCACCTGGTCTCAAGGCTTGCACGTTTTGGAAGGAATAAGGGTGCATATGATGTTCGCTCAAGATTCTTTGGACAGATGAAGAAGAAATTCCCAAATCGTTTTCTGCAGACGGTATTGAACTTTGCGAGTTTGCGTGGAAATAAGCTAATGTGTTTATTACGTTATCCTCGGCATTTGTCACTGGTTTCGGAACATTTTTTGTAACTTTAACCTTGCCAAAATGCAAAAACTTCGTTTCAATCCTCTTGAATTTTGACTTGTTCATTGGCGGCAAATCAGGGTGGCGTTCATTAAACACACGACACGTTCTCTCCAAAATTTTATAACATTCTCCATGAATATAAAATAGATTGAGAATATCAGCGTTTGAGTATTCTTCCATTTCGATTTAGAAGATTTAGTATATCACTGACAGCTTTCGATGAATAACGCATACTAATCATCTATCATATTGGATATTGGATCTCAATTGTTTTTCCATGGCTCACCATTGGAACATGTAAACATTTAAGCAAATACATACGATATTTTTATAAAACCCAATTATTTCGAAAATGGTTAGTAATAGGTATAGGGAACCTTAATACAGTTCGATAGAAAATGAAATTCTACATTTGATAGTGCATAAAGTTATAGGGTGTCCCATTTAAAAAAACGGACTTTAGCGGCTTTGAAAATGTGAATAATTGCTGCTGAATTTAGGACACCCTGTATAAAAATAGACAAATTCAATAAAAAAAAATAGAAACCTAAGATTATTTACCGATCGTCTGCAAAATATGAAGATTATATCTTCAAAACTTACAAAAATATGAGATTTTAAAATTTGGTACCCCGAAGGCTCATTTTCGGTTCAAGGTGAAATATCGTAAGAACGCTTGAACCTAGGTATAGGACATGCTACATAAAATAGCATGAAAATTCTCCGTAGAATCCAAAAATATCATAAAATACAGGGTGTTCCATTTAAAATAAGCAAGTTGATACCAACTTCCGGTTAAACCGGAAGTGACAGGAAGTTGAAAATATTTCAAAAAAGAAGTACTTCTTGACCTTACCTTAATCCCAAAATTTGAAATTTTTATCTAAATGGCATCATCAAAAACTTTTAATGAACGGGTTGCGTGAATAACCCTGTATATAGATCCCATATCCTTCATGGAACCCATATATCAGTCTTACCTACTCCGTTGGTCCTCAGATATTTCCCAGATATTAAATTTTTTAATGGTTTTCGTTAACGATCCTCTTTTTTTGAATAGTCGACGTTTCGCAACTTTACTGTCGCATCCTAAAGACACACATATAGTTTCAATATCCTGCGTGAAACCCATATTATTATCAGTCTTTACCTCTATAGATATTTCCCAGATATTAAGTTTCTAAATGGTTTTCGTTAAAGATCCTCTTGTTATGTTAGAATGGCCCTTAATTTGGGGGTTAGGATTCAGTAAATAAAACCAGTCTTCGAAATTGTCGACGTTTCGCAGCTTTATTGTTGCATCGTCAGGGCACATATGTATATATTCTATATGAGTGATGCCCTGAGGATGCAACAATAAAGTTGCGAAACGTCGACAATTTAAAAAAAAAGGCTTTTGTTATTTTTACTGGATCCCAACCCGAAATAATACATCATTCTAATACAACAAGAGGATCGTTATCGAAAACCATTTAGAAAGCTAAAATATGTATTATTAATATTTAGTGTTATGCAGGAATAAACTGGTAACATTTGCATATGAATCCAAGCTAGCAGAACAAAATAAAGTCCTAATAAAATATTATATATATAAAATGAAAAAATCAGCTTGAAAATATTATTTATTAAATTAATTCCAATTTCTGTTCAGGAATTAGGTGTGATATAGAGATAAGTAAATTGGTAATGTGGTACTAATTTAATTTAAGATGGCGAAACAAAATTGCGGCCAAATAATTTTTTTTAAATTTCAAGGTAAAAAAATCTTATTCAATTAATTTTAATTTTTGCAGGAAAATTAAATGTGAAAATGGGATAAACTGGTACGAATTCAACATGTCATTCAACATGGAATTATAGTTCCAGCAGTTGTACGAGGCGGTTGTGTTTTCGCTCGTATGTTGTTTTGCCGGTATTTGAACGTTGTTTTGTTTTGGTTTGAACTGTTTTGATTTCAATTTGTTTTTGTATGCTTTGACCCGATCATCAGTTCGTCGTTTGCTATAAACTAAACTTGACCTTGTTTACCCGGATCCGGTTATTAGTTATAAATATTGTTTGTGCGTGACATTTAAAGATTTTGATTTATCAACTGGAAATATTTACATAATATTTACATAAAATTTATCTACATCTTTTTTTTAATTTTCACTTTTTTTGTTCCTTTGAAAATTTTAATTTTTTATTTATTTATAAAATGGCTGAATTTAAGTGCGATTCTTGCCAAAAAATCGTTTCGGAAAAAGACTGTTACAGAATTCGCTGTAGTGGGGAGTGCCGAAGAGATTTTTGTATGGTCTGTACAGGACTGGATAAATCCACGACAAAAGTGCTCTACAAACAAAAATTCAACAACATAAGATTTTTTTGCACTGTTTGCGACTCTCCAACTCTGAAATATTTACATGATAAAATATCAGATCTCCAAAAGACTCAAATCTCTTCAGAATATCTCGAAGCCCTGGGTTCCTGCTTAAAGAAAAACAACGACATCCTTCCGATCATTGGCGAAATTTACGACATCTTACTCAATCATGACTCCAAATGGAAGATACTGCTAGAAAAAATTGAGGATATTCACAGCCTCCATTCTGGAATATCTGACAGTATACAAGAATCCTTATTTAAATCCATTAAAGAAATTAGGCAGGATACTTTCAATCTATCATCTATTTTAATGGAATCTCAAAATGAATCTGTCAAAGTCCAGGTGCATGATTCATCGAAGGAGCAGTTGACTAAAGAGATGGCTGAGCTGAGGCATAGTGTAAAACAAATGGCACTTACCCTGGAGAAGCTGGCTGATAAGCCTAAACAACAATCAATAAAGAAGATATACACCACCGCAATATTAACCCAAACCGATACAACAGATGTCCAAATGCCTGTCAATAAGTCTCCAAAAAAAGCTGTTTCCTTCCAGCCCAACAAAACACCCATTATAGAGAAATGACATTATGTAGTGGTATCCATAATTCTGTCCACGTATAAATCAAATCAGCTTGTACACTACATCAAAGAAAAATTAGGAACCACGAATTTTGTGCGTTGTTTTCCTATGCTTAAGAATGCAGATACTTTGCGCTCCGATTTTAAAATTGGGGTGCAAAATAAAGATCACTTAATTCAGCTTAAGAACGCTAGTCTGGGGCCACCTGGTACCATAATTGATCCTACCAATGATTCGGTTTCACCAACCCTTATCCAAACGCCTCCCACTTCCACAGCCCATAATGTCTCATCTTCTAGTCATCAAGATGTCAATATAGATATCCCAAAGAGCCGGGGGCTGTCTCCACCAAAGCCTCAATTATTGGAATCACCAGTGACATTTGTGCCTGAAGAGGATAAGTGACAGGGAGGCCATAGCAGCTTGTAGGTCATTGGCACTGGAGGGCTCTAAATTAAGCATGGAGAAAACTGCAAGGAAAGATGATTTTTTGCAGTTTGATCCAATGACTCCACCAAGAGTGCGGCTGTCCCAAGATTCGGATAAAGCAAATGGTCGCTATATATTAGCCAGATTAAGGGATCCTTCCTTACTAAAGACCTTAAGGCTATTTCTTGCTTATCTACACGACCAGCCATCTAGTGTGTGTTTTGAGGGGCATACAAGTACTAGCATTAAATTATTGCTAGCTTCAGAAGGCCTTCCCAGTGACAAGGACTCCCCGCGCAAGTTGTATTATCGCTTCCACGATGCCTATGGGATTGGTTCATTTGAAGTGGACTCAGACCTTGCAGCGTATAGATCTTTCTACTCCTCGGAAAAAATTTTACGGCTCCAAAAAATTCGTGAAAGTACTGGTAAATATTATTCTAGTGGTTCACCATCAAAAAGTAAAAATTTTTAGTCAATATGACGCGAAAAGAGGATCTAGCACCCTCTAAAAAATTGACCAATGGTAATTTTAATCTTTTTTTTCTTAATATTCAGTCCTTAAGACATAAAACAGACGAATTATATCTTTTGTTAGAAGACCTAAATTTTCCAGAAGTCATTGCCATCACTGAGCACTGGCTAAATATCAATCAACCTGTTTTTATTAAAAACTATACCACAATTGCCAGATTTAATAGAACTAATTTAACTCATGGAGGCACCATGATAATGTCTTTAAACAACGATTTTTCCGAAATATCAAAGTATAATCATTTATTATCTGAAAAAGTATTTGAATTTTCTATCGTTTATCACAATACTTATGACCTTTATATTATTTGTATTTATAGAACACCTGATGCTGATGTGCAATTATTCTGCCATAACCTTCTAAGTTTGCTCGAGTCCCTTCCTGTAAAAAGCAAATTAATCTTATGTGGCGATTTCAATATTGACTTTTCCAGTGTGTGTGCTGCTCAGGAATGTCTTCAGTCCATCTTTGAGTCATTAGGAATTGCCATGCACGTCAACTCACCAACCAGAATTACTAAGACAAGTGCCAGTACTATAGATTACGTTGTGTCTTCTTTCGATCCTACCGTCCTCCGTCGAATGTAATGTCTTAAGTCCAGGTTTCTCCGATCATGAAGCCATTTTCACAAAATTTTCAATTACATCCAAAGCCAAAAATTCCTCTAGACAAGTAGGCCGTATTTTTTCGGTTAGAAATTTCATTAATTTCAAACACCTATGTCAAATAACTGACTGGGGCTCTCACACTTATGATGTCGACACTGAATTTTCTCGTTTTATAAAAACTCTAACTAAATTCTGAATGATTCTGAATCTTTTCCTCTTAGGCCTATCAAAAATAAAAGAAGTAAACCCTGGTCCACTAAAGGTTTACGTATATCTTCTAAGAACATGCGGTCACTATCTCATTTAAAGAAATTTTCGGACAGTGTCTTTTTTCATAATTATGTAAAATCATATCATGTAGCCAAAGATTTGACTAAATCCGTATCTCAATCTAATGACCCAATTT
Organism: Kuschelorhynchus macadamiae; assembly: GCA_030620095.1. Classification (NCBI taxonomy): domain Eukaryota; kingdom Metazoa; phylum Arthropoda; class Insecta; order Coleoptera; family Curculionidae; genus Kuschelorhynchus; species Kuschelorhynchus macadamiae. The sequence continues at coordinate 556,239 of JAUTXW010003684.1, read as the reverse complement.
CATATCTCTCTAATCATAGGGTAAACCTGCACAGTTTCTTCTTTCACCAGTAGTTTTATCAGAACTTCGTAGTACAATTAATGATATCAAAAATAAATCTTCCTCGGGAACTGATGGGCTTACTTTAAAAATGTATTTAAGTCTGCCGGAGTGCACACTAGAGCATCTGACTGCTTTGATAAATATGTCTTTCCAAAATGGTACTTTTCCAAGCTGCCTTAAAACTGCAATAATCATACCTCTTCACAAAGGAGGTGTTTCAGAAGAAGCTTCGAACTATCGCCCAATTGCACTTCTCCCTACGCTATCTAAGATCATTGAAAGACTGGTTAAAAAAAGGCTTTTATCATTTCTGTCTAGATATGAAATACTTACAAAACATCAATTTGGATTTTTAAGTAACAAATGCACAAGCGATGCCATGTTTTCCCTTCTTAATAGAGTTTACTCCAGCCTAAACAATCATCACGCTACGGCAACAATTTTCTGTGATTTTTCCAAAGCTTTCGATTGTGTGAATCATAATATATTAACTAACAAGCTGCAGTACTATGGATTTAGAGGGGCTCCTCTCAATTGGTTTAAGTCATATCTTAGCAACAGAAATCAAGTTGTGAAAGTTGACAACAGGATGTCTTCTTGTAGGCCAATGGAATATGGAGTGCCTCAAGGCTCGGTACTAGGCCCTATCTTGTTTCTTCTGTTCATAAGCGACATGGCTAATTTAAACATTAGTGGAAAAATATGTCTCTTTGCGGACGATACCAGCTTTACGTGGAGCCACCCAGATGTCACGGACCTACATAGGATTGTATCTAATGACCTAATCACCATTAAATCCTGGTGCGATTCTAATCTCCTATGTTTGAACATCTCTAAAACGAAAGTCTTGTTTTATAAAAACACGCTGCAACCTTTTGACCTTAATGGCACCACTATTGATGTCGTAAACTCTGTAAAATTTCTAGGGCTTCTTGTAGATGATTCTTTAAAATGGGATCCACATATCGACGCTTTATCAAGGAAGTTGGGTTCTGCTTGCTTTGCGTTAAGATCTGTTTCCGAGGAGCTTAGCTTTTCTACCTCTAGAACTGTTTATTTTGCTCTTGTTGAGTCGCACCTCAGATATGCTATTCCATTCTGGGGTACATGTTGTGCGACTCAATTTGATCGAATTTTTATACTACAAAAAAGAGCTGTTCGTTACCTACTGAGACTTAACAGTAGAACTCACTGCCGAGATTTCTTTAAAAGATATAAAATACTAACCCTTCCTTGCTTATTCATTTTGGAATCGGTTTGCTTAATTCGTAAGCATGCACCTGCTCTATTAGAGAGACCTTCTCACAACTACCCTCTCAGAAATACTGAGCACGATCTCTATCTTCCAACCCCACACTCAGAGTTAATTAAAAGATCAGTAATCTACAATGCAAAAAAAATGCATAATCACCTGCCATTTAACATCAAATCCATAATATCTCTGACTTCATTTCGCAAGGCTTTGAAGTCATTCTTACTGGAAAGTGCCTTCTACACCGTGAACGAGTTTTATAACACATAATTTTATCCTTATGAACCCCTAGTGTGATAGTTGACATTACCAACCATTTTTACCGAATTTTGTATATGTATTTTTTTAATTGTTTCGTACTTTTTATTTTTTACTTTGCTTTTTTATTTTTTTTTTTACATTATATTTATGAAAATGTTATGTACATAGTACGACTGACAAAGTACATTTCTAATGTACTTCTTTTAGGATTCTATAATATTAATATTCTAAATTCTTGATTTAAATATTACTTTTCTATAATATTTATGATGTGTTTTTGTTTTGTTTTGTTTGCTAATTTTGATGTTTGTAAACTATTTTTTTTACAACAGCTTTGTCCACAAAATTGTAAATTTTTTTTTTGACAATAAAGCATTTATTTATTTTTATTTATTTTATTTTAACAAAATGGCGGTATGTGTCAATGTACAAACTGCTAATTTATTTTAAATTATATCCAAAACTGAAGTGTGGTATAGGTAGAAAGAAACAGGTGAAATATTGGTAGGAATCCAATATGATGGAACAAAATGGCGCCCAATAAAAATGTTTGAAAAGACATTATATGTATTACATATACAGGGTGTTAATTAATGTCGTAGACATATTTCAGGGGGTGATAGTACTCGATAAAATAGGTAAAAAAATGCCAATATATATATATACATGGTCAAAAACACACCCTTTTCGTTATACAGGGTGTCAAAGTTTCAATTTTTTTCTCGTTTTTTGCGTTTTTTTCCAGTTCCTTCTGAGACAATTAGTTTAAATTTATGTATTATTTTTAAGAACCTCTACGATAAAATATCAAAATCGTGGATGGTAGTATACAGGGTGTTACATTTTTTTGCACCACCTACTAGTTTATCTTGCGGAACTTTTTTTTGGAGTATCCTGTATCAATTCTGATATAAAATTTAAAGACTTTGTTCATTTCTTTAGCACTTTCGTATTTTGCATTATTCTCGTATCTATCGCAGTTTTCGACCTATTTGCAATAATCGATGCATTACATCGATGGCATGTAGGCGAAATTAAGCAAAAAATTAAGAAAAGGGTTTTATTTTAAATCAACCAACATGATAATGAACAGTCAGATAAAATTATTACAGTTAAATTAAAAATTAAACAAAATTATAAAAGTTGCTGAAAATATCGGACTCTTGCTAGAATGCAAGAATCAAGTCTTCGCCTTATGGACTGACGGACTCGGTCAAATATTCCAGGAGTATTGCGAATGATGTCGCATGAAGCTATTATTCTGTTTCTTAAATCTTCTTCTGTCTGGATTGGGATCTGATATACAAATGTTTTCAGGTGTCCCCAGAAAAAGAAATCCAGGCTATTCAGATCTGAAGCTCTAGAGGGCTATGGCTGAGGTCCCCCTCGCCCTATCCAACGGTTGTTAAAATTATTATTTAGGAACTCCCCCAGCTCTATGCTGAAATGTGCTGGTGCACCATCGTGCATGAACCACATTTGATTTCTAGAAGAAGAATTGGCACGTCTTCTAGCAATACCGGGAGTTCGTCTTCGAGAAATTGACGATAATATCGTCCGTTTAGCCTTGCTGACAGGAAAAATGGACCTATCAAATAATTTCCAATAATGCCTGCCCACACATTTACTGAAAATTGTTACTGGAAATTATTTTCATGTATCGAATGCGGATTCTTTTCTGCCCAAAAATGATTGTTATGAAAATTACGTATGGGATTCCCAGAAAAATTTGCCTCATCGCTACATAAAACCGTGTTTGCAAATAATGGATTTTGGGCTAGCATTTGTAAGAACCACTGGCAAAAATTTAAGCGAAGTAGAAAGTCACGTGGGAGAAGAGCTTGAACCCCTTTGGATGTGGTAAGGATACATTAAGTTGTCTAATAAAATTTTCCATTCAAGCACAAATGAAATGTTAAGTGTTGCTGAAATTTTCATCGTACTGGTAGCAGGATCATTTTCTACTGCATTCAGGACTGCGTCCTCGACTTCAGGATTCCTAACCTTTCTATTTGCTCCTGCTAAATGAGTGGATTTCTTGAATGATCCATTTTCACATAGCCGATTATGTACCTTTGCAAATGTTTGTCTATTGGGCACCATGCGATTTGGATATTTCTGTTCATAGAGTCGTCTAGCTTCATAACAATTGCCATTGGCAAGTCTATAAATGAAATGAATTTCTGCATATTCTTGATTTGTGAATTCAACCATCATGAAACAACTACGGAAACGTCAAACAAGAAAATATTTCTTACAAAATGTCAGATTAAAAAACAGAATTAACAAATGACCTGCCTCAGCCTACTACCTTTTTTTCCAGTTTCATTATTTAGCCTACACTTAATTTGCATAAATGTGATAGATACGAGAATAATGCAAAATACGAAAGTGCTAAAGAAACGAACAAAGAGTTTAAATTTTATATCAGAATTCATACAGGGTGCTGCAAAAAAAAGTTCCGCAAGATAAACTTGTAGGTGGTGCAAAAAAATGTAACACCCTGTATACTACCATCCACGATTTTAATATTTTATCGTAGAGGTTCTTAAAAAATAATACATGTTCTAAATTTGAACTAATTGTCTCAGAAGGAACTGGAAAAAAACGCAAAAAAACGAGAAAAAAATTGAAACTTTAACACCTGTATAACAAAAATGGTGCGTTTTTGACCAAGTATATATTGGCATTTTTTTCCTATTTTGTCTAGTACTACCACCCCCTCAAATATGTCCACGACATTAATTAACACCCTGTATACTGTGACTATGTACTGAACTAAATTGGGTCACACTTCCCTATTCCTAACAAATAGAAAAAAAAATTATAACGAGGGATGTTCCGGGTAAAGGAAATTCAGAAACGTCAGACAGATCTTAAAAAAGTAATGTTTTAATCTTTATTCCAAATCAAATTGTCGAATATAAATCGACTGTTAATATGATTCCTTAGCAAAAGGTAGGTGAACAACCTCGTCATTTGGAAAATCTCTAACGAACCCCCGCATCATTTTACGAAGGCATCAGCCAGCCACCTTGTGCTCCAACAGCACCACTTCCCGTCCACCGTGTCGGGTTTCTACGGCGATGTTTGCACTGGGAAACGACAGATGCACCCGGGGGTGCTCGCGACACAGGCCTATAAATAAAACGGTACGCCCCCTCGTCGGTGGCACGGAGAGGCAGTGGTTCGATTTACGGCAAAGATTTAGCCGGTCGACAGGTAAGGATCCTCGGTATGCTGTATAGGGTAAATAAAATATGTTTCTTAATTTCATAAAGTATTCTTCTGGGCAAGGTTCTTTTAGAAGTTATTATTTAAGTGAATTTTCAAAATTTCTTTAGTCGGCGATTTTATTCCTCTATAATTGCTTTGTTCCAAAATTTCACCAGTTTGTCCCTATATCAAAATTTTAACATTAACGAGTAAGTCTCTTAATAATGATTGTTTAAAGAATTAAGAAATCGCGGTTCTTGGGATTAGACCGTGACAAATTGGAATTACTATCCGACGTTTCGCCTTCGGTTGCCCGAGACATCTTCAGGGATTTTTGCTCCACAAGATCTGCGCTCGGACAGATTCAGACGGGCTTTTATACCCGACTTGTGCTCGCCGAACGATAATAATTTCGGTGGTCCAATATATGTACAGGGTGTCCCATTTTGGGTATTTTTGCGGGGTATCTCCGTTATTTTTATAGATAGAAAGTTGGCGGTTTTCGCGACAGTGTGCTACTTTTTCGTAAGACTAAAGATGCCGTTAACAAAATTACCATAGCCAGTTTAGTTTTTAAGATACAGGGCTAAATTGAAAATGTTGCATCTTCAGACACCCCTCGTATCTCAGCTATCAGATAACTTATCGAAAATGTGAAAGCTGTTTCTAATATAACTTTTCCCGTGGAACTCAATTCCGCCTTCGGAATTAGTATATAAGGTCAGTCAAAAAGTTATCGAACCCTACTTTATTTTTCTAAATGGAACACCCTGTATATTTATAGACTATAAAATTTGTTCCTTTTTTTACCCTTTCAAAAATGTATAATATTATGCACTTTTTCTCAAAAACACGCAAATAAATTACTATTTTCTGAAATTAAATGCATAATTTAATAGTAGGCCATGCATAACAATAATAAACAATTGAAAGTTACATATTACTCACGAAGAATTGGATACCTTGCATATAGGTATCTTCTTATATAAAAATACCTATAGAGTTTTTAATAACAGTAAGTTTGTAACAACAGTTTTATAGCATAAAGTAACGTTATAACGAACACAAAAAAATAACATTATTAAAAAAAAGAAAAAACAAATTTTTAAAGGTGATCTTTATTAAATTGACGACTATTTTGTCTAGTGCAAAATGGGCACATTTTTGTAGTTCTTTGAATAGCGTTAAAAAGAACGATTGGTCTCATTCGCAGATTTCGAAAGGCTAAATGACTTGCCTCTCGAAGTTCTGCTATTCCGTTCATATCGTGTTTTATATACTTCATTTTGTATATAGCCCCATAAAAAAATCCAAAATTGAGAGATCTGGAGATCGTAGAGGCCATCTAACAGGTCCGTTGGTACTTATCCATCTTTGAGGAAAGTTATTATCAAGAAATTCCCTTAAGAGCCTAGAGTTGTGACTTGGGGCACCATCTTGCTGTAGGTAAACAGCATTATATTGGGCAGCAGTTCTGGAATAACTTCCTCAAGGATTTCTAGGTATCTACGTGCTGTAAGACCTCCTTCAAAAAATCCTGTAAACTATACGTCTGCTTAAAACAAAACATGACATCCCAACTCTAAAGCGTCCTTGTTTTGCTCTTACAAACATTAAATGCTGATTTTCACTATACCAGTTCCTGGTATTGTGAGGATTAAAAATTCCCGTACTTGAAAAGAAGCATTCGTCTGACCAGATAACAAGTCTGTCCAATAAATCGTTAGCATCGATTTGTTGCAAATACCACTGGCAAAACAGTGCCCTGCGCTCGGCATCGCCACGATGGAAATGTTGCACTATATTAAATTTGTATGCATGATATTTATATTTCTTCAAGATCCTTTGCCCTTCAGTTTTTGGCACACCAATTTTTTTCTCAATTTTTCTACAAGAGGACGAAGGTGTTGTTTCTATATATCCTAAAACATCTATCTCTTTTCTTTCCCTGTTCTCTTTGTTGTATGTTTTAGGACGCCGCACAGTGCGTTGATCAATGGACAAAAATCAAAAAATCGAGTCGGCCTTTTATGGTTTTGCTCTTATAAGGATTAGATCACTTAGTTGGCGTTGATTTATCACTTTTAGGAACGTATTTGTGTGCTTGATTAGCTATATATCCAATACATTCCTTTTTTATATGAACTGTGAGAGTTTATTGAAATACTGTTAAAACGAAATAAAATAAGTCTATTGAACTAGAACAACAAAATTCACATCCGACTTCTTGCAAGTCCAAAAACAGAGTTCTCCTCTAAATATTATTACAAATTTCAAGTAACATAAAGTTCCCCCTGTGCCAAAATTCCTCGCTTTGATTGGTCCTATTCGTTGGCAAAAGGGGTTTTTTTTCTATCTTCGTAAACTTTCCCATGGTCAAAATAAAAACATTCATTACAGAAAGTAAAATGGGAATTTGGAGAAAGCTTTACTAAGAAGGGTCGTTTCGGTATTTTCCTATCATAAACCCTAAATGCAATAAACAGTTTACTATCGGTGATGGTTCCTACTATCGAACGTGCAACAACATATTTTAAAATCGTACAAAGAAGTGTTGTAAAAATAAATATTAACGGATAGCATACAAGAACCTTAAAATTAAATTAGACTCTAAATGCCGATGTAAATTCCCACAATTATGTACAGAAAACTAAGTACTTACAAATTGTTACATTTCTCAATAGCAATAGATAATTAACCTAGATTAAAAAGTAAATGTAAAATAAAATACATATGTACAGTATGTTATGCAGTAACAATGAAAAGAAAAACAAATATATACAGTGTGATATGCGCAAATTTTAACTTTGGCAGACAAATGTGGGAGACATTCGGTCGCCACAATACTTGTATTTCTTCAAGATCCTCTGACCGTCAGTTTTTGGCACACCAATGTCCTCAATTTTTCTACAAGAGGACCAAGGTGTTGCTTCTATAAATCCCAAAACATCTATCTCTTTTCTTTCCCTGTTCTCTTTGTTGTATGTTTTAGGACGCCGCACAGTGCGTTGATCAATGGACAAAAATCGAAAAATCAAGTCGGCCGTTTATAGTTTTGCTCTTATAAGGATTAGATCACTTAGTTGGCCTTGATTTATCACTTGTTCAAGATTTGTCAAATGGTGTCAGTTTTCTGTCAGGTGAATTCGAATACAGCTTTCTCACAAATCAACATTTTTATCAGTTATTTTACATTTTTAAATCCCTAATTTAAATATCTTGTCACAGGTTTTTACTTTGAATTTTGGTCAACATATTTTGTGCAAACGATTCTTTAAGGTAAGTAGTTTAAACTATTATTTTAGTTTAGTTGTATTCCTTATTATTAATGAAAACTGTCCTTGTATAGTGTCTTTTACGAAAATTTTAAAATAATTTTAAAAGACATTATAGAAAGAAAAATATTTAACCAATACACCCGAAAACACCTTTTAATGGTTTATTTTAAACATCAATCTGAGGTATTAAGAGACTATTTGTAAGTAATTTAGCTGCGACTAACTGCGACTTTTTTTATTTTTAAGTTTGCCCTATGGATCCAATCAGAAATTCTGACCTTTTTGAACAATGGGTTTCTGCCGACGAAAACAAGAAGTTTGAGTGTATTTTTAATGTGATCTGCAAAAATCTGTTGAATATGTATGTTTTAAAATCAGAACGAAATGGAGGGAATGTGGTAGGAAAAAGACAATATTTAAAAATAGGCACAAACATTGGCTTGAGCAGGAAATTTCACTTCCAGATTTTGTTTTAAATCTAAGTTACTTCCATCGTCAAAATCAGCCTAGTACTAGTCGCGGTAGGCCCCTAAAACCCCATGATGAACTTTCGCATAAAACCAAAAAAAGAAGTACTTTATTTGATTTGTATTTTCGAACAACTTGTAGCTTCAAATTCGACGGCTCAGTTGTCAGTTTCAAAACGAAAAAATAATTCTAAAAACTTAACGGAAAGTAATTCTTTCATGTTAAAAGTTTAGCGTTGTATTTGGATTTAGATTTATCTGAAAGAAAATACGAAATTTTAAAATCTACTATTAACGTTATTCATAGTGAATGTCTCCCAAGTGTGTTTGAAATGAAATGAGATTTATTCTTAGCTTATTTTTTGCTATTTGAACAAACATTACACTTTATAATAAACGAAGATACAGTAAATTGTAAAATCATAATGTTAACCGTAATATAATCATTACACATTAAAAACAGCCCTTTCCATTACTATCAATATTGAATTGAATAAAAAATGAATATTTCTGTAATATATTATCACAACAAAAAGAAGAAAAAAAAAATGTTAAAATTATGTGCGGTAGCTTTTCTTAAACCTATTCATAAAAACTTTTACATTTGGCGAGTCTCGGATCTCTGGTGCTAGACTATTGTAAAGTCTTAACCCATTACTAAAAATGCATTTTTGCATATGTGTTGTTCTAGCAAACTGGATATCGAGGTCACCCCTAGATCTAACTTCGTGCAAGTGTCTTTCAGACCTTTGTGTTACAAATTCTTGAAGATATGCAGGCAATAATTTATGAATTACTAAGAGAACTCTAAGAGAACATTAGACCCCTCAATAATCCGGGAAACAGGCAGCCAACCAAGAGATCCAAGCATCGCACGAATTGGGGTATATCGACCACAAGATAAAATTGTACGCATGGCCTTATTTTGTAACAATTGAAGTCTTTGAATATCACTGTCTCTACAAGATATTAATAATGAATTACAATAACTAAAATGCGGATAAACTATTGTATTAAATACAAGAAACCTACCCCAGTGGCTGAGATTACGAGAAATTCTTCTAAAAAATCCCAATTTTTTACTAATTTTTTTACATACGAAATCGACATGCAGTGAAAAATTAAGCCGTGAGTCCAATAAGTACCTCCCCTAAGTACTTTATTTGATTTGTATTTTCGATTCGATCATTGTTGATACAAATATTATATTTTTTTTCTAAAAATTGTTTACAATTTTGTTTAGAACGAAAAACCATATACTTTGTTTTGCTTACATTTAATTTCAATTTGTTAACGCACAACCAGTTGTAAAGTAAATTTAGTTCATAGTTCATTTTATCAACGAGTTCATCATAATCACTTGTCTTGACATCTTTAGAGATTTTTCCGGTTGCTAGAGATGTATTAATCAGATGTAACAGAGGGTAACCAATCACACAGAATGCAGACTTCACAAATTTTACGTTACAGACAGTATCAGATGTAGATTTGTTTTTTAGCTTCATAACAATATGCTTTAGCTCAGCAATACTTAATTTTCGAAAGCTTCCAAATTTTCCAGATCGTGGAAAGTTGGTTTCTGTTAACATTGGTGTTACAATAGGTATATTAGCAGCGTTGTCAATGATACTTTTTGAATAAAATTTATTAAATTTTTCTTCCACTCCATCTGTAACATCAATAAATTCAAGATTGTTAAAATCAGCCATGAGCCCCTATCTTTTTTACTAATAAGTTTGTGTGTCAATACCTTAGTTTCTTAACCTCATCTCAGTGTGCATTTTAACATGTGACGTTATAGTTGTTTGATGTGTTCTTGTGATTTTAGTTAATGTCGAAGGTCTGTTTGAATTTTGTATATTTATAGTGATAGTTTACATTGTTATATTAATTGTAGGTCTAATGATGCCTGAAAAGGCGAAACACGTGTAACCGCATTATACTCTTTTTGACTGAGACCGAGACTTTGTGTCTTATTTCTAGTTTAGTCATTTGAAAATTGTCTCTTAGAGAATATGGACGCTTTCTTACAGTTTACTAATAAGTTGTTTTAATGTTCTCCACATTTTTTTGCTGTCCCCTTTACGTCGATCTATATTTTTCTCATAGTGTTTTTTCTTTTCAATTCTAGATACTCTTACCAATTTATTCCTTTTTAATTTATAAGAATCCCAATCTGAATTAAGCTTAGTGATTCTAAATTTTTTATAGGCAATATCCCTATCTTTCTGCGCTTGAAGTACTAATAAATTCATCCATGGTGTATCATAGCATTTTATTTCCTTCAATGGTATTTTACAATGTTTTGAAATATCAAAAAATCTAAATACAGCGTTAAGGTGTAAATGGGGGTTTGACTGCAGTTCAGGCCATAGTATTTATAAACCGTATGAGTATGTACCAATGAGTTTATGTTTTTGATAGCATTTGTTCCTTTATGTTTAATTAATAATGATGATGGAAGCAGTATGTGGATAAATATACGTCCTTCTTCAAAATTTTACTGTCGTCCAATAAAATTTGTATTTTCCAAAGAAAATTCAGAGTTAAACATGAAGAAACAAAACTTAATTAATTTATTGAAGAACTTTCTCCATATCAGTGTACAATTAATTCATTTGAAATAGAAGTGAAATATAACATGATATTTACAATGTTAGATGGTAGTGTGTGTAATATTTTATCTGGTTGCAATGCTACCATAAAATGTTACATCTGCGGTGCCACCCCTAGAGAGATAAACACCAATAAAGTAATGGAGAAAGTTCCCAATAATTACCAATATCGTTTCGGCTTATCTACTTTGCACTTATGGATTAGAATTTTTGAATGTTTACTTCATATTGCATACAGATTGCCTTTTAAAAAATGGCAAGTCAAAGGTGAAAACAGAGAAATATACGAAAATACTAAAAAAAATACAGAGTGAATTTAGGTCAAAACTTGGCTTTATAGTTGATAAGCCGAAACCAGGATATGGATCAAGTAACGATGGAAATACTGCAAGAAGTTTCTTTAGTAATTCCAACATTAGTTCAGAAATGTTCAGGCAGTTATACTGTCCTCTTCGTATTAGCTAGTGATAGAGAAATAAATGTTTTGTGTTAATACAGAGTTATTCACGCATTAAAAGTTTTTGATGATGCCATTTAGATAAAAATTTCAAATTTTGTGATTTAAAAAAAGGTCAAGGGGTACTTCTTTTTTTGAAATATTTTCAACTTCCTGTCACTTCCGGTTTAACCGGAAGTTGGTATCAACTTGCTTATTTTAAATGGAACACCCTGTATTTTATGATATTTTTGGATTCTACGGAGAATTTTAATGATATTTTATGTAGCATGTCCTATACCTAGGTTCAAGCGTTCTTAAGATATTTGACCTTGAACCGAAAATGAGCCTTCGGGGTATCAAATTTTAAAATCTCATATTTTTGTAAGTTTTGAAGATATAATCTTCATATTTTGCAGACGATCGGTAAATAATCTTAGGTTTCTATTTTTTTTTATTGAATTTGACTATTTTTATACAGGGTGTCCTAAATTCAGCGGCAAACATTCACATTTTCAAAGCCGCTAAAGTCCGGTTTTTTAAATGAGACACCCTATAACTTTATGCACTATCAAATGTAGAATTTAATTTTCTATCGAACTGTATTAAGGTTCCCTATACCTATTCGTAACCATTTTCGAAATAATTGGGTTTTATAAAAATATCGTATGTATTTGCTTAAATGTTTATATGTTCCAATGGTGAGCCATGGAAAAACAATTGAGATCTAATATCCAATATGACAGATGATTAGTATGCGTTATTTATCGAAAGCTGTCAGTGATAAACTAAATCTTCTAAATCGAAATGGAAGAATACTCAAACGCTGATATTCTCAATCTATTTTATATTCATGGAGAATGTTATAAAATTTTGAAAAGAACGTGTCGTGTGTTTAATGAACGCCACCCTGATTTGCCGCCAATGAACAAGTCAAAATTCAAGAGGATTGAAACGAATTTTTTGCGTTTTGGCAAGGTTAAAGTTACAAAAAATGTTCCGAAACCAGTGACAAATGCCGAGGATAACGTAATAAACACAGTAGCTTATTTCCACGCAAACCCGCAAAGTTCAGTACCGACTGCAGAAAACGATTTGGGAATTTCTTCTTCATCTGTCCAAAGAATCTTGAGCGAACATCATATGCACCCTTATTCCTTCCAAAACGTGCAAGCCTTGAGACCTGGTGATGACGTCCGACAAGTAGAATTTTGCGAATTCACGTTTTTGAAAATTCAAGAGGACCCTCAATTCTTTTCAAAAATATTTTGGACCGATGAAGCGAAATTCTCTAGAGAAGGAATAACAAATAGAAGAAACGAACATTTCTGGGCAGCAGAAAATCCGCACGCTTTACGCGAAACGCGTTCTCAAGAGAGGTTTACCTTCAATGTTTTCGGTATAGTATTAAAAGATCAGGTGCGGTACTGTATTTATGAAGATAATTTAAACAGTGGCAAGTATTTGGAAATTCTACGAGGGACGGTTTCTGAATTTACAGAAGAAATTCCTATTGGTGAGCCGCAAAGTTATTGGTATCAATTAGATGGGGCACCAGCACATAATTCCGCTGCAGTTTATCTCCAATTATCTCGAATTTTTGAAGATCACTGGATTGGTCCCAATGGCCCTTGGAGATGTCCCCCGCGATCGCCTGATTTAACACCCCTAGACTTTTATTTATGGGGATTTATCAAAGGTAAAGTCTATGCTTCCCCAGTAAATAACCAACAAGATTTACTGGACAGGATACGAACAGCTTTTGCCGAATTAGAAAACGGACAAATTCAATGGGCCACAGCAACTGTACAAAGAAGAATTGAAATGTGTCTTCAAATGAACGGACAGCATATAGAACATTTGTTATATTTCAATTTTATTATTTTATTTATTTATTGTTGATTGTTAGATTGCTATAATTTTTAAGTTCACTAAAACAAGTTTAGAATAGTCTCGAACTTAGTAGATATGGTTAAAAATAATGTAAACAATTTATTACATTTTTTATAACTTTAACTTTTCCGAAACGAAAAAATTTCGTTTCAATCCTCTTCAATTTTCTTTTGTTCATTGGCGATAAATGATGATGTTTTTCATTAAAAACATGGCACGTTCTCTCCAATATTTTGTAACATTCTCCGCGAATATAAAATAAATTGAGAATATCAGCTTTTGAGTGTTATTTTATTTTAATTTAAAAGTTTCAAATCAGCTGTCATGTTGAATAGAAAAGCACAATTGTTTTTCCATGGCTTACTAAGGGAAGGTGTAAGCATTTAGCAAATATATAAGATAGTTTAATAAAAACCTGATTATTTCGAAAATGGTTACGAATAGGTATAGGGAACCTTAATACAGTTCGATAGAAAATTAAATTCTACATTTGATAGTGCATAAAGTTATAGGGTGTCCCATTTAAAAAAACGGACTTTAGCGGCTTTGAAAATGTGAATGTTTGCCGCTGAATTTAGGATACCCTGTATAAAAATAGACAAATTCAATAAAAAAAAATAGATACCTAAGATTATGTACCGATCGTCTGCAAAATATCAAGATTATATCTTCAAAACTTACAAAAATATGAGATTTTAAAATGTACCCCGAAGGCTCATTTTTGGTTCAAGGTCAAGTATCTTAAGAACGCTTGAACCTAGGTATATGATATGCTACATAAAATAGCGTTAAAATTCTCCGTGGAATCCAAAAATATCATAAAATACAGGGTGTTCCATTTAAAATAAACAAGTTGATACCAACTTCCGGTTAAACCGGAAGTGACAGGAAGTTGAAAATATTTCAAAAAAGAAGTACCCCTTGACCATACCTTAATCCCAAAATTTGAAATTTTTATCTAAATGTCATCATCAAAAACTTTTAATGAACGGATTGCGTGAATAACCCTGTATAGCTGGTATTATATGCCCAGTAGCTTACATAAATTATACACGGATGCGATATAATTGAGTCTTTTGATATTCCTATAGGAAAACTGTCTTAGAGCCGAGGCATAAGGAGGTTAAAAAACAGAGGTTAAATCACACTCGCAAATCTTCACAATTAAACGCAAATACAGATCACCTAAATATGTTAATATTAACATCGGATCCTTTACTTGCTAGCCTTAGGAACACAACTAAAAAGTCTAGATTTGTTAATAAATATGTTATTTAGTTAATTCAGATGCAAATGTAATTCCGCATAACTCCGATATTTTAACAGAAAGTTCTGATAATTCTGACAGCGATACTGATAATGCCAGTTAGTTAATTTTAAATATTATATTTCCAAAACATATTACAATATTGTCTCTGTTTAAAATTTTGTTATCCATTTAGTTTTAAAATAGTTTCATGGCATTACGAGTCAAATAAAACAGTTTTTAATCATAATTCAAATATATCAATATGCGCCCCTACTAAAAGCTCTTTTAAACGCTGAATATAACCAAAAGCAATTTTTAAAACTAAATCGAATTACATTTTATCTTGTTAATATACAGGGTGATTCATGAGGAAATGTCAATACTTCAGGTAGATATTCAGGACCAAAAAAATTAACATAAAAGTCTATATAAATAAGTGTCCGCAAGGACTTAGTTCTCGAGATACAGGGTGTTAAAGTTTTTATTTAATTTTCCTGTTTTTTAAATAAAATCTATGATAATGTAAATAATGGAGTGAAAATTGATATACGGGGGTTTTTTGGTATGACAAATTCGAATCTAATATTAGTATTGCTCTTACTTGTCTTTCTACTCCTTCGAACAATCACAACTTTTTGGTACAGTCTTGTATTACATTTTTGAGTAAAACAAGTTATTCCCTTGCCATTTCTACGTCAAAAAGGTATACCTGTTAAAAGTGGATACGAGCAACCGTTTTCGAGATATTTGGATTAAAACAATTTCGGCGCATGTAATTTTTTATCGCAAAATTTTAAAAGTTTGTTATTTTGTCCAAATTTACACGCATCTTGGCACAAAAGTTTTGAAATTAAAGACTAACCCATTTTTTTGAGGTGTGTATTCAGTGCCTCAGACATAAACTAAACAAAGGTAAAATTTTATTAAAATTGTTATTAAGTTGTTTTTAATAAAATCTATGTTACGTTTTATAATTTTCAAAAATTCCACCATTTGCTTCTAAGCACAGGTCAGCTCTATGGTGTATAGCTCGGGTTGCTCTGTGGATACATTCGAGCGCATTTCTTAGTGTTTTTGCTGCGTTTGTTATCCGATCCAATAATGCTTCTCTTGTATTTACTTTAGTGGAATATACCAGTGATTTGAACCATCCCCAAAGACAATAATCCAAAGGATTAGGGTCTGGCGATCTAGGTGGCCAATTAAACGGACCTCCCCGACCAATCCATCAGTTTGGAAAGTTTTGGTTTAAAAAATCTCTTACAAGTAAACTGTAGTGTGTAGGGGCTCCATCATGCTGCAAATACATGTTTTGTCTTACATTAAGGGGAACATCTAATACATTTCGTAAGTGATTTTCAAGAAAGTTTAAATATTTTTCTCCTGTAAGACTACCGTCTATTATAAATGGACCAATTAAATGACCATTTAACATTCCACACCACACATTAATGCTAAATTTATGTTGGAAATTATGTTCTACTGTAGCGTGAAGATTTACATAGGACCACCGGTGTTCATTGTGAAGATTATTTATACCATCACGCGTGAACTGTGTTTCATCAGTGAACAAAACATACCTATACAACCTTCGATCTTCATTAATCCAGTTACAGAATTGCATTCTTAACTCAAAATCACCCTCCTGCAAATGTTGAACCCGTTCTAAATGAAATGGGTATAAACAATTAATGTGAAGATTTCTCCAAGCAGACGATTGTGTAATCTGATAAGTATCTGCAATCCGCCTAGTGCTCATGCTTGGATCATTTTCGACGGCATTGAGTATAGCCTCTTCTACTTCAACGTTGGGTCCCGATTCCCTTTCAGAAACAATTTTCGCACTTGGAAACATCCTAGATTCTCCAGCAGTAGTGAAAACTTGTTGAAAAACTCTTCTATCTGGCACCCTTCTATCTGGAAAACGACGCTGGTACTCCGCGACTGCTTGAATTGCGACCCCATTGCAGAAGCCATATGTAGACGAATATCATATCTGCATATTCACGATGCGAGAATATCACAGGCATAATGACGTATTTAGATCTAAAGTTTCTTAAATGATTATTGTCAGATAATAAAAGTTATGAACAGAAATTGACAGTGACAAAATTTGATCTTATTATTAACTGACATTACTATTGCTAAGTAACAGGAAAAACGATGAGAACACCAACCAGCAGTTGTTCTGTCAGGCAAGGAACACTTCTATTTTTTTACAATACATGCATACTTTATGTGAATTTGATAAAAAAATCACATGCGCCGAAACTATTTTAAATCCAAATATCTCGAAAACGGTTGCTCGTATCCACTTTTAACAGGTATACCTTTTTGATGTAGAAATGGCAAGGGAATAATTTGTTTTGCTCAAAAATGTAATACAAGACTGTACCAAAAAGTTGTGATTGTTCGAAGGAGTAGAAAGACATGTAGGTGGCGCCCCCTATAAGTAAGAGCAATACTAATATTAGATTCGAATTTGTCATACCAAAAAACCCCCGTATATTAATTTTCACTTCATTATTTACATTATCATAGATTTTATTTAAAAAATAGGAAAATTAAATAAAAACTTTAACACCCTGTATCTCGAGAACTAAGGCCTTGCGGACACTTATTTATATAGACTTTTATGTTTATTTTTTGGTCTGAATATGTACCTGAAGTATTTCCTCATGAATCACCCTGTATATTATACCATATGTTTATCTGCTAAGGTTCAACGATTTTTGTCCCAACCGACCATATGCTCAACGCACTGTGCGCCGGTGAACAAATGATCCATGCTCAACTAAATTTGCTTTTAAACGAGCAAATATCTCAAAAAACTGTTGCCTTCTTTCTGGATATCTAACAAGCAAAAACTTATACAGATTTTTATAGCCATAATAGCTTACTTACCTTTGGAAATATAATTCCGAGGCGTCTTCAGAATTCCTCATTAGTCTGTATAAAACATACCAGCATATCATATTTTTCATACGCTGCCATTATTCGAAGAAATTGATAAATATCAATTAAATAAAAATACCAAAAAGAACCTTTGTAAACTGTTTTATAAACCAAAAGTCTATCCAAAAACCGATGAGACAAATATAGAACGGAAGCTTTCATGGCTTTGGTCAATGAAGAAATCATGGTTCTTGGGATTAGACCGTGTCACATTGGAATTACTATTTGACGTTTCACCTTCGATTACACGAGGTATCTTCAGGGATCTTTACTCCACGAGATCTGAACACTGAACACATTCATACAATTGCAACAATAGCCATACTTTTATATATTTTTGAAAATGTAAAAAAAATACAAATATTATAGTCTATAAATATACGATTTTTTTAGCTATGCCGCGAACAGACAGAATGACAGACTAAAGTGAATCAGAGAATATGTTTTTCGGAATTTAAGGGTCCAAAATTTAAAGATCGGCAAAGATTTGGTCGGCCGACAGGTGAGGATGCTGATTGCAATAAATAAAAATAATTTTCCTAATTATATAAAGTGTTCTTCCAATTTTTTTTTGTTTTAAAGAAATATTCTTGTGACATATGACAAACTGCTTCACATATAACAGAACATCTATTGTTATACTGGGTGTTTCTTAATTGCACGCCGAGAATTCAGTATTGGCTAATTTTACTACGTCTCACTGGCCTTTTTTTTACAAATCAGCTGACTTCCTTAATCGATTGTGTAACTTTTATCTCACAAACAAAGCGGGCTATGAAAAATTTGTTTAAGACATCGTAAGTTTCACGTATTTTTGCCGATAAGGCGGTTACGCCATAATATCAATGAAAACTGGACACCCTTTATTTGATTTGACTTTTTCGGATCAAATTGTCGACAGGAGACTAATTGAACTGAAGGTAAGCTATGGTATAGCTACGGATCCAACTTGAATATACCTTTCTATACACAAGTGTTACAATCTTGGTGTTAAATTATGCAAAATATAGGTACTTTTTACTTCCCTGTAAAAGGGGAGTATTGATCGTGAAAAATCTCCCTCCGAGATTTTTTTCAGATCTTTACGTTTCTGGGTCCCTAGATGCCGAAAAACATGTTTTCCCAATTCCGTTGGTTTGTCTGTCTGTTCGCGGCATAGAAAAAAAAATACTTATCCGATTGACTTCAAATTTTGGTCAAAAATTAAGGGTCGTATGGGGATGACCTGGTAACATTTTGGTAAAATTCCAATTTGGTAAAAAAACACGGCGGCCTGTGAAATTTTGAAAAAATTATTACTAAAAAACTATTTACCCAAATTATCTCAAATTTTGCTCAAAAATCAAGTATTATGTAGGAATTAACTGGTAAAATTTTGGTACGAATCCAAACGGCGGAACAAAATTGCGTCTTAATAAAATATTTAAAAACTCAACTTGAAAAACAACTTAATGGACTGATTTCAAATGTTGTGCTATAACTATAGTCCGTCTAGAAAGTATCAGGAAAAAAGAAAGCACAATTATAATTTGTCAGTTTTTATTTTTATTATTTGAATTGAAAAAATTACAACAAATAATTCAATTCATTTACTTATACAACCTCCTCCTCGTGGCGCTGCTCGTTCCACTTCAATCTTCATTAGTCTCCATATGTTTTCAATAGGACTAAGATCTGGCGCAGCTGCTGGCCATGGAATTGTTGCCAAGTGGTTTTCTTGCAAGCTTGAGTATAGACAGAAGTATAGCATCTTGCATTATCCTGCTGAAAATGCCACCCTTCTGGATAAAAACAATTAGCCGTTTCAAGAAGAAAACCATTTAGAATGTCACAGTACTTTGCACTATTAACGGTGCCATCAACTATACAGAGAGGTGTAGCACCACGCTGAGATATAGCTCCCCAAACCATTATTTTAGCGGAAAATTTGGAAATTTAAACACTAACATTTTCTCTTGATAGGATTTTAAAATGATTTGCACCAAGCTGGAAACAACTCTCGTCAGATATAAAAATTACTAAAATTATCTTCTCGAAAACGTTGGCAAAAATTTAATCTTCGTTGCTTTTGAAGAGGCGTAATTGCAGGGATAAAAAATCCCTTTCTTGATATGTAGCCTTGTCTTTTCAGTGACATGCGGACGGTTTCTGCACATAATTTTATTCTTCGTTGATTTCCGAATTTAAAACCCTAGGCGGGGATTTTGTCGTCCTAAGGCTACTAAAGACTTTAAATTGTTTCCGCTAATCTTACTCGGTCTTCCCGAAACTGTTCCGTGCCTCATTTCTCTGGCACTTTTTATCCTCTTTATTGTCTCATATACTGCACTTCTTCCGACTTCGGTCAGTTGCACTCATTTGTAACGTTTCGAACACCTTTTACGTACAAATAATCCACCAGTTTTCTTTTTTCTACTTGCGACATAATTTCGCTAAACTTAAGCCTATTTAAAATCAACTATATTTGACAGATGGTGTTGTCATGCGATTTTATCCATAGCCTACTGTCGGCTCAACCTAGTTGATGCATGACTTTTGTCTTAGAATGTTACAAAAAATAATTATATTAACATTAGGAAAAGTACAAAATTCCGGATACTTTCTAGACGGACTATAATTGTGATATAGAGATGAAGTAGTAAAATTGTGGTATTATCTCCAGATGGCGGGAAAAAATCATGAGAAATCACCCTTTCAGGTCCTAGAAAAATATTCAAATGATATTTTTATCAATTCCGTCGGTCTGTCTGTCTGTCAGTTCGGGACAAAGCTTAAAAACTTTTTGTCAGAGTGACTTCAGGTTTTAGTCTAAAATTACGGATCATATGGGGAAGATCTGTTAATATTTTCGTAAAAATCCAATATGTCGGAACAAGATGGTGGTCCAGTAAAACGTTAAAAAATAATTACTAAAAAAACTAATTTTCTCAAATTTTGCACAAAAATCAAGTGTTACGTATAGTCGAATGCGGTCTTATCGTGCGGGTCCAAAGGTCACCAACATTATGAATCAAATCAGAAAACACAGTGAATACCAAAATGTTGTGTGATTCTTTTATCGAGCTATTAAATCTCGATGGACTATTTACAAATATACAGGCAGAAAGAAAATTGTTATATTACGCAATATTATTAAGATAGCCACTTAATATTATTTTATATATTAAATGCCGAGGGACTAAATAAGAAAATTCGCTAAATATGTATTTGGTTAAAATTTTTTGGTTGGCAAAAACAAAAATACACAAAATGGCAAGCGCCTTAATAAGGTCGGAAGGCTGTTCGAATCAGTGGAACAATCAGGATATGTTCTGTTTATACAGCCACTTAATGAAAGTGAGATTTTTTTATCAATCACCAAAAATTATGAGCCCCGCTTGACCTAAAAATCTAATCACTTATACATTGTCATTTATTTAAATGCGGGCCACCCCTGTTCAAAGAAAACTTGTTTTTTTTTGTATTGTGATAACAAAAAAAATTATTTTGCAAAAATATTATACACTTTTGTTAAAAACACAAAATAATTAGATATTACTTCCCTCGTGAGATTTTTTTAGATCTTTACGTTGAAGGGTTCCTAGATGTCGAAAAACATGTTTTCTCAATTCCGTCTGTCTGTAGGTATGTCTATATATATATGTATATATATATATATATATATATATATATATATATATATATATATATATATATATATATATATATATATATATATATATATATAAGAGCCTGTATTTTTCGTTAGCCCCGAGTTTCTGGTAAAGCGATTTTACCGATTTTTATATATCAAATTTTGTCTTATAATTAATAAAAAAATTTATTTATTTTAAACACGCTTTAAAATTGGAACAAGTATTCTATAATTATTTATTTATTGCTTACAAAATTACAAATGTACTAAAAAAGTAAGCAAAAAAATGGTGTCAAATCTAATAAAAAAATGTTTAAATTAAAATTCACTGGCTAATATCCAGGAGCCAGTGGCAAAAGCTCTGAGAATCGGTATAAGGAATGTACAGAAATGTGTGCCTGAAAAAAAAACATAATTTACTTCCGAAGAAGATTAAGAAATGTACACGAAAAATCCAAAGACAAAAGACTTAAGTTACAATGCAAAAATGGATATTCATAATGCAATTTATGATTTATACACGTCAAAGACTAATATAATCCTTCAGAAACTTTTTAATATTATAGACTAAAAAATATCATCATCACTTAAAAAGTCCTCATCTTCTGAGTCGTCCTCAAATGGCGCAATGATCAATGGTGCTATTTCGACATCTAGAACTCGTTCTCGATTCCACCAATCCCATATTAATTTCTCCGTATGTTCCACAGATGTCTTCCAGTACTCCGGCGTAATATAATTTAATGAATGTTGCCAAACAATTTGCACTTCATCTGATGTAAGACCATCGTTCACGTGTTTTTCATTATATGATTTTGCCCCAGCCCATATTAATTCTATTGCATTAAACTGGTAAAACCTCATGTCCATTTTCCCGTAATATTTCATCTACGGCATATATTGTTGGTTTTTTAATGGATTTTGCCATTAAGAGAAGTTTTAGTTTCAGCATATTGGGTAAAGGATTTTGTTTTTGTTTTATTAGCCAGTCATAAATATCACTTTTCTTCCAGATTAGATTGTTTATTTAAGATTCTTGAATGATAAGATTCATTGTCCAGAATGATTAAAGATGGATCATCTAAATTTGGAATCAGTTGTTCTTTTAACCACTTTTCAAACATTTCACAGTTCATATTATCATGGTAGTCCCTACTTTTGGAGGTTGAAGGAAACAGTAAACTTGCACCTGGGGGAAATCCTGTTGAAGAACCTGCATGCAAAATGATGAACTGTTTTCCCGTCCCACATCCCTTTTTTCTCTTGACACTTTTTACAGACTCGTCCTACCAAGATTTCGAACCACTTCCATTAGAAAATATCCAAGTCTCGTCTAAAAATACCACTTTTCTAAATTTTGAATTAACATTTTCCGTGTATTTCTTTAAAAACTGGATACGTTGACTTGCTATATGTGGCAACTCGCATAAAAATCTTCGATAACAATCCTTTTTATATCGAAAACCCAAAATTTTTATTAATTTTGACGATTTTAGTCCAATTTCCAATATGCCTCGATTTTTTAAAGCTTCTTTTAAAACTTGAAGGGTTATATTAGTTTTTGATGTGTATAAATCGTAAATTGCATTACGAACATCCATTTTTACATTGTCACTTAAGTCTTCTGTCTTTGGGGCTTTTTTCGTGTACATTTCTTAATCTTCTTCGGTAGTAAATTATGCTTTTTTTCATGCACAATTTTCTGCACAGTCCTTATACCGATTCCCAGAGCTCTTGCTACTGTCTCCTGAATATTGGCCGGTGAATTTTCATTTTCGTAATATTTTATTAGATTTAATACTATTTTTTTCGCTTCTGGATGCAAAAACCCCGAAAATTGTTTTCTATTACTCATTTTGTCACTGACTTGTCAATCTGACTTTGAAGTGACATCGCTCAAAGATTTTTACAACTGTTGGTATTTATATGTTTATCCTCTTTTTTCATATGAAAATATCATAGGTCTATCTAATTCATCTTCCGGATTTTATGCGGAGGATATGATTATACGTAATAAAAGAAAAACAAACTTAAAAAGTTTGTCGTTGATAAATCGTATGACCCGCACGATAACACTGCTTTTGACTATAGGAATGAACTGGTAACATAGATATAAGATAACAAAACAAAATGACAGCCTAATAAAATATTTAAGAAATTGGCTTGAAAAATAATAAACTGGTAAATGGCGGTCAAATAATTTTTTAGAAAAATCAACGTAGAAAAGTCTTATTCAACTGACATCAAATTTTGCAGAAAAATTAAATATGATATAGGGCAGCCATGTCAAACATGCGGCCCGCGGGCCACGTGCGGCCTAGTGAGCATTTTTCTGCTGCCCAAATCAGTTTTGAAAACAGCCAGATAATGCGGCCCGCGAAAAAGTTGAAAACCGTTTTTGAAAGCGCGCGCCGATGCAACAGCAATTGGTATAATAAAATGTACAATTGCACATAGTGCCATCTATGTTTAGGAGGATGAACTACACATGCTCAACCTAAAACCTAAAGCCAAACGTTATCTGGCTTGTTCCATGAAATTCTATTGCGCAAAAACACAGGTGACGCTATCTGAACATTCTGGAAAGAACTGGAAAGAACACAATCCGTATATAAGCCGTGTTCGATTGAGTTCAGTCGTTCAGTGTTCAGTCAGTTATGAGTCAGTTGCACACGTATTGTTACTACACTTAACAGTACTTATTATAATTTATTTCGGATACAGTTTTTAACACGTCTCTTTCAAAACCAAGTGGAAGTAAGAGGAAACTTGTAGATGAGCATAGTATCTTTCAAGAAAAGTAGGAACTAGAGTTTTTTTGCTGTGAAGTGAAAGAAAAAATTATTTGCTTGATTTGTAATAGTACAGTCGGTGTCCCAAAATTATATAATATAAAACGTCACTATGATATTCATAAAACTATGTTTGACAAGTATAGAGGCATAGTCAGAAACGAAAAGTTAAAGAAGTTAAAATCACGGTTGAGACATCAGCAGCTTATGTTTACACGTCCAAAGCAAGAAAATTAATCTGTCCTTCAAGCGAGCTACGTACTGCCGGAGTTGATCGCGAAACACTCAACACCATTTGTAGAAGATGAATTTATAAAAGAGTGCCTTGTAAAGGCCGCGGGAATTGTAAGTCCCGGGAGCGTGGACGCAATATAAGTGATCAGATAAGAACAAAATCAGACTCTTTCATTGCATTTTCTATTGCCTGTGACGAAAGTACGTATGTGTGTGGTGTGGCGCAACTCGCTGTTTTTCTTCGTGCGGTTGATACAGATATCAATGTGTATGAAGAATTACTGGAATTAGTACCATTGCATGATACAACAACTGGAAAGTATATTTTCAATGCTGCTTGTGGACTTCTGCAAAAGTACAATTTACATTTGACAAAACTGTTCCGTTGCAACAGACGGAGCTCATTGAATGACTGGAGTAAAAAATGGCTTCGTTAAAATATTACAGACAAAGATCAGAGAAACGGGCAGTGACAAACCAGGTTTTCATCATATTCATTGTATAATGCACCAAGAAGTTTTATGCTCAAAAGTGATCAAGTTGGAGAGTGTTTTAATGTCAGTGAAAAAAATTATAAACTTCATAAGGTCACGAGGCCTTAATCAGCGACAGTTTTCTGCATTTTTAGTTGATTTAAAAAGTGAGTACACTGGTTTACCATATTATGCAGAGGTGCTATGGCTTTCGTGTTCTATGGTACTCGGCCGGTTTTGGAAACTCAAAGAAGAAATACGCGTTTTCATGGAAACAAAAGGAGAAGATGTCAGCTTATTATGCGATGTACCTTTTTTACAAAATCTTTCATTTATAGTAGATATCACAAAACCCTTGTCGGACTTAAATACGAAATTGCAAGGACCACGTCAAGTTATTACAGATATGCATGATCATGTGAAAGCTTTCAAGTGTAAGATGATGTTGTGGGAAAAACAGTTAGCAGAGGATAATCTGTCACATTTTCTGACTTGTAAGGCATATCAGGAAAGCACAAGTGTACCAATAGCATACAAAATATATTCAGAGAAAATAGGAAGCCTTCTGGCAGAATTTGAGAAGCGTTTTCAGGATTTTAAGACCCAAGACAACAATTTTTCTCTATTTACTGGTCTTTTCATTATCGATATTGATAAAGTTCCCCCTCACTTGCAAATGGAAGTAATTGAGATTCAATGTCAGACCCATTTAAAACAAAAATTTGATAGTGTTGGTAAATTCGAATTTTATAAGTACTTGCCTGTTCAATACCAAGAAATGAGAAAATTTGCCTGTAAAATCCTGTCAATGTTTGGAAGTACCTATAAGTGTGAATAACTATTTTCTTTGATGAAAGGAAACAAATTTCCCGCAAGATCGCGATTCACGGACACACACTTGGACGCAGTTTTAAAAGTTATTTCCGCCCATAAATTCGCGCCACAAATAGACAACTTAATTAAAGACAAAAGATGTCAAATATCTGGCAAAAGAATTTAATGTTTGTAGTTTAATTTAATAAACGGACTTGTTCTATAATAGTACCTTTTTTTAAGATAAGGTTTTGCGGCCTACCTAGTCGATGGTCTTCATGCTTTTGGCCAACCAGTGACTTTGAGTTTGACATGGCTGGTATAGGGGATAAACTGGTACAAATTCAACATGACGTAACAAAATGTGACATAGATAGAAACTGGTAAAATACTGGCAGGAATTCAATATGATGGAACAAAATGGCGCCAAATAAAGTTTGAAAAGATAATATATGTATATGTGTTACTAAATAAATAAATAAATAACGCCTTTTATTATTCAAAATATATATTACAGGAAGAGTAAAATTTATCAGCCAAAAAGGGCACAGTCTAGCTACATAGCTACTTAACTAAACCCTATTGATTGGATTGGAAAAAAAACCATTATTTTCGCAAAAAATCTAAGTCACAATGCAAGAATTTAAATGTTTATTTTACACAAAATTATGTGAAGAAACTGGAGATATGACAAATTAAAAACTAAATTATCGAGAGAAGAAAACACACGAGAAAAAAAAACTGGACACCCAAACCATAAAAAATTGAATTAAAACTAAATTAAAAATGACTATAAACTAAATTGGGGCCACACTGCACTATTCCTAATAAAAGGAAATATTTATATAGAGAGAAGTTCCGGGTACAGAAAATTTACCCATTTTTGTTATATGTAAAAAGGCAACTTAGGAATTTCTATATTTCTATAATAAATTCTGATTGATTAAACGAAATTACGACTGGCCCGCGTATTTCTTAATCATCGTTGTTGTGTTGGCATGCGGCGTCGAGCGAACGAGCGAAAGAAGAACGGTACGCCGTCGGTCGGTAGCTGCGTGAACATCTGCTGCCTATCGCGGCCCTAAGTGCCCTTTAATAACCGAAATACTTTTGATGCGAGACCGGAAAAGGCGTCATTCAGATTCCTTTTCAGCCCCCCCGAACGAGCGAAGAAGGGCCCGATGCCGACATACACATACACCGGATTATTTCGCGTGCTTGTCGAAACCTGCATCATGTACATGTGTGAATGTAGTAACAGCGCTTGTTACGTGACCACCATTTCAATTAACTATAATTGATGAGGAACAACCAGCTCGCTAAGATTCATTCTTCTTTTTATATACCAGAAAACATTGGGAACATTTTTATACAAAGAATTATTTCACATAAAATTCAAGTTTAAAAAGTCATATTGTTTAATAAATTAATTCAGTTTCCAGATCGGCGTGGGTTCAGACCTTGCATGCGCTTTCTTTTAGTCGAATGGTCTAGAAGCGATTATTTATTCTTTTCTTTTTATCTCATTAGATTTTAGGCCTTTGTGTTTTGAAGGAAACTGCATCCATAATTCCATACTCTTACCATAAAGTGATCATTAGTCCCCCAACTTTAAAAATGCCCCTCTTCCAATCATGCATTATGAAGTTTCCGTTTTAAAATTAGCAAACCAAAAATTACTGAAGTTATTTCTCTAATGCAAAAGCGTTTTTAATATAATAAAATATGGAAGAAAGAATGATAATTGGTTGTTGTTACCGTAATACATAAAGATGGAATTTTATAACTACACTCAGTTCCAAAAAAATTGACGCACTTAATTTTTAACCCAAGTTCAATGTCATATCTTTTAAAACAGTGGACCGATTTTGAAGAATTTTTTTTTCATAGGTAGATCGTATCTTTATCTTCCAACAGAAATAAAACAAATAAAAATGTTCCTCAAAGATTCTTGGATAATAATGTAAAAACCAGAACTATGCTTTTTGCTATTTTTTTGACTTGCCTTGTGTATTAGTACTTTTTACACCCTATATGAAAGACCCTTATTTTGTGAGCATTTTGTTTTTTTATTCATCGACTTATCTCTAAAATTGACCGAATTACAGCTTTTTTGCTGAAACTTTGCCAAGCTACATGAATGTTAATGGAAAAACTTAAATTTTCCTGTTTTTTTACTCATCCTGTATATTATTCGAGCATTTGTATAGAAAATTCTTCCACTCTAGATGAAAGACCCTCCTTTTAAGATAAATTCATAATTCTGTTCATTAATTTCTCTTGAAAATGCCTGAATTACAGTTCCAGTTCGCGGGTGAAAAAGTAAGTGAAGTACAAATAAAGCAAGAAAATATCGCAATAATTTTTTCCACAATTTTTTTATATTTGGAAGGAGTAGAATATTTTTTTAGGACTTACCTAAATTTTGTATACTAAATCAATTCTCCTATCTTTCATACCAGCAAGACAATGGAACAAATACAATTTGCGGCGCTTTTTCTTTTTTTCTTGAAGGCCATTTAGATGGCCAGATATCACACTTGCGCCATCGTAACATTGCCCTATTAATTTATGTTTATAGTCAAATTGGTCCAAAATTTGATCCAATTATAAAATTCTGAGAATCTCTCGACTACTGAACCTTCTGAATTAACGTATCTTAAAATTATGGAGTACTGGGAGGTTTGCGTAATATCAGTGGTGTCATCCACTTCCACAGAAAAAAAACTGTGTTTTTTTTATTTCATTTTTTACATGATCATTTAAATAATCAGAAATGCATTCAATTAAATTCAATTAATAATTAATTATTTCATTTTGAATAGTTTTCGAGTCACCATTAAAAACATTTTTAATTTTTTCGTGATGATCTTTTAGTTCTTGGGAACTTCTCGATATTAATAAACCTAAAAGCTTTTTAAAATTCCCCCTATTTATTGACTCGCTGCTCTCATCATGTCTGCGAAGGACTAACTCTTGCTTTGTAAGGTATAAAACTGCGTCAATTACCAAGCACATAAATAGTCTATTTAATCGGACATTTTCGTTAAAATGTATTTTATATAGTTTAGCATTTTCTTTTAAAGTGTCAGCTATAGTGCTTTGATTTTTTACAAATGTTTTTAACATTAACCCGCATTTTAAATGCTCCACCGAGTTTTCATGTTTATGTAAAGACCTTCATATATTTAACATAGTACATACCTGCAAATCCTTCGTTATTCCACACTGACTATTTATTGGAAACTAGCAAACAAGGCCAGCAAAACAATTTTTATAATATATGACTACTACATAACAATTTCTACGCCGAAAACCAGGATGACTATTAAAACTCTGATCTTGTTCCTTCCATCGATTAAGTGGAGTTTCCAACAAAATGAAAACCACATCCGTGATCGGATTCATCAATAATGTAAATTAATAAACCCGACACCAAATAAAGTTGTAACAACACCATAAATAAATATAACACAAGACAGTGAAGCAAACTGCAAAACAACCACCCCAAACTGAACGACACGTGGGTGTAGTGTACTGCGTTAGCAATTCACCGAGAGCGTTGTACGGCGCTGGTTAACATTATTCTTCCATGTGCTCGACGTCATCCCGTACGCGTTGTCATGGCAACGTAGTAGGAAAATCGTCAACTAAACATAGCACCTCCAGCAAAGTCGAAGCGGTTTGCGCCACTGTTATAGTTGTTATAATAAAGTTCAATTGAGTAAAGTTTTAAAAAAACATGCCGCCAACATTCAAGTAAAATATTTATTCGAGATGTACAATTTATTTTTTGCCAATTAGGTGAATAAATGAATGTAAAAACTTAAATTTTAAGAGATATATAATAAATATAGTTAGATTTTTGCTTGTTTATTTTTCCTGGTGAAGTAGCACTTTACCTACTTCACCTGAATAGCCGACACTGATAACTGGATAAAAAAGAACTTTAAAAATGTGCTTAGTACCGAATATTGCTTCCTCTATTAACTCTGAGAGCTTCTAATCTGCGTGGCATACTTGAAATTGGGTTTCTTATTCTTTCGATTGGTATAGTCTCATTCTTCTGATAACGCATCTGTCAATTTTGCTAGGCCTTCAAGAGGCCTTTCGCGAAAACGCACCTTTCTTCCTGATTCATCCCACAAATGTTCTATTGCTCTTGCAGGCCACTGTAATGTAGCGATACCTTTAGTGTCTAGGAAGCTCTGCACTATTGCTGCGGTATGTGGTCGGGTGTTATCCTGCATCAAAATGAAATTGTTACCACCTAAATCAGCCGGTGGTAACACATACTGCTCTAAAATGTCATTGATTGAAATTTGGGCTGTCATAATTGAACCACCATTAAAATTATCGCAATCTGTCATCAAAGATTGATTGAATCTATCGCCAATTCTTCGCCATACTCTTTTTCTGCCATCCACCATATTAAGACAAAACCTTGATTCATAAGTAAACAGGACATTTGACCGTTCACGATTTGTACATTCTCCATAATTTTGTACAAAGTACCTCCAAGCAGCACGATGTTGAGGTAGCAATTTCCGACCTTTTGCAAGCCTCCTAGCCTTTAAGTTCATTTCGGCTAGACGTCTATAAATCGTCTGCTTACTCACTATAACAGCCGCAGCCTCAAAATCTCTAGGGGAAGTTTTTCGAGGATGAGCAGAACCCACCTTCCGAGCAATGCTTCCTGTCAGTGTTGGGATTGCTATTACAATTGTGCTGAATTACTTATTCCGGTGGGCGATTCTCCGACATGTGCACTATTGGTCGAAGACTTGTCTTGAATTCGTTTTATTACCGGTTTGTTACAAGTACCGAGGTGGAGAGAGTTGTCATGAGTTTCCCCAACAAAGGCTCTTGTGGTTTCGACTCTATATCCATTAAGTTTATTAAACGTGTTATATTTAATATTTCAACCACATTGTGTGACCTGATTAATGTTTCGGTGTGTGCTGGTGTATTTCCGGACAGGCTAAAGAAATCCATAGTTGTACCTATATTTAAGAGGGGGGATTCTCTTAGCATGGAAAACTACAGGCCTATTTCCTTATTGAGTTCCTTTTCTAAGATTTTTGAAAAAATTGTTTACAATCGTATTTATGACTTTATTTGCAAATATAATATCTTAAACGACAGGCAACATGGTTTTCGGAGAGGTATGTCTACGGAAACTGGGTGTATTGATCTTGTAGAGTATATTTCTAATAAGATGGACAAAGGTGAATTTGTAATTAGGTTGTCTTTTGACTTGACACGTGCATTCGACACTGTTGATAAACAGTTTGTCTCTGCTAAACTAGACGCCCTAGGACTACGTGGTAATATAAACGAATTTATAGTTTCATTTTTGACTGACAGAAAATTTTCTGTAAAAATTAAAAATGTAGTGTCGTCGGATTTTAATCAGAATGTTGGCACTCTTCAGGGAAGTATCTTAGGTCCCCTGATTTTCCTACTCTTCATTAATGATCTTCCTGACTATATAAGTCAGGCCAGGTTTTTCTATATGCAGATGATACTACTATCGTAGTATCCGATGTCAGAAAGTCACTTAAAAAATAAAATCAACACTGTACTAAATGAGTTTGCTAAATGGTGCTTTGCTAATAAGCTAATGATTAACCATACCAAAACTGTAGCTATGAACTTAAGAACTATTCGTAGAGAACCTTGTGATATCAGCATTTCCTTCGATGGTCATGATCTTGAGCTTTCCTCATGCGTTAGTTTCTTGGGTTTGTCTATGGATTGCCACCTTAATTGGAACATTCAGATCGACAATGTTTGTAAGAAGCTTAATAGGGGAGCTTACGTAATTTCTGGTCTCCGTAATTATGTTGACCGTACAACAATTATTAATGTATATTATACTTTCATATATTCTGCAATAGCTTATAACATAGTAGTGTGGGGTCAGGCCTCAGATATAGAGAGAGTGTTTATAATACAAAAAAGAATTGTTAGAATCATTTTTAGTATACCTTTTAAAACATCTTGCAGAGAGACATTCAGGTCATATAAACTTTTGACAGTTGCTTCAATTTATCTCTTAAAATTATTATCATATATCCATCGAAATAAAAATCTAATTCAAATTAACAGTAATTTTCATGCGTATGATACAAGAAATAAAAATAACTTCTGCTTAGACAAGCATAACTTAAATATTTATAAAAAATCACCAATCTACGCTGGGAGTAAAATTTATAATATGTTACCTTATAACATTAAAGCAATAAATTGTCAAAATAAATTCAAAAATAAAATTAAAAGCTTACTTTTATCACAGACTTTTTACACCACACATGAATTTTTCACTTTTTGAGGAATAACCCATCATAATATGCAAACTGAAAACCTTTTTTTTCCTTGTTTTGTTGGACACCGCACTGCAGAAGGGATTTTAATTCGAGGAAAAAATTATATACTATGTTTTGTGATCTATATTTAGATATATCTGTTGTTAGTTTATATTAGGTACTTGTCATATGTCTATTTACGTTTCTATTTGACGTGTTTCTTTCTATATTTATAGTGCTCGAAACCAAATAAAAAATTTGAATTTGAATTTGAATCTCTTACAATTCCACCTTGCGTATTACCCCATTACAACATTGGAGAAAAACGTAATAATCTATTACATTTTACGTTTTTATAAAATTCATCATCTTTACCAAATTTCCTTAGTTTTATAAATAAGTTTACTCAATAAAAATATATACTAGTCTACTGCGGCGAACTGGCCATACAAAAATATGGAGTGGAGTGTAAGTCATACTGTTTTCTTTCAAAATTCAATGTCAGGTACCGGTTACAATTTTAAATGTTGGAAAGCTAGGTGGAGATGGACAGACAGAACATTTTTTTGTTCTTCCGAATGCGACGTATTTGGTTTCTAGCTGTTGCTATTATACTGGGTGATTCACGACCCACTGTACATACTTATGTGGTGTATAGGGTATCCCTAGGGTATATCGAAATGGATATTTAAATTGATTAATTCGGCTTTATTACCAAGATACAGGGTGATTTTCGTATTTTGGTAAAAATTTGTTCACCCTGTATCTCCTAAACGGCTTAATCCATTTTTTTTTTAATTTTGTACACAAACACTCTTGGTATATCATAACTTTTTGACGTTTGAAAAGTATCAAAGTTCCAGGGCCGTATCCAGCCAATTCACACAGGGGAGGGGGGCTAGTTTAAAGACACCCTGTACATCGGAATTCGGTATTTTTGAATTTTTTTCTTAAACTACATTCATTTGTGAACATACCCCTTTTTTTAGCGGTATCTGTATTAAGCTTTTAACTAAGTATAAAATTATTTCAATGATTGACTTAAAAAAAAATTAAACTATCTCTACTAATAAAACACAGCCTTGTCGAATTATTTTTTATTTTTAGTGGCCCAAAAATACCAAAATCTACCCTAACACAATAACGCCTGTCTAACGGTATCTCTACATTTTTGTGCACGCTTTTGTGAATTGCAATTGAGCGTTGAATCATTTACATTTGAGGTTTTTGTCTAAATGCTTGACTTTTAAAAAAATTAAACTATCTCTAATAATAAACCAGTTAATTTCTGTTTGAGTCTTTTTCGCCTCATCTCTTATCTAATGCTCGAGATCGTGATCATTTACCGGCTACCGTAAAAATTTATCTTTTTTTATTTTTGTTATTGTATACAAATTACGTGTAAGACCTTGTTTTTTTTTTAATTTTTTTATTTACCTTTATTTTTTTCGTAACCTTAAAACCCGCAAAAAAATACAAATTCAATAAATTTTAATACCTAAAAATAATAAAGAAAGCCTTGGAATTTAGACAGATATTTTAAAAATAACATTACATACATACAATTCAATCATTTGTGTTTGACATTGTTAATTAAAGATTTTTTATTTGAATTTTCTCTTTGCAAAAAGTTTGTACGTTTCAATAATTGTAAAAATGCCGTTATTTACAAATGCTGAGTACGCAGACATCGTATTTGTGTACGGATTTTGTAATGGTAACGGAAGGGCTGCTACAGAAGAATACAGAAGACCAAACGTTTGCCGCAACCTTTAATACATTGCGTGAAAAGGGTAAGTTTCCCTCAACCGATCTTCATGTTGAAAGAGTGGGTGCTAATAACGTGGTCCAAGAAGAGAATATTCTCAACCTTGTGAGGGAAGATCCAACCACAAGCACTAGGCGAATTTCCGCCCAATTAGCGATACCGCAGACAAGAGTATGGAGAACTATAAAAAATGAAAACTTATACCCTTTCCATGTACAAGAGGTACAAAGATTAGAAGAAGGCGACTACTTGCCTAGATTAGCATTTGCTAGGTGGGTAATAAATCATCGAAGAACTATTTTTAGAGCACTATTCACTGATGAAGCCCAATTGACAAGGGACTTAGTCTTTAATTCTAGAAACTCTCATGTATGGGCAGATGAAAACCCTCATTCGTTGCGATTGGCCAATTCTCAACGAAAGTTTTCAGTGAATGTTTGGTGCGGCTTAATAAATAATCATTTAATTGGACCACATATTTTCCCTCAACGACTAACGGCTGTTGTGTATTTGGACTTTCTACAAAACATTTTACCGGGCTTATTAGAAAATGTAAATTTAAGAGGCATATGGTTTCAACACCATGGGGCACCTGCACATTTTGGAATTGATGTTCGAAATTATCTCAATCAACAATTTGCTGATCGGTGGATTGGACGCGGAGGACCACATCCTTGGCTAGCTAGGTCGCCAGACTTTAATCCAGCCGACTACTTTTTGTGGGGGCATCTAAAACAAAAAGTTTACAGTGTTCCAATCGAAACTAGGGATCAATTAATAAATAGGATACATTTTTATTGCGACGAGGTTAGACAAAACTCTCAAATGATTCACCGCTCAATTGCAAACCTACAAAAGCGTGCACAAAAATGTAGAGACACCGGTGGTATGCATTTTGAAAACATTTTGTAGCTTTTAAGACGTTATTGTGTTAGGGTAGATTTTAGTTTTTTTTGGGCTACTGAAAATAAAAATTAATTCGACAAGGCTGTGTTTTATGAGTGGAGATAGTTTAATTTTTTTTTAAGTCAATCATTGAAATAATTTTATACTTAGTTAAAAGCTTTAATACAGATACCGCTAAAAAAAGGGGTATGTACTATCTAAAGATTTAAATTTCGTACATAACCTTTAGTGTGCCATTCAAGATGGTGGCATATTTTTGTTCACAAATGAATGTAGTTTAAGAAAAAAATTCAAAAATACCGAATTCCGATGTACAGGGTGTCTTAAAACTAACCCCCCTCCCCTGTGTGAATTGGCTGGATACGGCTTTGGAACTTTGCTACTTTTCAAACGTCAAAAAGTTGATATACCAAGAGTGTTTGTGTACAAAATTTTTAAAAAATCTATTAAGCAGTTTAGGAGATACAGGGTGAACAAATTTTTACCAAAATACGAAAATCACCCTGTATCTTGGTAATAAAGCCGAATTAATCAATTTAAATATCCATTCCGATATACCCTAGGGATACCCTATACACCACATAAGTATGTACAGTGGGTCGTGAATCACCCAGTATTTGCACAAAAAATACTGGAATATTGTTCGGTATTTTGAAATCTCCACTATGCATGCCACATAACTAGGATCGAAGGAGTATAGCGCAAATTTGTTAAATACTTATTTGGCGTATCAAAATATCTCCTATGATACTCTTATTTGTCTTCAGGATGTTTAATGGTATGATCCACTGTGATTGCCTATTGGGGCAGGTGAACATCGTGGTTCCTGCTCGACGTATTAGTAATACTTCCCTTTTCCTCGTAAGGAGACACCGAACTAGCTATGGTCAAATGTTGTTTTCTTTTGTTCTCTTTTTTTTTTCTTTTTTGATCACGTGTTTGTTGTAGTGTTTTAACAGATTGGAAAAAAAGCAGTTTTTTTCCGAAAAAATGCAAGTTTCTTTGTTTTTTTTTCTGGAAGATCCAGATGAGAACCAAAATATGGAAATATTAAAAGATAAGTTTTTTAAGAACATATTAATTATATTGTCATTAAACAAGTTAACAAAAAAACGTATTAAAAAATCATCGTCCGAAAGACCATCTTCTCTAAACCGAGGATTTACGAAATATGATGTCTTGTGAATATCTTTGCAACAAAACTTAAACTGTTTACAAAGTTGTTTTAGAATGGTATTACAATCACTGCTATTAAGTAAAGTTGGAGAGTTTTGCAGTGTGTTTAATGTTTGCTGTTTTATATCTAAAACTCCTGGGGGGACAAGCGATAGATTAGGCGAATCTCTTAAGATTTTTATTCCTCTGGCAATGGGCTTTAATAATTCCTCAGCGATAGTAACGTCTTGCCAAAAAGCATTGACAAGAATGTCTTTTCTCAGAGAATTATCTATTTTAACGTTGTCTGAAATAACAGTCTCTTGAAGCGCAACTTTATTGCTTTTTAAAGAGCTAAAATGAATTGCATCGCCAGCAAATCTAGTTGGGTTTGGTATCTTCAAAGACACCGAATTATTATCATACTTCTCTATTTGTTTATTATGAAATACTGAAAGATTGATACGTTTTTTCTTATATTTTTTACTACATTTTTTGTTTATTTATTTCTTGAGGGTGACAGGTGAGGAATTCTCATTATATCTTTTGACAACAAGCTAAGACCATGTGTCCCAGATTCGCTTCTCTATATAGGAATCTCGGCTCCTATTATACCTACAGCAAATGTTAAATGAGGAAAGTTTTAGAGGAAACTTATTGCATTCGATATCTGGCTTCAGACTTACGATCGATCAATAAGTTTGGGAAATATCGGCGAAACACCGAAAATGGCGGATTTCGTTTTTCGCCAGTATATCCAGATCGGTAAATTTGACAGCTGCAAAATGTGACATTATTCGGACACATTTCTAAGACAAATAAGATGGCGTATACGATACGTCTTCATTGTTTTTTGTTAACCCGCAACCCGCCTCAACTTTCATTTTTCTTATGACCGCCATATTCGATTATTCGATTTTTGGAAGGAGCCTAAAATTTCCAGTCTAGTGATATCTCACAAGTGCATTAAAGATTTTAGTGTCATCAAAATATCACACTTCGTAAATTAGGTTTCAGTGTTTTTAAAGGAGGCCATGATTTATTTGTCACAAGATTACATTAATAAGTAAGTAATGTATTGTACGCATTGAATTTTCAATACAACATGAACGTAAATAACGACTAAAAAAATCTAAATGAGCTTTAACTACTTTGCAAGTGGGTAACATTAATTTACAAATCTGCAAAATGACGTCCATTTGCATCGAGATATTTTTGACAATTAATGACTGTTTTTCGTACAACCATGGTAAGTGTATTTCGGTTAATATTTCCAAATGTGTCCAGAACTCTTTGTCTCAGGATCTCTATGGTCACAGGGGGATCAAATCCATAGATTTCATTCTTCGTGTGACCCCAGAGGTAGAAATCCAAGGGCGACAGGTTAGGGGATCGAGGAGGCCAAGATATTGGACCATTTAAGGAAATTTTTTAATTTTGAATTGAATTTAACTTCGGAAATACTAAATTTATTTCAGTTATTTTTATTTATTTCAGTTAATCTTAAAGAAGTACTTAATAAAACATAAAATATCTAAAGAAAAAACCCCTTGCGCTTTAAAATTTAAATTATTCGGAAATACAGCTGAACGCCTTTCTATAAATCATAATGAAAATCGAAAATAATTCGACATTTGATTAATATGGCATTTTTTTCATAAGACAGGAAGTAGGCTTCCCGGGTAATAATAAATCATTAAATTCAGACAATCAAAATAATTTTAGAGAATTAGCTAAATCTGCAGAAAATTTAGATAAAGTGTTAATACATTTATAGAACCTTATTCTTTTTTTATAGGTTCTTCGAAACTACAATACAAAATGATTGAATAAAAATGTAATACAATATCAAAAAAGTAAGTTGACTGACTAGAGTAGAACGTTTTACTTTTTTTTATTAGATTATACTCTTTTAGTATCATTAAAGAACTAAACGAAAAAAAAAGATTATTATTTGACCATCATTTGGTGCCTATTTAAAAAAGATTGGTTAGATTAACTTACCAATGATCCCACACCAAACGTTACTTCCAAATCTGATCTGTAGACGTCTCTCTGCCACTTCGTGAGGATTTTGCACAGCCCAATGATGACGGTTGTGCCTATTAAAGACTCCACAATTCGTGAACCTGCTCTCATCGGACCACAAGACATAATCAGGATTTTCATTACATCTCCTAGTATACCACTCACAGAACTGTAGTCGTCTTGGAAAATCAGTTTCTTTAAGTACTTGTACTATTATGGGTTTGTATGGATGGTACTTATTCTTTTTTAAAACTCTCTGTACTGTTGATTTTGGCACATTACTTTCCTGTTCTACAGTTCTTACCGACGCACTAGGGTTTTCGTTGATAGCTTGTAAAATGTTTCTGTTTCGATTTTCATTGTTATTATTGTATCCGTTTCTAGGTTGTTCGAAGGCACCATGGTTAATTAAATTAACTACGATTTTCCTGAATTGAGTTTTATGAGGTTGCCGTCGTTCGGGGTACATCTCCAAATACCTTGCTGAGGTAACGTCGGCGTTTCTGTATGATTGAAAGTACAGAGCTAATATGTCAAACTTTTCTTCATTTGAATACGGATCGCCGGCCATTTTCTATAGGTTTTGACAATTTATGTGTCAGATTTATGATTTTATTGAGATAAAAGCGTACCTACTACTTATTAAAACACAGCTTTGATACTTTCAACTATTTAACTTCACGTCAAAGTCAAAATCCAATTTTGTTACAGATAAATCATGGCCTCCTTAGAAAAGCATTGAGAGCTAACATTACTTTAAATCATGGCCTCCTTAGAAAAAACTGAAACCTAACTTTACGAAGTGTGATATTTTGATGACACTAAAATCTTTAATGCACTTGTGAGATATCACTAGATTGGAAATTTTAGGCTTTTTCCAAAAGTCGAAAAATCCAATATGGCGGCCTTAAAAAAATGAAAGTTGAGGCGGGTTGCGGGTTAATAAAAAACAATGAAGACGTATCGTTTATCCATCTTATTTGTCTTAAAAATGTGTCCCAATAATGTCACATTTTGGCAGCTGTCAAATTTACCGTTCTGGATATACTGGCCAAAAACGAAATCTGCCATTTTCGGTTTTTCCCCGATATTTCCAAAAGCAATTGACCGTTCGTAAAACTGAAGCCTGATATCGAATGCAATAAGTTTCCTCTAAAACTTTCCCCATTTAACCTTTGCTGTAGGTATAATAGGAGTCGAGATCCCTGTATAGAGAAGCGAATCTGGGACACACTGTATGTGGAAATTCGGATTTTATAATGTTCTAGGCAACCTGCTTATTAGTTGCATTATCTGTAACAACGAGCAAAACATTAGCGCTCCTGACCAATATATTGCCCGGTTTCTCTATTTTTGCCGGATGCTATTGCTTTGTGGAACACAATACTAGGAGTAACTAGCAGGAAATTTATTCCATGGATATTCGTCCAACTGTCTGATTTAAGTGTTAGGCACAGAGCAATTTGAACCTTATTTTTTGCTAACTGCATAACTCGCGTGGATTCTGCTTCAAGCAGCGGTTTTCGAAGACTATGAAGGGTCGTTGGTTTGTAAAGGTGGACGCAGAATATTGAAAGCTGTATTCCAGTAAGGATTTCCAGAAAAAATTGAAAGTGGTATCGGCATAAACTGCTCGAGCAAAAGCTTGATCCGCTAGATCCTGCTCTTTTTTTGACATTTTATCTACAAATATCGTCAGTTTCAACTGGCCCGCACCCGTTTTGTTCTTTGTGCTGCTGGAGACGTTTTCACTGCTAAAACTAGTCAAACTTGATGTGCCTGACGTTGTTGCATTAACGTTATTTTCATTGACGGTTCTTTCCAATTGATCCATTTCTACAATATCCACATCACAGTCCGGATCAGAAATGTCAAAGTCGCCCCCCGCGTCCCGCCAAGAAACCCAACCTCACTCTAGTGTATTATACAGGGTGTTTCTTAATTGAGTGTCAATATTTAAGGAGGTGATTTTTGGGTCCATCTTAAGAAGAAAACTTCATATAAACATATGTCTTAAACGGTGTAAATTTTGAGATACAGGGTGTTAAACTTTCAATAATTTCATAATTTTTCGATAATATCTCAAATACCACTCTAGATATTGTAATGAAATTTGGTATAGAGGTACTATGCATCTAGTGGAATTTTTTGATGTAGAACATTTTTTTTTATTTCCACTAGTGTCGTCCGTACGGAATCCGACCTGCATATTTCCAAGGCATTGATGGTACGCCACTGATTTTTTTTAAATAAAAATTATTTTTGAAATTCCCATTCATTTTTGAGCAAGTTTGATCCCTTGGTAATTTTGAGTTGAACGCACGGTTTTCGTTTTAAAAAATAAAAACCGTTTCTCTGCAGAGTTTTAACAATATCGCTAATATGACAACACCAATCGCCATGGCATGCAAGGATTTTTTTTTTGACTAAAATTTAAGAAATCAAATTTGCTTATGAATAACTAATACCCAAAGATTTCAAAATTATTATTTGAGCTTATAATTTTTTAACACGAAACTGTAAAATACTATTAGTTCATCAATAAAGAAAGATTACTAATAATCATTATTATTGTAGTAGGCTTTGGCTGTCAGAATTAATACTTCTCTTGTAACTTAATTTGACAGTTCAGCTTTCAGATTCAGTCGGGTTTAATTAATTTTGTGTTCTAAATATCTGACATATCTGAGAAAAGAAATGGTTGAGTTTACCAATGAAGAGTTGGCAGACATGCATTACATGTATGGTTTGGCTGATGGCAGTTCACCGGAAGCTAGGCGATTATATCAAGAGCATTTTCCTGGTAGAGTCATACCAGATTGGCGAATATTTGCAAATGTGCATAGAAGGTTGACTG
The DNA here is from genome assembly GCA_030620095.1 of Kuschelorhynchus macadamiae. Taxonomy (NCBI): domain Eukaryota; kingdom Metazoa; phylum Arthropoda; class Insecta; order Coleoptera; family Curculionidae; genus Kuschelorhynchus; species Kuschelorhynchus macadamiae. The sequence goes on along the minus strand of JAUTXW010003684.1, from coordinate 515,607 downwards.
AAACAGATACATTCAAGCCAAATAATCAATTAAAAGGGGCCCATCGGACTGTAAGAACTCCAGAAATTGAAGAGGCAGTATTAAATTCCATAGATGAAAATCCTGAACTGAGTACTAGGAAAATTGGAATTAACCTAAATATTTCGCACATCCTAGTTTGGAGAATTCTACATGATTTTTTTTATACCCATATCACATTCAACGAATGCAAGCCTTACTTCCCCGAGATCTTACTTTCCGAGTTAATTTTTGTGAATGGTTTTTGGAAAAAATTACGCGTAATCCCTTATTTGATCGCGAAATAATGTTCACAGATGAAGCGAACTTCTCGAGGAACGCTATCAGAAACTTCCATAATAATCATATCTGGGCCGACGAGAACCCCCATGCCATTGTAGAACATCATCAACAAGAGCAATTCTCTGTAAATGTTTGGGCTGGCATTATCGAAAATCATGGGACCTTTTTTCCTCCCAGAAAGACTAAATGGCCATAATTATCTCCGGTTTCTTGAGAACGATTTGCCGATATTATTAGAAGATATACCAATTCTGATTAGAAACAGAATGTGGTTCATGCACGATGGCGCGCCCGCTCACTTTAGTATTGAAGCCAGAGAATATTTGAACCGCACATTTAACAACAGATGGGTAGGTCGTGGCGGACCCCAACCATGGCCCCCTAGGTCCCCAGACCTAAATAGTTTGGATTTTTTTCTATGGGGACATCTTAAATCTTTAGTTTACCGCACCCCAGTAAACACTGTAGAGGAGCTGAAGGATCGTATGAGAGATTCTTGCGATATTATCAGAAACACCGAAGGTATCCTTCAAAGAGTTCGCGACAACATGAGGAAAACGGCTGAAGCGTGTATTCTCCAAGGTGGTGGGTATTTTCAACAACTTATCTAATTTTTTTCTTCTATTTTGTTTCACAAAGTGTGCTGTCAATTTGTTAAAACCTAATTATTTTTGTTGAAATTATTAATTATGTACCTAGTTGTATTAGTATAGTTTTGTAAATAACTTGTTATTGTTGAAGAATGTCATATTATTTTAATAAAATTTATAAAAAGTATTAATGAAGGAACAGACTGGTGGTCCTAGATTGGTGGCTGAAGACTACATACTATTATCTACAAATATCTCTCACTAAGATAAAGCGATTTCTGATTTTAATAAGAATGGACATAGTAATTACTGTCACGCCACTGATTTTTCTAAAATAAAGCATTTTTATTGATTCATTTGTTTGTTTTTGAAAACTTTTAGTATTTATTTTCGACAAGATTTGATTTCTCGAGTTTAATACAATAATATTCCTCTGCATGCATGGTGATCTCCGTCTTATGACCAGGATTGTTTGAACCATGCAGAGAAACGGTTTTTATTTTTTAAAACGAAAACCGTGCGTCCAACACAAAATTACCAAGGGATCAAACTTGCTCAAAAATGAATGGATTTCAAAAATAATTTTTATTTAAAAAAAATCAGTGGCGTACCATCAATGTCTGGGAAAATATGCAGGTCGGATTCCGTACGGACGCCACTGGTGGAAATTTAAAAAATTGTCTACATCAAAAAATTCCACTAGATGCATAGTACCTCTATACCAAATTTCATTACAATATCTAGAGTGGTATTCGAGATATTATCGAAAAATTATGAAATTCTTGAAAGCTTAACACCCTGTATCTCAAAATTTACACCGTTTAAGACATATGTTTATATGAAGTGTTCTTCTTAAAATGGACCCAAAAATCACCTCCTTAAATATTGACACTCAATTAAGAAACACCCTGTATAACTAAAGCATAAAAGTTAAATATTTCTTATAAAGCAACTCTTCAGATTAGCTTAGAATGTGTAACTTATCTAGAGCCTTGTTCTGATAACAAAAAACTTTGCTTTAAATTCGCTCAGAAAAATACACAAACGTGACGCTTTTTGACAGTAAGAGCGGTACTATAGAAATAGAATCTATTGTCCAAAAATAGACCAAGTCTATGTTTTATTTCTAACGTTTTACGGTTTTACGTATCTTCGGTTTTAGCGGCCCTGGAAGTCAAAAATATGTTTTCTCAATTCCACCGATTTGTCTGTCGGATCTATCTGTGTGACTGTCTGTCTGTCAGTTTACGGCACAGCTAATTAGTCTGACGGTCAACTTATTAAATTAATTTCAAATTTTGTGCAAGCATTAATTGTGACATAGTAGGTACGAATTCAAAATGACGAAACAAAATGGCGATTAAATAAGATAGTTAAAAAATCAACATAAAAGAATCTTCTTATTCAAATGGCTTCAAATTTTGCCGAAAATTGAACGTAATACAGGGATGAACTGGTCGAATGACGGAACAAATTGACGATATTAAAAAAATAGTATAAAAGTAACTTATTCAATTTATTTTATTATGCCGAAAAATCAAGTGTGGCGTAGGTACACAGTTTGGATTTTGTAGTGAAACAAATTGGCGCCGTATAAAAATATTTGAAAATGGCAATACAATTATTTGTTATTAATGTTAAATGACTATGTGTGGAACTAAATTGGGTCAGACTTCACTATTCTTAATAAAAGGAAAACTTCATTACCAGAGAAATACCGGGTAAAGGAAATTTACTAATCGCAACTATTGACGGGTAAAAAAACAAAATTATTGTATCCATTTTACCAATAAAACTATAGCTATTCCCAGATTATTGAATGTGTTACCAGCAAAAGCCCTTCCTTTGTCTCCTAATCTGCAAGTCTTTCAATCACGCATCAAAAAACTTTCCTTCTATTCGCTTAGGGTCTTCATGATCTCCTCATGGATTAAAAACTTGTTTCCTTGACCATGTCAAGAGATGAGATGCGATTTAATAGTTTATTGGGCCACCCCGTAGGCAGCGTAATATAATCATTGTAAATATTGATGTTCTTGTGTCCATAATATCCGACATATCAATGAAACAATGACGATGCGCTGAGAATTTTAACTCGTCCTTCGAAAAATGGTGGCACCAGACATACACGAGTCATTGATACACAGGACATAAAAAGTGTTTATAAAACCATAAATATTGCGGGTTAGATGTATTTTATAAATTTGCATAACGTATTTATTTTATTTTTAGCATGTGGACTTTATTTGTCGAGAATTTTCACAAACTAATTAGTTTATGGTTTATTTTTGTTCATATAATGAACATTTTCTATGGGAAATAATACATTACCAGAGCCTTGAAACGAAAGCGAGGTCACGAGGATTTGATTGGATAGATTTAAATAGATTATACACATCCATCAATTTGACACAATATGCGACATTCTGTAAATAAAATTAAGCATAAAAAATAGCTTTACGTTATATTATTACAAATCTTTTAAGAAAGGCTGACGGTTATTTATTTTTTTTTTAATTTATGAAAAGGTTTTTTTTGTTTAATACAGCAGTTCATAGCCATTTTCCAGTTCAGCCAAAACAATCTCATTATTATTCTTAGAGTAGAGCAAATTTATATTTGTTTCTTCCTTTGTTTCTAGTGGTGACATTTATTTAATTATTTATTATATTTCATAATATCACGAATTCTCTTGACAATATCCGGACTTTTTACATATGCATTTAGAAATCGCCAGATTTGTGCTAAATGTTTTTAACTAGGAACTTCTTGTTTACTCTGTTATTATTAGTATTATTAATTATGAAGCCATTTTTATTTTGTTTCTTACTGTTCTCGACTGGGTGAGACGGTAGTAAGAACATTTTTTAATATGAGATTTTACTTAGAGTGCCCTTGAATATTAGTTTATTTTGTTTAGTTAAAAAATCTATTTGTAAGTTAAATTATATTATGCCCTATTTTAACCATAAACTTTTTATTTAGCGGTATGGTCCATGGTCTTTTTTTTTTGGTTGCAGGATACACTTACAAACTAACTTAGCCTATAATTATATATACATTTTTGTTGTTTGTCTCAACATTAAATGAAAATTTTTACTAACTAATTAACTAATAATTAGGCCCAATTACCCTTTTTCATTATTTTTTTGTCCCTCTTTTCTGTGTATATATATGTGTATACGTATATGTATTTTTATATACATAACATTTATTTTGTTACCCAATTGCTCTTAAAAATGTTATTTATTTTATAATTATAAAATTTCTGACTTTTGGTCTTGATTTCTTCCCGTAAAGGTACTTAATTATTGTTTATTTCATAAGCCTTTTTATTGATTATTGTTCTTAGAGTGAAGATTTCAATAGATTTTAATTTTGTTTATATGGATTTTTGCGACATATGGAGGCGGCATACATAAGGATACTTCTGATGTAAGCTTTGAATAATTGAATTTTTAATTTAAAATTTAATGGGTTTTGGGGAAAAATATAGGGGTTTATTACTCTCTTGGCCGCCATGGCTCTTTTCTTTGTTTTTTCCGAATGTTTTTTGAAGACAAGCTTTTTATCTAGAATTATCCGTAGGTATTTTATCTTTATATATATATATATATATATATATATAAAAATATATATAAAAATATATATATATATATACAGGGTGCCTCCGGTTAAGTCGGCACCATTGCTAACTTCCTTATTATTGGAGATATGAGGTCGGTTAAATTATCAAACTAGTAGCATTTTTTCTGCTGATTAAGATAGTGAAATCAGAAAACCAATTGAACATCGCGTCTTCGAGTTATTCCAAAAAATGTATATTTTTTCAATGGAACACCCTGTATATTTTTCGACATAACGTTAGCAAATCGTCCTAAGAATAAAAAAGTTCATATGCACTATCTGCCTAAACCTAATAATAACAAAGTTATAACGATATTTTACTAACAGTCAAGTTGGCCATGAAATTAAAAATAAAAACAATTGATTGGGTGGCTTGGCGATATAAATGACAGTTTGTAGATGAGGGGCGTTTTGTTGTAGCAGAAAAATAATATATTTACAGTTTTAGTTGCTAAAGCTTGTTTTAAAATGTTGTTCACGCATATTGAAAAATGTGATATGTTAGAAACATACCTTATGTGTAGGAAAAATAGTACTATGGCAATACAAGAATACCGCCGAAGATTCCCTACTCGTAATTTACCGGACAGGAGGTATTTTTTAGTTCTCTATAGAAAATTTAGAAGTAACGAGGAGGTTTTTAAAAAGACAAGGAAGAGAAAACCTTTTATAATAAGCGAATACGTTGAAATTACCCTATTAGCCTATTTTGAAGCACACAAAGAATACTCAACAAGGGATTTAGCAAGAGATTACGGTGTTAGTTTAGTGACAATATGGCGGATCTTAAAGAAGCACAAGTTTATTCCGTATAAGTACCGGCCAATTCAAACATTGTTGCCTGGTGATAATGAAAGAAGACTTGCGTTTTGCCATTGGTTGCATCATGTTTACATGACATTTTGAAGAACATTATTTGGAGCGATGAATCCAATTTTTCCAACAAAGGTATGTTCAATCGCAAAAACGTCCATTATTGGTCGCAAGAAAATTTATTTCTCACTGATCCCAGAAATCCTCAGCATCAATTTAGTGTCAATGTTTGGTGTGGTATGAGAGGAAGCGAAATACTTGGACCTGTATTTTATGAGGGTACTTTGACAGGAAGGAGATATGTTGACCTGATAATTTCTGGGGCGTTAGAAGAATATTTGGACGGCGTCAATTTGGCTACACGACAACTAATTTACTTCCAGCAAGATGGAGCCCCACCTCATCAGTTTGGTGATGTAAGAATGATGTTGCAGAGATTATTTGGAGACAAATGGATTGCCACAAATGGTCCAGTTCGCTGGCCACCTAGATCCCCAGACATAACTCCTCTTGATTTCTATTTTTGGGGTTACGTGAAAAATGAAGTTTATAAGAAGAAATATGCAAATTTGGAAGAACTGAAAATTGAAATAAGGAGAATAATGGCGTCTATTGATGGAAGGACAATTTTAAAGGCGACGAGGCATGTGCTAAAATGTGTCCGAAAATGCATAGAACAAGATGGTGATGTGTTTGCTCATTTACTGTGACAGTTAAATCTAACCAATTAAGTAATATTGTTTTTATTTGGAATTTCATGGCCAACTTGACTGTGAGTAAAAATATCGTTATAACTTTGTTGTTATTAGGTTTAGGCGATTAGTGCATATGAACTTTTTTATTCTTAGGACGATTTGCTAACGTTATGTCGAAAAATATACAGGGTGTTCCATTGAAAAAATATACATTTTTTGGAATAACTCGAAGACGCGATGTTCAATTGTTTTTCTGATTTCACTATCTTAATCAGCAGAAAAAGTGCTACTAGTTTGCTAATTTAACCGACCTCATATCTCCAATAATAAGGAAGTTAGCAATGGTGCCGACTTAATCGGAGGCACCCTGTATATATATATACAGGGTGATTCATGAGGAAATGTCAATACTTCAGGTACATATTCAGGGCCAAAAAATAAACATAAAAGTATTTATAAATAAGTGTCCGCAAGGCCTTAGTTCTCGAGATACAGGGTGTTAAAGTTTTCATTTAATTTTCCTATTTTTTAAATAAAATCTATGATAATGTAAATAATGGAGTAAAAATTGATATACGGGGGTTTTTTGGTATGACAAATTCGAATCTAATATTAGTATTGCTCTTACTTGTAGAGGGCGCCACCTACATGTCTTTCTACTTCTTCGAACAATCACAACTTTTTGGTACAGTCTTGTATTACATTTTTGAGCAAAACAGATTATTCTCTTGCCATTTCTACGTCAAAAAGGTATACCTGTTAAAAGTGGATACGAGCAACCGTTTTCGAGATATTTGGATTTAAAACAGTTTCTAAGTACTAATAATTTTAATGAGGTATAGGGGGGTGTTATATTGGGACATTTTTGACAGAACTCCATCTTGCCACAAACGTACTCGAAACGTTTTATTTTTCGGAGAGTTTTCGCACGACCACCTTCACAATACAAAAATTTCTTACATTGCCAAAGGAATCAGTTGTCCTAAACCAACCATTTCTTTACAATACACAAAAATGTGTTAAAAACTTACATGTCGGACCTGCATTGCCTTTATTGTTGGTTTATTCACAACGTTTCGACTAGTGTCGTAATCTAGTCGTAATCCAGCGCAAACTAAAAGCGAATCTTAAGATTGCGTGCTTATATATTATTCAGTGAACTTGTGAGACTCAGTGGCGATCTAGTAAAGTATTTCAGTATTTTCATTATTTCAAATAAAATATAATACATAATTTAACTAATTTAAGCAACTCACCTGTCGACTTTATTGATAATCGTTCGATATATAAATATTTTGTTAAGTTCATCCGCATAGCTAATTAGGCCCTGGAAAATTCCAGGGTTTGCAGAGTGTTCTGTTTCATCATGTCCTCTAAGTGCAAGCTCAAAAGTTCCACAAAATATTATATCATCTAGCCACTTTCTGGTTGTGTTTTGTGATGTTCTGCCAGTATGCATTGTCCAGTTTTTCCTGGATATTAGCTTTTCCCAACAAAGTAAACTTCATTTGGTTACTTAAACGCTGCTTCGATTTTTCATAAAGTTTGGCTTTTTCACTTAAATGTATTAAATTACTGACACCACTGTCCAATTTGAATCACCCCCAAATAGTAGGCAAGGAAAATAATTTAAACAATTTCTTATTCCACAGCCACACGCCCAATGGTATTTTGAATAAATGTTTACATTAAATTCGCGCATATACGTACTACCCCGATTTTTCAAAGAGCACTCAACTTGTATATTAGGTTTTTATATTTCGACAGTATATTCCTTTTAATAAATATTAGTACAAGGCCAGAAAACTTTGCGCATTAAAACGAAACACTTCGGTAATTTTTTTTGCAACTCGGCATTTGATACAAAGCTTGTAGTCTATTGGTCGCCTGAAGGTCACAGCGCTTACGATATGTGTGTGCTGAGAGCTGCTATTTTATGGACCGCGACGAAAACGTCACATCGCAGTGCGGCAACTGCTTTGTGACGAATATATGAAAGAACGCTGATAATATATTTTGTAGTGTCACAGAATGCGCTTTGCCAAACTGAACAAAACTATGCAGGTAAAAGTGAAAGCTGGATTAAAATGATTAATTTTTGGTCAAACTCAATCGGGTAAGTAGCTATGTCGCGAACTGACAGACTGACCGACAGATGGACATGCTTTTACCGCCATCTTGATTCTAACATAATACTAGATCTTTATGCAAAATTTGAAATAAACTGGATAAGCAGTTTTTCATAATAATTTTGGCTGAATTTTTAATTATTTTATTAGGCCGTCATCTTGTTCCGCCATCTTGGATTCGTACCAAAATATTTCCAGTTGATTCCGACATAATACTTGATGTTTTTGCAAAATTTGAGATAAACTGGATGAGTAGTTTTTTAATAGTAATTTTTGTTACCAAGTCACTAAACATAAAATTTATCAATTCCGCCGGTCCGTCTATCAGTTTGTCTGCTTGTCTTTCAGTTCGCGGCATAGCGTAAAATTTAAGGGTCATATGGGGATAACCTGATAATATTTTGGTACGATTCCAAGATGGCGGCCAAATGAAATGTTTGTAATCGTGAAAAAAAATCCAGGTTTTACATATATTTACGTTTTTGCATTTCTAGATGACAAAAAAATATGTTTTCTCAGTTCCATTTGTTTGTCTGTCAGTCGGTATGTGAGTTCGCGGCGTAGCTAAAAACTACTTTGACCCGATTGACTTCAAATTTTGATAAAAAATTAAGGGTTATGCGGGGGATAACCTGGCATTATTTTGGTAAAATGGCGGCCTAGTGAAGTGTTAAAAAATATTAATAAAAAAGAAATTATCCAATTTATCTCAAATTTTGCACGAAATCCAAGGACCCAGCCTGTAATATTTTGATATGAATCCAAGACAGCAAAACAAAATGGCGTCTTAATAAATTATTTAAAAAAAAAATCAGTCTAAAAAAGTACTTTTTAGATAAATTTTAAATTTTGAACATCTATTAAGTGTGATATAGAGATTATGACTGGTAAAATTGTGGTACAAATTAAGACGGATAAACAAAATGGCGGCCAAATAAAATGTCTAAAAAAATTAGTGTAATAAATATTCTTATTCAATTAATTAATATCTTGCAGCAAAATTGAATATGATACAGGGATTAATTCAAAATGACGATAGAAAATGGCGGTCTAAAAAAATCAGTGAAAAAAGCAATCTATTTTAAATCATGCCCAAAAAATAAGTGTGGCATACGTAGAAAGAACCTGGTAAAATGTTGGTACGATTCCCATATGGAAGACAGTATACGAAATGACTATGTGCGGAAATATATTGGGTTAAACTTTACTATTCCCAATTAAATAAAAGATTCAAAACGAGGGAAGTTCCGGATAAAGGAAATTTACCGATTTTTTAACGTGAGTTACGTCACAGTCAGTTCCTATTACGTTTACTTTAATCTTCAATGAGGGGTGAGGTTGATATTGACGTTACGTATCTTTCTGCAAAATGTATATTTAATCAGAGTTGAGCTAGACTATTAGAATTATTACCTGTAATTATTTTCGATACTATATTCAAAAAAACTACCAACCTGTCCGCGAAGCCATTCGTTCGCATGATTTATTTGTTTTTCGCCTTGTCGGTGACTCGTTCGCGGAATGCCCTCGATTTTTCAGCGAATCCATTCGGTTAAGTCGTCGTCGGGAAATGTCCCTAACAATGCGTCTGAGAACTAATGTGTCTCAATCGGGACGGTATTTTTAGCGTCGCCGGCAATTTAATCGGCAGACACTGTTTATTTTCCCAAGGGAATTTATTGAAATCGGGAACTACAAAAGTGCCGCGGCGGAAATTAATGCTTGCTTTGTTGTAGGTCGGAAATTTTCGTACATCGAAAGTTGAGGTATTAGATTTCGGCTATAGACAAGGTATAAGTTCAAACATTGATATGCCATTAGTTATTTGCAAAAAAAAATACAAAAAAGTTTTTATTAAAAAAGTAAACAACATTTTTTGTCATCTAGGGATGCTAAAACGTGAAGATATGTAAAATCTGGGAGGATGTTTTTTTTACGATTACAAACATTTTGTTTAGCCAACATTTTCTTCCGCCATCTTCAGTTCTCACTATAATTTTACCTGTTAATCTCTGAATCACACTTAATTCTTGCCCAAAATTCGAAATTAATTTAATAAGCAATTTTTAGGCTGATTTTTTTAAGCACAATGAAACTTTCCATTTCGGCCACTTCTCAGAAGCGACCACTTCTATTATCGGTCAGTTCTATTACTATCAGTTTCTCGAAATTGATCTTATTCTGAAAGGACAGCCACCATGTCTCTGAAACGTAAACGTTTGTCACTTAAAGAGATAATTAAATATTATCTCTTTAAAATTGGAATGACAAAACTAGATTTCCATGCTTCAGGAAAGTATTCACATTTTAGTGACATAGAGTATAGTTTGTAAAGGAGATGTGCGTTAACAAACCTACAGTTGTAAATAAAGGTATAAGGTATGTTATCGGGACCTATTCCAAGCTTTGGATTAAGCTTTTCAATATAATTAAAAACATGCGTCAAAGAGACCTCAACACAGCTCAAGTTCAACTGGAGTTAGTATTTATCATTCTTTGTGATGCGCTGCTATTGGCATTGTCTGTACAGTAAAATGAACCAAAAAAGATAGCGAACATGTTAGCTCCTGTGGATCACCTGAGCTTTTATCTTCAAAAACCCTTGAATTTGGTAATTCCGAGTGGTTATTTTTTGTCATCTAGGGAAAACGTAAAGATATGTAAAATCTGGAAGGATGTTTTTTACGATTACAAACATTTTGTTTTGCCGCCATTTTCAATTCCCACAGTTTCACCAATTCATCTCTGTATCACAGTTAATTCTTGCCCAAAATTCGAAATTAATTAAGTGAGTAACTAATAATTTTAGTGAAACTTCCCATTTCGGCCACTTCTCAGAAGCGACCACTTCTATTATCGGTCAGTTTTCAGTTTCTCAAAATTGATCTTATTCTGAAAGGACAGCAGCCATATCTCTGAAACTTAAATTTTGTCCCTTGAAGAGATAATTAAATATTGTCGCGAAAAATAAAAAATATAATACCAGTGCTTGAAAGTTGGCAGACAAGTTTGGTGTTGGGAGAACACAAGTGAAGGACATTTTAAAAAATAAAGTGGTGTTAAAAAAACTCTTTGAAGAAGAAGGATCCAATGCAGATCAGAAACGAAAGTTTCTTAAAACAGACAGATTTGCAATGGATTAATTAGTTTAAGATTGATTTTGTAAAACTTTAATATGGGACAAAGGTCTCGAGGTATTGAAAATTGGTGATTTTAAGCTTAACTGGCTGATTAAATAAGTTCTACATCATTTTTAAAACAATTTGTGGTGAGTCTACCGACGTAGATAAAGTGAGTGTTGAAGATTGGAAAACCAAATCGACATCATTCATTAAGGACTACGACGCTAAAGACATTTTTTATGCCGACGAAATTGGACTTTATGATATGCTAATGCTGAATAAAACTTTTGCGTTAAAAATGATAAATGTACAGTTAGAAAACAGCTAAACAGCGAGTGTTTTGTTGCAGCATGCATGGTGAGATGGAAAACCAGTTAGTTATAGGTAAAAGCATAAATTCGCCATGTTTTAAAGGAGCTTATATAGGTAAATCAATGCATCTATCTATCTATCCATCAAAAAAGCTTGGACCACAATAGAAATCATAAGTTCTTGGCTAAAAACTTTTGACAACAAAATGAAACAGCAGGGGAGGAAAGTTCTTTTATTTTTAGATTATGTAACTTCTCACCCAAAAATGGAGAATGTTCGTATTGTTTTTATACCTCCAAACACGACATCTCATTGTCAGCTATTGGATCAAGGCATAATACAAAATTTTAGATTAAAATATAGATTTTTTTTTGTTAGAAAATTTTTTATCTACAACTATAAAAAAATATTTCTCAAAACTTGAAAAGAACACGAAGCATTTGACGAGGGCGACGATATATTAATGTCATATGTTTTCCGTTTTAAAAAACATGCCAAGAAATCCAGATCATGAACAATACCTCTCAACCGACTCAGATGTCTTTACAGAAAGCTTAGATATGCTGGAAATAATCCAGGAATTTACGAATGGTAGAAAAGACTCCACTGAAGGCGAAGAAGATGAACAACAAAAATCTTGTGTTAATTAAAAATATGAGTGAAGTTTGTGAAAAACTAAAAAGCATACAAATAATTTTGTGAAAAAATGGCGATTTAGCCGTTGATATTGTCCATACCTTAATGAAATGTGAAAATGAACTTTCAAAAATCCAAATTAAAAATTTAAAACATACTTTTATTGATTAGTTCCTGTACAAAATATAAGGTCGTGATTTTATACATGTATTGTTACATTTTCTTGATTTACGTGTACATATATGTATATCTTTCCTGTTTGGTAATGTTATACATAAGTAAGTATTCGCATCTTAATGAAAATTAAAAAAACACACATTATGTTTTAAAAAGGTTAAGGATCTTAAACTGATATATCTTTGTTTTTTATGTAAGATTTTATGAAATATTTTTATAAGCATTTAATAAGACTATACCATATAAATTAATCCTAAAAAGCAACACGTTTATTTAGTTTATTGTCTTTAAGTTCAGAGTTATTATACCCTCTTAGAAATAGCTGTATTTATATATTATGTCAATAGGTATAAGTACATACCTGTGTATAGCTTAGTCCCATTTGCCTTCGAGAGTGCAGATTTCCCGGGGTAGAATATTTTAAACAAAATCGCACAACACTACTCCCCCAAGAATGTATTTTTTTGGATAAACCTGCAGTCTATAAACCATTACAACCTTTTATGTATGTTGCCAGTATGACAATCTGTCGTTTCTGTTGAATTATATTTTCGAATCTCGCCATCATAGCCCCACAATTGAAAACATCCGATGTCTGCGTTCCAATCAGGGCCTGGATCCGTGAGGTTAGATAAAATATAAACATAATTGTTCAGGAAAAATAAATAATTTTATTCTGAAGATTTTAACACGTGACGCTATTGGTATTTTACACAAATTGTATTGTTAAAATTTGAACAATGTTGTAGTTTGGTAATGCACTGCGAATAATAGCCTTTTTAGCGTTGCTTTGTGGATAAAATATGTATGTACAATTTTGGATAAAAAACGCTTCACAAATGAAGGCATCTATTTTGAATACTTCTGTATGAATTTTCAGGGAGAATACCACGAGTGCTTAAAAATTTCCGGTTAATTTTTTAAGCACGAATGGTATTTAGGAGGAATATTCCACGGTATTTACTATTTCAAGTTCAGAAATTTGAATTTTGTAACAAATTGGAATATTCCACGAATCAAATACAGGGAAACTAAGCTATATTAACTGAATATTAAATACATACCTATTTCAAGTTCAGAAATTTGAATTTGTAACAAATTGAACACAAATTGAATAATAATATACTAATAAAATTATTTGTCTAAATATTGAAAAGTACTTAATATAAATCTAAATATTCAATTAAAATTTACAGTTCTGATAATTATTAACCACATTGTTTTGCGACAACGTAGAAGATGCCGTCAGACCCCTACTTGTACTTGTGCTGAGTGATGCTGCTACAGGGGCTGGATGCACGTGCTGTTGAGGTGGTTCTTTTTCAGGTTCCCCCATTTTTTCAATAATTTTTTTGTGGTGATCAGGATCCATTTGCAAATAACTTAATGACGATTCGAATGACCTGTAATTTTTATCAAGTTTTGTTTCGACACTCCGCTTTTGGCCAGCTTGGACACGGCAGTAGCTCTGAGGGAATGGTTGATAACTTTTTTTGTGGTATTGAGGCCTGATTTCTCTGCTTGTTTTTTTGTCCAAGTTGAAATCTCGTTTTCTCCTACTGGGCTGTTTTTGAACTATTTTCCGGAAATTTTCCAATGGGGGTTTGACGTCAAATATAGTCGAGTGTTGGAGATACTTTTCTTGTAATTCTTTATAAATTCTTACTCGGCAAAAGCCTGGGACTTCTCTCGTTTCTCACCAACCACTTCGAATCGGCGAGTTTTCGCCCACAACCTTGACATGTTTTAGAAAAAACAGGGTTGTATTGAATTCTACCTCTTTTTCCTCCGAAGTTGTCAGTTTCTTCTTTGAAAAAAGTTGTTTCGGCTCTTGCACCTTCTCCTCCTCTCCAGGCTAATTCATAGGACAACAGAAAAAAACACTTCTTTTGTAAACCCTCTGGAGTTGATTCATCACAAGCTTCGATTAGATTTTTTAATTCATTATATGTTAAAAAAACGGCCAATTCTCTGCGTTTGCCTTCAATACCTTGCAAATGTCTCCTTTTGGCATTTTTTGCGTCTCGGGCCGATTTGAATTCGATCTGCTCGAAGGGATTTATTTTAATTTTGTATTCGTTGAAATAACTTTCCATCAATAATTTCGCCGTCACATTCCAAATAATTTTTACCGTGCCTTCTTTATATTCCTCCCCGTTCATTTTTCGCATATTGTAGGCCCAGCTTTTCAAAATCATTGCTAGTTGGGATACTAGAGTATCTTGGTCAAACGTATAGTTTTTTCATCGTAGAATGACATAAACTGTCTCCAGATGCTCTTCTTGGATTTAACGGTGTTTCTTGGTTCGCTTCCAATTATATTTTCAAAAATGTTTGAAAGATACTTTTCTAGGGACTTTAACTTTAAGTTTTCTAGGGACTCTAGCGTCTCTCAAAAGCAGGTTTCATATTATCAAGATTTCATTTTTTGGTTAGGTATGTAACCACACCTAACCAGGTAAGTGGAAACACCATGTTTCCTAGACGACGTGGTATTTCCGCTATAATTTTTCGAAAACACCACCAGTCTTACGGGAAAATTTGTACATGAGTGGAATATTCTGCACAATTGTGTAACATGAATACACAGTTTATCTGAATACATTATTAAGAATTAATAAATAGCGATTTTTTACCGTGTAGTAGTTTATCAAAAGATCATTTTATTAGTGGATCAAAATTACGTGACAGTCAATAATGGTAGTGTAAATTGTTTCGTTTCGCCCTTATTAACATACAGCCATTGTCAAGGCAATCGGGAAAAATGCGTTTGCTCCACCACCACGTTGCAACTTAATATCGAGGTTTGTATACCTGCACTACCATAACACCATACGTGAAATAATATGCACCGTCACCCGCGCCATACGAATCCCATATGTCCAGGTATCCTATAACAAATCGCGCAGTGGGTCAGCTGTATCGTTTTCCGGTACAAAATCCTGCCATATTATAAACTCCTAGACAGATGAAACAGTTAATAATAATCAATATTTTCGGTGAAAATTCACTTATAATTTCCTTAGTGCTTGAATTATTACCGGAAATGTTTCGAGTATACGATTTTTCGAAAATTATTACGCTTAGCGACTTAGAAATATTTAAATGAGGGTTTTAAATACCCCAAGTAGCACTTTTAGTCATGAATACGTCATTGTTATCACTTTTTTAACGTAATATTTAATTTATATGCATTTTTAACTTTTATACTCACAAAAACAAACATCATAGCTAAATATCTATAGGGGGGATGAAAATAATGGCGTTCTATTGGATTTTTACGTTTAGGTTGGCTGTATTTCCTTCCTGAGAAAATTACTTAACATCAAGTGTTTACGACTGCTCCCATACGGTTTTATAGTTTTGGATTCTTTAAATACGCAACTGTCACTTCTACCCAATTACACTAAAGTTCTTATTAAACCTATACTGTATATTATTACCAAGCGGTTACGATTTGGGAACATTCGGCCGGTTCTTAAAAATTTAATGCGTTGTGTCGTAGCGTGCGGAGAGTTGCGCTACTTGAATCACTACTATAATTCTGCCATCTATCATAACCATAACCCTTTGTTTCGTTTTTATTTTTTGTTTTCTTCAAATACCGCTTTAGCCGTAAACAAAATTTTCATAGCCTTCTTCGTTTATGAGATACAGGGCGAAATAGAAAATTTTGCATTTTGCGACCCTCCTCGTATCTCGGTGATCCTTTAACTTAACGCAAAGGGAAAAATTGCTGCTTATGCCGTTTTTTACGCTAGATCCAGTGGCGTAGTCATATTTTCCATTTGAGTTGTTATTTTTTAGATATGACCCAAAGTTGTGTTTTTTTAAATGGGACACCCTGTATATTTGTCCAGAAATTGATTTGTCCTTTTAAAAGTTTCTCAAAAATATATAATAGTATGGGTCTATTTTAATAAACAACAAAGAAATCCTAATTTTTATAATTATTATCCCAAACTTTGCAGTAGGCCAGGCAAAACAATGCTGCCTTTTATTTAAAGTCGTTAACAATATCTACATCCTAACAATAAATCAAAATAAATATGTAATTAAATCTATTTATCAAAATATGTATTGATAATTTTGCACCAAAAAAGTACCACCTACCTAGATTTATGTAACACAAGAACCAAACAGTAATAAATTATTATGTAACAAGCCTTTCAGCAAAAATCAACTGTCATATAAGAACTACAGTAGCCAAGGAAATCAAAAGAACTGTTCAAACTGATTTCCATTTTGTTCTATGCATGCTTCGCACAATTTTCGTATTCGTTTTAGGGAATTAAGCAAAATAACAGGATGATTTTGTAAATAGCGAAAATTTTCTCTTATTGCATTTCCTAAATCTTGGACATTATCATAGTGGTCTTTGTAAATTGTATTTTCCAGATATCCCCATAGAAATAAATCTAAAATCGACAAATTTGGGGACCTAGGAGGCCATCTTATAGGTCCATTTGTTCCGATCCATTGATTGGTAAAATTATTGTCCAGAAATAATCTCGTCATTCCAGAATTGTGTGCAGGAGCACCGTCATGTTGAAAATAAATTTCGTTAATTTGCGCTAGAGGAACATCGTCAAGTAATTCAGGTATAGCTGCCTCTAAAATTTCTATACAGCGATTGGCTGTTAGATTTCTCTCAAATATATAAAATTTTATATGTGTTCCTAATATGAAGCAGGACACATTTAGACCAAACCTGCCCTGCTGTCTTCTGGGAAATATTTGGTGTTGATTTTCCTGGGACCAGAATCTACTATTGTGCCTATTGAGTATACCAGAATTACTGAAATGTGCTTCGTCTGACCATATAACCTTCCTTTCAAAATCTCTAACCATATCGCATCTTTCTCGAAACCAATTGCAGAAGACTACCCGACGCTCTGCATCCCCTTGCTGTAAGTGCTGCACGAGCCTAAATTTGTATGGGTGGTATTTGTGCTTTTTTAGAATTTCTATAACTCTAGTTTTTGGAATCCCCCCTAGCTAACATATCGTACATAATGTTCGAAAGTTTGGTTTTCTTCCATAATAATACAAATATATTTTTACAAAATAAATAAATACAAAAAACTAGCGCTATATTTTATATACGCCTACAAAATTAGGAAATGTCATTTGCTTCCAAGAAAACAAAAGAAAACGGCATCGTTTTGCATGGCCTACTGCAAAATTTGGGATGATAATTATAAAAATTAGAATTTATTTGTTCTTTATTAAAATAGACCCATACTATTATATATTTTTGGACAAATATACAGAGTGTCCCATTTGAAAAAACAACTTTGGGTCATGTCTAAAAAATAACCACTCAAATGAAAAATATGACTACGCCACTGGATCCAGCGTAAAAAACTGCATAAGCAGCAATTTTTCCCTTTGCGTTAAGTTAAAGGATAACCGAGATATGAGGGGCGTCTCAAAATGCGAAATTTTCTATTTCGCCCTGTATCTCATAAACAAAGAAGGCTATGAAAATTTTGTTTACGGCTTCATGAGTTTCACAAAAAATTAGCTCAGGTTCGTGAAAACCGCAAGGTTCTATCTTCAAAAATAAGCTAGATACCCTGCTTTTGCAACCAAATCCGGACACCCGGTACAATGACTTTAGAAGGACAGTGGCGACAATAGAAGCCCACTAGCCAAATTGATGCAAAATTTCTAAAGGTTTAAATGGGTGCACCCATATTATCGTTGGTTTTTGCAAAATATGACTAAATTATTCTACTTTTATATTGACAACATCTGTAGCGTCAGTTGCAAACGTAGGGTTATGTTGATGTTTTACTTTAATAATCTATTCGAACTATCTAGTTTTATTTATTTTATATATTTATTTATATTTTCTTTTTCATTTAGATTTTTATCAAATAACAATGTTTGTGCAAGCGATTAATCGAAGTTGTCTGCCAAGTGAATTTAGTAATGTAATATGTACTGAGGCCTGCAAAATAAAGTTTCTTTTATGCTAATCTTAGAGAGCTTCTACCTCAAATTGAGGTGCTGAATGAAGTGAAACATACACTAAGACATAAAACAATATTGTTTTTTACAGCAAAATAAAACCAAACTATAATAATGTGCAATATTTAATAACTTTTCTTGAAGTAAACTTAAACTTAAGACGTTTACAGTCATAGTCATTTACGCTTTCATCACAAACACTTTATAATTACAAGCAAAACACAGGTGAACCAGGCTTAAATATATCTCTCTTTATGGCCAATGCCTGAGAACTTCTTGTTTCAATCAATATTAATTTTAATAATCACAAAAACTAATAAAATGAGACACTAAAACAACAAACCTCATAAGAAACCCAAGTAGGCGAAAAGTAAACAAAAAGATTTTAGCAGCAATATGGCTGAACCAATCAAAAATTGGTTACTATATTGTTGCCACTGTCACCGATCGAATCTCGTACCAGCGCCCCCTATCTCCGGAATCTCAAGTACAAGAGGTAATAGTTTACTTGTAGTAAATATTTACTGTAATTTTTACTTCTAACTTGCAGCAGAAGAATAACGACTGGTAATAGATAGTTTAAAGTAGCAGAAGTCGGTAACTTTTTCTACTCTGCAACGACTCGTTTTACTTTATAGTAATACGTTATAGGAGTACATTTGAACGTAATGGAGTAGTCTATGCAAAGTTCAAGAAGGTACTGATACTTAAAAGTTGTAATTTAGTAAACAGATTAGAAACAGTAACTTTGAATAATTGCTATTATGTAACAGAAAGGAAATGACGACCTTGGAGTCAATTCCTTAAGTAGTTACTTGGCAGTAGTTATTATATAATTACTTTTCATGGAAAATTACTATAAAGTATTATTCGCAGTAACAAATACATATATAATAATTAAAAACGTGTAACCCAAAGTGTTTGTTGATATATAGTAGGATTATTAGTAATAAATTCGTAAAAACTCTTAAAGAGTAGTAGTGGAAACAGTTGTAGCCACTTTAGTGCTAGCTGGGACATAACAGTTTGTGGTATCTGTAGTCATTTTCATTCTCATCATGTTTCGTTTTGGAAAAGATAATTTAAAAAGTATTAGAGATGAAGTAAATAATTCAGTTCGGGATAATATGAAAAAATCTAAAAGTGATGTGTTACTAAAATGATAAGAAATTACTTATTTTTTTTACTTGATGTGACATATTATAAAAACACATTTGTTTTTATCCTCTACTAAATTAAACTAAATTAAAAAATATATATATACTTATAATTAATGATCATAGCTTATTGCATGTAGAATAAATGTTCCCTTCATGTCAACTACATGCGCAAGAGGGATAGAGGTTCTTTTGTTGCTATTCTGGAACAGAACACTATTTGGATTAACACAAACACACTTTTTCTTCTGCGTAGTAAAAAAACTCCTGGTTATGGTTCCTAAATATTGTAACTTTGGTCCCAGGAGCTAGTAAATTTCATTTTTGTAATTTTGAACCTAATAGTTCACCATGCTCTTTGGACAAGTAAGAGGTCCGGAACTAGATCATTTGATTCAGATTGTTCGATTAAATGGGGTGTTTTTTTTTCACTTTTGGGAAATTAGAACCGTCCTCTTCGGATACATTATCGGTTTTGACTTATCATCTTACATTTCTAAATCTTTTTCTTAATTTGCTGGGAGCGCTGGAACTAGTGAACCCTTCTCCATGAAAACTCGTTCTTAGATTTGCTGCACAGGTTTGATAGCATATGTGAGCAGCCCAGTCCTCCTGATCTTGATCGCCAACAACACATACAAAATACTTATGATAAGCTACTTTTATCGTTTTGTTAATAGTCCTTTTCTACGATTTAGGAGTAAACTGACCACATATACAGGGTTTCCCAAAGTAGTCGGAACAGTCAAATATCTCGATAACGGATTAACGTATCGTTATAAAATTTGCCATAGGGACGTTATCAATAGTGCCGGATCTAAAAATAATATTTACAGCGTTGCCGGTTTTATAGTTTTTCCGATAGAGCTCTTAACTTTATTTTTTTAAATGCAATATTATGATTGTTTTTCGCATATAATGTCCACCAAACCAAATTACTTTCAATCCTAGAATGTCAAATTTTTCGTGTGGAAACTTTAAAAGATATGGCAAGTCCGCATTTTCATTCAAAAGAATCAAAACGGTCAAATATCTGGATAACGGATTAACATATCGTTATAAAATTTGCCGTAGGGAGATTATCAATAGTGCCGGATTTAAAAATAATATTTACAGCGTTGCCGGTTTTATAGTTTTTCCGATAGAGCTCTTAACTTTATTTTTTTAAATCCAATATTGTGATTGTCCGCATTTTCATTCAAAAGAACCGAAACGGCCAAATATCTTTGCCATAGGGAGGTTATCAATATCAATTTCATTCAAAAGAACGGGAATGGTGAAATATCTCGGTAACGGATTAACATATCGTTATAATTTCGGGGTATTATATATAGTGCCGGATCTAAAAATATTAATCACAACATAGTCAGTTTTATAGTTTTACGATAGAGAGCTGTGAACTTTATTTTTTAAATGCAATACCATGATGTTTTTTTGCTTATGATATTATGAAGCGTTTTCGATCCTAGAACATCATTTTTTTTTCGGAATATTTTGGAAGAAATGACACTGAATGTTCAGTTTTCAGATCTCTTGGAGTAAAGATCCCTGAAGATGCCTCGTGCAATCGAAGGCGAAACGTCGGATAGTAATTCCAATTTGACATGGTCTAATCCCAAGAACCCTGATTTCTTAATTGACCAAAGCCGTGAAAGCTTCCGTTCTATGTTTTGCTTATACTGTTGGCCAAACCCAGGAGCTTTCAATTCTGGAAAATGAAATTTTTCCTCTAAATTTTTTAAAAGATATGTAAGACCGCATTTTCATTCACAAGAACCGGAACGGTAAATTACTTGGAACGTCTAAAATATTTCGGCATCGGATTAACATATCGTTATGAAATTTGCTATAGGAAAAATAACATTTGCGACGTTGTCAGTTTTTTAGTTTTTCCGATAGAACTCTCAACTAAAACCATGAAGTATAAAATATCAAGTGGCTTTTTGGAAATAGCTAATCAACAATTCTTATTGTTGTCAACCATCTGTCGTAAAATTTTGAAAGCTACTTAAGTCGTTATTAAGATAAAATGATTTTTGGTTAAGTAAAACTGAACGGATTTAAAGATTAATCTATTGTGGTTACGATGCTAAAATAAAAAACTTTCAAGAAGTTTGTGAATTATTTAATGCTTTACAGAGAAACAAATTAAAAATTCTACAGTTTTTCTAACAATAAAAAGATACCAACAAACGAAATATAACGACTAGCCAAAAACTGGGCGATCTATTCCGTTTCTTTTCAATGAAAATACGGTCTTACCATATCTTTCAAAAATCTCAGAAGAAAAAATTGTTATTCTAGGATTGAAAGCACTTAGGTTTGGTCAACAGTATGAACAAAGAACTATCACAACATTGTATTTAAAAAAAATTATAAAACTGGCAACATTGTGAAAGTTATTTTTAGATCTGACACTATTGATAATCCCCCTATACCAACTTTTATAACGATATGCTAATCCGTTACCGAAATATTTGACCGTGCCGATTCTTTTGAATGAAAATTCGGACTTGTCATATCTTTTAAAATTTCCAGAAGAAAAATTTAATATTCTATTGATTGAAAACACTTTGGTTTGGTCAACGAAAAACATAGTATCATAGTATAAAAAAAATAAAGTTGATAGCTCTATCGGAAAAACTATAAAACTGACAACGTTGTTATTATTATTTTTAGATTCGGCACTATTGATAACTTGCCTATGGCAAATTTTATAACGATATGTTAATCCGTTATCGAGATATTTGACCGTTCTGGTTGTTTTGAATGAAAATGCGGACTTGCTAAATCTTTTAAAATTACCAGGCGAAAAATTTGATATTCTTGGATTGAAACCACTTTGGTTTGCTCAACATTATAAGTGAAAAACAATCATAGTATTGCATTTAAAAAAATAAAGTTAAGAGCTCTATCGGAAAAACTATAAAACCGAGAACGCTGTAAATAATATTTTTAGGTCCAGCACCATTGATAGCCTCCCAATTCCAAATTTCATAACGTTACGTTAATCTGTTACGGAGATTATGACCGTTCCGGTTCTTTTGGGAAACCCTTTATAGCAAAGACTATCCGCTGGGTTAACACAGCCCCGTTTCTATACTTTAAACATTTTTGTACTGTCACGTACGTCGGTCGGTTCTTAGATGTGATGCTACGTTTACAGGCGTTAACTAACTTTATTTAACAGAAAGAAAACACTAATGCAAGGCTCTTACTATTAGGTTGTTTTTTGGACTGCTTGTCTGCCGGCTGCTTTTATAGCCGTTTCGTTCCTCTGGTATTTACTAAAAACATCAGGTATCGAGATTTCTAGAACCGACGACATAATTCCTGTATATAGGGGTCATTCGATAAGTAGCTGACTATTCGACAATCACGGAGTATGGTGAAATATGGAATTACATGGCCTTTAATGGCTACCTTCGTTATTTTAAAGCCTTTATGAGCTATTATGAGCCTGAAACTTTGTAGATAGGAGGTCTCCCCAGATACCTACATGCGGTGATGCCAGATTGTGCACCATTTCTCTAATTTAGGGAAAACGTAAATCTGGAAAACCCGGTATTTTACAACAGTACAGTTCATTTTAACAACTTAAACATGTCAAACATCTGTCAAAATAGTTATTAATTATTTATTAAATTCAGTATTATCAAATATTTTTATTCGTACTACTATTTTATTAGTTTCAGTCTATGTGATACATTTGATTTTTGGGCACAGTTTAACATAAATTGAATAAGTAGTTTGTTACTTACACTGATTTTTTTTTTAATTTAGTTAGATCGCCATTTTGTTCCGACAT
Source organism: Kuschelorhynchus macadamiae (assembly GCA_030620095.1). Lineage (NCBI taxonomy): Eukaryota > Metazoa > Arthropoda > Insecta > Coleoptera > Curculionidae > Kuschelorhynchus > Kuschelorhynchus macadamiae. Next base: position 492,265 of record JAUTXW010003684.1, on the reverse strand, counting down.
TTTAAATTCTTACCACAATTTTACCAGTTTATCTCTATTTCACATATAAAATAGATATATAATTGATCAAACTTAAAATCAATTTAATAAGGAGTTTTGCCATTCTGATTTTTAAAATATTTTATTATGCCACCATTTTGTTTTGCTATTTTTGATTTACACCAAAATGTTACCAGTTCATTCCTATGAACACTTGATTTTTATTAAAAATTTGAGGAAAAATTGGGTAATCAATTTTTTTTACATTCCACTAGGCCGCCATTTTGTTTCGCCGTATTGGATTATCAACAAAATATTACCAGGTCATCCTCACATGACCCTTAATTTGTGTCCAAAATTTGAAGTCAATCGGGAAAGTAGTTTTTTAGCTATGCCGCGAACAGACAGACGGACGGACTGACGGAACTGAGAAAACATTATTTTTGCCTTTTTACGAAGGAAGAATCAAACATTAAAACAAAATCAAAATTAGAACTACTCGTGATGTTTAAGAAGCAAAAACCTTTATTGACTCGGCTATCTATATAGAAACAGAATGTTTTTAACGTAATTTGCATTTGTAACTACCTTAAAAAAGACCTAAATTCAAATAAGTGGAACATGTCTCGCGTTTTGATCAATGAAGATATGTAAAAGATTTAGATGAAATCTAAATCTTAAAGCTAATAAGAGGTTATCGGGGTGAATTTAAATTTCGATTCTGCTGTAATATATAAATTACATTATATCTGCTGTATGACAGGCCACTGACAGAAACGTCATTAATCTAGCAAATGAGCCTGGTGTTCAGACAGATACAAAATACGCCGGTTAATCTTGAAAAACGCGTCGTCGTTTGGTAAAAAAACCGTTGTGTTTTATGAAAAGGAAAGTTAAATTAAAATAAATCTAAATTTAATATATAGAATTTTTTTTCAATAAACAAAAAATACACTTTTTTCATCCAGAAAAAAATTAAGCATGAAAATACTTTTTTTTATCTTAACGAAAAAAACAATATACTTTTATTTGGGATATTTTTTCTTCGTCGGGTAATAAGACGCGTTTTAGAGCTACTCTTAGTTAGCTTTGGTACTTTTATTCTTTTTTTCCTTAATCAACCAAACCTCAATCACAAAAACAGGTCCCTTTGTTCACCAACTTGCATGTTAAAGTAAATATGACAGATGGCTGAGCATGATGTTAATTTGTTGTTGTGTTCGAAAATCGGGACTCCGGACCACTGTCGATCGATACAATGAGATCTTCGATAGGAACTTCGAGAGCATTTTTATAGGAACTTTTTTACAGGGTAATGGTTATGGCAAATGGGTGGTCTGACACGCGCTGCAAGGGATAGATTAATGCGATACGGGGTGCCCGCGATATCTGTTACGCACTCACACGGAACCGGGAAACTACTTAAGGCCCTCTAAGTAACTCTCATTTTTTAATAGACCCGATAATACGGATATACGAGCCATGTCTCAATGAAGTTGGCCCAAGTATCAAAATTACGGTTTTTAAGGAAACTTGTCATATTAACGAGAAACGTATTAAAAACTATGTGTTTCTGGTAACATATGATATGTGTATTCAACTTGAGCCTAAAACACTACATTTTTTGTCGCAGAGAAAAATATCTTACAAATTGAAAAAACAGTTGATTAAAAAGAATCAACAAAACCAAATAACAGCAAATTACCACTGCAAATTACCATATCGCCTTTTCGACTGATTACTGGTTCGATACGTCTTGACATAGTTTCAACTTCAACTAATGTTTGGCAGTCGTCTGATGTAAAAGTGTTCCAAATGTCAACGTAAAAAAATACAAAAATTCGATTTCCACTACTGTATTTTAAAAAATACTATGACAATATTGTTTCGTTACACAGTAACTTCTTCAGATAGAACACATTCTATCTGAAGAAGTTACTGTGTAACGAAATAATATTGTCATAGTATTTTTTAAAATACAGTAGTGGAAATCGAATTTTTGTATTTTTTTACGTTGAATTACGAATTTCCATCAAGTAACAGCCAACTCCGTAGAATTTGTCCTAAATTTCTTGGAGACGGGTTCATAATTCTGGAACGGATGTTGCAGGTTTTGACGGAAGTTTTTTTCTTCATGATATGCCACAAAGTTTCAATTGGCGACAGATCTGGGCTACTGGACATCCATTTTAAAAGTGAAATATTCTTTTCTAACATCCAATCTTTTACTTTTTTAGTTGTTGAAAGATACATTCGATATTATTTAAACGCATTTGTTCAGTTTCATAATAACTTCCACGAATTGTAAGTTTCCCACTTCACTAGCTGACATGGATCAGAAGCTGGAAACTTACCTTTCTTTTTAAGACAGTCATTCTAAAACACTTCTTTAGTTCTTATTATAGGTATCCTACTATCACCAACGTATACTTCAAATCTGGTTTGATAACTTCAATTAACGGAGTTCCATTGGTTCGGAGACTGTAATTTGTGTTATTTTCCTCACGATAGTCTATTTTTTTTCTGAATCTTTATTAGTAAGAGCTTTTCCTTTTCCTATAAAATATTGAATTAAAAACAAAAACAAAAGTAGTTTAAACTTACTGTATAAGTTTTAAATCCCAGTTTTTTGGCAGCTCTGTTTGTCGTTGCCGGATTCCATAATAATTGCAACTCGTTATAATTAGCGAGCCAGTATGGCTTGATAATCATTTTTAAAGCTCTTAAGTTGGTATTGGAATAGTGCGGATGACTTCCAGTTCTCAGTTTTTGAGCCACAGATCCAGTGGTTTTGTATAGTTTAATAATATTTCGAACTGTATATCTCGATTTATTAACACTGTCAGCGATTTGGGAGGCATGTTGGCCTATTAAATGCAAGTGAATGATCACTTTTCTTATATCGTCAGAAATAGCTTTATTACGAGCCATTTTAAGTTGTTGATAACAACATCAATGTACGAAAATTAATTAAAACGTCAAAATCGGCTTCTTAGCAACGTCAAATGGTATCATTTGTTTTACAAAGCCCACCTGGATTTTACTGAAACGGATAAACCGACCATTCAACTTAAAGTTGTCTCCACCGTGTATTTTCCCAGACACAAATTGTTTTATTAAGACAATTCCGAAATAATTTTTTTTTTAAATTAGCCACGTCGGTTTTGTTTTCTTTCTATTAACATTTAAAGAAACCAAAAATATTATATTTCAAATAAAATGTTAATTTGCCTTAAAATCAATTCACAAATATCATTTTTTTGGGGGTTGGGCCAACTTCACTGAGATGGAGCTCTTAGCTAGTTTTGGATGTTTTTTGCTAGTACCTATACATAGAGTTTCAAAAAACAGCGGATATCATTCAATGGGAGATTCCTTGTTATACACATACACACACACACACAGATATAAATATATATATATATATATATATATATATATATATATATATATATATATATATATATATATATATATATATATATGTGAACGCAAAATATGAATTAGAATGAAATCTTTTACGGCTTTGCTCAATATTAAATGGTATCACTTTCCTACGTTTCACCTACGATTTTGCGAGGCATCTTCAAGGATCTTTACGTCACGAGGTTGGAACACTGAATAAAGTCGGAAATATTTAGACCGGTTATTTATACCCGAACCGTGACCTGGTGTAACGATCGGTTTCCACGTATGATGTAACCTGCATCTCTATTAAAATTATTAGGATGCTATATATTTCAATAGATTCTCCAATTTCCCTTTATAGAATCCCAAAACCGACTCAAGAACTTTGTCTTCTTTTACTTTTAGGACTTGTTCAGTGGAATGTTGGTGCAGATACATAAAATTGTACAATTTGTTTCTTTCTAATAGGTACAACGCTTAGGTTCCTTAAACCTAGTGAATATTGATCGTCCAATTTCTCCAATATAGTCATCACCACAGGAATAAGGAATTGACTTATTCCGTTTGGAGAGGATAATGTCCTTTGGTGATCGCAAACATTGTCCAATTTTCGTGTGTATGTGTTGAATATGTGTGTGTTGAATATTGTACGTATGTTAGTCCGGCGAAGTAACCTTACAATCTTGTCGGTGGTATCAATGAAAGAACTGTACTTCCTGTCGCTAACTCCTTATTATTGTGATTATTATATTTTCTAATTAATCGTTTAATATCCTCAGTGCAATATGTGATTGTAAACAATTTTGATCACAAATTGCGATGGCCTTATAAACACATCCAACCTGCCAGCAAAGGAGAAGACTTTAATCAGCTCTTAAATCCAGCGGTTCTACAAACGACCTAAAATACATAAGGTTCATGTACCACTTACTAAATGGGTAAATATCATACAAATATTCTTAATAATTTTACAGAAAAAACACTTTCATATATTAAAAACACACATTTTTTTGAAAAACTAAAAGCAATTTAATTAAGTTCGGAAGATATCTTCGACCGTTTGGATGTGGAATCCTTATATATAGGAATGTGCCTACTAATGATTCGATTTCAATAATATCAAACCTAGTTCACCATAATAATTTTAACAACACACTTTCACCTTTGATTGAAGCAGTCTCATATCAACATATTTCGTTTTTCAAGACTCTTTTCATGAACAAACCTCAAGACCAGCCATGGGATCTCATATGTGGTAACCAATATCTTCATGAAAGTTTTTGAGGAGGAAGCCGTAAATTCCGTCTCCATTAAAGCCAAAACCGTAGTTCAGATATGTATATGACACTTTTGTCTTTTGGCCTCATGGTCCAGTAAATCTCCCCGCGTTTCTTGACAATATAAATTATCAACACCCTAATATAGAATTTACAATGGAAGTTGAATCAGGAGGCACTATTCCCTTTTTTAATTTTTTTTTAAAGAAAACCTACGCATATACGAATTACAGCATGTGGTCTGGTGTTATCGTACATTAGCATAAAATTGTAGCCAATGAAAGGGCCGTATGGAACCACATGAGGTTCTACTACCATTAACACCCACTAACCTTTCGTTCATGAAAAAAAATTCCTCCCCATATCATTACTGAACCACTTGCAAAACATTCCCTTTCATGAAAGTTGCATTGGTAACGCCGCACAGTGTTCGGATTCCTGTATTTACGAGCTCATTTGGGCGAAAACTTAACTTCTCAGATTATCACGAAAACATGTTATCAGTAAAGCTAGATAGTTATTTGACTTAAGTCAGGACCTCTCGACGTATTCCTGGTTGCGTAATCGCCTAGCGACAGCATCAAGTAGGCGAAACGGAAAAGATGCGATTGTTACAATCTGTCACCGTCATAGTTTGTTCATTTTGACGTTAATATTATACATCTTTAAGTGATTGTTTCGACAAAATCGTTGTGTTATCCTATATCCTGGGTCATTCAAGTAAGTTATAAATATTCTTTTGTGAAAATAGAATGCATTCATAATTTAAAAAATATCAATTTTATAAATCACGACAAAAAAATCGTTTATTTTTTAAAGTTTTTATTTTGACAGAGTAGGAAAAAATAAGTCCCATTTATACCGTCTTGGTTTATTTTTTTATTTGTTTGATATCCATAATCCTTTGAAATTACACTAGTCACTAAGTGCGCATAGGTGCGCGGGCGTTATTATCGGTGATTTTTTGTTAATAGGTATCCCAATGGCCGTAACACGATTGCAGCTATTTGAGCTTTTGCTGGACAACCAACTTATCGCTAAAGCAAATACAATAAATGTAAGAAAGAAAATGGTTGACTACGTCACTTCAAGGCTTATAGATCGCCCAGAAGATGATGTTAGGGTTAAAATATCCGTATTTTCCATGCACCTTTTAGGCCGTTGGAAGGCATGCGGCCGAAAAAAAAATAACTTTTTGTCTTCAAACAAGGAATGGCTGCAAAAAGAGCTATTTCAAAGCCACCAACATGTTGAGGTCGAGACACCAGTTAGACCTGGTCCAAGTTTACGTCGAGACTTCGACATTGCGAGCGTAGCAACAAAGAAAAGGCGGACAAAATTGCTAGTTGCGGATCATTCTCCTGAAGAATTAATGTACGCAGCTCGCACTAGCTTTACGAAACAGGGCAAGAGAAATTTGGCAACTGCAATAAAACGAGCAACCACATCCAGCCCTCGATCCCTACGTGCGTTTAAACAAACAAAGGCGCCCAAAAAAATTATACGACCTTACACACCTGCAGAAGCATTGGCATTAATTATTAGCGCGAATCTGTCTACTTATCAATATAAACAAATTAGGTTAGAGGCAAAACAAAGACATTGCGACATATATCCTTCGTATGATAGGGTATTAAATGCTAAAAAAGACTGCTATCCCAAGGATATAAAAATCACCGAAACTATGAGCGAAGTAAAACTTCAAAGCTTACTTGATCACTCTGTCCAAAGACTAACAAAAGTTCAGGATGAAGTGATGACCCGCATTAACGAGTCGGCAAGACTAGAACTAAAATCCAAATGGGGTTTTGACGGGAGTTCTAGTCACTCCACATATAAACAAACATTTCAAGAAGACACAGACGCATCAGATTCAGACATGCTTTTGACATCCATTGTGCCTTTACAATTGACAGCTAACTTCAACGGCTCTGTGGACATCATTTGGCAAAACCCTCGCCCTTCCTCCACCCGTTTCTGTATCCCTATTCGCTTTCAATACATCAAGGAAAGTCATGAAATTATTAGGAAAGAAAGTGCATATATTCAACATCAAATTTCAGAACTTAAACCGACAGGCATAAATATCAGGGGACAGTACTTCAATGTTCACCATGTTTTGATGCAGACAATGCTTGATGGGAAAGTGGCCAATGCCCTGGCCGATAATAAGTCATCGCAATCCTGCTACATATGCCTAGCTACCCCTAATCTGATGAATGACATCAATGCTGTGCTCAGAAGGCCTTGCAAGACAGATGCGTTTTCCTATGGTTTATCGACCTTGCATGCACACATTAGGTTGTTTGAATGTATCCTGCATATATCGTACCGTTTGGAGACCAAAACATGGCGAGTGCAAGCAAACGACAAGGCTGCAGTTGAAGAAAAAAAGCGTACCGTTATCAAACAGTTTCGAAAAAAAACTGGGCTGCTCGTCGATGTTGTCAAGCAAGGAAGTGGCACTACAAATGACGGTAATACCGCGAGGCGGTTTTTTAAAGAACCAAAAGTAGCGGCCGAAATCACGGGAGTAGACGAGAATCTAATTGATAATTCTCTATAATACTTCAAGCATTAACTTGTGGATATAAATTAAGAACTGAGTCCTTCCGAAAATATACTCACGATACGGCCAGACTCTTTGTCGATTTGTACCCCTGGTATAAGATGCCTTCAAGTGTCCATAAACTACTTATTCACGGAGCTGACGTTATGGACACACTTTTGCTTCCAATTGGCCAGTTATGAAAATGTCGAGGACCTTCTTCACGCTCTTTTGATATCCTCTGATTTGTTAATTTCAAGTATTAGGCCTCTACCAAGGCGAAAAACAAATCGTCTACCAACAGAGGTTCTTAGCCTTATCGATCCTCCAGAATTGCCTCAGAGCAGCATCATAGAACATGAATCGTCGATGAGCGACTTTAGTGATTAGACAGTGCCTTTTTAGTTTGTAATTTTTTGTAATTTTTACTGCATTTATGAGAATCAGTATTATTTAGGTTAAAAGTAAAAATAAAATTAGGTTTTGAGACAATTTTGATAGTGCCTGGAATGTATAATTTAATTTAAAACTATTAATTAATAACTATTTAAAGCAAAATACAAGGTCTATATAATAAATTATAGTTAGTTACTGTTACCTCTGTTTAAATCATTACTTTTCAAAATTTAATCTATTAATGTAATTGAATTGATTTAGAAAAATACTTCAATATTTTTTATGATTTTTGTAAATTTTTTTCTTAAAACTAAAACCCTTTGAACTGTTTTTTTTTATTTAAGCTACTGAATATTCCTTGAATTATTTCACAATCAATAAAAATCTCAAAAAATGTTTTTTATTGCGCCAAATAAAACACTGTAAAATTACTGTAATTTGTTTACGACCCGCCACCCTGTATTTACAAATTAAGTTAGCCAATTCAAAATCCAGTTTCAAGCACTTATAAACTATAAAATACGCTCTTTATTTATATAAAATAGCATCTAAATATCATTTAAATTTTTCGAAATGTTTAACCATACAAAGTCCAAAAAATTTCTCGTATGCGTTGATTGCAAATGTCCAGCAGTTTATTTTTAAATCCACTTTAATTTGTAAAATTTGGTTCATATCGTCTAAATAACTCCAATTTTTTAAATTAAAGTCATAATTGGGATATTTTAATAAAAAAATTCTAATGAGCTCGTAATATCGTCATTCCGAACACTGTGCGCCGGTCGCTTGGTCTATACTGGCATACGTCTGTCTGAAAAGATCAAAGTCTAGACTCGTCTGTGAATAGGATATTGAACCATTCTTCTACACACCATCCAACATGGCCTCTAGCAAACTGTAAGCGAGAACAAACAAAGTCTAGACTCGTCTGTGAATAGGATATTGAACCATTCTTCTACACCTCATCCAACATGGCCTCTAGCAAACTGATGTTGTTTTCTGCTAAGGCGCGGGCCATTAGCTGGAACCATTGCCTGTATGTTGTGCTCTCAAAGACGATTCCGTATGGTTTGTACGCAAATCGTGAGTATTTCGGGCAGCTAAAAGTTTATTTTGGAGCATTCGAACAGTGCATTGTCGTGTTCTTAGGCCCGAAAGTCGTAAAAACGATCATCTAGAGGTGTTTTAACTGTCCGACGACCTTGTCCCTTCCTTATAGAATGCAGCCCCGTCTCCCTATGCCTTTGAACAACTCTTGAAAATGTACTCTGTTGTACACCCATTAAATCTGCTATGTACTTCGCCTGTCTTGAATTAGTGCAACTACTCTGGAGGCTCCTTCATCTGTCAAATGGCATGTTAAACGGTGCGGAACAGCCACACACACACACACACATATATATATATATATATATATATATATATATATATATATATATATATATATATATATACAGGGTGTTTCTTAATTGAGTGTCAATATTTAAGGAAATGATTCTACATGAAAAATTAATGATAGTTTGCTATATAAACTCTGTTCCAAAAATGCTTCGTTTCGGAGATACAGGGTGTTACAATTTTATTTTATTTTTAATTTTTTACTGTAACGCCACTGGATGTTCTCACATCGAAAACCTAAATCTCCATTCTGTTTCCTAACTTTTTGGTCTCTACCAAAAAATCGATATTTTTTACCGTTTAGAAGTTATTTAGCAAAACGTTCATTCGTACATAGCATGCATTTGCTTGTAAAATTGAAAAAATTACGATATTTTGTCTCATAACTTCTAGACGGTACGAAATATCAAAATTTTGCAAGAGCCAAAAAAGTTAGGGAACAGGACGAGGAATCTGATTGTTTAAGTAAAAGGAGCCAGTGGCATCGCAGTAAAAAGTTCGGGGCAGTAAAAGGGGTTATGACCCGGAGAATACCAACACCCTGTAGATTTTTCTCAAATCTTTTATAACAGTTTTGTAGATATTGTTCGTAGTATATTGTGTACCAAATGTGCAAGAATTATCTCTATAAATGCATGAATTCTATGAAAATAACCAAAAAAAATTAAAAGTTTAACACCCTGTATCTCCGAAACGAAGCATTTTTGGAACAGAGTTTATATAGCAAACTATCATTAATTTTTCATGTAGAATCACAACCTTAAATATTGACACTCATTTAAGAAACACCCTGTATATATATATATATGTATATATATATATATATATATATATATATATATATATATATATATATATATATACAGGGTGATTCATGAGGAAATGTCAATACTTCAGGTACATATTCAGGACCAAAAAATAAACATAAAAGTCTATATAAATAAGTGTCCGCAAGACCTTAGTTCTCGAGATACAGGGTGTTAAAGTTTTTATTTAATTTTCCTATTTTTTATATAAAATCTATGATAATGTAAATAATGGAGTGAAAATTGATATACGGGGTTTTTTTGGTATGACAAATTCGAATCTAATATTAGTATTGCTCTTGTAGGGGGCGCCACCTACATGTCTTTCTACTTCTTTGAACAATCACAACTTTTTGGTTCAGTCTTGTATTACATTTTTGAGCAAAACAAATTATTCCCTTGCCATTTCTACGTCAAAAAGGTATACCTGTTAAAAGTGGATACGAGCAACCGTTTTCGAGATATTTGGATTTAAATCAGTTTCGGCGCATGTGATTTTTTTTATCAAATTCACATAAAGTATGCATGTATTGTAAAAAAATAGAAGTGTGCCTTGCCTGACAGAACAACTGCTGGTTGGTGTTCTCATCGTTTTTCCTGTTACTTAGCAATAGTAATGTCAGTTAACAATAAGATCAAATTTTGTCACTGTCAATTTCTGTTCATAACTTTTATTATCTGACAATAATCATTTAAGAAACTTTAGATCTAAATACGTCATTATGCCTGTGATATTCTCGCATCGTAAATATGCAGATATGATATTCGTCTATGGCTGCTGCAATGGGGTTGCAATTCAAGCAGTCGCGAAGTACCAGCGTCGTTTTCCAGATAGAAGGGTGCCAGATAGAAGAGTTTTTCAACAAGTTTTCACTACTGCTGGAGAATCTGTGATGTTTTCAAGTGCGAAAATTGTATCTGAAAGGGAATCGGGACCCAACGTTGAAAAGAGGCCATACTCAATGCCGTCGAAAATGATCCAAGCATAAGCAATAGGCGGATTGCAGATACTTATCAAATTACACAATCGTCTGCTTGGAGAAATCTTCACATTAATTGTTTATACCCATTTCATTTACAACGGGTTCAACATTTGCAGGAGGTGTGGAATGTTAAATGGTCATTTAATTGGTCCATTTATAATCGACGGTAGTCTTACAGGAGAAAAATATTTAAACTTTCTTGAAAATCACTTGCGAAATCCATTAGAAGATGTTCCCCTTAATGTAAGACAAAACATGTATTTGCAGCATGATGGAGCCCCTTCACACTACAGTTTACTTGTAAGAGATTTTTTTAAACCAAAACTTTCCAAACCGATAGATTGGTCGGGGAGGTCCGTTTAATTGGCCACCTAGATCGCCAGACCTTAATCCTTTGGATTATTGTCTTTGGGGATGGTTCAAATCACTGGTATATTTCACTAAAGTAAATACAAGAGAAGCATTATTGGATCGGATAACAAACGCAGCACAAACACTAAGAAATGCGCCCGAATGTCCACAGAGCAACCCGAGCTATACACCATAGAGCTGACCTGTGCTTAGAAGCAAATAGTGGAATTTTTGAAAATTATAAAACGTAACCTAGATTTTATTAAAAACAACTTAATAATAACAATTTTAATAAAAATTAAATACCTTTTGTTTAGTTTATGTCTGAGGCACTGAATACACACCTCAAAAAAATGTGTTAGTCTTTCATTTCAAAGCTTTTGTGCCAAGATGCGTTTAAATTTGGACAAAATAACAAACTTTTAAAATTTTGCGATACAAAATTACATGCGCCGAAATTGTTTTAAATCCAAATATCTCGAAAACGGTTGCTCGTATCCACTTTTAACAAGTATACCTTTTTGACTAAATAACTAGATAATAGAGCTCACTGCCAATACTATTTCAAAAAACATGAAATATTAACACTTCCTGCATTATTTATTTTGGAAACGGTATGTTTGCTGAGAAAACATATAAACACCCTCCCAGAAAGGCCACAACATGTATACCCTACCAGAAACTCTAGGCATGATATTTATCTTCCCATTCCTTCCACAGAATTAATAAAAAAATCAATTATTTACAACGCCATAAAACTTTACAACAATCTACCAGTACATTTAATGCTTGCACAATTTCGAAAAAACACCAAAGCATACCTCATTGAGAGACCATTTTACAGCGTTAATGATTTTTTTTTTCAGTGAGTAAGTCTCTTTAAATTGTCACTAAACTCGCTTGTTTACTTAAATCTTTTGTGAGTCATGTCCTAACTCGTAGCATAGAATTTTGTAAATCATTATATAGGGAAAAGAACTGTCGAACATTCACTTAAAACTTAATTATTTTTGTTAGGTATTGGATTAAAAACAATTTAATTCTTTTTGTATACTACATTCTACACTAGTTCAATATACCTTCTGTCTAACATCACAATTATTTGTATAACTATAATAACATAGAGTTTAAGGTCGCATAGTTGCAATTTTGATTTCAATGTCATCGAAATTATTCACCTCGTACATGTGTGTTTGTTTACTTTTATAAGGTTATCATGATTCATTTACTGTTTGCAATGTTATGTTATATTCTAACGTGTGTTTTACGATTTGGTAAATTGATAATTTACATTTAAAAAAAAAAGCACTGACCTGTCGAAATTATTTTCGATTAATGTTTTGATATGTCTTATTTTTAGGTATATTTTGCTTTGTCCATAAAATTGTAAAATTTTTCTGCGGCAATAAAGCATACTTTTGTTTTTTTGTTTGACGTAGAAATGGCAAGGGAATAATTTGTTTTACTCAAAAATGTAATACAAGACTGTACCAAAAAGTTGTGATTGTTCGAAGGAATAAGTAAGTAAAGCAAAACTAATATTAGATTCGAATTTGTCATACCAAAAAACCCGGTATATCAATTTTCACTCCATTATTTACATTATTATAGATTTTATTTAAAAAATAGGAAAATTAAATAAAAACTTTAACACCCCGTATCTCGAGAACTAAGGCCTTGCAGATACTTATTTATATAGACTTTTATGTTAATTTTTTGGTCCTGAATATGTACCCGAAGTATTGACATTTCCTCATGAATCACCCTGTGTATATTCATTCATTCATTCATTCATCACCTGGCACAAATAAATCTTAAAAAAATGTATGGCATTAAAGAACACCTCGTTTAAAACCACCTTTGAGGAATACAATATAAAATACTATGCTATCCAAGCGATTTTTGTGACCATTCAAAAGTGGGGTGGTGGTTCATTACGTGTCCGCGATTTTAATTGGAAAACAGCCGGACCGTGCGATATGGACGCGCCCCGGGCCGTGACGACGACACGCGTTGTTGCCATGTTTTCCGATGTAATTAACGCTTCGGATACAAGAAAGATCGCCGCCAAATTGCCAGAAATTAACTATTAATAAGTTCGGTGCAGTTTAATTGTGCGATTTAATTGTTATCTCTTCGGGTGTCGGCATTATGCATCGTAATGCCAGAACTATCGCGCGGTAATGGCCGTTTTTTACGTAATGATGGCGTTGAACTCAAATAAGTCTGGCGATCTGCACATATAAGGAATGTTTTAAATGCTAAAAATATTTTATTTTATTTGCTTATAGCAAAGGTCATCTTACAAAAATCTTGACGTAATTATTTTTACTTCCCTCACGGCATAACTAAAAAACTACTTACCCGCTTGACTTCAAATTTTGGTCAAAAATTAAGGGTTATATGGGGATGACCTGGCAACATTTTGGTGAAAATCCAATGTGGTGAAACAAAATGGCGGCTTAGTGAAATGTAAAAAAAACTACTTATCCAATTTGTCTCAAATTTTGCACTAACATCAAGTATTATGCTGGAATCAGCAGGTAACATTTTAATACAAATCCAAGATGGGGGAACAAAATGGCGGCTTAATAAAATATTTAAAAATTCAGCATGGAAAACTGCTTAAGGGATTGATTTGAAATTGTGTGCGATAACGAATTGTGGTATAGGGATTAACTAGTAAAATTGTTGTACTAATTCAAGATGGCCCAACAAAATGGTGGCTAAATAAAATGTTTGTAATCGTGAAAAACACCGTCTCATGTTTTATATATATTTACGTTTTAGCGTCTCTAGATGTCCTGAGGGTGACGATATACAAACCCAAGAGGCTTTGGTACGAGGGCATACACATCTATTAATATCCGCGGTGTATAGAAACTTTTATGACATACTAGTTATTGCATCTACAATATAAATATTTAAAAAAATCTGAAAATCAATTCGATTTTTACATTATTTTCATTTTATCATAGTAGAAACTATTGTTGCTAGGGAAAGGCTGTTCACAAAACAGCCCACTTTTGAAAGTAAAGTAAAAGCGAAAGAATTTGCAATAAAAATTGCGCCATCTAGCGACTGACCGCATACCTAATATATTCAAGGCGGGACATTTAAATAATAATTCTCATGAATATTTACTTTTTAATTTGATTTTGCAGCAAGTTCTTAGCTTTTATTTTTATAAAATGTCTATAGTTTTTGATAGAGTTATTTAAAAAAATGAAATGTAAAAACTTTAAGTTTAGTTTACTTATATATAATGGAATAAGAAGCTTCATGGGTAGTATTTATTGGTGTTATTGATTGGTTTGCACACGTCAAAGTATTACTAAATTTAGAGAAAAATACATGAATTAAACATATCTTAAAAGGCAACAAAGCTGGGACGGATCGTCCTAAAAAAGAAACGAATCACTTTTGATAACAAAAAAGCATATGAATCAAATGACTCTGTTGCTGGTGTTTTTAATTATCAAACTTAGTTTATTTCCTGCGATTTTATGTTGTTTCCATCTTAGCATCTAAAAGTCACGTTCTGCTAGAATTAAGTAAAGAAGGAAATAGCATGGTGTTTATACTTACAGAAACAGAGAGAATTGATATTTTAATTTTAAGGGGGTATATAAATAGATCATATCAGAAAGCATGTGATGTTTATAAAAATTTGAACCCAGATAGGCAAATTTAAAAAAAAATTAATTTTTACGAACTATAGAGCATTAAGGATTGACTGGAATTTGGAAGTGTAAAAACCGACTAAGATCTGGGAAACTTGGAAGTGCTACCGCCGATGATAAAAAAATGGACTTGCTGCTTTCGATATAAGAAAATCCCAGACAATCCACCAATCAGCTTGCTTTGGATCATGAACTTGATCAAAAATCCCTAAGAACCATTCTTCATATTGAGAAAATGCACCCATACAAAGTTCATATTGTACAAGAACTTTGTGACGTTGACTATGATTAAGTGATCTTCACACTACACGGAATGGTCAATAAACGAAACTACCTTTACTGAGGGCAAAATAACCCAAAAAGGTATGAAGAACTGCATACACAGTTCCCAGAAGAAGTTAATATCTAGGCTGGATTGTTTGCAGGACATGTAATTGGACCC
Organism: Kuschelorhynchus macadamiae; assembly: GCA_030620095.1. NCBI lineage: Eukaryota > Metazoa > Arthropoda > Insecta > Coleoptera > Curculionidae > Kuschelorhynchus > Kuschelorhynchus macadamiae. Next base: position 476,994 of record JAUTXW010003684.1, on the reverse strand, counting down.
TTTTTTATCGAGGGAAATTTGCCCGGTGAACGATATCTCCAGGTTCTTCGGCAAGAACTAGTTCCATCTATAAACAATTCAACTCCCGATTTTAACTTAACCGGGTATCAACAAGATTGAGTTCCTTCGCATTTTACTCGTGAAGTTAGAGAATTTTTGGATGTCACGTGCCTCCAATCTTTCGCCCTTAGATTTCTTTTATTGAAGTCAGCTGAAAAACAATGTTTATAGGAACAAATCCAATAATTTAGAAGAACTAAGAATTAAAATTTTAAATGAAAGTAAGAGAATAACAAGGGAAATGGTTTTAAATACCCAAAGACATTTTTGCGATATCATTGTCATTAGTAAATGGGGGCCATTTTCAACATTAATTAAAAAATAGAGCCGTTTTCCCATGACTTGTACCGATTTTTTTTGTCGTGTTAACTTATTATATTGTTTATTGAAATTTATTTTGTGATCTGTATGTGATTAAAATATATCTATCTCGGAAACTAATGATTTAAGGCAAAACTTATGGTTTATAAAAATGTTCTAAATTGACTGGATGATCAAAATAAGTAATAAAATACGGGGTATTCCATTTTAAAAAATATAACTTTAACGAACCTGTATATTCCAATTTATTACAGATATGTAGATTTTTAAAAGCCTTTCAACTTTTATATAAGACATTTTACTGTATCTTGTGAAATACTACTTTGGTAATTTCTCCTAACCCTGTATGTTTCAACTTTTGTTCCCCTTCTTTATCCATGTTAAATTTGTTCAGGAAGAAAATGCCTTGCACATACAACACAGTTCTGTTCTAATCATTGCATTTGGTCTTTTTTTTTCAGCAAAATTGACCGACATTGTTATAATTTAGCTTTAAAATATATGCATGAAAACCCTTACAAAACAAATCACAATGTACTGGAAAAACACTGAAAGCCAAAACTGAAATTTCATATCAACAATGGCCCATTCGAAAATCCCCGCGCATTTTATGAATTTCTAATATACTTCAAAATCAAAGTTGACATTTATATGCTTCAAGCTTCTATCGACTAATCGGATTCGTTTTAAGACTATCCTTTTATCTGAATATCGGCTATTTAAGTTTATTTCCTAAAGGAGGCTATTTTGTGAAACTGCCAAACTGCAGGAAAAGTTTTGAAATTCATGGCGAAATCGGCAAAAACCGAAAAAGTCGAGAGACGCCTACGACAGAATTAATAATATTATTAAACTGGATGGCATAAAACTGTGTAAAACATATTAATGAAACTGTGCTGCTTGGATACTTCAGCCTTCTGCCTTATTTGCCAAATATTAATGGTAAAGAAGACTTTAATGCGAAATAAGAATATCATTATAAGTTAAGCCAATATTTGAAGTAAGGGTCAAAAGGATGCTAGCCAGAAAAGTCTATAGTTCTGTCTAGAGAAGATGTTTTAAAATGTATTGATCAGACACCGAATGAGGCGTTTATAATTAATGAGTATTCTAGTTATTCACATAGAAGATAGAAAATCAGTTTTCGTGGTAAACGTATCAAAACCAAAAACCGATAAACGGCGCATTTTTACCAATATTAACGAAGAAGAAATGAACAGTTTGAAGCTTATAACTGACATAGACAAGGTCCCTGTACTGTAGTCAGTTGGAAAAAACACTTTTGGAAAATTTACGTTCATCATTGTGAAATAACTGAGTTTGAGCGATCCTGACAAGTATACTGGCCACAGTCTGCGTCGAAGTGCTATGATGGCTGGAAGAGAACGCGGTTGTTCAAAATCAAGTCTTACATAGGAATGAACTGGTAACATATTGGTACGAATCTAATGTGACAAAGTGGTGACCTATTAAAATATTTCAAAAATTTTTCTAAAAAACTATGTATGATATAGGAGATAAGCTAGTTAAATTATGATACGAATTCAAGATGACGGAATAAAATGTCGACGAATTAAAATGTTCAAAAAGTCATTGTAAAAAAACATCTTATTCAATTGACTTCAAATTTTTAGGGATAAATTGTTAAAATATCGGTACGAATCCAATATGGTTGCACAAAATGGCGCCCAATAAAAATATTTGAAGACAGTATATTAGTGTTAATAATTGACTCTGTGTGGAACTAATGTTACACTTCACTATTCATAATAAGTTTCCTTTTATTCAGTTACACAAAAACTGTACCTCGTAGAAAATGCTAATATGAGAAAAACATTAGAAATTCATTCTAAACAAACAACTGCAGAAAAGGGGGGATCAAACGAACTTACCTATAATGAAGTTCGATCGTAATTATATGAAGTCCTCGTCGATGTAAATAAGAACAAACGTAGTTTCCTCACTTCGCACGAAATATTATGACAAAACCAAACTGCTATAGTATAGATATAGCTTAACATTTTGAGCACACTCCTCAAAAGTGTTTCTAAACTATAAAAAATTATCTAAATACAAAATAAAACAGAGACCTTTATCTCGCAAGAGAGCAATATCGGATTCATAAATTTTGTAAAAATGTATGGAGCACAGTTTAAACCAAAAGGTATGCAATTATATTCAAAAATGTTTCCTTCAAATTTAAATCTTAAAAATTTTTTGGGTTCTTGGCCACAAAAATTAAAAATTGTGCACTCTTAGGATCTAGAGTACACATGTAACTATTTTGTTGTATAATATTGCACACTGTTCGTTAATCCTCTGTCTTAAAATGTCATGTTCTAATAAAAACCTTTAGGGAGTTTTAATCTGAAATAAGGCGCTTAGATCCATCAGGTTTGGGGACTAAGAAAGTACTGGAGATGAATTCTCCTTTACTACAATTTACCATACTAATAGCACCCAAATTCAAAAGGTCCTGAATAGATGCACTAAGAAACGATCTCTTACAATGCTGCCAAATCCGTTCAGAACTTTTAAATTTTTGAACTGAAGCCCTAATAAAAGGTAAATTAAGACGAGAAATCCAAGAGAGTATATTTCTATCTTGGGTAACAGTCTGTATTTTGGTAAAAAATCTTTAAGTCTACCAATTAAAATACACACCTCTAATATTCCCGACGATTGTACTTGGGTCGAACATTCGACTGGGACCGACGTTCCTACACGAACGAACTCCGAAGAACTTGCCTCTGTCTCTGATGATGTTACGAGCCGCCTCTCTGTCGTCCACCTCGACTGGCTCCCCGGTGTGTTTGACGAGATGGACGACGCAAGTTTAAAGGGGTATTCTTTCGTGCGGCAAAGGGTTTTTTGGTGAAACTTAAGGGCTTCAAATCCAAAAGCAGTTCTTTTAATATCTTTATTGGCCTTGATACGGTTTCCCAAATCACTACCAAAATAACCAACCAGCCGCCGATACAGGAGTTAATGTGTCTTTTAAATCTTTCCTAAGATTCAAAACTGCCAAATCTCGTCGAAGCACTGAATATTTGTGATCCAAAAGCAATCTACTTGCGTCACTAGCTAGCTCTATATGGTTGCGGGCATCTCCTCCCCCCTCTCCTGAAATAAGCCCAGATAGCAGTTGGCCCAAGGCCGAAAGAGCAGACTGTGTAAACCGATAGGGTTGGCATCGCGTCAAGTAACTTGTTCAATAATTGCAGAAACTATCTCACAATTAAGACGTGGACTCCTTAAAAGGAGGCAATTTTCCATAGGGGGATATTTTTAAGTAGGGTATTTAGAGGTTCATCACCTAAGCCCTGCCCCAATAATTTAGACCATCTGCTGCAGATCAAAGTAGGATTTTGGGGCCAACCAATTCTTGAAGCGGCTTCTCATTTCCCAATAACGTCAGAACATCTTTGTCTAAGGCCGAAGCCAAAGAAGCATTTTGGTCAGATTTGGGTGTCTCTTCTGAAAATAAAAGGAAAAAAGGATGAGCCTCAGAGGGAGTAGCATCGGGTAGGCTTAGGGGTAACGGAGGTTAAGAATTAAAACATCCCATACTTATTCGGTCAAGTCGCATAATCATTTATTTAAAAATTATGAAAAAATCAGGTAAATAAAATATACCATAATATTTTACAACCAAAGTAGGCATTTCCGTTTTAAAATAATTGATATCCACTTGCCACCATAAGCAGGTCTGCTACCATAAACAGGTTTACGAGTGATGCAGTGAATTCCTATTGTCATAAATAGGACCATTTTAAAATAAGTCTGCGATTTAAAGCAAACCATACATGAAAATATAATATACCATAATATTTTACAACCAAAAAGTAGGCATTTCCATTTCAAATTAACTCGCATTTATCATAAGCAGTACCACTATATATATATATATATATATATATACAGGGTGGTGCAACCAAGATGGGGTGGACGATTGTGGGCAAATTTAAAATTATACCCATTATACAGGGTGGTCTGAAAAGTTCGTGGTGAACCAAGCTTGTGTTTTTTTAAATGGGACACCTGGTATATTATTATTTTAGTTGATTCTCCTATTCGTTACGATCATTTTGATATGAGGTTTGTTGGGTCTAAAATGTATAAGCAGGTATGGAAAAACCAAATATTCTATAAAATGTATTGTATCTAGGATTACAATAATCGCTTGTAAGTCGTTCAAAATTATTCACTGTTATACAGGGTGGTCAAGTTTTGCAAATTTACCTTGGATTGAATTTTTTTAAATGGAACACCCCATATATTTTACTGTCATATTAAATATAACATCGCCAGCTTTCAGAAAATACCCTATTTAATATCTTTCTAACCAACAGTTTTTTAGTAAATTAACCGTGAAACCAAAATTTACTCATTCTAACAGAAACGGTATTATTTACGTTGCTTAAATTGACTACCTATAATATAAGGAGGCCATGATATAATCATAAATGAAAAGAAAGATTAACATTCTTGTCAAAACCACAAAGTGTCGGAGAATTGGCATCAATTACCATTGTTTTTTGACGATAAGCTGAGAAATTGTTAAGTAACAATGAGTTTGAGTACTCCAGAGTTGATAAACATGACTTTTATGTTGGGCGAGTGTCAAAAAAACCCTTTACTAGCAAGCAGGGTTTATGCGGTATGATATCCCGATGCCGAAAAAAAACCAAGACCTGAAGCTTTTGCAAGTTTATTAGAGAGGTTTCAAGAACCAGGCAATGTTGCTTTTAAGAAACGTAAAGTAATTAATAAACCAGTTACCAATGAAGATAATGCTTTGACAGTGTTATTAACAGTGCAAGAAAATCCACCCACAAGTACCAGGGAAATTGAGAGAGCTACTGATATTGAACGCACTAGTATTAAACGGATTCTGAAACAACATAAATATCATGCCTACCACATTGAATTACACCAAGAACTGTATGATCGCGATTACGTCCAACGACAAGAGTTTTCAATTTGGTTTTTAAATACAATTTGGGATAATCCAGGTTTTGTAGATAGGGTGCTGTTTTCAGATGAAGCAACTTTTAAAAGCAACGGCTTGGTTAACAAACATAATATGCACTATTATTCAACCGAAAATCCACATTGGATTCGTCAGGTGGACCATCAAAATAAATGGTCAATTAATGTTTAAGGAGGTATAATTGGCTCTCATGTTATAGGACCATATTTTTTTGAAGAGCATTTAACGGGAGAAGTCTATTTAAATTTTTTGAGAAATGAGTTGCCTGTATTGCTCGAAGACTTACCTTTAATGTTAAGAAATTTCTTATGGTTCCAACATGATGGAGCACCCCCGCATTACCATAGGCATGTAAGACATTTTCTCAATAATTGGAAAGGAGAGCATTGGATTGGGCGAGGTGGACCAGTTAAGTGGCCTGCGAGGTCACCCGATTTAACGCCACTAGATTTCTTTTTATGGGGACATGTTAAAGAAGAAGTTTATAAAGAGGTTCCAACCACAGTGGAAGATATGAAGTTGAGAATAATAAGCAGTTTTCGCAACATTTCAGACCTGACTTTGAGAAAAGTGAAACTTTCATTTATGGATAGACTCGAAATGTGCCTTCAGCAAAACGATGGTTTAGTTGAACATCTTTTATAAGTTTTAATTACATTGTTTTTGTTGATTTATATTAAATTTATTTTTTTTGTAAAAAAAGATCTGTTATTAATACTGTCAAATCATTGGTAACTGGTTTATTAATTACTTTACGTTTTTTTGAAAGCAACATTTCCTGTTTCTTGAAATCTCTATGATAAACTTGCAAAAGCTTCTATCTTGTTTTTATTTCGGCATCGCATCATCAAAGAACAATATTTATTTATTTACTGATGACATTATTCTGACACTTTGCTGTTTTGACAGGACTGTCAATCTTTTGTTCAATTTATGATATCATGGCCTCCTAATATTAAACTGTCAATTTTAACAACGTGGATTCAGAGTAATTCGTGTTAAAATGAAGAAATTTTGATTTCACAGCTAATTTACTGAAAAACTGTTGGTCAGAAAGGTATCAAATATGGTATTTTCTGAAAGCTAGTAATGTTATCTTTAACATGAAAGTAAAATATACAGGGTGTTCCATTTAAAAAAATTCAATCCAAGGTAAATTTGCAAAACTTGACCACCCTGTATAACAGTGAATAATTGTGAACGACTTACAAGGGATTATTGTAGTCCTAGATACAATACATTTTATAGAATATTTGGTTTTTCCATGCCTGCTTCAATTGTTTCCAAAAATGGCCGGAGTATAACTCTTTTTTCCACTTTAACCTCGTCCCATTCCCTTGGTATAAATTTTAGACCCAACTAACCTTATATTGAAATGATCGCAACGAATAGGAGAATCAACTAAAATAATAATATACCGGGTATCCCATTTAAAAAAAACACAAGTTTGGTTCACCACGAAATTTTCAGACCACCCTGTATAATGGGTATAATTTTAAAACACAGCGTTCTTGACTATCAATCATATCCCAATTTTTTTTTTTTCAAATTCCTCTCCGTTTGCCCACAATCGTCCACCCCATCTTGGTTGCACCACCCAGTATATATATATATATATATATATATATATATATATATATATATATATATATATATATATATATATGATAGTATGTTTTCATTCTACGTACACCAACGTCGTAACAGGCAGCCATAGACTAGCGAGCCCCGTGTAGGGCAAAAGTACAGAATGGAATCACAAAAACAACTACTCCGCTGGCTAATACCACGACTGGCATTGAATTACATTGTATATATATATATATATATATATATATATATATAATATATATATATGAAATGAAAAAAAAATTGTTATTTACCTGCTACGCTTCCGTCAGCATCAGTAGCGATGCCTTGGTCTTGCGCTAAAACCGATAATGGGACATTATCACTGTCGTTATCGGTGAGGGATAAATTGTTAAAATATTGGTATGACTCCAATATGGTTGAACAAAACGGCGCCCAATAAAAATATCTGAAGACAGCATATTAGTGTTGTTAATTGAGTATGTGAGGAACTATATTGGGTTACACTTCGCTATCTCTAATAAGTGAAAAGGTTCATATCGAAGGAAGTTCCAGGTAAAGGATATTTACCATTTTTTTTGCCTTTTTCTTTTTAATATCCAGTTGTCTTAATGTCTTCCTTACAGTCGACTGCTTAAAAAGGAGCAGAAAAGCTTAACGCTGTTATTATTTTTTATTGGGCGAATTTATTTATTTATTAAGGCGAAGATAATTAATTATAGAATTTTAAACAGAAGCCTAGAAATGGCTATAAATTATCTTGTATGAAATTGATGTAATTGTTAATTCTACGACGCGTCTCGAAATCTAAATCACGCGATCGTACCTGATGTCCCGGTGGTTCTGCATTATTAACAACCGTTGCCAAATAGGGATGCAGGGCTGCGGCGGTCCTCACTCGAGAACAGGGGGAGACGACAGCTGGCCGGCGGCGCGGCGGTACTACCGGCAAATACACCTGCCCAAATAAGAGCCCCGTGCGCGAACCCCGCGACCCCTCGTACCCCCTCCGCGCTCCTTTTTCTAGGCCTGACATAAATCGCGACCTTTTTAAACCCAGAACGTGGTGAATGAGTTCTTGTTAGTGGCTCGTGCACCCCTATAATTTATTGTTATTACGAGGTGTTGGCCAAATATTTTAAAGAATAACGATTCCTTGTTGCAGCCCACGTTTGTAGATAAAATTGGCTAAGAAAGAAAAATATTTGTTCAAAATTCGTTCCCCCACTGGGTGTTATTACTTGCATTAGTGCAGCATGTCAAAAAATAAAATCAACTTTATGTATTATAATATATGGGGAGCAGTCTCTCTTTCAACCCTTAACGTTCTTGACAAACTATAATGAGAATTAAATAATCGAATATTATTATTGATATAAAGTAAATATGAGCACCCCTTTCTCGTTCCTCTTTCTGAGTCAGTAATAAATCGCGACATTTTTAAACACAGGACTAGCATGCAGTCTGTTCGTCTACGCAAGCTCTTTAACGTAATTCCGATTTTTTAATGTACTTATATATATCTATATATATATATATATATATATATATATATATATATATATATATATATTTTCATATGTACAGGACTAGGTGTGGAAAATAAAGATTTTACATATTTTTTTAATTGGCTAACAAGCATCCTTTATCTTTATAGCCAGTTAACACTTCTGCAAAATATTTAGTATAGTATTTTCTGGCTTAATCAAATCGCGGCCGTAAGTAAGAAATAAGTAGGTAGTAGTAAATAAAAAGCGATTAAAATTCACACATTTTTTAATTTAATTATTATAATAGCGTAATCAAACAAATAAAAAAACAAATTAATAAACACAGGAAAACTAAATGAAAATTTATGAGAGACTTGAGTTTGAAGCTGAGAAACAAGATGAGCAATATTGGGGTCGATATCACTAATATATAGGCGCAAAATGTTTTCTAAATTAACATCTGTAAGCCGAGTTCGATGCTTATTTTTATTAATTTTCATGATTGAAAAAAAGCTGCATTTATACGTGCTACCGAATGTAGAAATTATTTTTCGTGCGAAATGCGTTGTGGATATTTTTCTTCGGAAAGATATGTTCTGTAAAATTCGCTTAGTTCCACATTATCAAATTTAGACTTCAAATACACTGGTTAACAAAATTAAACTTTTTTCTTGCCACACGAACTAAATAAGGTACACTATATAAAACTTTTTACGCTTTTCCATAGTAGAGATATCCTGATGGAATCTTTCTCCATGCTCGTCACTGACTGCCCCAAGATTTTTCGGAAAAAAATCCAAGTGTGAGTGCAAAAAATGGATTTTTAATCTCATGTTACATCCCATTTTTTGATAGCAATTTAAAAGATCATTTACAATTTCCTGATTTGTAATTTCCCAAAAAATCGGTGCAAATCCTGGTAAACGATAGCCATGCTTTTTTTTCAAATGCATTGAGTTCTGAAATAAATTTGTCATCCTTAAGCAGTTCTCTGATTTGGGGTCCTACAAATATACCCTCTTTGATTTTTGCTTCGCTGATTTTAGGAAACTTATTTCTTAGGTACGCGAATCCATTACCCTCTCTATCCATACCTTTAACGAAATTTTTCATTAAGCCAAGCTTAATATGCAAAGGGGGTAGTAAAATTTTCCTAGGATCTACAAGGGGAGGATTTACAATGTTCTTATTCCCTGGAATCAAAGATGTTCTTTCTGGCCATACTTTCTTTGTGTAATGGTTTTTCTTGTCTCTGCTGTCCCACTCACAAAGGAATCAACAATACTTTGTGTAACCAAGTTGCATTCCAAGTAGAAGCGCTACAACTTTCAAATCACCACATATGGCCCACTTAAAGTCTTTATAATTAATTTTGTCCAACAGAAGCTTCATATTGTCATATGATTCCTTCATATTGGTAGCATGAGCCAAAGGAACGGACGGAAACCTGTTTCCATTGTGCAGTAGAAGCGCCTTCAAGCTGACTTTGGACGAATCGATGAACAATCGCCACTCATCTGTTTTATATTCATGCTCAAGTTCCCGCATTACAGATATAACATCATGACAGAACACTATCCCATCTTCAATGGAAAAGAAGTCACTGAATTGCTGGTGACGACTACGATAAAACGAAACTTTAGTTTCCTTCTGAAGGAGATTCCAATTCTTTAACCTAGAACCTAAAAGTTCGGCTTACTTCTTAGACAAGTTTAAATCTCGTACAAGATCGTTCAGATCCCCTTGACTTAACAAATGTGGCTTATTTGAAAAATGACCTGGGTCAAATAGCGGATCAGATTGCAAATTTGTTTCTGCTCTGTTTACTTCTAAAACATCTTACGACTCATCATCGCTCAGGATCATATGCTCCGGAGGCTGTGGTACAGGTAGCTGATCACTGTGAGGTACCGGTCTTATTGCCGATGGTAAGTTTGGATACTTGACAGTGTGTTTGGATTTTGATGTTATTCCAGTTATATTTGTTAAACAGAAATAACAATCCGAGCTATGATCTTTAGGTTCTCGCCAAACCATAGGAATAGCAAATGCCATATGACGATTTCTTTTTGCCCAGGCTGTGAGAGTTTTAACACAAGTAACACAACAAATATGGGGGGCCCAAGGTTTATCTTGATCTCCTATTTTACAGCCAAAGTACTGTTCGTAGCATTTTTTAATCCGAGGTGTAAATGAACGTTTTTGGAATTTAAACGTTAACTCACCGCAGATATAGCAGAAACTGTTTGGGTGATTTACACATAAATATTATACAAATAAAACACAACTGAATAGTTCTAAATTCTGGATTGCACACGAGACACGATAAACGCGCTTGGTAAAGTCTAACAAACGACTAAGCCGTTGGACTGATTGACCGTCATAGGTGTATAAAATGGCTACGTGTCGTCGGCAGCAGCGGCGGCATAGACTATATTATATTACCTGTATAATAAAATGTTCTCTTATCTGAACTTTATTATGCTAAATATATAATAAAAACGGTAGTGTACTGCAAAATTAAGTATTTGTGCACTATATTGAGCTGCTACCTGTATTATAATTTAATATACTACCTGTATTATATTTTATTATGGAACATAAAAACTGTGGGTGATAGAAAAATTCTAAAAATATATTTGGTTTCAGCGCACAAAAAAACACCAAAAACAGGTAATTTTTTTTCTGTGGCAAATTTCTTGTTAACCAGTGATATCAGTCTTCTTTAAGCTCGATCAACACCATTTGTAGGTGAAGCGGAGCATCTTCCACATTACACTTACAAGGATTTGCAAAAATATTGAAAGTGTTATCTATATTCTTAAATTTAGAAAACCGATTAGTGAATTGCTCAGACAGTAGTTTCAGTTCTTCAGCATACCGACCGTATTCATTATTTTCGTGACTGAATAATGTTAAAAAATTAAATCATTTTTTATTCCTCATTTATGTTTTCCCCAAGCGAATTCTGTTTTGAAAGCTTTAAGATAACTGTACATTTATCAATTGCCCTTGTTTTTGAAGCTTCAAATTCAAGTCTTTTAAGTGTCCCGTGATATCTACCAGGAATGCTAAGTCACAAAGCCATGTTGGATCACAAATTTGCGGCAATGTTTTCTCTTTTATTTCCATAAAATTAGCTATCTCTTTTCTAAGGTCAAAAAATCTTTTTAGCATTTTACCTTTGCTCAGCCACCTTACTTTGCAATAGTATGCCACATCATCGTGTTCTGAAGAGGGTTCATCCTCAAATGCTTTAAACTGTCGATAGTTAAGACCGCGGGATCTAATGAAATTCATGGTATTTACTACCACATAACTTTTTCAGTCGAATGTTTTGTTGGTGAATAATGCAGTGCCGACTTACTAAATCACATTCTTGCACATTCATAGCGGTTGCTCTTTCTGATAAAACTTTTTCGTGAACGGACCATTAAAGGCGCACCATCTGTGCATGCTTCATCTAATTTACACCACTGCAAACCATATAACTGGACTGTGTTAGATAAATTGGTACTCTCATCCAAAGAAATCAAAAATGCTTGAAAACCAGCGAATCTATCAATCAATGTTTTTTATCACTAGCCATGATATCTATACGTCGAAGAACAATACGTCGCTATAAGCTCACTTTCTCAAACTCCTCCTTCTTTCCTGGACACAAAAGTTCTACAACATCTACTAGACACTCTTTAACAAACTCTCCCTCAGAAAATGTCTTCGATGTTGTCGCTATTTTGGAACTAACTATAAAACTAGCTTTAACAATACATACTGTCTAGATTTGATCTTTGTGAATGGAACATTTGTTGCTGTTTTCCTAAAACGGTAATGAGTTTTTTAATTGTATCCTTTCATAACTCGCCCGTAAGTAAATTATATTGAGCGTAGCGTAGCGTAGCGTTGTATTCTTTTAAAACAGAAATTGTTTCATTGTACAACAAACACATAGATTTACCACTGTATATGAAAAAATTATTCATCAGTCCATTTATTTTGGAATACCATATTCTGTGTTCACTTACCGCTTTTTTAAACCGGACATCTTCATAGATATTTTTCTTCTGAGCTGAATTTGCTTGAAAAGTTCACACCTGTACTTTATTATAGCCAATCAGATGCCTTTATTTCTCAACGTTACCATAGCAACGGGTCGGATTTCCGGAAATGTTTTGCGTCCAGGGTAAACTGGAGGTGATAACACTATAAATCTTTTTGACAAAATTTACATTATTGCATTATTTTAGATATTTTATTCCAAAATTTGGGCTTTCAATAATAAAACAACTTTATATGGTCGATAACATATATTACTTATTTATTTTATATAAACAACGAATTATTCTAATCTAGCAGCTAAGGCATCAAAATAATTCTTAAATTCTTGCAGGCAATGTTCTGTGGTTTATTTTAATGTCGTTAATCTTCTTACAAAACTTACATAAAGTGTAACTCTTTAAATTATCCATTTTTAAAAAATCTTCACATATATGTTGCGCGGTGTAAGTGTCACTGTCATTCTTAATTTAGTAATTACATTCATTTGTAGTGGCCATGGCAATCTCTGTTTTACGATTTATATGATAAATTAAATATTCTACATAATACCTATATAATGTACTCTCAGGATAAAATGAATGCAGTTCCGTCAAGTTTAGTGATATTAAATAGGGCAAAATTTCAACTTTAAAATGTCCTGAATCTGATAAAGTATACTTCTCGTTAGTAAAGTTTACGGAAATTAGTTTTTTTCTCCTACAAGACCGTAGGTAGGTGGTAGTTAATTAAATTGGCAAGTTTTACTTATTAAAATATACTTCCTTGAATTTTAGAAAATTAAGCTTAAATAAAAATAAAATTTTAGTATGTTTTAAAGATTTGCAAAACATTTTACTTGACTAAAGTGTTAGGAAAAGTTTAATTTTAAACCTAAAAAAAAAAATGTTTTTTATAAGAACCAAAACTGTGCTATATAATATACGGATAACTAGACCACCGTAAAATAAATCATCAAGGGGTCTGTAATCCTGACTTTTCATCATTCACAGCCTACTAAACAATAGTTGAACAATATGTCGTTTGCCATCAAGCTACACGAAAATCGAGATGAAAATTAAAAATAAATTTTGGTGTGAAATTTTCTTACCAAATCTTCCAAGTGCATGAATTAATACCGGAAATTATTTCCTCGGTGACGAATTTTGTAAGAAAATTTGTCCACTTGCAAATAATTTCCGGCAATAATTCAAGCACTAGGGAGATTACTAGTGAATATTTCCCGCGTCTTTTCTTATCAGTTGTTAAGAAGTAATGAGTTGACACGCGCACTGAGAAGAAATACACATGTGTAAGGAACAGCGCATACGTAGCAACAATATTCTTATTAGCATGAATCATTAGCAACAAAAATGTCAAATTACAAGTACTCTCAATGAATTGATAAGGTTTCATAATCAGTCACTACCGGCAAATACACCTGCCCAAATAGGAGCCCCCGTGTCATAAATCGCGACCTTTTTAAACGCGGAACGTGCTGAATGAGTTCTTGTTAGTGGCTCGTGTATCCCGATAATTTATTGTTATGCAAAGTGTTGAGCAAACATTTTAAATAAGAACGATTCATTGTTACAATCTACTTTTAGTGATAAGATTAGCTAAGAATGAATACTGCTTGTTCTAATTTAGTTTTTCCCCTCGAGTTGTTAGTTTCATTAGTAGAGCATATCACAAATTAAACCCACCTTTAACTATCATAGTACTATATGGGGAGCAGGGGGGAGATAAGGGGATATTTCCCCCACAAGATTTGTAGGAATAGCCAAATTTTAATTTTAATTTCTTCTTTTTCTAAAAATTTTACTTTGAAAATAGTTTTGCTACATCTGTTGACTTTTTGTTGTTTCTCCCTATTCGCTTTGGTTAATGCCCGTCAATAACTTGCAACCGAGTTCAAAAATAATTATATGCCCCCAAGTGTTAAGTCTGCCTACGCTACTGATGGGGAGCATGCTCTCATTTAAACCTTAACCTTTTTGCTAAATTGTAGTAAGAATTAAATAATCGAATATTAATTAATGTAAGGACGTAGCCGTGCACGCATCAAACAAGTCGTCCTTATGAAACGTAACTTAGGGAATGCTAAACATTCCAAATGTACGAATTCGCAAACACCATTAAATAAATAAGGTTATGGGTCAAATAACCTTGAGAGTAATAATATATCAGATAAATAAAAAATACTCCAATTACAGAAGTACATGAATAATAACAGAGGTAAACACAACTACATCAGTAAGAATAAACACCAAATGTATAAGGGCAGAAAACAACACAAAACCAATCCATTTACGTTTAACTGCCTTTTTAGCTGCAAAGTGCTGGGTCTGAATTGTTATATTCCGAAAAATAACGATTGTAACTGTATACTTGTCGGTCAACAAATAAGCTTAGCTCATAATTTTTACGGTAGTAGCTTTCTAAAAAGTCTTATGATTGTCTTGTACCGAGTCATTATTTATATTTCGCCACCCATTTTCAGGGTTTATTTTTTTAGATAGAGAAAAATAATAAATTCAAAAGTTGTGTGGATATCAGAGAACTTCCTAGAATAAATAATTTTGAATATACAGGGTAGATCGGTAGTTTTTGAGCTGGTCGACTTCAAAATTCCCCCTTAAGGGGGAACTGCACGCAGTATTATGGAACATTTACAAGCCTTCCGCCGCTGCAATATTGTGTTAAAGCTGTAAGAGATATTTATTAGCTTCAATGTGATTTAATTAGGGAAATATGTATAGTTGGGCGCTAAACACGATTTTTTATGTTAAAATTAAAACTAGAATTATAAAACAGAAGTAGATTTGTCCATTTTCGACCATTTTTTGACCACTTTTTGAGGTAAATGCTGTCGCATATAATTTTTTTATCCACAAAATGGCTCTTTACCGCCTTGCAGTGATCCTTTGTCTACGTAACTGCAAAATTTGAAATGGTAAATCGTACTCATGTCTTTGTATTTCTGCAGCGCGTGAACCCTTTTAAACCCAATTTTTAACCGAAATGTAATTTAAATTGCCTATACATAACACATTTTTTTGAAGTCGGACGCACAGGAAATTTTTTCTAATACGTAGATATCATTTCATCTTACTTTCCACTTGACTAGACCTTGTCGCTGATTTTTCACTTTTCGCGTGCAGTTCTCCCTTAACTGAAATTAAACATATAATATTCTAGTTAATTTAGGTGAAATCGTATTTAAGGTGTCTTGATAATCAAAAATGATTCATATTATTATATTATATATATAAATAAATATTTTATTATGAACAATAAATACTAAATAAAAATTTGTAAAATGAATGAAAAACTGACAAATAAAATAAGAACCATAAATTCTAGTTATTCTGCAGCTAAAAATAAAATCAGAGTGATTTCGTTTAATCTTGCAATTTCTTCCCCAATTATCTGTTCCAATACCCCATAGAAATACGTCAAGCGGCGTCATGCCTGGACTGTTTGCTAGCCATCTTATTTGTCCATTTCGTCCAATCCACAGATCATAGTTCCGATTCAAAAATTAAGTGTCATTTAAAACATCGTTCCATCCTGTTGCCAAGTTAATGTAAATCTGTGGTTTAAAGGAATGTTATCTAACTGCTATTCTATCCAGTAAGACTTTCACGGAAAAAGATTGGTCCGATAACCTTATTTTTTTAGATTTTAGATAAACAATCATCAGATTGGACTTAATACAAAAATTTTAGAAACGGCAGTAATACGAAGAGAATTTCGAGGCTAATTAATCTGAAAAAGATATCTGGTCATCCCTAAAATTATTGAAGTTTTTCAAAAAAAAATTTACTATGTATTACCCGAAAGTCTTAGTGATGTAAATGAAATTAATAAGTATTTTATTGACACTGTAGGAAAACCGTGCGTGGACAACAACTTCTTGGATTTTTATAAAACTAATATTAAACAAGGCGTAACCAGTTTATTTTCATTTAGGGCTATAAGCGAAATTGAGGTTTTAAAATTGATTTCCGAAATAAAAAGTAAAGCATCAGGCCACGATGGAATAAACATCGATACAATACATTTATGTCTACCTTTTTTAATCCCATTTATAACACATATTATTAATTACTGCCTAACAAATTCAAAATTTCCAGAGTTATGGAAAAAGGCACTGGAAATACCGTTGCCAAAAATAATTAATCCTTCTTTTTATAACAATTTTCGTCCAGTTAGTATCTTGCCAACTTTCTCAAAGAATTTAGAAAAAACTATGGAAATTCAATTAAAACATCATGTTAAAATAAATAATATTATTCCAGAAAAACAATCAGGGTTTAGGGCTGGTCTTAGTTGCACCACAGCGCTCTTTACAATTACTGACGATATAATAAGGCCTATAGATAATAACAAACTAACGGTCCTAGTCCTACTAGACTACATAAAAGCATTTGATACATTGAATCATGAGTTACTTTGTTTTATTTTATATAAAGCGATTACCATGATTAAATTTTTTTTAACGACTAGGTCACAAATAGTGAAATATAACAATCAATTTTCTGCTGCTTTGACTCTGGCAACCGGTGTCCCTCAAGGAGCAATACCTTCTCCGCTTTTTTCTCCCTATCTGCGTCAAACTTTCCGTCACTCTTTTTATCATGTTCACAACATTATTACGCAGATGATACTCAAATATATTTATCTTTTAAAAAAGAAGAGGCAACTCAGGCAATTCAGTAGTGTGTGTAGGAACTGGGAGATTGTACTGAACCTCGCCCAGTATATTGTCATTCTGTTTATATTTATTTATTTTTATTATTTAATATTACCTTTATTATTATTGTTATTATTCTTATTATTATAATTGTGGTAGTGCCTTTTGAAATAATTTTTAAAACATTTTGCTTGGGTTAAGAGCTCTGGGAGCATTTTCCCCCCACCTCCTAAATACGTCACTGGTAACTATTGGCAGTAAGTTACGCGCCTTTGAAAATCATCGTGTAGTTCTTGATGAAGTTTAATATGGTATCGGTGGTATTTATACTTGCGCGTTGTTTGGTTTTCTGTTCACTCTGACGTATCACACAGTAACGCTAATGTTCGGCTACTAACTTTGGAATTCTCCTGAACATGTAATAGTATTTTGAGTTCTTTTTTATCATGAACTATTCTCTTGATATCGCACACTGCCCGTTGAATCAAAACGTTCCATTACAATTTGAAAACTCTCCGGACTGGATGCTCGCCAGTCTGGATATTTTGTCTTGTCTAACCTTTCGGCTAATAAGCAAAATTTATCTGATTGTCCCAAAACACAAGTCATATCGATTAATTCATTTCTCGCAGAATTCATTTTAGGTATAAACAACTTGACAGTAAAATTGTTTGACTTCAAAATGAACCTAATTAAGTATATTCCTAATGTCATCCTATCAGTGACACTGTTATTAATTTGTTTTCCATGGACACTTCATTCTATTGACAACTTATTTAGAATAAGAATATGAAAAACGAGAAAAAACAAGATATTTTGAAAACTGATAAAGAGGTATAGAACATTATTAAGAACATTTGAAGAGTTTTAGGTGAGGTATAAAACGACAGAAAAATATAAAGAATGCTAAAAAAGTGATATTTTTTAATAAAAAGTTGAGTGAGTTTGGGCCTCTAGGGAACACACCCTCTAAAGAAAATTTGAAATATATTTCATATAAAATATATTTATTTGGCTTTTATTTACTCCGGATATTTATTTTATAGGACCTAGCATCCAAATATAGGTAGTATTTTAACAATAAACAGAAGCTTGCAAATGCTAAATTTTTATATTTATTCGAATTATTTCTAAAATTCTAAGATTTTCAGATATTATAAAAAAAAGTCTTAAAATTACACATATAATTCAAAAATGGACCCAAATACTGGGTAATCCATTTAAAAAAATGTATATTTTTTTGGCATCTTATTTGAGGAGGACACTCTGTATAATCCAAAATATTTTTAAAATGTGGAAAAAAAAATCGTAAAAATTGGGCTTAAAATGACGATTTCGCGGGCGTAAATTGTCACACAGACTTCTGTAAAGGCTCAAATGAAAGCTTATAGTCTAAGGAACACATTAGGACAAATAAATTTCATAAACAATTTGGTTGAATGAAATGGTTAGAATTAAAAAAAGGCTTCGAATAAAATTCGTTTCTGTAAAAATATGATTTTTTGCATATTCAAATGGACATATCAAAGTATACCTTATTAAAGACACTCCAATGGTTTAGAGGTCAAAAAAAATTATTAACAAGAACGCTAGTTTTTTTTGCTAATGAATTTTTTTTATATCCAAAAGGGCTCAAACTCTTTGGTTTTAAGATCTACTCAAAATTCGTTCGCCGATTTTGATTTGTTCGTATACAGCTTAAAATAGCTGCAAAAAAACTCCCTAAAAACGTAAAAAATGGCCAAAATCGTGATTTTTAAGGGTGTTGTCCCACCTTTCGTGCAGGTGTAAAGTCGGACTTTTAATCTGCACCCAAAAATCTAGCCTTTCCAAAAAAAAAATTAGTGAAAATTTTCGTCCTTTTTTTGCAGTTTGACTGGTCTATATATTGTAAATAACTAACACATATTTATTATTATTTTTTATATTAAATATTTACCGTAAATGTGCTTTCGTCAACTACTATTGCATCGAAAAGAAAGCAACACATGACATTTCGGTTTAATCTCGTTTGATAAAGCGGGTCCAAATAACAATAATCGAATTCGGTACGGGGATGCCCGCAAAGACCCCTCGGCGGACTATTAAGGGATTAATGCCCGGTGTCCCCTGGGGCATTATCGAATTATGGTTCACGGTTGTTTGTCACAGTTTCGCCCATTGTCCGAGAGGGACGGATTGTTGCCGATTTTGCGCTACTTTATTGTCTGTTTTGCGAACCATGTTTATATGTGATGCGTTCAGATTCTTTTTGAGTTACAGCCGGTAGCGCTGTGATCTACATTTCAATGATTTTCTCTATTAAACGTTTCAGAGAGGCTAGGATCGGAAGAAAGTTTATCTTTTAATGAACGTCTACAACGTGTGTTTTTTTTTTAAACAGATCAGTTTGATCTAGTTTTAGGTGCTTTTATGTAAGTCAATTCAAAGAGACATGCTTTTTTATAAAATGTAATGAGTAAATGTATAAATGAGTTATTTTGTTATTATACTATGGTTATAAAATGCATTCTTTTACCACTTGCCTAATAACTACGATAAATAAGTAAGTACCAGTTACGACGCCCCAAAATAAACAAATAAAAAAAATTCGACTTTTCAAGTTACACACGAGAAAAAAAATTCTTTCACATGGTTTAATCTAATTCTGCAAATAATGAAAATACGGAATGCGACGTTGCCATATGTATCAAAAAGATAATTTTCTTTTCCTCCCGGTACGTCGCTTTGGTCGACTTCTTGAGATTCGCTGAATTTCCGACTTCAAAAGGTCACTTTTTTGGTCTCACACTTGGGGTTTTTTCTGTTGTTTCTAAGATAAAATAAAAAATAGAATAAAGAATATTTTTAGAACGGAAGCTTTCACGGCTTTGGTCATTTAAGAAATCATGGTTCTTGGGATTAGACCGCGTCAAATTGGAATTAATATCCGACGTTTCGTCTTACAAATACAAATACAAATGCCCGGAAACTATTAGAAATTCATCTGAAATTAACTTCTAGACTAGAAAGAACTACATTTACAACTTTGGACAACATTACCAACGCACAGGCAGAAAAAATCCATCAAGAAGTTGCACTTAAGCAACAAAAGAAGTTTGAAGCCCTCCTGAACAGAAAAAATCCAGTGAAACTTTCGCAGAACACAGTTATCAACCTGTCATCGAAGCCGTTAACCGAAGCAGAACTTTCCCTCCTTTCCAAGGGCCAAAACTTTGCAATAGCACCGAACACCATTCCCGTAGAAGACATAGTATCTTCTGTTGAAACAGCAATCAGAAGATTACCAGTGGAACAAACCGATGAAGTCAGATATCAGACAGCGAAGATCATCAAAAACTCAAAACCACCGAAGTCGAACTTCTCCGCAGCGAAAAAACACCAATGAAGACCTTAAACGAAGACGCAAACATTCTGGTACTTCCAGCAGATAAAGGCAACGCCACAGTCGTCATGGACAGAACAGAATATGTAAAAAAGGTTACTCAACAACACCTATAAGGTTATGCAGGCAGACCCCACAAGTAGAATAGAAAGACGCATTACCAATTTGATCAACACATTCAGTCTATCACCAGAGGAGAAAAAATCATTAAAACCAAGCAGCTCCAAGACTCCCAGGTTCTACGGTCTTCCGAAGATACACAAGAACCACTTCGACCGATCGTCAGTGCAATAGACTCGCCCACATACAAACTAGGTAAATATCTTTCAAATTTTCTTAATCCATTTACTGGAAAAACAGATTCTTTTATTAAAAACTCTGCACATTTCGTGGAAAAACTCAAGACAATCCAGTTGGATCCCGAAGATATTTTGGTCAGTTTCGATGTAGAATCACTTTACACAAATGTTCCTGTCAACGACTCAATTTCCATTATATAAGACATACTGGATAACAATAATCTTGATAAGAACTTAATAGACCTAGTGGAAGCTTGTCTTACATCTACTTATTTCATTTTTCAAGGAACTTTTTATGAAAAAACTTCAGGGGCAGCTATGGGATCTCCTCTATCACCTGTAGTAGCGAATATCTTTATGGAAGCCTTTGAGGATATTGCTCTAACATCCGCTCTACTAAAACCGAAGCTCTGGTTTAGATATGTAAATGATACTTTTGTTGTTTGGCCTCATGGACAGGATAATCTCCTCATATTTCTGGACCACCTTAATCAGCAACATCATAATATCAAGTTCACGATGGAAATTGAATCTAATGGAACAATTCCCTTTCTAGATGTATGTGTTTAAAGGAAGGAAAATGGCACATTAGGACATTCTGTGTCTAGAAAACCGACGCATACAAACAGATACTTAAACGCAAATTCTCATCACCATCCAGCAGAAAAGAAATTAACTCACTAGTATTCAGGGATAAAGAGCCACCATTAGGTAGTGTTGTTCTTCCCTACATACATGGCACTACAGACAAAATAGGACGATTACTTCGGCGGTCCAACATACGTACAATCTTCAATACACATAAGAAGATTGGACAATGCTTGCGATCCCCGAAAGATCTTGTACCTTTCCAAACAGAAGGAGTATATAAAATTCCTTGCTCCTGTGGAGAAGTGTATGTGGGAGAAACAGGACGCTCAATATCAACTAGACTTAAGGAACATGAACGATATATTAAAAAAAAACAAATTGTTCAATCTGCTGTAGCTGAACACCAGCATAACACTGGCCATTTCATAAAAGTAAAGGAAACCAAGTTCTAGCATCGGTTCCAGGTTTTTATAAACGAAAAGTTAGAGAATCTACTGAAATATTTAAACATACAAAAAATTTCAATTCAGATACGGGTTACGGTCTACATCACACGTGGAAATCGATCTAAACACAGGGCCACGGTTCGGCGAGCACAAGTCGGGTATAAAAGCCCGCCTAAATCTCTTCGAGCTCATTCAGTGTTCAGATCTCGTGGAGTAAAGATCCCTGAAGATGCCTCGTGCAATCGAAGGCGAAACGTCGGATAGTAATTCCAATTTGACACGGTCTAATCCCAAGAACCATGATTTCTTAAAGAATATTTTTGTTTTGAAGGGGACTAGGGGAAACTCAAAGGTCTAGGTAGAGTGAAAAACATTTTTAAAATACAAAAAAATAAATAAACTTATAATTTTCAGAATATAAAATAGCTTGTTTTTAACGGTTTTATATGCCAAAATATTAAATTCATTTAACGTTTGCTATTTTCACTTCCCTCGTAAAAGGAAATTATTTTAATCATAAACAAATCACCCTCCGAGATATTTTGTCTGTCTGTCTGCCTGTTCGCGGCATAGGCTAGATACCACTTACCCGATTGACTTCAAATTTTGATCAAAGACTAAAGATTATATGGGGTTGACGTGGTAACATTTTGGTAAAAATCCAATATGGCGAAATAAATTGTCGGCTTATTGAAATGTAAAAAAAATTATTACTATAAAATTACTTGCCCAATTTACCTTAAATTTTGCACAAAAATTAAGTATTATGTAGGAATTAACTGTTAAAAATATTATATAATATTATATAACAAAATTAATTAACGACTGCTTTATGGACAATATTTTCCCCAGTGCCTTGGAGAGTGCAGTTGTCGCCCCTATTTTTAAAAGAGGAGATCGGGCTAACCTTTCAAACTACTGCCCAATATCCTTACTGTCAGTCCTGTCTAAGGTGGTGGAAAAATGTATGGCTAAAAGGATTGCCAACTACTGTGAGGGGAACAATATTTTCTCAGGGAGCCAGTTTGGCTTTCGGTTGGGTAGGGGCGCATCTCTGAGAATTCTTGATCTTCTCTCGACAGTAATGGACTCTAATGGGAATTTTACCCTCTTTGCTGATGACTATGATCTATGATATTGGTGGTGATCAAATGGGAAATGTTGAGGTTGATGCGCGAGAGGCACAATTGATAGTGACTAGTTGGTTTGACTTAAACAGACTTTTGTTAAATATAGAAAAAACTCACAGGATTTTCATACTATGAGATCTAGGAGATAATGAAATCAAAGAGTCAGTCAAGTTTTTTGGAGTGCATTTTGATCCAAAACTTCAATGGCACATTCAAGTTAAGAGTGTACAGGGTGTCCAGATTTGGTTGCAAAAGCAGGGTATCTCACTTATTTTTAAAGATAGAACCTTGCGGTTTTCACGAACCTGAGCTAATTTTTTGTGAAACTCATGAAGCCGTAAACAAATTTTTCATAGGATCCAGTGGCGTAGTCATATTTTTCATTTGAGTTGTTATTTTTTAGATACGACCCAAAGTTGTGTTTTTTTAAATGGGACACCCTGTATATTTGTCCAGAAATTGATTTGTCCTTTTAAAAGCTTCTCAAAAATATATAATAGTATGTGTCTATTTTAATGAACAACAACAAAAATCCTAATTTTTATAATTATCATCCCAAATTTTGCAGTAGGTCATGCAAAACGATGCCGTTTTCTTTTGTTTTCTTGGAAGCAAATGACATTTCCCAGTTTTGTACACGTATATAAAATATAGCGCTAGTTTTTCGTATTTATTTATTGTGTAAAAATATATTTGTATTATTATGGAAGAAAACCAAACTTTCGAACATGCGGAAAAGTACGATATGTTAGCTTGTTTTATATTAAGTAATGGAAATGTTGAAGCGGCTTCTGAGATATATTTTAACAGATAAATATTTAATTTTTAGGTATGTTGAAATACCATTGCTTAATTTTTATTTAGATATCCAGAAAGGAGGCAACCTAATATATCCACTTTTTATCAGATAAAAAAGAATTTACTTAATCACGGATCATTTATCAAACCTCGTACGAAGGGCAAATTAACGAAATTTATTTTCAACAGGACGGTGCTCCTGCACACAATTCTGGAATGACGAGATTATTTCTGCACAATAATTTTACTAATCAATGGATCGGAACAAATGAACCTGTAAGATGGCCCCCTAGGTCCCCAGATTTGTCGATTTTAGATTTCTTTCTATGGGGATATCTGGAAAATAGAATTTACAAAGACCACTATGATAATGTCCAAGATTTACGAAATGCAATAAAATCATCCCGTTATTTTGCTTAATTCCCTAAAACGAATACGAAAATTGTACGAAGCATGCACAGAACAAAATGGAAATCAGTTTGAACAGTTCTTTTGATTTCGTTGGTTACTGTAGTTCTTATACGACAGTTGATTTTTGCTGAAATGCTTATTACATAATAATTTATTACTGTTTTGTTCTTGTGACACATAAATCTAGGTAGGTGGTACTTTTTTGGTGCGAAATTATCAATACATATTTTGATAAATAGATTTAATTACATATTTATTTTGATTTATTGTTAGGATGTAGATATTGTTAACGACTTTAAATAAAAGGCAGCCTTGTTTTGCATGGCCTACTGCAAAATTTGGGATGATAATTATAAAAATTAGGATTTTTGTTGTTGTTTATTAAAATAGACCCATACTATTACATATTTTTGAGAAGCTTTTAAAAGGACAAATCAATTTCTGGACAAATATACAGGGTGTCCCATTTAAAAAAACACAACTTTGGGTCATATCTAAAAAATAACAACTCAAATGAAAAATATGACTATGCCACTGGATCCAGCGTAAAAAACTGCATAAGCAGCAATTTTTCCCTTTGCGTTAAGTTAAAGGATAACCGAGATACGAGGGAGATCCCAAAAAGCAAAATTTTCTATTTCGCCCTGTATCTCATAAACGAAGAAGGCTATGAAAATTTTGTTTGCGGCTTCATGAGTTTGACAAAAAATTAGCTCAGGTTCGTGAAAACCGCAAGGTTCTATCTTTAAAAATAAGCGACCTGCTTTTGGAACCAAATCCGGACACCCTGTACTGGGAAGACTAAAGCTGTGCTTTCCTGCTCCGAAATCTTGTTGGCTGCGTTTCTAAGGATACCTTTTTGTGTGCATACCACTTTTATTCCACTCTGTCTTGTCTTATGGCATACAAGCATGGGGCGCAGCACCGTGTGCGGCAGGGTTTTTGGCATGCAGAGAAAAGCAATCAGAATAATTGCGGGTCTGGCTTTTAGGGCGGATTGCAGGGGTACTTTCGTGGGTCTGGGTATGAAAATTTGTGAAAAAAATCACCCTCTTAGGTTTACATATTATCTTCACGTTTTAGCGTTGCTAAATGCCAAAAAATATGTTTTATCAATACCGTCGGTCTATATATCTGTCTGTCTCTTTTATTTTTATAATATAGATTTTCGCTAATATTTCTTCAGTAATTTAATTGCGTTAGCGTATATGTTTAATAAAATGCCTTCCTTGAATTTTAGTTACCTGAACTTAAATATAGCGTAAAGAATTATAAGAACTTATAATTATTAAGAACTTAAGAAAATATATAACTAGATGCCCACTACACATTAAAATATAAAGCGACCAAACAGTACACATATTAGATGAACATTGAGGTGGAAATATTAAAAGGTATAGGAGTACTACCTACACTTATGTCGATTCAAATGCATAAAAAGTTCAATAAAAACAACGAATCTAAAGGTAAACGTTTTAAAATAATCGAATACTGTTGTACAATTTACAATTAAAACATATTTTTTAATTATTAACTAATTAAATTAAAATAATTATTAAACTATTGTGCTTGAATTGTTGTTACTAAAATATACAGAATATTTATTTCTTTATATAAAATGCATGGAAAGACGAGTTTTAGTTAAAACGTAGAATTCCTTGTGTTTTGAATCATGGTAAAATATTAATAAAATGTAGGTGGCTATGTGCTTATTGTATAATTGAATTTTGACAGCAGTGGAAAAGTATCGAGATTGTATTAATAAGTATATCTAAATTATAGCTATTCCAGGATGGAAAGCCTTAAAAAATATAGTTTGTGTACTTTATGTGAAGAGTTTATTGATGTTATTTATAGTTTCATCACAATTTGAAGTATTTTTGTTAATGCAAAAGTTTTATGTAGAAACATCGCATGAGAATATATTTAAAAGAATTTACGAAGCATTACTTAGTATTGATGAATCATTTTGTCATATTTCTATAGATAAATTTAAGAAAATTGTGGTTAAATATTATATATATTTTATTAAGCGTAGACATTTAACAAATTATCCCTGTTGTTCGTCTTTAAAAAAAAAAGAAGTACTGGAAGAATTTCAAAAACATCTAAATGTTTTAATGTGTTTAAAATCATAATAAACTTATCAGATTTCGAAATTGTGTTATGTTTTACATTAATAAATAAATAATACTGGCGATAATGTATCAATCTAATATGGAAAATAAAAGTTACGTTACGTTTGACAGAAAAATGTTCACTCTATCCCACTCAAGGAAGGAAATTTTCTGGAAGTAATCCACGGTTGCCATAGAAATGACATTTGATTGGTTATAAAGTATAGGTGCCAGATTTTCCCTATATATCCCATATATTATATTAAGAATTATGTGAAAATTTATTATCTATATTTTTTTTGTCACTCTCATTTAACATTTTTGATCTAAAGAATTCAGAGTATTGGCGAAATAATTGTAATATTTAATAAACATTGAGTGAAAAATTTTTTCATTTACAAGCTTAGTTAAAAAGGATTTCTGTTAATCAAACAAACAAACAAAAGTATGCTTTATTGCCGCAGAAAAATTTTACAATTTTATGGACAAAGCAAAATATACCTAAAAATAAGACATATCAAAACATTAATCGAAAATAATTTCGACAGGTCAGTGCTTTTTTTAAAAAATGTAAATTATCAATTTACCAAATCGTAAAACACACGTTAGAATATAACATAACATTGCAAACAGTAAATGAATCATGATAACCTTATAAAAGTAAACAAACACACATGTACGAGGTGAATAATTTCGATGACATTGAAATCAAAATTGCAACTATGCGACCTTAAACTCTATGTTATTATAGTTATACAAATAATTGTGATGTTAAACAGAAGGTATATTGAACTAGTGTAGAATGTAGTATACAAAAAGAATTAAATTGTTTTTAATCCAATACCTAACAAAAATAATTAAGTTTTAAGTGAATGTTCGACAGTTCTTTTCCCTATATAATGATTTACAAAATTCTATGCTACGAGTTAGGACATGACTCACAAAAGATTTAAGTAAACAAGCGAGTTTAGTGAAAATTTAAAGAGACTTACTCACT
The DNA here is from genome assembly GCA_030620095.1 of Kuschelorhynchus macadamiae. Classification (NCBI taxonomy): domain Eukaryota; kingdom Metazoa; phylum Arthropoda; class Insecta; order Coleoptera; family Curculionidae; genus Kuschelorhynchus; species Kuschelorhynchus macadamiae. The sequence continues at coordinate 449,632 of JAUTXW010003684.1, read as the reverse complement.
GAAAAAAAAAAAATCATTAACGCTGTAAAATGGTCTCTCAATGAGGTATGCTTTGGTGTTTTTTCGAAATTGTGCAAGCATAGGGATAGATTTTAAATGTACTGGCAGATTGTTGTAAAGTTTTATGGCGTTGTAAATAATTGATTTTTTTATTAATTCTGTGGAAGGAATGGGAAGATAAATATCATGCCTAGAGTTTCTGGTAGGGTATACATGTTGTGTTTATATGTTTTCTCAGCAAACATACCGTTTCCAAAATAAATAATGCAGGAAGTGTTAATATTTCATGTTTTTTGAAATAGTATTGGCAGTGAGCTCTATTATTTAGACCAAACAAATAACGAATGGCTCTCTTTTGAAGCATAAAAATACTACGAAATTGCTCGGTGGTACAGCAGCCCCAAAAGGGAAGGCCATAGCGGAGGTGGGATTCAAATAAAGAGAAATAAGTAAGTCTGGCAGAAGGAACGTCTAGTTCTTTTGAAACTGATCGAATGGCGAAGCAGGCGGTAGAAAGTTTTTTAGTTAAGGTGTCAATATGATTAGACCATTTTAGGTTGCTATTTATATTTAAGCCCAGGAATTTAACCGACTCTACGTATTCAATATTGCTGTTATGTACCTGAAGTGGTTGTAAAGTTCCCTTATAAGATAACGCCACCGTTTTATCGACGTTAAAACAAAGCATATTGGAATCGGACCAAGCCTTAATTATAACCAAGTCTTTGGAGATACTAGAGTGTAAAGACGTTGTATCAAAATCACTCCATGTTATGCTTGTGTCATCAGCAAAAAGGGAGATTCTTCCATTAATTTTAAGGTTCGTGATATCATTAATGTATAACAAAAAAAGAATAGGTCCCAAGACTGAACCTTGAGGGACTCCACTTGTAATCAACTTACAATCAGAATCGGAACCATTAGCCCTTACAAGTTGTTGCCTTTTTCCAAGATAAGATTTGAACCAATTTAAAGAAGTACCACGAATTCCATAAAAATTTAGTTTGTTTATCAGAATTTCATGACTAACACAATAAAAGGCTTTCGCATAGTCACAAAAAACTGAGGCAGTTGGGTGGTTGTTATTGAGAGATAAGTAGACGCCTCTAAGCAACGTGAACATGGCGTCACTGGTGCACTTGTTGGGTAGAAATCCGAACTGCTCCGGGGATATTATCTGATGTTTCAGGAGAAATGGCATAAGACGGTTCTTCAATAGCCTTTCGATGATTTTTGATAGCGCTGGTAGTAGTGCAATTGGGCGATAATTGCAAGAGTTAGTTTTTTCGCCGCCTTTATGAAGTGGAATAATTATAGCTGTTTTAAGGCAATCAGGGAATACACCTTTTATAAAGGACTCATTTATTAATGTTGTAAGGGCCTCTATGACTGGGAGTGGCAAGTTCAGGAATATTCTAATTGATAGGCCATCAGTGCTACACGAAGATTTACTTTTGATATTATGTATTACCTTCAATAGTTCAGTGTTGCTAACGGGACTTAAGAAAAAGCTATCAGCTAAATTTTTTGAAGGAGGGAGAAACGAAAGAGGGTCCAAACTTGGCGAGATACTAGAGGTAACATTTTTGCTTACATTAATAAAATAATCATTTAGATCATTAGCCCCTGGCAAGATCTGAGTCACAGGGTTTGATTTGTTTCTGAGGTTATTGATGATGGACCAGGTTTCTTTTGAAACGTTATTAGAGTTTGTTAGACGTTTTCGGTAGTGTAATTTTTTTGCTGACTTAATAAGAGTAGTGTAGATCCTCCTATAATTAGAGATATAGTCGAGAATAAGAAAGGAGTCGGTGAATTTTTTTATATATGAGAGCGAGCGCATATTTTTAGCAGAAATTCGTATTCCTTTCGTGGTCCACCAATCAACAGCTAACTCTGTTCAAGTAATAATAAAATTAATATTTAAAATATCTAATATATTAACTTCATTTGGTAAATTACAACCAAAATTATCATGTATTTTATTTTATGTGTACAACTGTAACACAAAAACAACACGAACACATGATAGGTCCGATAATACCTCGGTCCATGTACGTATTGACAAACACAAACAGGCGGACAATAAATACGGGGGTGGGTGGGACGCCTTACTGTATTGTGCACTGAATTTTTAAATAGGGGTAGTTTCCATGCAGGGGGTAAAACGTATTACGGTATTGATGGTTTTCGTGGCGCATAATTGGTGCGTGCGTCAATTGACACTGACAGCCAAATTGGGGGATACGGTTGATTGGAATTCGTGTGACAGGAGATTATTTAAAGGGTTCCTGTCGCCGTTAATGTATTAAGGATAAATAGTTTGATAGGGCCTCCACCTGTATGTAAGGGAAATTATATGTAGCTTTAAAATCTAAACATTCAAAAACGTTTAAGATAACACTACAGATTTGCTCTTCAAATATAGATGCTTAGTTTAGAAAATATTAGATTTTAAGGCACTTTCATTTAGCATGTATAAATTAACTTAAGGGGGAACTGCACTCAGTATTATAGATCATTTGCAAGCCTTCCGCCGCCCCGGTGCAATATTATGTTAAAGCTGTAAGAGATATTTATTAGCTTCTATGTGATTTAAATAGGCAAATATGTATAGTTGGGCGCTAAATTCGAATTTTTATGAAAAAAATCAAATCTAGAATAATAAAATAGAAGTAGATTTCCATTTTCGACCATTCTTTGACTACTTTTTGACGCAAATGCCGTTGCATAAAAAAATTTTTCAACAAAATGGCTCTGCACCGTCTCGCATTGATCCTTCGTCTACATAACTGCAAAATTTCAAATGCTAAATTGTACTCATGTCTTTGTATTTCTGCAGGGCGTGAACCCTTACACAGCACAATTTTTTAAGGTCGGACATGCAGGATTTTTTTTCTCATACGCAGGTATCTTTTCATCTTACTTTGAACTTGACTAGACCTTGTCGCTGAGTTTTCATTTTTCGCGTGCAGTTCTCTCTTAAGGGTAATTTATTCGCCCAACAATTGAATGGCCGACTTAAGTATTTAAAAGATAAGTAAATAAATAAGGCCTTTAATAAACATATAAAAACAAACAAGAACATTACATTAAAACTGCCAGGAATCATCCCTGCGCTGGCGAAGTTTCAATTTAAATTTAAACTTATTAAAATTGAAAAGTCTGAATTCTCTAGGCAATAAATTCAAAAGGGAAATTGAAATGTATGAAAAAGATCTTTTAAACAACGTTGTACGAAAATGAGGCATTGTGTATTTATCCTTGAATCTTACATTAACTGAATGCTGTGATTCACGAGTTTGAAATATGTTATTCAAAGAACAACTAGATTTGGGATCATTAATAAGTTTAAAAACAAAATTTCCCAGATGATATATCCATCGATTTTCCATACGTAACCAATTTCTAGAGATATAAAAAATTAAACGACAACATGAATTTTGTGTGACCTTTTGTGTGTATTTTATTTGTGTCCAAAGAATTCAGACATGGAAAATAGATAAAATTACCATAATTAAATTGTGAAAGAATTAGGGATTCTGTGAGCAATTTTCTTAGATGAAAATTAAGAATATGACGATTGGCAAATAATATTTTTAATTTAAAAAACGTAAAGTACCTGCACGTGACTGCTGAAACGCAAATTAGAGTCGAAAATTATACCCAAATTCCGAGCCTCTTCAACAAAATTTAATACATTATTGTCGATGGAGATATTCAGGTTTGAAGCTAAAAAGTTGCATTTGTCCCTATTACCAAATATTATCACATTAGATTTTTTTGAATTTAAGTTTAGATTATGTTCTTTAGACAAAGTATTATTTACATTTAAATCATTATTTATTATATTATTAGCCACTTCAAACTCTTCGGGTCTAAAGGAAAAATAAATCTGGGTGTCATCTGCGTATTAAGGGACGTTAAAATGTCAGAAGTATAAATGCTGAAAAGAAGAGGTCCCAGGACAGACCCTTGGGGTACACCAGACAATATAGAAAGTTCTTGTGACTCACAGTTATTGTAAGAGATTTTCTGCAACCTGCATGATAGATAGGATTTAATTAATTTTACAGAGATGTTATCAAAGCCGAAATATTTCAATTTGGCTAAGAGCAAGTTATGGTTGATAGTGTCAAAGGTTTTTGAATAGTCAAGTAACACGAGCACAGTGACAAGACCCTGATCAATATTTACAAAAATGTTATTGGTAATAGTTGCAAGAGCAGTGGAAGTACTAAACCTGGGTCGAAAGCCACACTGCACTTCAGGCACTTTGTTATTAAAAATGGCAAAATCAAAAATTTGTTTATATAATATTTTTTCTAAGACTTTAGAAGCCGCAGGCAATATGCTTTTGATTCTTAAATCAGAAAAGGTTTGAAGGTCCTTATTTTTGGGAAGTGGGATACCTATTGCAGTTTTCCATTTATCAGGAAAATAAAAGTTTTCTATGCAACAGTTAATAATATAAAGCAATATAATATCAATATGTGGACTACAATATCTCAACATTCTAAGTGAAATATCATCAGAACCAATGCTATCTTTTTTTAGAGAATGTAGAATTGTATTAACTTCTTCAAAATTACTTAATTTGAACGAACACTGAGTACTTCTTGAGGAGTAACTATTGCTATAAAAATTTATTTTATTATCACAATTATCGGATACATATTGAAAAAATTTTGAAAAATAAGAATTAATAGAATTGGCGTCTGAAAGATTAGCTGGCAATTCTGCCCGACCTTGTTTATTACAATGTATATTGAGATTACGCAAAGCACACCAAGTTCTACGATGCTCACGCCTATCAGCAACTGAATTAAGATAGTTTTGTTTTTCTCGTCTTATCATAGACACGGAAAGATTTCTTAGTTGTTTATAATTATTCCAATCGACTTGAGAATGAGATGTTTTATATTTTTGTAAAGCTTTATTTTTATCTTTAATTAACATTTTTAAATTAGAAGTTAACCACTTTGCCTTTGGTTTTGTAATTTTGCGACTTACTATCGGAGCGTGTTTATCAAATAAGAATATAACTGTTGACGTCACAGAGACCGTTGTGCAGTTTCAAATTGAGAATTTTAGACGATTATTTTCTTCTTATAAATTTTGACCAATCACTGATAATAATTCGTATGTCTAATTTAATTTTTAAGTCGAAAAATTGCCTGACATAACTGTCAGTAGTTTTTCTGAAAGAAAAATCGGAAAAACATCATTCAAGTTTGATAAGTTATCTTCTAAAAACAAATTTGATGGTTTCTGTGTACCGTTACTAACAACAAAGATACCAAACGACGCTTACGAAGTAAGTTATGTTTTAACTAAAACTCAAAATTTTTCCGTACGGGGAGTGATCAACAAATAAAATAAGCACTTCCAATTTATTCTGTCGTAATTCACTTTAACAAATGAACTAAATATGGAACAATTGGTATAACACACTGGTTGCGTTCAATGGCTACCGTAATTCTGGCTTGTGAGACAAAGAGTTCGGTTCTTCTTCATAATCCCTTTAAATATTGTAACGCCACTCCAACAGAGGATTATTTATAATATTCCGGGGCCAAAATAGAGGTATTTGTGGCTCTCCGCATCATCGAAATGTTATTTCTCATTCAGCAATATCTCTGTTCACCTCTATCTCCAATCCCGCAAGTCTCGTATTCTTTTCCTAACCGAAACCCAAATAAGCCGTAAAAATGCAACCAATCACCTTTTCTTTCCTGGCTATGTTACTTCTTCCATCATTCCTCCTGAACGCTTACTTTCGTTATTATGTACAAGACTTCCGAAATTTGAATCGAACGGATTCGATATCCTGTGGCGCAAACTAGCGCTCAGTACTTCCTCTAAATTTATTTGTTGTATCTATCGCTCTCTCTCTCTCTCAGATAATCACTTCAACGAGCTGTTCGACTTTCTTTCTGCTATAGTGGATTTCCTGATCTCTGAATTCCCTCCCTCTGAAATCAGTATCATTGGCGATATTCATAATAATAGTCAAACCAATCTTATCAGAGAACCTACTTACTTCCCACGCATCGTCACATGCACGCAGACAAAATCCATTAGACCTCTTTCTCACAACTCACTCAGAACCTTATCAGTCTCTCATTTCCTGTCCTCTGGGTTCCTTTGACCACGGTCTAATTATTTCAACAATTCTACAACAGGAAGTTGTAGAATTCCATGCCACCTCGTACTGTTTTGCACTATAATTGCGCTGATTGGCATAGATTGCAGAATTTCTACTCTTTCTTCCTTCTCTTGGAATGATGTTTGTTTCTCTACCAACCTTATGAATTTTTTTCAGTAATGGCGGATGTAATCGAATTAGGTATAGAAACCTTTATATCATATTCTATTAAGACTTTAAAAACCTTCCAACAACAGATTTTGGTTTTCAAAATCCTGCCTTAATGCCAGATTAGAGAAAATCCGTACCCATAACAATTTCCTTAAGAACCCTACCTCAGAAAATCTACAGGCTCAAAACCAGGTACGAAATCATTATAATCCGATAATTCTCGACGCCAAAAATGGCTTCAATACACACCTAAAAGGGAAAGTTATTTCTTGCCAATATGGGAGCCAATCATTTTGGTCGCTTGCCAAAAATATTAACCAAAACTTCTGCAGAAGCTTCTTTCCATTACTAATTTTTGGTGATGAAATCGTCACCACGTCTAAAGCAAAAGCTGAGCTTTTTGCAAAACACTTCGCTGCAAATTCTACTTTTCTCTTCTCTTTACTTGCCCCTTCCATCAATACCAGGTTTGCCATACAATATGCACAAAAACAATTGTATGAAACTTAGGATTTTTATTAGGGGTTAAAAAAGATCCATTTCATAGACATATTTTTTTATTAATAAATACTCGTTAAGCTCTTGGACCTACCTATATATATATAAGGAAAATATATAGCGCGGTTAGAACTAGTATATAGCAGAAAATGGATTAGTTGGGATGACCGCTAAAGCAATGGAATTTGGCTAACCATAGACACGTGTTTCTGACTTAAGGTCTTCATCAGTACAGTCAACTAGTTGAAAGACGAGTACAACTAGTGCCAAAATGAATACACAAAACAATACCAGAGTCACCAACAGGAGCAAAACCGACATTTGTGATTACCAAGAGAACATCCGAAATCTTCGCCGGACTTGATACTCTATTTACCACGGAGCAGCATATAGCCACCTGTGGCGAAACTCATAACCCAAGAGTAGTAAATCAAAATAAGGAAAATATATAGCGCGGTTAGAACTAGTATATAGCAGAAAATGGATTAGTTGGGATGACCGCTAAAGCAATGGAATTTGGCTAACCACAGACACGTGTTTCTGACTTAAGGTCTTCATCAGTACAGTCAACTAGTTGAAAGACGAGTACAACTAGTGCCAAAATGAATACACAAAACAATACCAGAGTCACCAACAGGAGCAAAACCGACATTTGTGATTACCAAGAGAACATCCGAAATCTTCGCCGGACTTGATACTCTATTTACCACGGAGCAGCATATCACAAAGTAATAACGACGCTTTGGGAGATTGCGATTTGAATACTTCTCGCTTTAACGCTGAAGTGCCTCGGTAGTATTTTTTCTGCACAAAATTACATTCCACTTCTCTAAGAACAACTTTTATTACGTTTTCGACGGCGCACACTGGTTTCTTTTGATAAAAACTTGGAAAATATTCGAAAAAATAGATCAGCGAATTTAAAGGGATGACATGGAAATTTTTAAAGTAAACATCATGGTTGATAAGTTGGCCATGGACATATTCACATTTTTCAATTGTTGTTGTCACAGCAATACGTCAAACAGACAGTTCGTTGCGTGTTATTTCCTAGCTTTTTTAATCAACTAAATTTTTATAAAAATTACTATTATTTATTTGAGAATCTTGTGCGAGAACCTATAATTCTCAGTTATGGAAACACTTAGCATAGGAAAAAATCATTACTCTGTTTTCCTTTTATATTTTTGACCGCAAATAAAAACTGGCTGCATTTTTGTGCCACTTATTATTTTTTTATCAAAGTTTAAATATGTTTTTGTTTATGTTCCGCCTGTTTCCCATCTTTATGTTACTGATCTTTGGTATAATTAGGGCTATAAAAAGACGTAAATGTATATAGATGTTGCAACTTTTTGCGTATTTTTGAATAAGGTGTATTTTTCGACGCGGATCTTTGTGTAATGCAAAATAATTAAAAATTAATTATTTAACATGAACTGAGTTTAGGTTTTAGTTTCATTTACTGAAATTTCTTGAGAGGTTTTAAGTTATTATTTTAAACGAATACTTTAATATTTATTGTATTGTATCTCAGAACAATGCGCCGATCTAACTACAGAAATAATTTTAGGTATAGAAAAATGAAAAGAATCTAAGGATGCATTTTATTTATATTTTTGAAAAAATAATTAAAAAATAATATTTTTAAAAAACTTAAAGTTTAATATTGATTAAATATAAATGTAAGTATTATTTTTTAAAATTAGAATATATTTTCAAATTATATTTTCAATAATTCTTAAATGCTTTTTATTTTAGCATGAATCATAATAATCTGTAGTTAGATAGTTCATAAATGTTATGATAACAGATAAATGAAATGCTAAAATAGTTATACACTCTTTTTTTTAAATAATTTTATAAAAAAAATCATGTAAAGAAATTGAGATTAAACTAAAAAAACCTAATTGTTAGGCTTTTGCTTTATACTTCATAGTAAGGCATATGTTTTAAAGACAGGGATTTTATTTCTAGATTTGCAAGAAAACCGCATTCGTTTTTCGTACGGTGAGTTATTTCAAATATTCCAAAGCTTTCCAGAAAAAAATTTGGACGCAAAACTAAAAAAGTTACAGTCACACATTTTAATAGAAAAAGGATCTGACATATTTCCTGTAAGTGAAATGAAAAACTTGTCTCGGTTCGCCTCCAGTTTAAAATGTAAATGGCTTCAAGTTAGTCGAAATAAAACGGTATTTCTCAAAAAATATTCCAATTGGCTCAATCAAACCTTAACATTTACAAAAAAACAGGCAAATAAACAGTGTGTTGGACGACCGAAATCTAACTTTAATAGCAGTGGTGAGAGGTCAAAGAGACTAAAAACTTCCGATTTGCGGTGTAGTAAAACCGTAGAGGAACTGGCATACGCCACTCAAATGAAATTTAGAGAAGAGGGAAATGTAGACGCTTCAAAAATAATTAAAGAGATCACAAATATTGACACAAAAGCAAAAGAATATAGAAAAGCACTAGAGAACTCAAAAAAATCAGCGTTGAAATTAAGTAGCGATGAAGCTGTTTCGCTTATAATAGAAGCTAAATTAAGCAAAAAGCAATATCATTTAATTAGAGAACAAGCAAAAGAAAAAAATTGTGATATATATCCCTCTTATAAAAGGGTTCTTCAAGCCAAACAAGAATGCTACCCAGCAGAAGTTGTTGTGAAATCGGATATCGAGGCAGAAGTGTCATTGCAGGCATTATTAGATCACACCAGTAAACGGTTATTAACTCTCCAACAAGAAGTTCTTCGTTCGTTAGATATTAAGAGCGTCGAAATACAGTTATATTTAGTGTGTAAGTGGGGGTGTGATGGTTCATCCGGACAATCGGAATACAAGCAAAAATTTGAATCTGCAAACTTTTCAGATGCTAGTGTGTTTCTAATTTCTTTAGTTCCTATAAGGCTTTTCACAAAATATAACCAAAAAGAAATTATAATTTGGCAAAATTTAGGAACATCATCACCTCAATTTGGTCGCCCAATAAAATTGCTATTTAAAAAAGAAACCACTGAATTAACGATACAAGAAAAAAATTACATTGATTTACAAATTCAAACTCTTTCTCTATTTCACTATCATTTAAACAATAAAACTTATATAGTAAATTTTGAAATGCATTTTACCATGATCGATCTAAAAGTAGCAAATTCTTTAACAGCAAATAAATCTTCTCAAACATGTTATCTTTGCGGGGCATCTTCCAAAGATTTTAATAATATAAGTCAAGTTATTACTAGACCTCTTGTTGTCAGTCATTTAGCATATGGGCTATCTACTTTACATGCCTGGATTCGGTTCTTTGAGTGCCTATTGCATGTAGCTTACAAAATTAGTATTCAAAAGTGGCAGGCAAGAAGTCCAGAAGACAAGCAACTAGTGGCTGATGCAAAAAAAGGAATCCAGGAATCGTTGCATTTAAATTTAGGTCTCATTGTTGATAAGCCTAAGCCAGGCTTTGGCAGTTCAAATGATGGCAACACTGCGCGAAGGTTTTTTGAAAACTCGGAAATTGTTTCGAAAATTACTAAAGTTGACTTAGGTTTATTAAAAAAATTTCATGTTATATTACAAGTCTTATCATCAGGTTATGAAGTACATGCTGAAAAATTTAACAGCTATTGTCTTGAAACTGCCCACATATTTGTACGCTTGTATCCATGGTACCCAATGCCTGCCACCTTGCATAAGGTACTAATTCATGGGTCAAAAATAATCCAGCATTTCCTAGTTCCTATAGGTCAACTATTTGAAGAAGCACAGGAGGCAAGAAACAAGGATATAAAGAAGTTCCGACAACAATTTTCAAGAAAACCTTCAAGGAAAGATAGTTTAAATGACATCTTTAATCGTCTCCTTGCTTCTTCAGATCCTTATATTTCTAGTTTGCGAAAATTGCCCTGCAAAGGTAACAAAATTTTTTCTGCTGAAGCTGTGGAATTATTTACTTCACCTAAAATTAATAAGGAAGATATATCTGACAGTTTAGATTCAGAATAAATTTTTAATAAAATCGTATTTATTTATTTTTTTATTTATAAAACCATTCTTTCTAAATCTTATATTTCTACGAGCCCTAACAACTACATTGACCATTTTGGAATACAAGGAATAGTATATTCGACTTCGGCATGGGAAATGTGTCATTTCTGCCAAGAGATAAAGTTTTTCGAGACGCGTTAGTGTCGAGATAAACTTTAATTCGAGACAGAAATGAAAATTTCCATCGATGATTAAAGTTAGTAATGTCAACATAACATAGGTACAGGGTTATCCAACGAGGACTAGACAGACCGATTTTTTGACTTTACCTGTACGCATAAAAAAATCGAAAATAGCCATCTTATGTATTTGCCTCCGTAGAATCCAAAAATGGCCCCGTAAATTTTTTTGAACCAAAAACAAAAGACGTAAATCTTTTGTTTTTGGATTAAGTTTTTTTGTAATGGAACACCCTGTATATTATTATATATTAGATAAGATCTTTTCATCGTGATATACTAAGGTTTGCACATCTATCTTGAAAAACAGCCGAATAAATGAGCAAAAACCTTTCCATAGGAAGCAGTGTGTTAGAAAGAGAATATTTTATTAATTCCCGTATCAAAGGTATCCACGTAAAATCAATTCTCTCTCTTACACATTTCTTGTGGAATGGTTTTTGCTCATTTATTCGTCTATTTTTCAAGATAGATATACAAACCATATATTTATATTCAGTATAAAAAGTTTTTTTAAAATGTCTAGTAATATACAGGGTGTTCTATTTAAAAAGACTTCATCTATGCCGTAAGTCTTTGTTTATGTTTTTAAAAAAAAAATTGTGTCATTTTCTGGTTCTACGAAGCCAAATACATAAAATGGCTATTTTGGATTTTTTAAAAATGTACAGGTAAAGTGAAAAAGTCGGCCTGTCTAGTCCTCGTTGGATGACCCTGTACATGGTTTTTATATTTTTATAAATGATCAACGATTCTTTGATTTTTTAAATCATAGCTACGGTGAACATTATTTACACATAAATTTCGAATCAGTCAAATATATCGTTGTTAGGGCACGTACCTATTATATTTGTTGGTTTCTCAAATGCGATCGTCATACATTTAAAGGTACAAAAATTCTCAAGTAGCTAGTCTAGTATTTGGTTTCTTGTGTGGGTAATTCAAAACCTATTAGTTAAGGAATTCTAATTTTATAGGATAATTTTGACAGCTTTTAAAATGTAAATATATGCAAAATCACAAGAGATCACGATTACGGTGACACCAAGCGCTTTCTTATGGAATTTACCACTGGTGTCATTGTGACGAAATCGTCATCTTTTGTGATTTTGACTATATTTAGTTTTGTTATTCTAATATAATTAGTTAGGTTTTAGTATTGGTTTTTCTTATGTGGGTAAGAGCCTATAGGTAACATAGTAACTATAACAAAATTTCAATATTTAATTATGTTTTTCTAGTATAATAAGTACAGCCCTCTTACACAATAAATATAACTGTTTTTCTTATGTGGGTAATTTATAAGAGCCTATATCTAGCGTTATTTTAGCAGAATATTAAAATGTAAATATTTAATTATTTAATTCTACTGTAATAAGTTGCTTTTCCAATGGAATAGAACAGGATTTGATATAATACATAAAAGATTAAATATTTTTAAAGAAAAAAATATATTTTTTGTAGTGACCAGAATGTAATAATTTTACAGGGTGTCCGAGATAAGAAGGACCACCCTCTAATCTAGTAAACCATAGGAGAATGTGATATTTATTTTCCTCTACCTTCAACCGTTTTGCCACCAAAATAAGTCAAAGTGCTAAAACTGATGATTTTCAATTGTTTGTAGTTGAAAAACAGTTGAAGTTCGGTAAAGGGTATGCTACATCAAATATGCTTAGAATTTTACGTAGAATCCGAAAATTATAAAAAAATAGGGTATTATATTTAAAATAACAAAGTTGACAGTTGGAGCACTTTTGTGACACACCCGGTACATATACAAATATAATATTTTAAAAGTTTAATTAATTTCAAGCAACTTTCGTATTTAACTTTCTTCTCCATCTCTTATGGTTTTCTAGATAAGGGAATGGTCCTTCTTATTTTGGACACCCTGTACATGTAATGACCATATAATTAGAATATACGAATATTATTAAGTCATAAATAAACATTTTTAATTTTTTTAATAACAGATTTTTAATAATAGTACATAAAATAATTTTTTCCGTGTTTTTTCAAAATGAAACCAGTGGGCGGCGAAAAGAATGAAGTAGACATATACAGGGTGTTCAATTAAAAAAATATACTTTTTTCCAAATATCTCGAGAACCATACATTCTATTGTTTTTCTGCTTTGACTATCGTAATCAGCAGGAAAAAATACAAAACGTTCTTAATTTAACCGACATCGTAGCTCTCATAACAAAAAAGTTAGCAATGGTGCCAACTTAACTTTGAACACCCTGTATATATGTATGAACTAGGCGTTTATATTTATACCAGGAAATCTTATTTTCTTGGGTCTAGGTTAATAATAACGCACAATTTTTCACATCAAGTCAACGTTTCGCTCATAGTGTTGAGCTTTTTCAAGACTCTATTTCTAAAATTTTTTTCCCATTAAAAAAAAATACGGGAAATTAATCACAAAGACGCAAACATTATCATACATACTGCAAACATTAAAAGGTTTAAAAACTATAAAATTTTTATATTAATAATATTAAATGTAAAACATATTTTTTCTTTATTTTTAATTTTTTTATATATTTATATTTTTCACCTTAGTGATAATTTAATAATATCAGCTATGGTACATTTGGCAAATAAAATATTTAGTTGTATTACATTAAAAAACACACATATTTAAGGACACAAACTTAAAACACCTACCGTACCTTGAAATTACGATAATCCCTATCTTGTTCCAAAATCTCGGTTGCAATGAAATTGAACTAGTGTTTTGTTGTTTGTTCATGCTTGTTAAGGGCAGTAGTGTTGTCATTGCGATATATTTTTTAGAGCAATTCAAACACGGAATTGAATAAACTAAGTTTGATTTCTTTTTTTGTGGTACTCTGGTTCTTTCTTTTTATTATAATATAGATAAGTTCTTTGTTTAAGAATTCTTAGAATATTTATTTTCTGGATAATGGTTATCTATTAACGTTTCCAGAGTTTCTGGTCGGTATTCTGGGGAGGTCAGTGCGATTGCGCGGTCCGTTAATCCTATTACCACACTATTTTTTGATCATTTGAATGGTTGGAATTAAAATTTAGATATCGACACGACCATGTCTTTTTGGTATACCATTTGGTTTTTAAGTTTCTATGTGCTAAATTTCTAATTGACGTTAAATCTAAAAAATTAAGTTTAATATTTTCTTCAATATCCATTGTAAATTGTAATTTAGGGTGGAAATTTTTAAAAGCATTTAGTAATATATTTATTTGGTCTTCTGGAGTAGCAGTTAAACAATAAACCTTTTGAAAAAAATTATATTTAAATCCAGATTCTCCGTAACATTTTCTTCCAGATGCTCCATTACAAGTTGTGCTATTGTAAAAGAAATTGGAGAACCATAAGAAAATAATTGTTATTTAATGTGATATTTACAGCCTCTATAAAATTGTTTAACTCAAGTGATTATTTGAGGAATTAATTCGTTTGGAATATTGGTATATAACGAAACGGTATATATATATATATATATATATATATATATATATATATATATATATATTTAGTTTAATTCATGTACATACTGTATACATAATCTTATGGTACCATAAGATATTCACGTATAAACTGCACCTAAATGCAAGAAGCATCTGTATGTGCGTAAGTACTCAAATGTGTATTAGTTTCAACTTAGTGATATAGATATTACCTAGAAAACAAAAAAGAGAAAAGAAAAAAGACAAAAACAGAACAATATAAGTTATTTACATTTTCTTCTCATTTTTTTTTATCTCAAAAACAGTTGACTTTAGGGATAGGGTATGCTCATCAGAATTTCATATAGATTCTTAAAATGAAATATATATATATATATATATATATATATATATATATATATATATATTGTTGATTTTTACTCTTTCACGGATGGAAAAATACATTTCCCGTGGTATGATTTTTTGTTGAATTTCGGGGTTTATTGGTGAACTTTTTATTTTATTTTTAGTTGTTTTTTCTAGTTACGTTGTCGGGTCCCTTGGAACAGGCCTATAACAATTGTCTTGTAGGATATCCTGCATTTTTTGTACGTAATCTTGAGTATTCATAACCACAGTTGCGTTTCCTTTATCTGCTGGAAGGATTGCGATGTCTTTATTTTTTCGAAGGTTTATTAGGGCCCTTTGTTCAGTGCATTTAGGTTTTGTTTTGGTGTTTTGCTTGATCTTAAAATTCTTGCCACCTCTTGTCGAAGTCGAGCAGATGTCCTAAACTCTATGGTTTACCAAAAATACACAAACCAGGGGCGCCTATCAGACCTATTGTTAGTGCTGTTAATTCGCCGCTACAAAAACTGGAGAAATACCTTTCTGAAATTATGCAACCAACTGTAGAAAACGCTGATTCATTCGTAAAAAACTCGGACCATTTCACTCGAATTATACGAGATATCGTCCTTGAAAAAAACGATATCATAGCAAGCCTGATGTCAAATCGTTATATCCCAGTATTCCCATCGACGAAGCATTGGACAAGATTACGAAAACGCTTGATTCATTCGTAAAAAACTCGGACCATTTCACTCGAATTATACGAGATATCGTCCTTGAAAAAAACGATATCATAGCAAGCCTGATGTCAAATCGTTATATCCCAGTATTCCCATCGACGAAGCATTGGACAAGATTACTATGAACGAGGATTTCCAGGCACATATAATAGAACTCTCGGAGCATTGCCTCAAAAATACTTATTTTTCTTTCAACGGGCAAATGTATAAACAAATGGATGGTGCTCCAATGGGGTCCTCGCTATCACAAGTAGTCGCTAATTTATTTATGATATACTTCGAGAAAGAAGCTCTTGAGAAAGCAAATTATGGATTCGTTATGTGGATGACATATTTATTATATGGCAACATGGTCATGCAGAGCTCGAAAAATTTCTGACTCACGTAAATTCAATCCACCCCAGAGTGTAATTTACTCTAGAGTTAGAGGAAAACAACAAACTACCATTTTTAGATGTTTTGGTGACAAAACTGCATAACGGACATTTCGAATAAATCGCACTGCAAAATCACATCATCACCAGCACACATTCAAGCTGTGGCAAATACTCTAATATCTAGATCCATGCGACTAACTGAAACACAGACGAGACAAAACGAACTTAAGGTAATATCTAGTGCTTTAAAGAAAAATGGCTACACAAATCGCACCATAGAGAAAGCTATTAATGCACAGGTTTCCCGAACAACGAACAACAAAAAATATGAACCGGGAAAGCAACGAGTAGTCTTACCATATGTAAAAGGCACAACAGACAGAATCGGAAGAATTCTGAGGAAACACAACATACAAACAATACATAAGCCACAAACAACTATAGGTAAACTACTCGGAAACCCAAAAGATAAAATCAAACTGGAAAACCACGGAGTGTACAGTATTCCGTGCTAGGACTGTGAAAAGTTGTACGTAGGGCAAACTAACAGGCGAATATCAGCAAGAGTGGAAGAGCATAAACTCAGCATCAGAAATAAACAAACAACCTCAGCTTTATTCCTACATCATCAGGAAACCGGCCATAAAATAAATTTCGATGGGTGTAGGGAGATTGCCAATATAGAACATTATAAGACCAGAATAATCCGAGAAGCCATAGAAATTGAAAAACAAGGTGTGATTTGAATAAAAGGGACGAATCATTAAAACTACCAACAGTATGGAAGACAATAATTGACAAATCTAAAATCGCAAAAACTCAAGCGCAATTAGCGCAACAACAACAGCACCATCCGGAAAACATAAATAACGACCAACGCCTGCGTAAATATAACCTTCGGCCCCGAGTGGGGGTATAAAAGGAAGCGTCGCAGTCACCAACACTTCAGTCTCTATTCGGACGCGAGAAAGAAAGCTTCGAAAATGCCAAATGTGATTTTGGCGAAACGTCAGCAAAACTGTTCTTTTCAGAACGAAAGTAGTGAACGGATGTACACCCGGAATGAAAACACATTATATATATATATATATATATACATACATACATACATACATACATACATACATACATACATACACACATACATACATAGATATATACAAAAACAAGCATGCGCAAACCAAATAACTGAATCCTTAGATGCATTGGAGGGTTGATTTGTGGATAACAACCTTCTCCTCAATGTGTCTGAATCAAGAGGTTTCTTTTTTGGGAGTAAGATTAGATCAATGGGTAAATTGGAAGCCCCATGTTAAATAGCTTGCAGCAGGGGTCAGTAAATATGGCTATGCTTTTCGAGTTATTCACAATAACCTTTGAGTGACAAGCATCTCTAACTGCATATCATGCATATGTCAGATCTCATATTATCTATGGTTTAATATTTTGGGGAAATTTTGTTGAATCAGATCGAATATTTTTATTATGTTGATGTCGGGACAGCTGCAGTGAGGTATTCCGGGAAACTGGTATACTTACCTTGTACAATCTCTATATTCTCGAGTGTGTTAAGTTTATAATTAATAACTTTTCCATTTTCTTAAAGATGCGATAACATTCTTATGATACAAGATTTAAAACAAACTTCGGGTCCGAAAAACCAAATTTTACATTTGTACAAAGAAATGTTGTATTTATTATAATTAAGGTCTGAAATATGCTCCCTCTACCTTTGGGCAACAGCCATTTAGTAAGGTTTTACATAAGCTTAAAGCATTTTTAAAGGAGAGAGCATACTACAGTCTGAGAGAATTTTTTGGGGAAAGTAATACTATAAATGAGGCACTGCATTAAATATAAACTTGTTCCTTTATAGACAAGTTTTATTATAATTTTATTGTCTTAAAGTTAATTTAGCTGTACTTATTTTTAGTTTAAAGACTTATTGTGACATGATCCATACCCCAATTGGGGTCTTAACCTAAGTATTACCTTGTAATATATTAAAGGATTGTATAAAGAATTATCTAACTTATAATCGTTATTTCGATGTTACTTATAACATAAATAATTACTTTAATCAAACTAACATTTTTATGTAATTTTACTTCGTAAATCGTTTCAGTTTCGAAAATTAAGCGAACGGTGACGGACCAAGAGCAAAGGAATGGAGGGTAAGTCACGTGTCGGCAGCTGCCGATCTCGAATCAAGGTCAAAGGGCATCAAACAGTCCCGCGACCGACCGTCTGGCGAGACACCTGGTGCTCTTACTCAATGGCCCACTTTTCTTAACTGAAATTAACATCTCCTAAGTCCTAATGAGACGGTCTGAATGCGACCCTAAAATGTCGTAGCCGGAATAAAAAAACTGCTTTTGCGTTGAAAGATATTTTTTTTTGTACTATTAGTGTAGAAATTATACATACATTTAAAAAAAATCCAGTGCCCCTTTCTTTAAGTGTGTGTGCTCTAAGCATAGTACTTTTCTAGTTTCATAAAGGAGAAAATTTAAAGTTGTTTTGCAAATAACAAAGTACAGTACTTAGTACTACTCTTACAAGATCATTTCAATTAAGGAACACATGAGGAATAAAGTACTTAAAGTTTTTAGAACATATTCTCAAAATATTTAGGTTCTGTAACATTTACGAATGGCCACCATTTTGGGTAATTTCAATACCTCTATACAGGGTGTCCGGAAATTCCGTTCCAATATTTGGAGAGTTTATTTTACATATGGAAATGTTAGCTCTGAACAAGGGGTCGGAAATAGTTCGTTTTTAAGATACAGGGTTTAAAACTATTTTTTGGGTTTTTCGCTACAATATGAATACAAAAACAAGACAGTTACCTGATGAGTTCAATAGGTAGTCTTAAGGTCTAAGTCCACTATGAAGGTACCCGATGAACACTGAAAAATAACTATTTTCTGGACGTTTGGGGGAAAAGTCTACTCCCGTTTTCAGCAAATCGAAAAATAAAAAACTAAAAGCAGAATATTTCTTGTGTTTAGTATCAGAAATATAATCAGAATGTCTAATCTCTGCCAGAATGTCAATGAATGTTTAATATTTTGGGGAAATTTTGTTGAATCAGATCGAATATTTTTATTATGATGTCGAGACAGTTGCAGGGAGGTATTTCGGGAAACTGGTACATTTACCTTGTACAACCTCTATATTATCGAATGTGTTTAATTAATAACTTTTCTATTTTTCTTACATATTGTATTTAACATAATTAAGGTCTGGAAATTACTTCCCCTACCTTTGAGGCAACAGTCATCTGGTAAGGTTTTACATAATCTTAAAGCATTTTTAAAGGACAGAGCATACAGTATTTAAAAAGAAAAACTTAAAACTTTTTTGCACATCAAAATGAATAATTAAAAACTCAATCAACAAATCAAAACCCATGTGGCAAGTTATAAAAACACTACAAAATAAAAATCATTCTTATAAGGAACTGAAAATAATGGAAGATGGCGAAGTAGTTCCAGAGAAAGTAGTTGTAAGTAATTTTAATAATCATTTTACCCATGTACCCCATATTAATAGTATTGAATAGGCATTTGTTTATAACTGTGTGCCACTTATTTGTATAAATACATTTTTTCTGTCACCCATATGTAAACAAGGTGAAGGTACTGGAACACTATGAAGGTACTGGAGGAACACTGAAAAATATCTATTTTCTGGACGTTTCGGGGAAAGTATACCCCCCGTTTTCACCAACTCTAAAAATAAAAAACTAAAAGCAGAATATTTATGTTTAGTATCAGAAATATAACCAGAATGGCTAATCTCTGCCAAAATGTCAATTTAAAGGTGTTACTTTTAATTGTTAATAAGGTGAGAAAATATGTGTACCTAGAGCATGTTCATTTTAATTTATTGTATTTTGAGTATTTAGCAAATTTAACCATGTGTTAAAATTAAACTAACGGAACAAGATGGTACACAATTATCTTTATTTAACAATATTAAGTCACATTCTTTTATTTTACGTTTTTTGGAACATGGTTCTTTTGCTAAAATACTAGAAACATTCCAATCAATTTTATGATTGTTTTCTAGTGCATCTTGAACAATGTTTGATTTTCTGAAATTCCCTGTGTTTTATGAATGTTTGGTGTTCTTAAATTATTTTGGCTAATGGTCTAGAGGTTTCACCTATGTAAACATTATTGCATTGACACGGAATTTTATAAATAACATTTTTTGTATTTTCTTGTTAATTGCTAGGTTTTGTTTTTGTAAGTTTGCTTCTAAACGTATTTTGTGTCTTAAAGATCGTTCTTGTGTTAAAAGGTTTACCTATTCGTTTTATTTTATCTAATAAGTTAGATATGTATAGTATAAAGAGGTTTGTAATTGGTCTATTTTAGATTTGTTTGACCTTTGGATTCTCGAATTCATCAAAACATTTTTCAATGAAATCATTAGGATAATTGTTTTGTTCATAGATACAAAAAAATGACATCAATGTATCTCCACCAAACAAGTAGCTTATAATCGTAATTTTTAATATAATTTAATTCAAACTTTTTAAAAATATAACTCAATAAAGGAGATAAAGGTGACACCTCATAGCCACGCCAAAATTTTGTTGGTAATATTCGTCTTTATATTGAAAATAAGCGGTTTTTACACAAAAAGTTAATGATTCTAGAATAGTATTAATGTTTAATGATGTATGTTCACTAAGATTTTTATCATTTTCAAGTTTATTTCTTACTATGTTAAAAGTTTTATCTACAGGTACACAATTTACCAGTGTACTATTTATATTTATTTGAATATTAGACAATTTCTCTAGGAAGTGTTGTGGATTTTTTATACAGTGTCCAAGATAAGGATGCACAGCATGGGGATCTTGGAAACGGTAAAAGATATAGTGTCGGTTAAAGACAAAAGTTGCGTATTTTGATGACCAACAAAATCCCGTTTTACAAATTTGAAAAATCTAAGCCGTTCCGGAAATATCCGAGAAAAACCGAAATATTGCGATTTCGTTTTAATTTTTTTTAAGCTATTTGAAAAGATATGAAAAAACAGAAAACATTTTTTCATTCTCACTTTTTAAACTGTACAAGGTGACGTTAACAAATTTTTATTACAACGTTTCGTTTCAATAGAACCATTACATTACAAGTAGGTAAGTTTCTAAGAATTGCTTCCCTTTCTTAAAATTTCACCGCACGCCCCTGGTCAAAAGAAATGTTTCATAACGAAAGATGTTCGTGGTAAAGGAAATTTACCGACTTTTTTGATGTGCCTGGTACATTTCTAGATATATTTAATTTGGCATAAGATAAACTTTAATTAATGCCTATAAAATGGTCATAATAGATTTTAGAAATTTATACAAGTGTTATTGTTTCGGGGTCACGACCACTTTGACTTCCCCAACAAAAACTTCACCGTTTTGATATAATTTAACAAAATGGACATTTATAATGCTTTTTGGTTTGTAATTTAAATAAAACTTGATGCCAAAAACCATTAAAAATGTTCATGTTTTTATACCTGAAGTATGCTGTAGGGCTGAGAGTTTCGTCTACGTTGGAACCCGCTGGAGATAAATTAAGGTTGGAAAAAGCTTTCGAAAGATTCTAGCCGCCATTTTGAAATTTTCAGTCACGTCAATGTCGTTTATGAAACTGGAAAATGTGAGCGTAAGTTGCTCTAAGGAACGATGTTTTTAGATAAATGAATCAAATGTTTATAACACTTAACAAATAATAAATACGTCCTATAATGAACTGTCACAAGTTAATAAAGAGGCAGGCACATACGGAAAACATTTTAAAATACTTTCGCTCACTTGACACCGATAAATCAAGGGGTGTCTTGTCAAAATAAACACTTTAAACCCCTCGAAACACTCCGACGTTTTCCTGTGTGGTTCGGTTATTAAAACCACGTGTTTATGGATTTTCAATCACTCTAAATTAGTCTGTAGGGGCTGCTAGTACCACGCGTAGCATTCTTTCTTGACAAATTTAAGCGGTGCAGTTATCGTGCTGGTTGTCTATGATTAATACAAATAAATAAATTTTAGTTAAATTAATCTATGTATTAATTATAATTTTAAAACTTTAAAACAGATAGGACCTAACCTTACAGTAAGAATAAAAATAGAGTTCATTATTTACATATTTAGCCACTGCCAAGATTACCTCACAGTATAAGGTCGATCGTACGACGATGCCAAGCCTAGCCTGGAACACCAATGTTTATACCAATTTATATTACGGTGAATATGTTTGAACATAATGCAATAAAATTTGCATACAAAGAATAGTAATGTATTTCCATTATTAGTTTCTAAACAGTATAAAGAAATTACTTTTATTGTAAAATAGTAAAATAAAAACTAAAATACTTAAAGTCTCAGATCATATTTCACCAGTAACGAGTTTTAGTTAGCTATGGCAAACACGATCGACAACTCCACGTATTAGACCACCCCACTGTAGTATTAGACCATCCCACTTTCATTGACAAGGGATCCTTATAATAAAAAACTATAATACTCTACAGTAAACATTGTTACAGGGTCACGTGACCGGCGTGGCTTAAAAACCAATAGCGGGTCGTGGAACTACAATAAATTTTAACATTAAAGAAATTAATTTGCTAAAAAATATTTTATTAGATACCAAGCTTTTCTTAGCGTCACTACTGCATGTGTTTTAATGTATTATTGTGTATTTGCTGATATTGTTCAAATCTTCTAATTATATGATGCCTTACTTCAAGAAGCAGCGTTCTGATGCCTTACTTCAAGAAGCAGGCGTGGTGACATTAGAAAAATACCGATTTTTTAAATATTTAATAAATAAGTTTTATTTACTTTATCTTGGCCATTGCGAAACTAGGAGCTTTAGTTGACTTAACTATGGTGCGGCAATGTGAGTTTGTAAAAAAATGGCCGTTTAAGTTTGAAATTTTCTTTTAATCACTAAGTAAACAGCAAGATTTCCTTTCCCAGGAGACATGTCTAATGGAAGATACCTTATTCACTTATTTTGAGAGAGAGAATTAAAATAATTATAGAATATATCTATACTATATTAAAATAGTCAAAGGGCGTCTCAGGCTCAAAAAAACATACTGCGGTTTCGAAAATCACTAGATTTTTTATGAAATCTGGGGAAATAATAAAATTTCGGATGATTTCGCGCCTATTTTTAATTTTCACTTGAGTTGGGCCAATTTTTTATATGTGTTGTCAGGTAAAGGAATTTAAATGGTGATTCTTTGGGTATTAAAATTAAAAATGTGTTCGTAAATATGTTTTAAACTGCTTAGAATTTAAGATTTAGGATATTGAAAATTTAAAAAAATCTTTTATTTTTTAAATTTTAGCTATTAACATGGAAAACAATATGACAACTGGCTATTCTATTCTTATCCTCTAGCGCTCGTTTTTTTACTTTCCTTGCAAGAGAAAAGTATTCTAGTTGCGAAAAAATATGTTTTCCCAGTTCCGTCGGTTAGTCTGTATGTGTGTCCGCAACAAAGCTCAAAAACTGCTTGCCCTATTTACTTCAAGTTTTGGTTAAAAATTAAACGTCATATGATGATGATGTAGTAACATTTTCGTAAAAATCCAATATGGCTGAACAAAATGGCGGTTTATTGAAATGTTCAAAAAATATTACTAAGAAACTGCTTATCCATTTTATCCTAATTTTGCAGTCAGGTGTGACATGACAATTAACTGATGAGTTTTACTACAAATCCAAAATGGGGTCCTAATAAAATGTTATAAAAATCAACAAAGTCAAAATTTTGCTCAAAAATCAAATATATAAATAAGGATGAACTGGTAAAAATGTTGAGACAAATTCAAAACGGGGGAACAAAACGGTGGCCTAATTAAAAGTAGGTACTTATCGGATTGATTGATTGATGACATCCCCTATTTGAATATTTATTAGTAAAAATGTATAAATTGCACACTTAATATCGATTTTTAATCAAATCTGTACAAATGTTAAAACTCCGCCGCCATGTTGGCATTACAATCTTGAATTTTTAAAATGTGGACAAAAATTCATCATTTGTAGTCTTAAATACCCGTCAATGCCGAATTTTAATTAAATTTGCAAACATTTTAAAATTAGTTTGCTATGTTGGTGCCGCTATTTTTAATTTTCAAATACATCTAGATACTGATATTTCAGCCGAATATGTACAAATGACAAAATTCGTTCGATATATTGGCGCCACCATTTTGATTTTTGTTGTACATTCTTAAATAATCCCCACAAATGTTAAAATCATCCGTCCGACCTGTGGACATTATCATTTTGGCACCGCTATTTTGCATAGGCACCAATTTTCAGTTTAATCTACACAAGTAACAAAATTCGTTGGCCGTATTGGCGCCGCCATTTTGGATTTCTAAACGTTGACTAAAAAAAATTCGGTTTTTTATATCCGAAAGTGTATACATGTCAAATTTGAAAATAATCGGTAAAGGAAGTGGTGAAAAATCCATTACACGATTTGAACCAGACATACAAACACACAATCAGACGAGTAGGAATCCAATAAAAGCGCGCTAAAAGCATTGATTATAGTTTAAAACTCTAACAATAGTATTCACTAAAGAGGTTTAAATTTAGACAAGGTCTGACTTGATAGTTACAGGTTTAAGATGACATTTTTAACAACTGAACAAATATTTTTTCTAAATGTCACAATTACAAAATGACAGTGACATAAGGGCAAACGTAACTAAAAACTAAAAAAGTTTATTAATTGAAATTTATAAATTTAATAAATGACCACGGAGTACCTCAGGGGAGTATTTTGGGACCCCTATTGTTTTTAATATGTATTAATGACATAGTGGAAGTTGTGGATTTGGTCGATATTTATTTGTTTGCAGATGATACCCTAATATATACTTACTCAAAAAACATTCAAGATTTAGTAGTTAGGATTAATAACGCTCTGAATAGTTTTTATAAATATACATGCGAAAATTTGCTAAAAGTTAACATGAGCAAAACAAAGTTTATGCTTTTTTCCACCGAAAAAGTTAAAAGAGAATTTATTGAAGGCAGCTACAAAATAAAAATGAGTAACTTTGTGTTAGAACGAGTTAAGAAAGTTAAGTATTTGGGGGTAATAATTGATGAAAAATTAACATTCCAGGAACATGCTAATATGGTAGTATCAAGGATCAGTTACAATATTAATTGTCTTTCACGTTGTGCATCACACTTCTCATTGTGGTCACGAAAAGTTATTTTTAACACCTTAGTTTTGCCACACTTTAATTACTGCTCAACAATTCTGTTTTTGTTAAATAAGAATGAAATTGATAAATTGCAAAAAATGCAAGGTGTAATAGATATACACCAATTAGATCAATGCTTGAGTGCTTACAGTGGCTGCCAGTGATCGAATACATACGGTTTAATGTTTTAGTCTTTATTTAAAAAAAAAATTGGTCATTCTCCACCTTATTTGACATGCAAAATAATTTATAACAGTGAAATACATTCGTACAATACCAGACAAATAAACATTTTTTTATAGCTCCAAAAAATAAAAAAAGTGGACAGAACACTATATTTTATCGAGGTTTGGATATGTTTAACAAATTGCCTGAGGTAATTAAACAATGCCAAACCATTTCAATGTTTAAATCGCAACTTAGGAATCACATGATACAGCAGTACAATCGGCCGGTTCTGTAATGATTTTTATATGTGTATGTTGGTTTTATGTATGAATAATTGTATTGATGGATATATTTCTATGAAAATTTGCAATAAATCTTCTTCTTGCTTCTCTTGCATTTTCTTGGCACTTGTAAAATAGCATAACAATCTGTAGTCTCTCGTCCAAAGAGTATTTCATTTCGATCAGAGTCAAATATATATTTTTTAGGTGAAGACTTCGACAATAATTAAAATAATGTCAATTTTTATTGACAAAGCATTCAAACGTCGTTTTACCTTGATCACCTATACCAACCTATTGTATATTTTAAACAGGTGAAGCTAAAATTTTAGTTTGTAAAACATTAAAATGTAATATAAACAGCTATCGCAAAATCAAATCTTTTAATCAGAACGGACATAAAAAAAATCACTCTTTCCAAAAATCGTATAAAAAACGATACATTCCATTTAAAAAACACCTGATGCATAACTCTTTTGTTTCTGGTTCAAATATTTTTTCGATGACATTTTTGGATTCTACAAGAAAAAATACATCGATTGGCTATTTTGAATTTTTCCAAAATACAAGGAAGGTCCTACCCCCTAAAATGTTTGTTGTTTTTTTTTGTAAAGCATCTTACTTAAAACTTTAATTTTAATTGGTTGTATTAATATTTGTTGTTTGTGTGTAATCTTTTCCAAAAAACGTTTTATTTGACATCATATAACTTAAATTAGTTAACATATATAACTTATTGACATGTAAAACTTAAATTGTTTGTAATAATAATTAATTATTGTGGTTATTAGTTCTTTGAGCTAAATAAATAAATAAATAAATTAATATATAAATAGCTAATTTCCTTTTAAACTTACCTAGCTTATTGGTTTGATTTTAATAATGAAGTAGGGAACGATTATTTCTTTGGTATTAGTAAAAATACCTATTTGCCTCATTAAGAAATAGGTAAGAATCCATCCTTTTGTCAAGGATAACGAAGCATGGCCCATTTCTTCATTTTCGTACATCAAATATTTCTACAGGTCGTTATTTGGTTTCGCCGTATTGAATTCATACCAATAAATTTTTTGTATCAGACGTAATTTTTGTGGAAAATTAAAGTTAATCGAGTAATTGGATTTTTTAGCGAGACCGGAACAGACCGACCGACAGTAATGGAAAAACATGAAGATCTGTAAAAACCAGGAACGATGATTTTTTCACGATTAATGATATTTCCTAATGCGGGTAGTGAAAACTCGCTCCGCCACTGGCATTCGTCAACAAATAGCCACGGCTTGAACATGGGCCATCCCCACTTCTTGTTTTATCGTAAACATCGAATGCGAAAAATAGGGGAACCATGTTGGCGCATACCCCTAATGTGATTTATGAATGAATTGTGATCTCTACTTTAGTTCTTACTTTAAGGACCCAACCTATTTTCAAAGTAAAATTTAGATTTTTTTTTATCTAAACTGCACTCCTGGACAATAAATTGCAGACAACCAAAATATTATAAAAATAATTTTGCAGATATCCTAAATAAAAATTATCTTAATGATTTTTCCCTAAATACACACTGTACAAGACGTTGTAATTATGTTACCAACGCAGTTTTACGTATTTTTACTTAAGTACAGTAAAAATAAACAAGTAATTGTAAAAGTACATTTCTAGAGGTAAAATTACATTTTGAATTTCCATCATATTTGCCTTAAAGTTCGAATATTGTACCCGTATTTTTAGGGTATTATTTTAGTATATTTTTGGAATATGAACTAAACAACAAAACAAAACTCATGGTTTTTCCTTTTCCACAGCAGTTTTTTTCTAGCTTAAATGTAATTTTACATATTATCGATGGCCAAATTTAATTTTAAATTTTTAAATTTTCCTCATAAAAACACTATCTTTTATATCAAGGAAAATTCAATTAAGTGACACGTTAAAATTCTCCTTCCTAGTGTATAATTAGGTTATTTATTGAGTGAAAATTCCAATCGAAATTTACTATAAAAATTATGTAAAAATACTAAAAATATTACTGAACGTTTTTATGGAATTTATATGAAAATACCGGCTTTCTCGCTCATTGCTTTATACGTTATTATGAGATTTGCAAAACTAAAAATATTACTTTACGTTTAAAAAAGTAAAAAATTAAAGTGTTATTAACAGCCACATAAACACTTTATGTCTGTGCATTTTTTAATGACGGTAATATTGATCGTTAATGGCGTTATAACTTAAAAGTTTCACTCTTATGGTAGAAGTAAAATTGTCCTCTGGCTCTACACTGACCATGTTCGTTTACTGAGCCATTGTGTGGTGGACCAAAGCCAAACAAGTTGTAGCGCAAAAAATGTAACATCTGCAAAGATTAGCATGCTTGGCAGTTACAGGCGCAATGAGATCCACACCTACAATGGCAATGGAGGTGCTGCTGTGCTTGCCGCCTCTTGATGTATTTCTGAGAGGCCAGGCTGAAAGAACAGCAATCAAGCTGCATGCTGAGGTTGACCTATGTTGTGGAAAAACTGGAGTTCGGAACATGTCCGAGTGATCCTGGAGGCTGTCGCATATATATATATATATATATATATATATATATATATATATATATATACGAGACAAAACGAACTTAAGGTAATATCTAGTGCTTTAAAGAAAAATGGCTACACAAATCGCACCATAGAAAAAGCTATTAATGCACGGGTTCCCAAACAACGAGCACAAAAATCATGAACCAGGAAAGCAACAAGTAGTCTTACCATATGTAAAAGGCACAACAGACAGAATCAGAAGAATTCTTAGGAAACACAACATACAAACAATACACAAGCCATAAACAACTATAGGTAAACTACTTGGAAACCCAAAAGATAAAATCAAACTGGAAAACCATGTAGTATACAGCATTCCGTGCCAGGACTGTGAAAAGTTGTACGTGGGGCAAACTAATAGCCGAATATCAGCAAGAGTGGAAGAGCATAAACTCAGCATCAGAAACAAACAAACAACCTCAGCTTTATTCCTGCATCATCAGGAAACCGGCTATAAAATAAATTTCGATGGGTGTAGGGAGATTGCCAATATAGAACATTAAAAGACCAGAATAATCCGAGAAGCCATAGAAATTGAAAAACAAGGTGATTTGAATAAAAGGGACGAATCATTAAAATTACCAACAGTATGGAAGACAATAATCGACATATCTAAAATTGCAAAAACTTAAACGCAAATAGCGCAACAACAACAGCGCCATCCGTAAAACATAAATAACGACCAACGGCCTCGCAGATATATTCTTCGGCCCCGGGTGGGGGTATAAAAGGAAGCGTCGCAGTCACCAACACTTGTGTCTCTATTCGGACGCGCGAAAGAAAGCTTCGAAAATGCCAAATGTGATTTTGGCGAAACGTCAGCAAAACTGTTCTTTTCTCAGAACGACAGTAGTGAACGGATGTACTTCCGGAATAAAAACATATATATATATATATATATATATATATATATATATATATATATATACATACATACGACGACAAGGCTGCCGAACTCGTTCTTTGCTACTGTCCAACTCTTGTAAATACTAGAGAGTCCAGTATAATAATAGGATGGCCCAAGTCGCTCCTCCATATCTCTATCTATCATATGGTAGAAGTTAGTGCTAAAAAAAATTGTATTTTATGTTTGGTGTCAGATTCTACATTTGTTACAAACTTAAATAAAAAACGTGTTAAATGGACAGCTCGTAAATAAGGATGTCTTTGAAACAAATAGAAAAGAACACGCTATTAACAAAAAAGTATAGGCGAAAAGTGCACACTTTGTTTTTAAAAAATATATTATATTGTATAAAATTAATACAAAAACAGTGGATAACTAAAATTATTTATACCAAGCCTTTTTCTGGAAATCTTATAAAAAGCCCTCAGACACTAATCGTATATAATTATAAAATAGTTAGGAGTTACATTTGCAAAAACTTATTAAACTATTTAATTTGGTAAATATTATGTATTATTTCTAAAAAAGGTTGGGACTTAGAATTTTACAAAATAAATAACATAGAGGCCAATACGTTCTAGTTTTTACAATAAAACGAGCACTATAACACTTCAAACCTAAAATAACCTCGAACCACACCAAACGATTAGAAACGATTAACGAATAATAAAAGTGAAAATGTGTGGTTAGATGTTAAAATTCTTTCTTCTTTTATTTTTCCCTCAGTGTTTATAAGCGTTACCTGCAACGACTAGTAAAACTGCGATAATTAATGAAATGATACCAACCTTATAGTTAAATAGAATTCGTATAGCACCCTTTAAATCGTCCAATGTAGACGTTTATAGTGGGAAGAGGGCAGGCAAAATAAAACCACTATGGTAATTTATATCCCAACGTGTCGTGGTCAATTACCACTTTCTCAAGGGCCTATAATAAAGAAAAAGAAGAAGACACATTACATTTGGTCGTACTAAGATAAACCGACAGTCTTCCGGTTCGTCTCGTCGAATGCAGACCTCTGTGTTGTTAACATAAGTGGTGCCACGTGTTCGGTTTTGCTGCTTTATTTCGGGGGGAAACGGGAGACTCAACCGCTCAGGTGGAAACTTACGACCCCGCTAGAAAGGGAGCATACGCTGTGAACGTGTGAGGCCTAGTTGTTCCTGCATTCTATCCCGTTCGTCTGCCGCAGTTCTACATAGAATATTAGCGTAACGGCCGCTACGTGGCGGGAGTGGGAGGGGTAAGGGGATAGCTTGAAAGAAAGGGTCATCTCGTGATATCAGTAGTACTCTCAAGGGGCACCTAGTGGAAGCCTAGATGCATTTCAAAAATTTAAAGAGGAATTATTAAAGTATTTGAAAGATTCGGGGTATTCGGGAGCCTAGAGCTCGCCATCCGGATATCCTACCGATAACGCCTCCAAACTGGACCAAGGTGCAGGGTCGACTTCGAGGGTCGCCGATTTAACGACTCTGAGCCCCGGACGGAGGGCAATCTGGCGACTGCCTCGTAGCAAAGCCAATAAGTCCTGTTATGTAACAGGCTAAACAGGAATGAAGAAGAAGAAGAAGATAAACCGATCTAACTTGAAACGTCAAAAATTGTACTTAACCCTATTTAAAAAATGACGAAGAACAATAAATTGAACACTTTGAGACAAGAATAAAAAACAATGTTTAACTTACCAATACCACACGCGGTCTGGATGCCTTTATAAATCATTTTAGTGTACGTAAATTTATATAGCTTCATGAGATGACTGCAAAATCTTACCAAATACATCCTTTTTGTGTTTTTTGAGTTATTTTTATTAACTATGTTTTATTTCCGACTGATATAGGAAACTATATTAAGTTAGATATTAAATTATTAGGGGTTTATCGCAAATAGTGGAACTACATCAAGACCGCGTAGTATGGCATATAGAAAGTATACGTGGTTGATTTTGAAATTTTTTACTTCAGAATCATCTTCAACAACCTTGCAAATCTATAGTAAAGAAGTGGAGTGGTTCATTTGAGTAATTTAAAAACAAGGTAGATAAACTAAAATAAATGCCCAATAGCGGTAAAGGGGGGGGGGGGTGATATTTCAATTTCAGCTTTACAATCATGTTCCGCAACCTTGAAAACCCCCCAAGTAGAAAATTTGGAGTGATTTGGATGGAAATTTAAGGAATTTTCTTAATGTAATTTAAATTATCTATGGTTGATCCCCTATTGGAGGGGGTATGGGGGTGAAGCAGATCCGATCGTCATCTGATTTTTTTATCTTTTTTTCGATGGGCCTCAACGAACAATTTGCAAAAAAAATAGACCGATAGAATCACCTCCGCAATAGTTCAAGGTTTTCCACTTTCCAGGGATATCTTGACGTGACGCAATATACAATAAAATACAGTCTCGCTAATATACTGCAATTAACCGGGGTTACTGCGAATACCGGTTGTCATTATAAATCCCGGTTAATGGTGACGTCACTTGCATTATTTCATCAATCAACCGGGATTGATGTGAATACCGGAATCGGAAAGCTAGTCACATTTTTTAAGGGTAGAAAGTTTTAAATAACACACTGCTAAATTATAAGCTATTTTTATTAGGTGACCTGTTAAAATATGTACAGAAACCTAACAAAGCTATCAATTTTGTTTCGTAGTATTCATGGCGATTGTTTTTTCTAATTTTCATTTGCAGTATTAGATCAAAAGAGTGTTTTATTTCATTTGTTACTGTCAGTTTAAGTATCAAAAGCAATGGGCCTTTCCAATGACGGGTGAAAAAATGTATAAATATATTTTGACACGTTTTTAAGATTATATTGTGTCTAAAACTATTTGTAGAAAATTCTTAAGCATTATTATCAATAATTAATTTACGTAATTTTTACCTGAAAAAAAATACATTATCCTTAGCGTGAAATAATAAACATATATTTCCATCAACGTGTTATAGGTATACGTTTTCCAGGTAATTTCCGATCAATTTGAACCCAGGAAGCCGTATAAAATGAGGGGGCACGCGTCGCACAGGCACGCTGGCCGCCTGGTACAACAGACTTGAGCTCGGGTGACTAACATAAGATAATTCTGAACTTTACGCTTAATCTTGTTTCCTTTTAAGATCGGCCGCTTTATAAGAAATTTGATCGTTACATAGTAAGCAATTCTTTTTGTTGATAGTTCAAGATTGGAAAAGTGTAAAATGTTGTTACAGTTAGATTTGTCATTTATGTCTGTCAATACATATGGCAGTAAAATTCAGTAAAATATATCTTCGCTTGACACTTTTTCATTTTTTTTAGTATTATATCATTTGTGATATCTAAGTCATTTTAATCTAATTTATAATTAAAAACACACTTTTATACTATACTCAGTCTTAGATTTAACATTGATACCTAAGTCACAGAAATAATGCTAGTTTCAGAAATTTCTTGTCACAAATAGCCGGAAGCAAAAGTACAAAATTAGAACCTTATGTGAATTTACTTTATTTTTGATAGAGCCAGTGTAATATTCTTTCATATTGTCCTGTATTATCATATAATTACTGTTTTATATATAAAATTTACTTTAAGATATTCCAATTAATACGAATTAACATTTTTAATAAGCTGTGACTCGAAGACTGGGTCAACAATCATATAAGACAAACAAGTGAAGGTAAAAGCTAAGTGACATATGTTTCTGATAAGATAATCTAATAGTACATTCAAAAATCTACCTGTATATAGTTTTCTTGCGTTAATATTCTAAGATTCCATTTGTTTATATCAGTTAGTTCAGAAGAATTTTGTTGTTTACATGTCAAATATCATATCACATTTTGTTTGGAAATTTCACAAGCACGTAAATTTAAGCACAAATGTTCTTTAATAACTTGGTTCACTATTTTACATTAATTAGTAAGGTAAATTTGTTCATTATTATATATTTCGAAATCTACAAAGATTTGCTTTGTTATTGTTTATCAGTTGTCAGATTTTTACACGGGGTTATGATAGGTCAGTTCAAGACCATATGTTTTCAATCGATAGAATAGTGCAGTCGAAATAAGCATCGAAGTGGAAGTATTGTCTCTCTCTTTTTCTTTCTTATTATAAGTCCTATTGATTTGACGTATCGGCGAGCTAATATTACTAATTTAGATGGTTATTCTTTGGTTGGACAAAATACAGGGTAGCTTGGATTAGTTGAGGAGTAATAATATATTTTCATCTTTTTCCAATACTCATGGATATAAAGGCTATTTTTGTTATAAACCGAACTGGAATTTGACAAGTTAATATTTAGTTTAGGGGATTTATTGTACCAACATTATTTTGTTGATACTGAGAAAAGTTGTTTTTTTCAAATAATGTTTTGGAATGTAGAAAAGGATATGTAGATTTACCGTGTTTGGTAATATTGTGTGATGGAAACCATTTTGTGTACATGAGAAGGGCTAAGAAAAAGATCTTTCTTAGCACCAAGTCTCATAAACGACGGAAGTGTGGGATATTCTGAATTTTTTTTTGTTTGTTAACTAAATTCCATCCCATATGGGAGATTAGAAGGATCCGATTTGACCAAGTGAAGTTGGATATTATGGTTTAGTAAATTTTCGGTTTCAACTTTATGGCTTGCATGGCGATTTTGTCTTAATTACTTCCACATGCCACTAACATCGGTAATTTTAACATGGGTGCTCATCAAGCAATTTACCCTCGTAGCTACAATGAGGTAAGAATTTTGTATTATATTCTCGTATATATTGTGTGCTGGTTTGCCTGTCTGGAATTATATTCCAAACTTTGTTGTAGAGATTTTTCTACATGGGGCAATTCTTGTTTCAGGGTTTTTTGTATAAGGTTGAACCTTTGAAGTTTATTTGGGATTATTTTAGAACTTTAAAGACAAACCATTGGCAAGGTTTTGGTATGGTTTCCTAACTGTTAGTTATTTATGGAATTTGGAACTTTTCTTTTGATGGAATAGACATGATGTCTTGGATACGGTCTACGTAGCTAAGCTGTAGGACATAATGATCACTGAGGAACACTTGGATGTTACCTGCTTTACCACCATTTCAATCTACACTAGTGACTAGAGTATTCACCTAAGTAGTAGTATAATATTCGGAAACTTAACATATAGATTGTACTTGTACATCAACCAGTTTAATGTTTACTAGTTTATAGTTGACAAACTCATTTTTTTGCTACTCTGAAGGAACAAATATAGTCTTAAATATATACTTTACATATTACTATTTCTGTTAATTAAACTGTTTATGCATATAAATTTAATTACAGGTGTCACCTTGTCTAGTATATAGCATACTGTGCAGAATTTCGGTATGTAAGTACTGCAGTTTTATTGGTAATATCTAAAACATTCGAATCTATGTAATAGACATTTTATAGATGTTTATTGTGCTGCCACTCAGCGTGTGGCTAATCAAAATTTATTTTTTTTAATACTCGACCCTAACCATTATCGTTTGTAACATAATTATTTGTTTTAAATAGAATTAAACTTCAATCATTTAAGGGGAGGAAAGAAACTTTTTGGGATTTTAAACATGATCTAATTCTTGTTTATATTGTGCAATCCAAATCCCACATCAAATAATTTAGTTGGGATTTCAGTTAGTATAACTTTACAATAAACTCTTGTTAAGGAAAACTTAATTCCTTCACTTCTTGTTGGGATGCTACTAACAATCAATATTTTTTTTTGTTCAGTACATTTTCTTGGGGAAAAATCACCGAATATATTGTGAATTAAACAATAAAAGTCATTTGTTTCCAACGTGTTGGTTTCCAGTTGATCAAGATAAGTCTTTACCTATTGATAGTGGTTAGATTCAATTGGGTCGATATTAGGTGAGTGTATTGTGTCTGGTGACTAACATATCTTGTTTACCGCCTTCCATCATATTAGTAAACCATAACATTTCAATTGGGCATCCTTTAAAGGTAGAAATGTTAGAATGTACAAGGTTCACGAGACCAGATTCTCAGTTGTATTAAAATTTTAAACATGTGTCCTTTGTAGATTTTACCGGATCGCTCGATTTCAAAATAAGAGAAACAATTTACATTAATTACATTAATTTAAAAAATATGAAGGGCTTATTTTTAAAACGGTTTAGATTATGTAGTACGGTTTAGACTTTATGATACATACATGCAATTTTTATTTTATTATGCTAAAGTTTCTTAAACCTTCAACATTACAATGAAAATACCATATTGTCGTAACAACCTAGATTGCCAATGAATGTAATTTTGACAAGGACTTTACAAAATACGAAAGACCAAAGAAATAAATGTGTAGCTTTTTCAAGCTTAACTAAAAAACTTGTGATGAGAAATTCTAGAATTAGCTTGGAAAGGCGACAAAGATATATAAGTAGAAATAAGTCCCTAAAGAAGAAACCACCAACACTGGCAGCAGGTAGAATCCAATATAACTCTGTGGTTTTTTAAAACCATTCAGAAGTGACGTAACAATCCAATTACGTATTTCCTTTATGCATATAACTCAACATCCCTGCTTCCTACTCCAAAGAATGGCACACGGTTTACCTAAAAATAATTTAGATAATCGTAACAAATTTGTTAAGACGTTTTCCATTGAATTCCGAGAACTTTAACTCCAATTTCGTATTGTTTGAGCTTGGAGCCTTATGTAATTAGTGACGATTGTTGGATATTTCGCATTGTCCATTACTGTACTCTTTTCTGAGGATTGTTTGGTAAAAGATTTCTCGAACGGTTCTTCCTAAAGTTATGCTGATGTACTCCATGGTAGTCTACGCAGGATCTTTAATATTATTTGCAGAAAGCCACAAGACATTTGGGACCCAAACATTTTCTTACCCAGCATGTAAAATGGGTTATCCTTTTCGCTTTATCTAACGATGTCACAAGGTCGGAGATGTTCAAACATCATACAAACGCCTCTTATGAAATAATGGATCAAATTCAGCAACAAATAAACTATAGATTTAAGGGTTTAAATGATTTTAAATTCCTCGAGCTCTGCAGTTTTGATGCATTTAAAGGAAAATTTTTGCAGGAAGATGTGTTTAAATCTCTTCTTCTTCATTATGGCCAGTTCTTCGACCGAGTGTTACTGCGATCTGAACTAAAAGTGATTTACGAAACTGATGAGATTAGCATCGATAGCAATAATGCAATTTTTAAAAGACAAGGAGCTGTAAGATTCCTACACTGAAGTGTCGAAATTGTGTGAATTAGTATTGACAATACCTGCCACAAGTTCATCAGTAGAACGCGATTTTTCAACACTTAAACGTAAAAAAATTTCGTAAGAAATTCAACGGGGCAGGAGAGACTTTCGCATACATCGCTGTTGTCCATTGAAAATAAACTTTTTTTATGATGACGTCATTGACGAATTTGCAAAAAATGATCGAAGAATCGAATTACATTACGAATAGGTAAGTTTCCAAAAAATTGCTTTCCTTTCTTAAAATTTCACCGCACGCCCCTGGATGCTGTCCCAGTTATATTTTGGGGACGATGGTAAATACATTTTTCCTTGTAACAAATTGTTAAGACTTTTTCATTGAATTCCCAGAGCTGTAAAACAATATCTGTTCTATTTTCCAGGGTATAAGACTAAACTAGAACAAGAAAAACATTTTTCATGGCTTGTAATTCATACGATAAGTCATTTGTTTTGTCCCAACTGTACAAATAGCTAAAGTTTGCGTTTTCCGGGTCCTATTATCGAGTTAACCCAGATTTTGAACCCTTGTTGACCTGAAAAAAAAAGCCATCGTCGAATTTAGCACGTCAGGAAATCAGGAAGTGGCCATTCAAGGAGCAAACGGGCGCCACTTAATAGCCCGTTCACAGATTGGATGATTGGCCCTATCAAGCGCTAATTTTTTAAGCGTATTGTAATAAGACCTGCCGTTTTTATTCGTAAATTGGCATATGACTTGCCGCCGATTACGGCAGTGATGTCATTCGTTATTCCGCGAGATAGGGTGATTATTTAATTGGAACGAATTTGTGTTTAAAGGTCGCGGAGACCTTCACCAAAGTGTCGATCCGCATAGGAATGTTATTTTATATTAAAAATTGGTTATATTGACAATGTGCCGCCCCTTTTGGTATTTATTCTGCCCGTGCAAAAAATAATATTGTCTTTAAAGTTCCATGTGTAAATTTGTTTGTTATATAGTAAATTTTACGAAAAATGGTTCTGACTGAATGACTGTATTAAAACTACGTGGATCGAGTGCATTGTGTAAGCAATTGCACAACCAAAATTGCTTGTGTATGCAAAAAAAATTTGTAATCTTTTACTATCTTGCATAGTGGAAATGAATGTTTTTATATACAATAATACACACCATTTTTTAGGAAAATATAATGTTTCTGGAATACATTTTTTTTTTATTTTCAGTAAGCTATTTCATCCACTAGGGCTACCCTGTATTGTTGAAGAAATGTTTTTTTTTTTCATAAAAAATAATAAAAAGCTATATTCAATAACATTTTAGGTATTTCATCGTTTTTTAAATTTTTATTTCGTCTTTAGGAGCAACCTTAGAACGGCGTTGTGTGAATGGTGAAAAATACATACATTTCAATTACAAAAAATAAACTAAATTTCAGGTATTTTGCTTTTTTTCGAAATATTGTGCATTTTTTTTCAACGTAATGAAAAAAATGAAATATATATAAATTTATATATATATATCTGATAATGCGTTCTTAAAATGGGGAAGTAAAAATATGATATGTTAATGGCATTAATGGCGAATCTCAAATATACATTTTTAACAGTCCAAAATTCGCAATAAGAAATTTCGCAGGCCTGATCAAAATATTTAGTTTCTAATTCTCCTAGTATAAATAAAATCCATATTAATTGCCATCATACACCCTATGTAGAACATATGAAACCCCTGATCATCACCGAGATGGTCACTGATGATGATGATGTTAGCTTAGTATACGCAAAACAGCCGGTAATAGAGATTCAGATATACCAGTACTGGAAAATGCCACTACTCCGGACTGAATCTCTTTACTTTACAACCCCGTATATTAATATGTAACACCAAATCACACATATTAACACACTTTAAAGGCTTAAAACTACTTTTAAGACATACCTAATAAATCTCCAAACCATATATAGATTTATTATTTTATAATATACCTATCTTCATTTTGTATACAAAACTAGGTATTAAATACTTGCTATTTCTCTACTTTTCGGCATGTATATCCATTTTTATTAACTCTCAAAGTGCTCAAAGAGATATTTATAAATTTCTGAAGGCATTTCGAGTTAAAAACATCATGACATGTCCGTCAAAACTTCAGCTGGCAATGCTTGGCCATCTTGAAAAATGTCTCAGTTTTCTATCAAATGGAAGTTATGTGCATTTTCATTGAAAATTCAAGTTTACCCAATTTTTCGACTTCAAATAAAATAAAAATGTATGTCTTGTAGGAAAAGATGGAATTTTTGATATATTTAATCGTTTTTATCCCAGGAGGTACCGATACGACTTTACGAAGAGACAAAGATTGGCAAACAGAATTCGTGCACGCTGCAATTTACAAATTTCTCAATATTCGCCCCTCACCCTGATCGAGCTGATCTTTACACAAGTCTCTAGAAAAAATAAAGAAGTTTCTTTGCGTATTTACTTGATTCGCCTAGGATCGATCGTTCATATGCTACAGAGCCAAACGTAAAATCATAGGGAAAGATATGAAAACAAAATTGCAATTTTATTTCTAAATGGCTAGCCCAGTATAAAGAGAATTTTGGCGACATAGTTTTTCAATCCCTGAGCGAAGATTTGGGGCCCCATAAACAACTTCTGCCCCTCGTTTTTCTTCTTGAAACAAAATAATAAAATATGGGAAAACCGAAAAAACGGAAAGAGTTTTTTAGTTTTTCTACATATCGACCACTTTTTCGTCATTTTAGGTATAGGCATCCTATATTGAATATAAATCTCATTTATATTCCCCATCGGTTCTTTCCCCCATCCCTTTTTACCTTGACAAAGTAGTCAGAGTTTCGATTGCGCAAACTGCCTTGACAGTTACTCCATTTTTTACATCTTTATTTTTTTTAAGCTATCGGAGTACTCCAATATTGCCCGTTAACGAACTTGTCTGTCTGTCTATTACTTATATTTACATTTATAATGTTATTCTATATCTGATTCTGTATCGCTGTCACTAAACTCATCTAAATGAGTTTTTATTGTTTCAAACCATGATTTCCTTTTATCACTATTCCTAGGAATGAAGATAACATTTTTTCAGGCGGGTTTGCTGATATATTTTTGCAATATTCTACAAAACAACTTTTAATTCTCTTGTCCACCTTTTTCTCCATCGTTTTACAGACAAACATTGAAATAAATTTAAGAAAAACCTGAATAACTGAAAAAGTCGTTTTTCACTTTCTCCGTTGCCAAAGCATTAGGAGTATTAAGACTTCTGACGTCACAAGCACTATGTTGCCAAATTCTGTGGCGTGAAAATATTTATTGAAATATTGAAAAATCACCTTATTAAAAAAAATTGATTTCACATTTGTGCGTCATCATATGGCATGTATTATCCTTTTACAAAATAAAACAAAATGGTTGTTAATCAAATTATAGAACCGTTTTTCAAGTTCTGCCGTTGTATCTTCACGCTAGTCCATGCAGGAGTCTTTAATATTATTTGCAGAAAGCCACATGGCATTTAGGACCCACTACTATTAATCAGAATATCAAAGTAACATTTTCTAAAAGAACCAAGAGGTAATAATAAGTAAGGCTATAAACGTCCAGTCCGACAAGAATTTCTATTAAGATTTATTGAGACAAAAATTACTGTTTTTATAAGCATCATTTAGAATCTCCAAAATCACGTTTCCTAAAAGAACCAACAAATAACAATAATTCAAGTTTAAACAACAAGTCAGGCTATAAACAGCTTTGAATTTGCTAGTCCAACAAGAATTTCTGTGTAGATTTATAAGGGTAAATAAGTAAAAGAGCCAACAAGTAATAATAAGTTATAAAGGAGTTTGAATTTGCCAGTCAATTAAGAATTTCTATAAACACATATAAGGGCAAACAAGTACTATTTTGATAAGCGTAATTTAGAACCTTCAAGGAGGCATGTAAAATGATTATCCTTTTCTCTATTTGATATTGATATTAATCTCAATAAACTGGAACTCTGAATGGAAAAAAAGCAATCAGGTAGAGAAAAACAGCCTTTAACCGCTGTAAGCATACAGCCTCATTGACAGATTTTATTGAATTCAAACGCAAATGCGCTACGGCCAAAAGAATCATTAGAGAATCCACGAAAAAATCCTGGATGTCTTTTGTAAATAACATAAATTCACAAATTACTAGTCATGATTTATGGAACAATATTAAAAGGAAGACCTACCAGATCTAACCCTGGACTATTAAATCAGAATACTTGGATTGACAAAAAAGATATGGCAAACTGCTTTGCATCTTATTTCAGCGAGATGTCAAGTAACGCATCATACAATCAAACTTTTATTAATAATAAATTACGAGCAGAATCTTTACCCTTAAATTTCTAGAGCCCCCAAGAATTTTCGTATAATTTACCATTCACTACGGATGAATTAAAATATGCCTTATCAAACTGTCAAAATACTACACCAGGTCCCGATGGAATTTTAATTCTTATAATAAAAAATCTTCCTTCTAACGCTGTGGACTTTCTATTAGCAATTTACAACCTGATTTCGTCAAAAAAAGTTTATCCTGATTATTGGAGAATCTCTACATTAATCCGCATCCACAAACCGAATAAACCAAGAAATACCACATCTGGTTTTCGTCCTATATCTCTTAATAACCATTTAGGAAAAGTTTTGGAAAGGATGGTAAATTTTCGGCTAATTTGGTTTTTGGAAAACAACGTACTACTGAACAAGCATCAATATGGATTTCGAAGAAACCACTCCACTCTTGACCATCTCGTAAGATTAGACGTATATTAGACACAACTGCATATATAAAAATCATCATCTTGTTGCAGTATTTCTAGATCTGAATAAAGCCTTTGACATTTCGTCGAAATATGGCATTCTCAAAACACTACATGATTGGGGCTTGAGAGGACCCTCCCTGAATTCATCAAAGGATTCTTATATAATAGATCATTTCGGGTAAGACTGGACAAAGTACTTTCTTATTCTTATCCCCTTGAAAACGGTATACCCCAAGGTTCTGTTATAAGTCCATCATTATTCTTAATTGCCCTAACCGCCATTGACAAATTTATTCCTCCTCATATCATATAGATTATATGCAGATGACTTAGTCATCTATTATGCCTCATCCAGCTCCAGAGTGTGTAGTAGACAACTACAAAGTTGTCTAAATTCATTATCTAAATTCTCAGACCCACATGGATTCATCTTTTTTCCCACAAAATCATCAACAATCCACTTCTCTTCTATAGAAAAAGATCATGCCGCAGAATAAACAACTTATCACTCTTAAATGATACCATTCTTAAACAGAAAAGTACTAGGTTTCTGGGCTTAATCTTCGACAATAAATACAACTGGAATAATCATATAAATAATCTTGGATTCAAATGTTTATCAGATCTGAACCTCCTTAAAATGCATTCAAACTCCAAATGGGGGTGTGACTGCCACACTATTCTTAAATTATACCAATCCTGAATTTAACCGACACTAGGTTATGGCAGTATAATCTACTCCTCGGCTCGAACCTCCTGTATCGCAAAATTAGACCCTATTCAATCAGGTTGCCTTTGACTTGCTAGCGGCGCTTTTGGAACAACACCAATAATGAGCCTGCAGTGTCTTACTAAAACTATGTCTCTTACTCATAGAAGAACTTACCTTCTGATGAAGTATGCTGCCAACCTCTGGTTCAAGCCTTTTATTGAGACACACAATAAATTCTTTAATAATCTCCTTTCTCTTTATTACTATGAAAATTTTAAAACCACACTAGCCTCTAATGTTCGTTATTACCTATTATCTAGAAAACATAATTTTGCTCTCCCTCCATATTCAACGTCTCCATTACGTAAATTTCCTTCTTGAAATTTTCCCCATATCTATTATGACACTCCTAAAATATCACAAAAAGTCATCTCCAGCCTCTATAATTGTATCTGAATTCAAAGATAAAACACCCAATACAAAAGATACAACTTAATGTACACAGATGGATCTAAAACTAGTGTAAATGCAGGATGTGCCTTTTATTGTTCCTTAGAACAGGATAAATACAAACTGAATAAATACTCATGCATTATGTCCGCGGAACTGTTTGCCATATACAAATCCCTAGAATATTTAAAATCATCAAAAATTCGCCTATTGGCTAATTGCAACTGACTCAATTAACTCTATTAAAATTGTACAAGGCTTCCAACACAAACATCATTTAGTAGTAGACATTAAAAATCTTCTTACCGACCTACATAGAGAAAATATTAAAATAATATTCCTATGGAGACCATGCTTACACCTTTACACATAAAAAGATCTAATCGCTCTTTTAAAACAATTGACCCAACAATGGGTCCAAGCTGACTGGGACCAACAAAAAAATAGAAATAAATTGTATGAAATAAAACCAATTTTTTTTTCAAAGATTCCGACAACTAATTACAATCGGAAAGAACAATGTATCTTAAATAGATGCCTTACGGGACACTCAAAATATACACATAAATATCTACTGAAAAGGGAATGCCCTAGCTACAATAACATAAGAATAAAATATAATTTAAGTCATAATAATCTAAAAGACCTCCTGAATGAAAACAACTCTTCATCAATTCTATAATATTTAAAAGAATTACTTCTAGATGGAAAACTATAAAACTTAGAAACTGGGCGCTAAATGGCTCATATTCGCTGATGCGCTCATATCAATTCCAAAATTCTTCTTCTTCTTCTTTATTTGACAGAGCTTTTGTCTTACACCTACTGGAAGAATCGGGCCATCCTCTGGATGGTGTTTCATGCGTGTCAAACCATCATGTCTCACCGAGGTAAATAAAATGTTTTCAAAATATATTTAAAATGCCTGCTATATATTGAAAACAATCAAAATTAACTTTTTAAACCCACAACAGAAGAAATTGTGGATCTTTTTATCCCTAGAAATTATTACAGTCCTGCCCTCTCAACTATTTTTGTTTGTTTACTATTTGCCAAGCTCTTGTCTACACAATGGTTCGACCTTTATTGCATCAGAACCATTTTTTCACGAGATTTTCTATACCACTGCAGGTTAAACGCTTGGACCGTTTTTCATGAACGAGGCATCAAAAGTTTGATCTGTATCCTGCGAAAGTTCTTAACCACGTTTGCTTTAAGAAAATAAAAATGGTTGAAGTGTGCGCCATTTTGTCCAACATAATTATCAAATATGGATGGAAGAACTATTTGATAACACATATTTAAATTAGGCTTCTAAAAAACGTACTTTCTTAATTGTTCTTGTTATAAAATTTGTTTTTCAGATTTATATTTTTCTCCAAATAACTTCACGTTTTTCAGGTGGTACGCCGGCCGGTTTAAAATGGTGACTAATTTGATTATCGTATTTACAGCCAAACGAAGTGAACTGTGTCACCGAATAACCCAAACACCGCTAACGATATAGGAAGCGTCATCATTATCGCCCCAGACACATTTCACCCCAATTTTTCACAAACGTCACCGAAACGAAAACCAAATCACCCGACTCTAAAAATAACTTCATCAGGTAACCCGGTGACCCTCTGAATACGCCTCTATATACGTTTTAGCTGCTTCCTGCTGAACGTAGGGGGAAGCGTGCCATCTTGCAGTTGTATTTTCCCTGCTACCTGACCATATGTGACGCGTCTCGCCAACTGCGCGTTTTTGACTTTCTTCATATTTCTGTGTCTTGTCTTAAATCTACAGGGTGGTAGATATAGACGGTGGCTATGTGATTTATAACGGAATAGTATATAACAGTGGCAGTATATAGTGGCATATAACATAGTAGTATGACGTTTCACGCTCGATGTTATTGCTTATGACATTTCACGCTCGATGTTATTGCTTATGACGTTTCACGCTCGATGTTATTGCTCTCTCCAGCGAGTTGTGTACAATATTTTTCCCACAACGCAAGAAAAAAATCGGTAAATTCCTTCCCTCGTTTTGAATTATTACTTTTATTAGGAAGAGTGAAGTGTGATCCAGTTTAGTACATAGTCACAATATATATGTGTTACATATACTCTCTTCATTTCTATTGGGCACCATGTTGTTCCATCATATTGGATTTCTTTCAATATATTTACCATTTTCTTTCTATCTATACCCCACTTGACGTTTGGGCATAATTTAAAATAAATTCAATAAGTATCCGAGTTACTTTTTCTGCAGAATTTAAAATCAATTGAACAAGATTTTTTTTACATTGATTTTTAAAAAAATTCATTTGGCTGCCATTTTGTTTTGCCATCTTAAATTGAAACCCATATTATCAGTCTTTACCTACTCCGTTGATCCGCGGCTATCCCACATATTAAGCTTCTGAATGGTTATCATTAACGATCCTCTTGTTGTTATGTTGGAGTGGTGTATTTTGGGTTAGGATCTAGTAAAAAAGCCCTTTTTTGAAATTGTCGACGATTCGCCAGTTTATTGTTGCATCCTCTGGACACATGTTTTTATATCTTGCATGAAACCAATTTTACTCCTTTACCTACTCCGTTTGTCCGCAGATATTTTCTAACCCCAAATAATACACCACCCTAACATAACAACA
Organism: Kuschelorhynchus macadamiae; assembly: GCA_030620095.1. Taxonomy (NCBI): domain Eukaryota; kingdom Metazoa; phylum Arthropoda; class Insecta; order Coleoptera; family Curculionidae; genus Kuschelorhynchus; species Kuschelorhynchus macadamiae. The sequence continues at coordinate 404,633 of JAUTXW010003684.1, read as the reverse complement.
AGAAGATCGTTAACGAAAACCATTTACTAATTTAATATCTAGGAAATATCTGCGAAACAACGGAGTAGGTAAAGAGTGCTAATATGGGTATCATGCAGGATATAAAATATATATGTATCCTGAAGATGCAACAATAAAGTTGCCATACATCGACAATTTAAAAAAAACTCGCTTTTTTTCGGGATCCTAACCTCAAATAATACCACTCTAATATAAAAACTAGAGGATCGTTAACAAAAACCATTTAGAAACCTAATTCCTAACACTGGAACCTGTGGTGGAAGATAGATCAAAATACAAGAGTTTTAAGCACACTACACCACAACTTGTTACGTTCTGGAAGCGCGTTTCGCTAAACAAGTTAGCATCATCAGCAGATGATATAACCTAAAGTAACTTATCCTAACCGAGACTATTTATAGGTAAATGTGGTCACACTTGGTTGCGCCCGACTGCGCCGTTGTCAAGTAAACAATAGAGAGGACTATAGGGAATAGGCCCTCTGTTTTTATTTAGTGCTTTCTTATCACATTTAACTATTTCTATACTCTCAAATGCATCCAATAATCTATTATTAGATTCATTTTTAATCAACTTTAGATTATTCATTCCTATTTGGTGATTGTTTTTCAAAGCATGTTCCCAAAATCCATAAACCGGGGAAGTCAATGAACAACATACAATATTTCAAAATGGTTAGTAGAAGAATTCAGCAAATTAAATATCTCGTATGATAACTTTGAGGTTAGTAACTAGTTTTCGTAACTAATTTTCACTTAAAAGAAGGTGAAATTTTAATATCTTTTGATGTAAGCTCATTGTTTCGTAGTGTACCCATACCACTAGCTTTAGAATACCTAAAGGAACTACTTGAAATCAATAATTTGAAGAAAGAAATTATTGATGAATATTTACTTCTCACAAAATTATGTATATCAAAATTTTTTTCAGTTCAACAAGAAATATTATAAACAACTTGAGGAAACACGATGGGCAATTGCTTATCTCCGTTCCTTGCAAATTTGTTTATGGGTAGATTAGAAACCCTATTTTTTTATACTAAAACAGAAAATTTGGACACTTTCTTAGAAACATTAAACAGTAAATATCCTTTCATTAATTTTACGTACGAAAAGGAGAACAATGGGCAATTACCTTTTCTCGACACGTTAGTTATTAGAAATAACGATAAATTAGAATTTGATATTTATAGGAAATTTACTAATACTGATAGGTATATAACATCCGACTCATTTCGTCAACACAAAATGGCAGCATTTCATTTCTTAACTCATAGGTTAGTCAATTTTCCATTAAGTAAAGAACGTTTTAACAATGAAATACATCGAATTAAAAATATAGCTAAAAATAATGGATATAATAAAATTTTGTACGTAAATTAGTAAATATACATAATCATAAGAAAATGTTAACAGATGCCACTACTCTTAAAGACCTGAGGCTCCCAATAAGTTCATAGTAATCCCATATGACCCCAGATATACGAGAGGTCTAGAAAAATTATTTAAAAGCGTAGGTTTTAGAGTAGCCTACAAAACGGAGAACAGTTTGAAAAATCTCCTTGGAAATCCTAAAGACAAAGTCGACTTGAAGGAGAGGAGTGGCATCTATGAAATTAGCTGTAATGACTGCGATCTAAAATATGTTGGGCAAACTAAACGCTCCATAAACATTCGTTTCAAAGAACACATGGCACACTTAAGATAAGGAAGAACAGAAAAGTCAAGCGTTGCCCAACATGCTTTGGAAAACAATCACCAAATAAGAATAAATAATATTAAGTTGATTAAAAATGTATGTAATAATAGATTATTGGATGCATTTGAGAGTGTAGAAATAGTTAAATGTGGTAATAAAGCACTAAATAAAGACAGAGGGCCTATTCCCTATACTCCCCTTTATTGTTTATTGACAACGGTGTAGTTGGGTCCAACCAAGTGTGACTACAGTTACTTTAGTTTATATCATCTGTTGATGATGCTAACTTGGTTAGCGAAACGCGAGTCCAGAACCTAACAAGTTGTGGTGTAGTGTGGTTAGAACTCTTGCATTTTGATAGAAACCTAATATCAACGTAGTAGGTAAAGACTGATAATATGTGTTTCATGCAGGATATATATATATATATATATATATATATATATATATATATATATATATTCTGAGGATGCAACAGTAGAGTAGCGAAACGTCGACAGTTTAGAAAGATACATTTGTTTTTTTTACTGGATCCTAACCCCAAATAATACACCACTTTAACATAAAAACAAAGGGATCGTTAACGAAAACCCTTTAAATATATCTAGGAAATATCTGTGTTTCACCATAGTAGTTCAAGACTGAAAATATGGGTTTTATGCAGGATATAGAATCTATATGTGTCCTGAGGATGCAACAATAAAGTTTTGAAACGTCGACAATTTAAAAAATTTGTTTGTTTTTTTACCGGATCCTAACCCCAAATAATACACAACTCAAACAAAAGAGGATTGTTAACGAAAATAATTTAGAAACTTAATATCTGGGAAATATATGCAAAACAATGTAGTTGTAGGTAAAATCTAATGATATGGGTTTCACGCAGGATATAAGATCTATATATGTGTCTTGAGGATGCAACAATTAAGTTGCGAAACGTCGACAATTCAAAAAAATATTTGTTTTTTTTTACTGGATCTTAACCCCAAATAATACATCACTCTAACAATTTCTTTTTAAAGTTGTTCAGCCATATCGGATAACCTAAATATTATCGGGACATCTTCATATGTTAAGTTAAGTCTAAGTCATTTGGGTAAGTAGTATTTAAGCTATGTCGCGAAATGACAAACAGACAGAAGGACCGATGGATTTGGTTAAACATGTTTTTTGGCATTAATTAGTAACACAGTTGATTCCAACGTAATACTTGACGTTTATGCAAGATAAGTACTTTTTTCATAATATTTTTTTAACATTTCACTAGGTCGCCATTTTGGATTTTTACAAAAAATATGAAGGTCCTACCCATTGACCCTTGATTTTTGATAAAAATTTTAAGTCAATCGGGTAAGTAGTCTTTAAGCTATGCTGCGGACTGAGAGACAGACAGACACACCGACAGACGAACCGACGGAATTGATAAAATATATTTTTTTTGCATCTAGAGACGCTAAAACGTAAAGACGTGTAAAACCTGAGAGGGTCATTTTTTCATAATTACAAACATTTTATTTGGCCGCCATTTTGTTCGGCCACCTTGAATTAGTACCAGAATTATACTAGTTGATCCCTATACCTTAATTAGTTATGACACACAATTTGAAATCAAACCATTAAACAGTTTTTTAGACTGAATTTTTAGATATTTTATTAAGCCGCCATTTTGTTCCGCCATCTTGGATTCGTACCAAAATATTAACAGTTGATTCCAATATAATACTTGATGTTTTTGCAAAATTTGATAAATTGGATGAGTAGTTTTTTAATAATATTTTTTTTTAACACGTCACTACGCCACAATTTTGTTTCGGCAAATTAGATTTTTACTAACATGTTACCAGGTCGTCCCCATATGACCCTTAATTTTTTAACAAAATTTGAAGTCAATCGGAATAGTATTTTTTTAGCCACGCCGCGAACAGACAGACAGACAGACCGACGGAATTGAGAAAAAAAGAATTTTCGTCATTAAGGACCGTGAAACGTGGAATTTAAATAATTCTGACGACATACTTGTAATGGCTGGGAATCCATTAACACTTGCCTTTTTTTTATTTACAGTCCGATATTTAAAACTCATTGCTTTAAAAATTCTCCACAGGCTTGTTCTTCTACGTGAAATGTTAATTTCGTCTACTGTATGTACCTTTTGTAATGAATCTGATGTAGGAATCATTTGTTTATTATACATGTCATATTGTTTCTTCGAATAAACTCTTTATCAGCTTCTTCAGTACTTCTAAATTTACCGATGTCTGGCCGTTATTTTCTTGGAGTAATGGTTTTGGTCACGATATCTTTTACCGCCGATAAAGGAACTTTAGTTAAAATGCACGTTTCGCCCAAACTTTCATTTTGATTATACCCTTTCTTTAAAAGAGATTTTTTTAATACCACTTTTACTATTACTGTTATTACTATTACCCTGATTTGTCCATGGACGTGACATTTTTTTTTTAAGACTTGATAACACAATAACACAGCACTAACTTTGAAAAAATAACAAATATTTTACTAAATGCACAGTTTGACAAACACAGAAATGCTAATAGCAAACGGATTTTATATAAGTATTTGTAGTTAAACATTTTAACATCCAGATTTGTCAAAAAAAATTTAACTTTAAATTAATCGAAGCAAATATTTAATAAAATTACATATCTCAACATGTAGACTAGTCTGTCTACGGTTTCGATACAAATATAAACAATATTATTTAAGCAAACATAAGAAATTGTATCATTTACCTTAAGTTTTTATAGACTTATAGTAGTTGTACAAATACTTTTATCCTATCGGGACTCATCAGTGCGTCGATTGTAAGAGAGAAACATTAAATAATATAAAAGAATTGATTTCAAAATTTTAAAATGTGTCTGTTAGTTTGACATTGACCCTAGATTTGAGAAAAATGACAGTTTGCAGCCATCTATAATGTTATTTTTAAACGTGTTCAGATTATTTGTTGCTTTTATATTGAGAAACAAACATCTTTTTTGGCTTTTTCGCAACTAAATAAAAATATTTAACTCTAAATTAATTGAAGCAAATATTCAGTCGCGAAAAAGCCGCCAAAAAAATTTTTGTTTGTCAATCTAAAAGCAACAAATAATCATATTTAAAAATCCAGATCTGTATTAGGGTAGCCAATATATATAGGGTTTAATGGCTAAGGGTACTAGGTAAATTTTATTACAGCCAAAAAATCAAGGGCAAATTCTGAAATAGCCTTCTTTTACTACAAACCATAGAGAAAATAAATGTTAAGTCACAATTTAGTCAATAAATTTGATCATAGGAAAAAAATACAGGCTAATAAGTAAAAATTCAGTGTCAAAACTAATTTTTCGAAAACAAAAAAATTGAAAAATCGTTGAAATTATTTTTTGTAATTTTAATAAGGATTGACTTAATTATAGCAACCAAAAATAAAATTTGTTATTTCGAGGATATATCGACTTGAGACATTGGCGCAAGAGACGTTACGTTTATTTTTTTTCCATCCTAGTTACTGTATGAGTTTATTTGGTCCATGATGTAGAAAACTTAACGGTTCATACACGTCTATACATACATTTAGCATCCGTGACTAATGTTCGCAATTCTTCATTCACCAACCTGTTTGGTTAACAAATGAAAGAGCTTTCCTGGTAGCGTCAACAGTGTTCTGTAAATAATTTTGCGAAAGAGAAATTTTTGCAGAATTGAAACATGGCAGTCTCATCAAATACATATTTGAAAAAGTGGCGGCTCCTCCTTTAGGTCAAATGCTCAATGACCCCCCAATAAATATTTCTAAACAGAAACAAATAAATAAAATATATACATAATTTATATTTTTTCAAGTTTTTTTAAATGTGGAAATTTCTTCTATTATTCTAAGCCTATAAACTCGTTGACCTTAATTCTGCGACACATTATCCATGCCTTGCACCGCGGTCTCCGGAGAGGTTTCATTTCATTTGGAATCGATCACGGCTGGCGTCCCGCGTTGACCTCGGGGTTATAAACGAAGGCGAGTTTTTCCCGAGTGATTCCGATCAAATTCGCATAGGTAAGATACGGCTTACGTTGGCAAAGTTTGGGTCAACAGCCGCGCCGAGGAAACTTAAATATTTTTGTGAGTTGATGTGGATCGTGTGATAGGTTGTGTTTACGATTGCGTATTTTTATAGATTTTATTTTGAAGATTTTACATTTTGTTTGTTGATTTTGTGGTTTAAATTAATGTTTTAAAGAAAGGTAGCCACAATGTTTTAGAATATTAAGACTTTATAATTCGTTTTCAATTATATTGGCGAGCTGAAGTTTAAGAAACGACTCGAATTTAAGACTGTTAGTCGACTTTTGCCAAAATTTAAAATTCAGTGTGATTTATTCAGATGACTCTTTGTGGTTTATATGTATTGACATCCCTGAAAAGTTGACCACGAGCCGCCACTGTTTGAAAATTAAGAGAATATTCACAAAAATAATCAAAAATAAATGATAGAATATAGGACTGAGATTCGGAGGCAAATTTAGATTTATGTAGTGGATCTCTAACAGTTGTCTACCTCCAAGAAATATTCGCACAGATTCATCTGGAAATCTCATGTCTTTGAAAACAAGCAGAAGTTATTCTCGTTGAATTCATACCAATCTACAGTATTGGTTTAGCGTTATTTTACGCATAGTTATGTATTTTCAAAAAAACTGTTTCGTTTTTCTCCTTTTTTTTTCACGACATGCTTGTACAAAAAGCAACCAAAGGTTTACGCTTATTCTGCGATTGTAACTTCTCTGAACTAGGCCTACTCTTTTATAATCCAGATTTAAATCCGTTAGACTTTTTATTCAGAAATTTTCAAAATACCAAACGTCAATTTGCTGACGATGACCAGTTTGAACAGGTTGTTGATGTCCATTGCGTTACAAATTTTTTTGTTGATCCAAAAAGTCGGAACAGGACAGGTGCCGTAATTGTGCTAAACCTAAGGTTGATTATGGTCGAAAACAAGAAGTATAGATGTGTTTTACTCTGTAGTTAAGGAGCTAGTTCCAAATTTTAAAAATGTTGTACGTTTTGGCTTTACGCCGTGTACAGATTTATGCAGTGGGTCTCTATTACCTACCTCCAAAAAATACTCGCACACAGTCAATGTCTTGTCTTTGGAAACAACCAGAAATTATTCTTGTTGAACAAATAGCACTAATGGAGTTGTTTTATGTATTGTTATGTATTTTCAAAAAACTTTTTCGTTTTTCCAAAGTCTAAGCATATTCTGCGATTGTAACTTCTCTGATCTAGGCTTTCTACTTTATAGTCCAGATTTGGATCTGCTGGACTTTTTATTCAGAAATTTTAAAAATACCAAGAGTCAATTTGCTGACTGCTACTGCGAGGCTTGGGCATTCAGCCTGTACATAAGAAGAGAAAGTTTACTATGCAGATACACTAAAAACACCTAAGCTAAACCATTATAAAAAAAATTCCCACTTATCCAACCCCCTACGCAAATCATACAAAATACAAAGGATCCTGAAGATTATTGTTAGACCTTTCCCCTGTACGACAAGCAGATACCGACACGGTCCCACCCTGGACCATTGCCCCTATTAAAGTAAATTTAAGTATGTCTGCCACCCTAAAAAGCCAAACTAATAACCAATATTTCAAACAACTATTTTTTGAAATCAAAAACAGTAAGTACTTGGAATTTAATTTTATCTACACGGATGGGTCAAAAAGCAAAGAAAACACTGGAGCCGCATTCACAAGTATCCATACTGACTATAATTACAAACTGCCCCCTTTAACAGGAATACTCACTGCTGTATTAATAGCCATATCTAAAGCAGTGAACTATATAGCTGACAGCAATCACTCAAAATAGGTCATTCCAGCTGACTCTATGAGCTCCTTAAAATCGATCCAATCTCACCCACCCAAACATCCTATCCGAATGGAAATACAAAATAAAACGAAACGCATACTAAATCAAAATAAATCCATCATGTACAGGGTGTCCGGATTTGGTTGCAAAAGCAGGGTATCTCGCTTATTTTTAAAGATAGAACCTTGCGGTTTTCACGAACCTGAGCTAATTTTTTGTAAAACTCGTGAAGCCGTTAACAAAATTTTCATAGCCTTCTTCGTTTATGAGATACAGGGCGAAATAGAAAATTTTGCATTTTGGGAGCCCCCTCGTATCTCGGTTATCCTTTAACTTAACGCAAAGGGAAAAATTGCTGCTTATGCAGAGTTTTTACGCTGGATCCAGTGGCGTAGTCATAGTTTTCATTTGAGTTGTTATTTTTTAGATATGACCCAAAGTTGTGTTTTTTTAAATGGGACACCCTGTATATTTGTCCAGAAATTGATTTGTCCTTTTAAAAGCTTCTCAAAAATATATAATAGTATGGGTCTATTTTAATAAACAACAACAAAAATCCTAATTTTTATAATTATCATCCCAAATTTTGCAGTAGGCCATGCAAAACAATGCTGCCTTTTATTTAAAGTCGTTAACAATATCTACATCCTAACAATAAATCAAAATAAATATGTAATTAAATCTATTTATCAAAATATGTTTTCATAATTTCGCACCAAAAAAGTACCACCTACCTAGATTTATGTAACACAAGAACAAAACAGTAATAAATTATTATGTAACAAGCCTTTCAGCAAAAATCAACTGTCGTATAAGAATTACAGTAACTAAGGAAATCAAAAGAACTGTTCAAACTGATTTCCATTTTGTTCTATGCATGCTTCGCACAATTTTCGTATTCGTTTTAGGGAATTAAGCAAAATAACGGGATGATTTTGAAAATTGCGAAAATTTTCTCTTATTGCATTTCCTAAATCTTGGACATTATCATAGTGGTCTTTGTACATTCTATTTTCCAGATATCCCCATAGAAAGAAATCTAAAATCGACAAATCTGGGGACCTAGGGGACTATCTTATAGGTCCATTTGTTCCGATCCATTGATTGGTAAAATTATTGTCTAGAAATAATCTCGTCATTCCAGAATTGTGTGCAGGAGCACCGTCCTGTTGAAAATAAATTTCGTTAATTTGCGCTAGAGGAACATCGTCAAGTAATTCAGGTATAGCTGCCTCTAAAATTTCTATATAGCGATTGGCTGTTAGATTTCCCTCAAATATATAAAATTTTATATGTGTTCCTAATATGAAGCAGGACACATTTAGACCAAATCTGCCCTGCTGTCTTCTGGGAAATATTTGGTGTTGATTTTCCTGGGACCAGAATCTACTATTGTGCCTATTGAGTGTACCAGAATTACTGAAATGTGCTTCGTCTGACCATATAACCTTCCTTTCAAAATCTCTAACCATATCGCATCTTTCTCGAAACCAATTGCAGAAGACTACCCGACGCTCTGCATCCCCTGGCTGTAAGTGCTGCACGAAACTAAATTTGTATGGGTGGTATTTGTGCTTTTTTACAATTTCTTGAACTCTAGTTTTTCGAATCCCTATGCTCTTTTCACTGGCCCTACAAGAGTTTGTAGGGTAAGCTTCTACATTAGCCAAAACCGTAATTTCCTCAGCGTCCCGATTTTCTTTATTATATGTTTCCGTACGAGGTTTGATAAATGATCCGTGATTAAGTAAATTCTTTTTTATCCGATAAAAAGTGGATATATTAGGTTGCCTCCTTTCTGGATATCTAAATAAAAATTAAGCAATAGTATTTCAACATACCTAAAAATTAACTATTTACTTGTTAAAATACATCTCAGAAGCCGCTTCAACATTTTCATTACTTACATTACATATCGTACTTTTCATAATGTTCGAAAGTTTGGTTTTCTTCCATAATAATACAAATATATTTTTACACAATAAAAAAATGCAAAAAACTAGCGCTATATTTTATATACGAGTACAAAATTGGGAAATGTCATTTGCTTCTAAGAAAACAAAAGAAAACGGCATCGTTTTGCATGGCCTACTGCAAAATTTGGGATGATAATTATAAAAATTAGGATTTTTGTTGTTTATTAAAATAGACCCATACTATTATATATTTTTGAGAAGCTTTTAAAAGGACAAATCAGTTTCTGGACAAATATACAGGGTGTCCCATTTAAAAAAACACAACTTTGGGTCATATCTAAAAAATAACAACTCAAATGAAAAATATCACTACGCCACTGGATCCAGCGTAAAAAACTGCATAAGCAGCAATTTTTCCCTTTGCGTTAAGTTAAAGGATAACCGAGATACGAGGGGGGTCCCAAAATGCAAAATTTTCTATTTCGCCCTGTATCTCATAAACGAAGAAGGCTATGAAAATTTTGTTTACGGCTTCATGAGTTTCACAAAAAATTAGACCAGGTTCGTGAAAACCGCAAGGTTCTATCTTTAAAAATAACCGAGATACCCTGCTTTTGCAACCAAATCCAGACACCCTGTACTTATGTTTCTTCAAAATTCTCCTTGCACTTTCTCTATTAACTCCAACTTCACTTTCAATTTGGCGAGTAGAAATAGTTGGATCAGCATTCACACATGCCAGAACGTTTATTTCAGCTTCTTTACTAATAATGAAATTTCCTTCATTTTCATTTTGGAGAACTGTTTTCAAATATTGTACTAGCCACGAAAAATAGACATAGCAGGGTTGAATTCTGTCGCGGTATCGCTCTGCGTAGGGTGCGTATAAGCGAGATACCCTGCTTTTGCAACCAAATCCGGACACCCTGTACATGTGGATCCCATTACACTGTCATATACCAGGAAATGAAAGAGCTGACTTATTAGCAAGGGAATCATTCAACTTACCCAACCAACTCAATTTAACTCTATGGAAAGAAGACTTAAACATAGCAACCAAATCTGCAATTGAAAACGTAACTCAACTAAGCTGGGATCTTTTACAAGAAAACAATAAGCCTCATGACATGAAGGAAATATTCTATATCTGCTAAAAAAGGATAATCCGTCTGAATGTGAAACATGTAACACCCCACTTACTATAAAACATATCCTTACAACTTGCACTAAACACGCTCACATAAGACAGCATTTAAACATAACAAACAATCTCCAAGCAACTCTAGAGTACAACAACATAAATACAATTATTAAATTCCTTGAGCTCACTAAACTAATGAATAAAATTGGACACTAAAAAACCCAAGAGGTTGATGTGTCCTTAATTCATATCTCTCTCTATCTCAATTTGCTGACGATGACCGTTTGGAAAAGGTTGTTGTTGTTCTCTATTGCGTTACAAAAAATGTTTCTTGATGAAATAAAGTCAGGTACAGGACAGGTGCCAAATTGTGTTAAACCTAACGTTATTATGGTCGAAAATAAGAAGTATAAATGTGTTTTATTCTATACTCTATAGTTAGGGAGCTAGTTCCAAAATTAAAAAAAAGATGCACGTTTTGGTTTTACTGCCCTGTATAATAGATACAAAATATTTACGTAAAGCGATATGTACAGGGTGGTCCAGTGATTGATGACGTCGGGAATCGTTAATGACAGAACTTAAAAAAAATATTTATAGGTAGATCGGCCAAGGGAAATCGCTGTAATTGTTGATATGTCGAAAATATAAGCATTGTATTCGTCAACCAATTACGCACTTTTTTGCTTCAGACCATTTTTGTCCATTTTCAAAAATAAAGTGGTGGGGGGAAGATCAAACATTTTTACTTTCAAATGTAGATATCTCTGTTTTGGATGAACCGATTTTATTCAACTTGGTGTCGAAAAAAAACTTTTTTGCTCTACTTGTGGAGCCATAAACTGTACCGTAATGACTTTGTTAGTGGTCACTGGATGGCGTTGTTTCTTAATTCTCCAACTAATGCTGATTTTTTCAAAAAAATCAAATGATACGCTATGACTTTTATATCACTATTGATTTGATAGTTATGAACGGCATTGAATAGTGAAATAAAAAGTCCACGTCCGCATTTAAATTAAGAAAGTTGATGAAGGTCTCTCGAATCCGAAACGTCGGATTGGAAAATTTATCTTGCCGTTTTGTAAGGAGAAAAAGTGACAAGTGGAAATTATTTTCATCTCATTTCAATTGATCCTAAAATTTTAGGAAAACCAAAGGAACTGGAAAAAACAAGGCTTAACAAAGGAACAAAACAAAAAATACTAAAAATCAGTCTCATAATCACATAAGCTTCGCAATAAAATAGCTAAAGCTAGGGCGAGGTCGAAATCTACCTTGCTACATAAGCAGTTTTTGTTTTATCAACAACGTCAAGTTGACAATTCATAGCGAAAAGTTTGAAGAAGTCGAATTGTTTGATTCTGTGTGGACAAAATGGATGTTTCTGACATAGAAGAATCAGCGAATATTGCTTGTTTATCTCTACTACCGGAAAAGTCGAAAAAAAGGTATGAAGCAGCATATAAATCCTTTAAGAATTGGTGCCAAAGCAAGACGGCTACTGCAGTCTCAAAAACTTTGTTTTTGGCGTATTTCCACGAAAGAAGTGCAATATTGAAGTCTCCATCAAGCTTATGGTGTGAGTATTTGATGTTGAAGTCCATTCTTTTTATAGAGGAAAATATAGATATTTCTAAGTATCCAAAACTTCGAGCATTTTTGAAAAGAAAAAAATTATGGTTATAGATCCAAAAAATCGAATGTTTTTAACAGGGAAGATGTGAATAAGTTCATGCTTGAAGCCCCCGATGATAGACTTATTGATAAGGTGGTAATGGTAATGGGAGTTGCTGGAGCATGCCGTTCTAATGAACTCTGTGAAATGAAAATGGACAATGTTAAAATAAGTCAAAAAGTCATAATTGTGACCATTCCTGACTCCAAAAATGGAATGTCACGTATATTTACAGTGACAAAAAGTGACGACACTCAGGTTCAAAATAATTCAAAAGTACATTGATACAAGATCCCAAATGACGACTATTAATCCACTATTCTTTATGCGATATCAACATGGAAAGTGCTTAAACCAGCCTATCGAGAAAAATACGTTTTCGTCAATTCCAAGTAAAATTTCGAAATTTCTAAAGTTTGAGAACTTCAAAATGTATACTGGACACTCTTTTAGAAGAACGTCGGCAACTTTATTAGCAAATACTGGAGTTGATGTATTAGCTATCAAGCGACATGGTGGATGGAAATCCGCTACTATTGCGGAAAGTTACGTAGCTGAGAGCCTCAATAATAAAAAGGAAGTAGCGAATAAAATTTGTGTGGAGTCAGAAAATGTAATACACATCGAGAAGAAACGAGAAAACGTGTTTCCGAATTTTGTTAATAATATGAATAATTGTACCATTAATATTCATTTCAATTAATATCACCGGATTTTTGTAATATGTTGATGAAATCAAAAATTAAAGCTACTTATAATAATTTTAGATTATTATTTCCCTAGGGATGTAAGTTAACTTACATCCTGTCGTTAAGGGCAACCAATACCTTGTTGAGTAACTTTCACTTACGCCTGTCAAAGCAGAGTCAAAATAAGTTTCTTACAATACAGGGAGGGGGAAAATATATTTCTTGTTAGTTTATTGTTAGTTCATTTTGTCGTTTTTTTTTGTTTCTCTGAAGCAAGGTAGAACTCGGTCTAATCTTTTTACCCAAACCCAGTCCTGCCCTGTCTCGCCCTAGATTATGCAATTATTGGTTTTAGTATTTTTTGTTTTTTGTTCTTTACAGTTATGCAAAATTACTAAAGTTTCTATTGGAGTCTTGTTTTTTCCAGTTTTCTGGTTTTCTTAAAATTATAACAAAATTATTACGGTACAGTTTATGGCTGCACGAGTAGAGCAAAAAAAGCAATTATATTTTCACCATACCTCAGTTATGGCAGTTTAAGAGAAAATTGGCATTTACACTTTGGTGTTGCTGTTACGCCCCCTAGCTGCCAACTTTCGAACTTGAAAATAATTGACAGCAATTAATCTTGGCCGATTTACCCAATATTTATTTTCTTAAATTCAGTCATTAACAGTTCCTGAGCTACAGCCGACGTCCTCTATAATTAGACCACCCTGTACACAATAAGCTTTGGTACAGATCTGCGGAAACCGCTCCTTAATATCTCCTCTCTTTACAAAAATATTTAATTTTAAAAATCAGCTAAAAATATTGATTATTGGTTTCACCTGTTTAGATGACTTTTCTGACACTTACAAATCAGTTGTATGTAATAAAACTATCCTAAATTTATTTTATAGTTCATTCTAAAGTTTAGAAAATCAAAAATTAGCTGAATATTTCTTACCCCCGATTGCACAAAACCTAATTGCTGTTTAGAATAGTTAAAGGAGCTTTCGGATTTGACAAGTTGCTTACACAATTTGGGAACTCGCTCTCAAATCTGACATTCCCTTAAACATTCTAAACTTTAATTGAGCTTCCTGCAACCGGCCGTTAGGGTGGTAAATCTTATACTTCTAAATGCATGGCAGATTATCTGTTGAATGTTTTCTTTCCTAGTCGAATGTGTTTTATTAATCTATGATAAAGCCTCATGGACCTAGGCTCATCTAGGCGGTCACGCGACCAGCTCTCCTCGTTCAATTGTCCAATCCATCTTCCTTGAAGTCCCTGCTATTGGCGGTGGAATGGACTGGAGCATCCTCATGCAAGTACCAGAATCTTTTAATAAAATCCGGGCACGAAATCTCCCAGTTTAAACAATAGGGGTAGTATGGACTAAAGAGGTTTAAATTTAGACCAGGTCTAATTTGAGAATTATAGGTTTAAAATGACATAGACAACAATTGGACATATAATTTGTCAAATGCCGCATTGCAAAAGAACGGTGACATACGCAAAACACAATTGACGAGCTAACAGTTTTAATTGTCATGGCAATTAGATCTGGTCTAACTCTTAAACATTTTTAGTCAATACGGGGGTAAGAGACCATCTATTTAATAGCGTAATTAAGTTTTGGTCTAACGAATATTTTACATCTTGTACAGGGTGAGTCAACGATTGGAAAAAGTAAATTTACGTCGAACAGGTAAAATCTGGAAACCAACTGTTTATGCTGTGGGATATATATATATATATATATATATATATATATATATATATATATATATATATATAAGTAGTGCTCATTTTAAACATATTTTAAATTATACGGGGTGCGTCAAAAAAGTAGGGCAATTAAAAGTTGCATTTTTTTAAATGGGACACCCTATATTTGACTTGATTTTTAAAGTCTACATAAAATTCTTTTTTGTATAACATGTTATATGGCTAGAACTGATATTTTCTTAAATATTTAGCCTTAAACAGAAAAAAAATGAAATTTGATGCACATCTATGATTAGCAATATAACGCCTAGTTGTGTCACAAAAAAAAATATTTTGCTTCTGCACAAAATAAGCATGGAATAAAAGACTGCTTTCGTAATATTGAAGATATCATATACAGGGTGCCCAAACCAATTTATTTCAGTTTTTTTAAATGTGTATTTTTATTTAGTCTTATTAAGAATAAAAAAATCTACTTTAATTAAACATATTATATACCTATCTTCAATAGTTTTCGAAATTCAAATTTCCTTTTTTTGCGTAATTTAGAAAATCAATAACTCGATCAATCAAAGTAGCCATGGAAAAAACAGTCTATAGCAACTGGCGAAATTTATGAAATGTCAAAAACCTGTTGTTGTTAGTGCATTGTATTTCGTCTTTCGTATTTAAAATGAATTTTTCACAAAATAAAATGATAGATATGGTCTATATATTTGGTGAAGCTCAAAAAAATTGCCTTCTGGCCAAGAGGCTATATGAAGCAAAATATCCGGATCGACGCGCGCCTTTTAAAGTGGCCTTTCAAAATGTCATGGGAGATTTGATGCTAGTGGCAATGTGGCATATTCGAAGAGAACACTTGTCAATAAAATTGCTACAAATCAAGATAAAGAGTTGGAAATTCTACTTCATATAGAAGAAAATCCCAGTTTAAGTAATCGACAACTTGCTAGTTTAACTGAGGCATCACAATCTACAGTAAGCAGGATCACAAGAAGATATAAATAGATATAAATATCATCCATACCATATGGAATTACACCAAGAGTTGCACGATGAAGATTTTGAAAGGCGTGTTAACTTTTGCAACTTGATGATAAGGCGAATATAAGCATATCCGGACTTTTTAGCGAATATCATGTTTTCCGATGAAGCTTCATTTAGAAGCAATGGAGCTGTAAACAGGCATAATATGCATTATTATGCAATAACAAATCCCCACTGGGTACGAGAGGTACAACATCAAAATCACTGGTCATTAAATGTTTGGTGTGGAATCATTGGAAACCATATTATAGGTCCGTATTTTTTTAATGAACCACTTAATGGACAAAGATATTTAGGTTTTTTGAACGTTGAGCTGCCTATTCTTCTCAGACCACTCAGCATAAAAGAAAGAAGAAGAAGGGACGTTCGTGAATTTTTGGACGCTAATTTTAATCAAAAATGGATTGGTCGTAGCGGTTTTATGGAATGGCCACCCAGATCTTGCGATATAACTCCATTAGATTTTTTTCTTGTGGGGTTATATTAAAGATTGTGTTTACACCCAACCACCTACAGCAAGGGAGAATATGCAGGAACGAATCAGGGATATATGCGCCACTATATCACCAGACATGCTAGTTAAAACTAGGCAAAATATTATTATAAGGTTCAACATGTGTATTCGTGAAGGCGGACGCTTATTTGAGCATCTTTTAAAACATAACTATGAAAATATTTGATTAACTTTTAAAAGCGATTTTTTTTAGTCTGATATGTGTTTTTTCTGTATAACTTTAAAAATTAGTTCCTATTAATATAAGTTTTCGACTATCTAAATTGAAATGTATTCCTTCATTGAAGTGTATTTACTTATTTCCAATCTAGCCGAGAAGACCCCTTTTCAACACAAATTTTAAATATTTATAATATTATGCCAGTTCATGGATTCATTCCAAAAACATAATATTGTCTAAAAAGTTCAGAAATGGCCCTACTTGCCTTATCATTGGGTTACAAAACTTAACACGGATTTTAAAATCTTTAGCGTGTAACTAACTCTTGGTTTAATGTAATATGAAATGGATGATATTTATATTTTCTTGTAGTCTTGCTTACTGTTCTGATGTTAAAATCTTAAGGTTATTAGATCATTTTTTTGTAGCAATTTTATTAACAAATTATTATATTATCTAACTTTTCATTGGATTAATTTTAGATAATAAACTATTGTATTCATATTAAATACTTTTGTTTTACTGACAGCTACCATGGCTACTTTGATCGAGTTGGTAATTTTCTAAATTACGCAAAAAACGGGAATTTTAAAATATTTCAATTCCATGCATATTTTGTGCAGAGGCAAAATATTTTATTTTTAGTGGCACAACTAGGCGTTATATTGCTATTGCTAATCATAGATGTGCATCAAATTTATATTTTTTTTCATTTAAAGCCAAATATTTAAGAAAGTATCAATTTTAGCCATATAGCATGTTATACAAAAAAGTGTTAGAATTTTATGTAGAATTTAAAAATCAAGTCAAATATAGGGTGTCCCGTTTAAAGAAATAAAACTTTTTGTAGCCCTACTTTTTTGACGCACCTCGTATAATTCAAAATATTTTTAGAATGAGCGCGATTTACATATGTATCCCATACCATAAACAGTTTGTTTCCAAATTGTACCTCTTCGACGTAAATTTACTTTTTTCAATCGTTGACTCACCCGGTACAGGGGCGAAGATATTTCGCTTATAAATCGAGTTGAAACACTCCGTATACACAAATTGGCGCAAGAGAAGTTATTTTTATATTTCCTCCATTCTAGTTAGTATATTATTTTATTTGGTCCATGATGTAGAAAACTGTAACGGTTCTTACACGTCTACATACATTCAGCATCCGTGACTAATGTTTCTTTTCGCATATCTTCATTCACCCAACCTGTTTGGTTAATCAAGAAGTCGGCAGCGTTTCCTGTTACGACATGAAAAATTACGCGTGTGACTGTGTCCGGTCTGGCTGGGTTGACTTTCATTTTCGCAGGTCCGGCGCGACGCCGCGGGGCGTCAAGGTCGCGCACCGTCTCTTGTTTCCTGTTCAGGATCGTACTACAATGAAGACTAGGGCTGGGCGATTATATTTGTATATCGATATCCTGTAGAATGAGTCAGGTTAATTCCACTTTTTGTAAACTAGATTTTGTTACGTTCGTTATCCCCTTTTACGCAGATTTTTAGAAATTCCATAACTAATTGCTGCAACAATGTATTATTTTGTTGATTTTAATTTTACTATATCTCCTAAAGTCCCAGTGGCTGTGTTCTATTTTAAGAGTGATACGAACATTATAGACTAACCAAATTATAACATAATTTGATTACAAATTAGGTACAAAAGAAAGGTAGATACCCTACTTAACTATCGATAGTTATTAAATTAATAAATGGATTGTAATTGAAATTTACAAGGACATTACCCGAGAGATTACCTCACCTGGGAATGTCTGCCAAAATGATCTTTGTGGCAATTATCGGTAGGTAGCAATAACTATCGACAACAAAAATGTATCGATAGCTGAGTTGCTATCGCTTATTGACAGGTAAAATCTATTATCGCCCATTCCTACTTACCACTGTGTCGGGAAGACAGTTCGAAGCGTTCTGTTAGTAAGAAAATCCTATCTGCAATGTGTCCATGAACCAGGGTTGAGAAAAATTCTGACTTTAAAAAACATCACAAATCGCTGATTTAATTGAAAAAATATTTTTTTAATTTTAGGTGTTTCCGGTCGTTTCGCTTTTTTTTTCAAATAGAATAAAAAAAAAAATTGGTAAATTTTCTTTAACCTAAACTTCCCTTGTTATTATTCTTTCCTTTTATTTTTTAATTGACTTTAATTTTTCTACAAAATTTAAAGTCAGTTCAATTAAATTTTTTTACGTTGATTTTTTAAATATTTTATTTGACCGCCATTTTGTTCCGCCATCTTGAATTAGGACCACAAAAACTTGAAATAAATTGGGCTTGGATGTAGCGCAAAACGTAAAAAATGTAGTAAAAAAATGCAGGGTCCAGTCGATATGCTTAAAAATTACTGGGAAATGTCCAAAAATCAGATATATCTACCACCTAACTGGTGCAGAAACAGTTCCCCAGAGACCCCCAGACCAAGCTAGTAAAAGCAGTAGTTAGTTTCCTTGACCTCTTTTGTTGTAAAAATATGTCAAGATAAGAAAGAACTATCCAAGCAACTAGCAAGAGCAATTTTGGCCATAATTGCAGTTTCGGGTCAATTGATCATAACAGGTTCTTAAGGTTATTGAAATATTAAGACCAAACTACAAACCACCCTTCAGTTGTCGTCCACTCTATTAAACGAAATATTTGAAAAAGAGAAGATTTTTATATACTAGAACCTTTTTTTTTGTTTCAGGTATGTGCAGATCTATGCTGGTTTTTATCTTGTAAGTATACCATTCTACTCTGTTTTGTATACTATATTCATACAATAATAATTTATACTTTAAACAATTATACTTTTTATCTTACGGGGTCTGCCTCTTCCTTGCCAACCGATCTTTTGTTTCGTGAGTTCTTTAATTCTGTATCGGTTAAACAAAATGTCTTAAAAATGGTAAGAGATAAGTATAGGACGGTCTTAGTAAAACTTACTCAAAATGTAACGTGGAATCTTAAAAATACAAATTACAAATAGGTCTCGAACCCTGCCACAATAAAAATATTTTTAAATGAGATATCGTATTGTTCTCCAGATAAATTGTAGATCGTACTGTTCTAAGATATGTCTAAATGTACTATTGAATTTGGAATACCCTGTATAGATTTGCTAAAAAAACTTTTTATGAGCGAAAATATTTTTATTTCAGCAACTATTATTCTATTCTATCTATACTAATATACAAAAGACTTAGTTGACTGATTTACTCATCACGCTCCAGCTCAAACCGCTTAAGGTAAAAGGCTGAATTTTGGCATACAGGTTGATTTTAGGGTGTAGAAGTTCGATAAGAAGGGACTTTTCAAAACTCAAATTCCAAGGGGGTGAAACCACCCCTTAAATATTACAATATTTTTTATTTAAAAAACGGTCCGTTTTTTGGAAAAACGCTTGAACACGTGTTTTTTAATTTATTTTTTTTTTACATTAGGATTTTTTAAAAATTCATACAGTGCGTTCAAAGGGATGAAACCACCACCTTAATAATACAATATTTTTTTTATTTAAATACCGGTTAGTTTTTCGAAAAAACGTTTGAACATGTGTTTTTAATTTATTTTTTTACATATTTTAGGATTTTTAAAAAATTCATACAATGTGTCCAAAGGGGTAAAACCATCCCTTAAATATTATAATATATTTTATTTAAAAACCCGTTAGTTATTCGGAAAACGCTTGAATATAATACGCTTTATATTTTATTTTTTTACATATTTTAAAAATTTTTAAAAACCCAGACAGGGTGTCCAAGGGACTGAAACCACCCCTTTAATATTATATTTTTTATTTGAAAAACGGTTAGTTATTCGGAAAAACACTTGAACACGTGCTTTTTATTTTATTTTATTACATATTTTAAGATTTTTTATAAATCCATGCAGGGTGTTTGAAAAAATCGGGTCATTGATTAATTTTTGCGATCTTTCTCAAACCGTTTGCCGTAGAAAGCTGAGCTTGTGCAAGCAGCTTGATTTTAGAGTGCAAAGGTTCGATAAGAAGGGATTCTTCGAAACTCAGTTTCCAAAGAGGTGAAACTATAGTCAAAAGCAGTGTTATCGTGCGGGTCATACGACTTATCAACGACAAACTTTTTAAGTTTGTTTTTCTTTTATTACGTGTAATCATATCCTCCGCATAAAAACTGGAAGATGAATTAGATAGACGTATGATATTGTCATATAAAAAAGAGGATAAACATATAAATACCAGCAGTTGCAAAAATCTTTGAGCGATGTCACTTCAGAGTCAGATTGACAAGTCAGTAACGAAATGAGTAATAGAAAACAATTTTCGGGTTTTTTGCATCCACAATCGAAAAAAATGGTATTAAATCTAATAAAATATTACGAAAATGAAAATTCACCGGCCAATATCCAGGAGACAGTAGCAAAAGCTCAGGGAATCGATATAAGGACTGTGCAGAAAATTGTGCATGAAAAAAAGCATAATTTACAACTGAAGAAGATTAAGAAATCTACACGAAGAAAGCCAAAGACAGAAGACTTAAGTGACAATGTAAAAATGGATGTTGGTAATGCAATTTGCGATTTATACACATCAAAAACTAATATAACCTTTCAAGTTTTAAAAGAAGCTTTAAAAAATCGAGGCATATTGGAAATTGGACTAAAATCGTTGTCAAAATTAATAAAAATGTTGGGTTTTCGATATAAAAAGGACTGGGATCGAAGATTTTTATGCGAGTTGCCACATAGCAAGTCAGCGTATCCAGTTTTTAAAGAAATACACGGAAAATGTTAATTCAAAATTTAGAAAAGTGGTATTTTTAGACGAAACTTGGATATTTTCTAATTGAAGTGGTTCGAAATCTTGGCAGGACGAGTCTGTAACAAGTGTCAGGAGAAAAAAGGGATGTGGGACGGGAAAACGGTTCATTTTGCATGCTTGTTCTTCAACAGGATTTCTCCCAGGTGCAAGTTTAGTGTTTTCTTCAACATCCAAAAGTATGGACTACCATGATAATATGAACTGAGAACTGTTTGAAAAGTGGTTAAAAGAACAACTGATTCCAAATTTAGATGTTCCTTCTTTAATCATTCTGGATAATGCATCTTATCATCAAGAATCTTAAATAAACAACCTACTTCATCCTGAAAGAAAAGTGATATTTATGACTGGCTAATAAAACAAAAACAAAATCCTTTACCCAATATGCTGAAACTGGAACTTCTTTTAATGGCAAAATCTATTAAAAAACCAACAATATATGCCGTAGATGAAATATTACGGGAAAATGGACATGAGGTTTTACGACTGCCGCCATACCATTGCCAGTTTAACGCAATAGAATTAATATGGGCTGGGGCAAAATCATATTACGAAAAACACGTGAACGATGGTCTTACGTCAGATGAAGTGCAAATTGTTTGGCAAAATTCATTAAATTATATTACGCTGGAGTACTGGAAGAAATCTGTGGAACATACGGAGAAATTAATATGGGATTGAGTACGACTCAGAAGATGAGGACTTTTTAAGTGATGATGATATTTTTTAGTCTATAATATTAAAAAGTTGCTGAAGGATTATATTAGTCTTTAATGTGTATAAATCATAAATTGCATTATGAATATCCATTTTTGCATTGTAACTTAAGTATTTTGCCTTTGGATTTTTTCGTGTACATTTCTTAATCTTCTTCGGAAGTAAATTATGTTTTTTTTTTTCATGTACAAGTTTCTGTACGTTCCTTATACCGATTCTCAGAGCTTTTGCCACTGGCTCCTGGATATTAGCCAGTGAATTTTAATTTAAAAAAATTTTTATTAGATTTGAGACCATTTTTTTACTTACTTTTTTAGTACATTTGTAATTTTGTACGCAATAAATAAATAATTATAGAATACTTCTTCCAATTTTAAAGCGTGTTTAAAATAAGTAAATTTTTTTATTAATTATAAGACAAAATTTGATATATAAAAATCGGTAAAATTGCTTTACCAGAAACTCGGGGCTAACGAAAAGTACGGGCTGTGTATATATATAGAGCCTGTATTTTTCGCATGCATGGCCCTTAATTTTAGACTGAAATTTGAAGAAATCGGATAAGTAGTTTTTTAGCTATGCCGCGAATAGACAGACTGACAGACAGACATACCTACAGACAGACGGAATTGAGAAAACATGTTTTCCGGCATCTAGGGACCCTAGACTCAGAAAATCTCACGAGGGAAGTAATAACTAATTATCTTGTGTTTTTAACAAAAGTGTATAATATTTTTGCAAAATAAATTTTTTTTGTTATCACAATACAAAAAAGAAACAAGTTTTCTTTGCACGGGTGTGGCCCGCATTTAAATAATTGAAACTGTATAAGTGGTTAGATTTTTAGGTCAAACGGGGCTCATAATTTTTAGTGATTGATAAAAAAATCTCATTTTCATTAAGTGGCTGTATAAACAGAACATATCCTGATTGTTCCACTGATTCAAACCGCCTTTTGTATATTTTTGTTTTTGCCAACCAAAAAATTTTAACCAAATACATATTTAGCGAATTTTCTTGTTTAGTCCCTCGGCATTTAATATATAAAATAATATTAAGTGGCTATCTTAATAATATTGCGTAATATAAAAAAAATATTTTCTTTTTCCCTGTATATTTGTAAATAGCTCATGGAGATTTAATAGCTCTATAAAAGAATCACACAACGTTTTGGTACCGCACGATAAGACCGCATTCGACTATACCCCTTAAATGTTTATAATAGACTCGAAAGTTGACAAGATTGGTTTAAAGAACGAGCTGTATTAACTCCAAAAAATAGCACAGCAGATGAAATAAATCTAGCTTTATTGGGAAAAATTACTGCTCCACATTTAACATACTACTCAATAGATGTAGTTATAGACCAAGAAAATGCGGTTAATTATCCTGTCGAGTCCCTAGACTCTCTAAACCCTTCAGGAATCCCTCCTCATGAGTTAACTTTAAAAGTGGTGGCACCAGTGATGCTTATTTGAAATTTAAAACCACCAAAATTGTGTAATGGAAGTTGGCTACAAATTAAAACATTAAAAAACAATGTAAGAGAGCAGTGATCGCCAACCCGTCGATCGCGAGCTACCGGTAGCTCGCGGAAACATTTCTGGTAGCTCACAACACTATATGTAAAAATCATAGACGCTTCTATAAATGTTGAAAAAAAATCACAATATGAAAACAAGCAGCGGCAACACTGCGGTGAGGGCTTTGGACAACAGCTGCTAGAATTGGCCAGAGCGCCAGCATCGCGTGAATGTTCGAGAACACGAGAACGATCTAGATTGCGATAAATGCGCATGTCGGGGATACAAACAACGCGTTCAGTTTAAAACTGAAAGGCATTAGACATGTTAGTACACATAGTGAGCAATAAAAAAGATTGTGGCAAGCAATAGTGAGAAAGAAATTCAGTTCATTCGAAATGGGAAGAACAGTATTTTTTTACAGAAGTTAAAGGTAAAAATGTTTGTTGTCTAATGCCTCTGTTTCGGTTGCTAAAAAAGGAAATATTGAGAGGCATCATAAAAGTGTACATCCAAATTTTAAAATATATTTGCCATTACATGCTGCCAGCAGAAAAGGAAAATTGAAACAATTAAAGAACTAGTCAATTGGAAAACCGTCAATATTTTTAAAAGCAATTGACAAAAATAAGTCTGCAACTGAAGCATCACACCGTGTGTCCCAAATAATTGCACAAAAGAATAAACCGTATGAAGGCGGGGAAATGATAAAACAGGGGTTTTTAGAGGCTGCACGTTCCTTATTTTCCAAATTAAAAAATAAAAACGAGATAGTTTCAGCAATAAAATGTATGCAACTTTTTGCTAATACAGTGATGAGACGAATGGAAGTAAAAACTGACTTAGGTAACTGTGTTTATTTCTCTCTTCAACTGGATGAATCAACAGATGTTGTTGACACCTCCCAGATGTTTTTAGTGATTTTATGTTTAAAGAAGATCTTTTTAAGTTTATTCCACTGAAAGCATATACCACTGGACAGGAATTGTTTTCTCATTTAAACAATTTTATATCTTCTGAGAAAATTCCAATTTCCAAATTGGTAGGCTTGCCAACTGACGGGGCTCCAGCTAAGGTGGGTTGTGATAAGGGTCTGGTAGCATTTTGTCGTAAAGATGAACGCTTCCACAAATTTTTTAAAACTAAATAACGTCATGAAGTTGGTAGTAAAATTCTAAACAAGATTAGAGCTCACGCATTACAAAGAAGATTATTCAAAATCTTAGCCGATGAAATTGTTTGTCAGTATGGGGATCTACTTCTTCACTCTAAAGTGCGATGGTTATGTAGAGGACGAATGTTAACACGTTTCAATGAAGCCCTATCTGTCATAGTTCAATTTTTCAAACAACGCGGCGAACCGATTCAGGAATTGGAAAATTTAATTTGGCTTAGAGATTTTGGGTTTCTTGTGGACTTTACAGACAAGATTAATGAACTCAATTTGCTACTGTAGGGAAGAGATAAAGAACTGGCGGAAATGATTTCCAATATAAATGCATTCATAAAAAAAAAATGAGTTTTGGGAACAAACCCTAATCAACCGTGATGTCAAGCATTTTCCTATTCTTTCAGAGAAGATATCTTAAAATCCAATAAAACCCTATGACAGTAAATCTCAAGTAAAAATAGTTTCTAACTTGAAAGATAAAAATCGGTTTAAGGATTTCAACAAAATGGCATTGGTGGCTCAATTTATTGTTTTACCCATCATGGAAATTGATATCCAACAGTTTGCAACTTGTGTTGTGCAGAACTTTGGCGAAGACATCGCTGCAACTGAAATGGAAGTGATGTCGTGTTGCCTTAAAAGTGAAGGCGTTTTTTACTTACAGATGAACATATGGATAATTGTGTTCGAACGGCTGTATCAAATTACACTGCAAACATCAAAAAAATTATCGATGAGTCCGAGTGTCAACCTTCTCATTGAACGCACGCATTTTTTATCACATGTTTTTGTTTAAAATTTTAATTTTGATGTTTTGTTTACTGGTATTAAGTCGTATGTGACATGTCATTATAGCTATATGGAAATTTTTGTTTAATTTTTAAACCCCTACGGTTGGTAGGTATGTAGTATTAGTTAATTACATAAAAACATGTATGTCAAATACCACTGTGCATTATTTCGTTTAGGCTGGCTTGAATTGTGGTTACAAGTAACTAGTTCACGGTTTATTTCTAAATTATCAAAGTAGCTCAACACCTTGAAAAGGTTGGCGACCACTGTAATAGAGTATACTATTATTTCTGGCCCTGATCTGGGAGAAACAGTTTTTATAGCACGTATCTCTTTAATTCCGCCAGACTATCCTTTTCAGTTTAAACGTGTACAGTTTCCTTTAAAACTTTGGTTCGCCATGACAATTAACAAAGCTCAAGGGCAATCCTTAAGTAGAGCTGAAGTAGACTTGCGTTACGATTGTTTTCCCCATGGTCAACTCTATGTCGCATGCTCTAGAGCAGGGGTGCCCAAACTTGAACTGCTGGCGATCTACCTCAATATTTTTAGACTATTTACGATCGACTCTGAGAGGCTGCAAGTATGTGTGATCCAGGGTTGTCTTACATACACGATACATACACCGTACCTACCTACCTACCTAGGTAGGATGTACCGTAGCATATATAGATATTAGCTTTCCGCGCAATATACATTATTTTAGTCAAGGTTTGGGTTAGGTTTAGTTAGGTTCTTCTCTACGACATCAATGAAAAAACTCATAGTTATTCAAAAGTTTCAAAGCGAGTTTATTGGTTGTTACAAAACAAAAGAGTTACATATGGTGTTAAACTTAACTGAGGAGTGACTTTGGATGTTGAAACGTGGCACTGCATGTCCTCAGCATACTTTTCATAAGATGGTACGTAACCACTGAGTGCTAATCGCAAGCATGATGACATATGATCGTCAGTTAGTCGATTGCGATATTTTGACTTAATTATCTTCATTTCAGAAAATGCAGACTCGCACAAGTAAGTTGACCCAAACATTGCTGTCAGTTGAAGGGCGATTTGCCTTAGATTCGGATATTTATCTTCAGATATAAAACACCAGAAATTTGTATCAGATGCTGTTTGAGATCTATATCTGATATAATCTGCACCAACTCATTTTCAATAGAACATGAGTTCATATTAAACTGACTTGCTATTTCAGTAGCTAATTCCTCAATGTTTTTACATGAAAAAGGATAACTCATAAATGATGCTACATTTGCCAGTTTACTACAATCATAAAAACGCATTTCGAATTGTCCCAAAATATTTGATAATTCAGCCTCATACGTATCATCATTCAACTGAGGAATCCTTGCTTTCAAAGACGGAAAATGTTTCAGATCCTTTCTTTTCAGTTGATCTATCATAAGTTGCAATTTACTTTTGAATGCGTTTACTGCGCTAATCATCTCAATAACAGTTTTTCTTTTACCTTGAAGCTCCAAATTAATGGTGGTTAATTTTCGTTTTTCAACATCTGAGTGTCATCACCTCTTTCGTCTAGAAAAGCTCTTATTTCGGGCAATAATTCTTGAAACCTTTCTGGGAATTTTCCTCGACTCAACCACCTGACGTCCGTGTGAAGAACTAAATCAGTGTGTTCAGCTGACTCCCTATCTTCCAACTGCAAGTTAAAGAGCCGCCGTTGCAAGCTACGTGAACGGATGGAATTCACAATTATTGTTGCAATGCCCATAATTTCCTCGTGTTTAAAACTTTTGAACACAAAACTTGTTGATGTATAATGCAATGGATTGAAAAAAATGAAGGGGAAATCTTCATTAGCTCCATACAATGCCACAAAACCGTTTTTGTTTCCAGTCATTGCTGGTGCTCCATCGGTTGTAATGCACACTAATTTATATATTGGTAGCTTGTAGTTTTTTACAAACTTGAAGCCTTAGCCAACATGTCTTTGAATACCATCCGAATAAAAATACACAGCTGGGCAGTGTCTGTCATATCGGTGGATTCGTCGAACTGTAAAAAAAATTATGTACATTCCATGGTATCAATTTTTAGTTTATCTGCCATGTCCTGACTCATGACTTCAATACGCCTTGTGACAGTAGGACGAGATAACTGAAATTCTCTAATAGCAGACATGATTTCTGTTTTATTTTTAAAATCTCCGAATAAAGTCTTACCCGCTTCAATAAATGCTTCCTTCACAACCGATCCATCTTCGAATGGTTTCTTGTGTTTTGCCAATATATGAGATATTTTAAATGACGCGATCGTAGCAGCTTTTGATTGTTTGGCTGGTCTTGTGAACATGGTTTGTTCTTTTTTCAAACAAGATATCAAATCACGCACTTTTCGTTTTCTTAATTCACTCTGTGGCGGAAAATCCTTTTCATAGTTTTTATGAACCGTTTTATGATGCCTCTCTAAGTTACCACGCTTAGGTATTGCAACTGACGCACGACAAATAAGACAATGCACTTATCCTTCACCATACAAAACAAAAATTCTTCCTCCCAATCGTTATTAAAATGATACGTTTTAGATTTCTTCGCTGCACTCATTTTGTACTATTTAATAATAAACTTTGTATCGACGTAGTATTGCCTTCAAGTTGCAATTCAGAATGACTCCAATTCCTGCAGGCGCAACATTTATATCGGCGTGGACGAAAGTCTCAAATGTTTCAGTCAAACGCGCCGCCCGAAATTTCTAGAAAAGCGGCAGGAATAAAAAACGCGGCTTTTCTTTGACAAGTACCGCGCGTTCCCTTAACCCTAGAATACTAATATGATGTTTTTATACGGTAAATCTAATGTGTCGTAAAATTTACGGCGTTTCAAAAAAAAACAGAAAATCAAGTAAATTAAAAAAATTTATTGAAGAAAAATGAACAAATTATTTATTGGACTTAAGAAACAGATTCTACTTAGTAAGCTACAAAAAACTAGTCATTATTAGAGCATTTGGTGCACCACTTTCCCCGATGTTGGCCACAAATCGGGTGTTTTCATTGGGGACAGTACGTAGTCGTCATCCTTCTCAATGGGCTGGGACAATAAAAGCATATTGAACATTTACCTTCAACTTGAACGACATTATCAGGTTGGTCATCAATTTTCAGGATTTCCTTGATAGTTTGCCGTAGGCTTTGGCGTAAGTTTTTTATTTTCAGCCTTTGCTCCATCCAAGGCCTGGCAAGTTAGTGGCTTAACTCGATCATACACTGATAACGTCGCACGGGTTTTTCACGCTTCTTGATGGTATTGCAACAGTACACAACATAGGAATTGATGCAGGCGGCGTTGATCATGCCGTAAAAAACGCAGAGCGGCCATCTTCTCGTCTTTCTACTACATGACATATTTGAACACAATTGGTCAAACGAGTCTACTCCTGATTTAGTCTCATTATAATTTAAAATTATTTCTGGTTTGTTGTTTGTTTCCGAAATCTCAGCCCTCTCGTGCATTGTTGATAGTAAAAGCACTATTTTGTTTTTTTAGGCATATAGGAAACTAGAGTTTTTTTTTGTCGAAGCAAAACATCGATGTGTTTGGCTCTCTACCTTTTGTGTTTAGTAGCTCTGGTGGTATTTCCCTCTTATTTTTTCGGAGCATTCCTATGATGGTCAGTTCGAAATGATCATCTAGGAGTTTATCAGCTATTTCTACAGAAGTGAACCATTTGTCCACCGTTATGTTTCTATTGCTACCGTGAACAGATCTGGTCAATTCCTGTACGTAATAAGTTGACAATGGTATTCCATTCGTTGGCGTATTTTTGTCTAGATAGGGACAAGCATCTACCATGTATTTTGAAGACGAGTCGCAGAACATTACAATTTTGATTCCGTATTTTGACGGTTTATTCGGGATATACATCTTGAATGAACATCTACCCCGAAAACCTAAAAGTTGCTCACCAATAGTCAAATAAGAGTAAGGAATATATGACGTTTCACATTTTTCTATAAAAATCTCCCAAATATCTCGAATATGAGTAACGCATCCATTTTGACACTCTTTCATGTCTTGTGGCTTTATTGTCAAATCGAAGGCAGTTTATCAAAAATCTCATGCAGGCTTTATAAAATGGTCCAAATATGGTGGAATCAAACATTTGCTTGGCGTTGAGGTGATTGTCTTTTTTTACTGTGGACATTATCAAAATTCCAAGTAGCCCCATCATTCTTCTTTAGTTACTGCTGGTAACTTATCGGTATATTTTTTGGATTGTTTTCCAATTTCATCATTCGTTTCAAACAAACAAACAAACAAAAGTATGCTTTATTGCCGCAGAAAAATTCTACAATTTTATGGACAAAGCAAAATATATCTAAAAATAAGACATATCAAAACATTAATCGAAAATAATTTCGACAGGTCAGTGCTTTTTTTTTTAAAATGTAAATTATCAATTTACCAAATCGTAAAACACACGTTAGAATATAACATAACATTGCAAACAGTAAATGAATCATGATAACCTTATAAAAGTAAACAAACACACATGTACGAGGTGAATAATTTCGATGACATTGAAATCAAAATTGCAACTATGCGACCTTAAACTCTATGTTATTATAGTTATACAAATAATTGTGATGTTAAACAGAAGGTATATTGAACTAGTGTAGAATGTAGTATACAAAAAGAATTAAATTGTTTTTAATCCAATACCTAACAAAAATAATTAAGTTTTAAGTGAATGTTCGACAGTTCTTTTCCCTATATAATGATTTACAAAATTCTATGCTATGAGTTAGGACATGACTCACAAAAGATTTAAGTAAACAAGCGAGTTTAGTGACAATTTAAAGAGACTTACTCACTGAAAAAAAAAATCATTAACGCTGTAAAATGGTCTCTCAATGAGGTATGCTTTGGTGTTTTTTCGAAATTGTGCAAGCATAGGGATAGATTTTAAATGTACTGGCAGATTGTTGTAAAGTTTTATGGCGTTGTAAATAATTGATTTTTTTATTAATTCTGTGGAAGGAATGGGAAGATAAATATCATGCCTAGAGTTTCTGGTAGGGTATACATGTTGTGGCCTTTCTGGGAGGGTGTTTATATGTTTTCTCAGCAAACATACCGTTTCCAAAATAAATAATGCAGGAAGTGTTAATATTTCATGTTTTTTGAAATAGTATTGGCAGTGAGCTCTATTATTTAGACCAAACAAATAACGAATGGCTCTCTTTTGAAGCATAAAAATACTACGAAATTGCTCGGTGGTACAGCAGCCCCAAAAGGGAAGGCCATAGCGGAGGTGGGATTCAAATAAAGAGAAATAAGTAAGTCTGGCAGAAGGAACGTCTAGTTCTTTTGAAACTGATCGAATGGCGAAGCAGGCGGTAGAAAGTTTTTTAGTTAAGGTGTCAATATGATTAGACCATTTTAGGTTGCTATTTATATTTAAACCCAGGAATTTAACCGACTCTACGTATTCATTATTGCTGTTATGTACCTGAAGTGGTTGTAAAGTTCCCTTATAAGATAACGCCACCGTTTTATCGACGTTAAAACAAAGCATATTGGAATCGGACCAAGCCTTAATTATAACCAAGTCTTTGGAGATACTAGAGTGTAAAGACGTTGTATCAAAATCACTCCATGTTATGCTTGTGTCATCAGCAAAAAGGGAGATTCTTCCATTAATTTTAAGGTTCGTGATATCATTAATGTATAACAAAAAAAGAATAGGTCCCAAGACTGAACCTTGAGGGACTCCACTTGTAATCAACTTACAATCAGAATCGGAACCATTAGCCCCTACAAGTTGTTGCCTTTTTCCAAGATAAGATTTGAACCAATTTAAAGAAGTACCACGAATTCCATAAAAATTTAGTTTGTTTATCAGAATTTCATGACTAACACAATCAAAGGCTTTCGCATAGTCACAAAAAACTGAGGCAGTTGGGTGGTTGTTATTGAGAGATAAGTAGACGCCTCTAAGCAACGTGAACATGGCGTCACTGGTGCACTTGTTGGGTAGAAATCCGAACTGCTCCGGAGATATTATCTGATGTTTCAGGAGAAATGGCATAAGACGGTTCTTCAGTAGCCTTTCGATGATTTTTGATAGCACTGGTAGTAGTGCAATTGGGCGATAATTGCAAGAGTTAGTTTTTTCGCCGCCTTTATGAAGTGGAATAATTATAGCTGTTTTAAGGCAATCAGGGAATACACCTTTTATAAAGGACTCATTTATTAATGTTGTAAGGGCCTCTATGACTGGGAGTGGCAAGTTCAGGAATATTCTAATTGATAGGCCATCAGTGCTACACGAAGATTTACTTTTGATATTATGTATTACCTTCAATAGTTCAGTGTTGCTAACGGGACTTAAGAAAAAGCTATCAGCTAAATTTTTTGAAGGAGGGAGAAACGAAAGAGGGTCCAAACTTGGCGAGATACTAGAGGTAACATTTTTGCTTACATTAATAAAATAATCATTTAGATCATTAGCCCCTGGCAAGATCTGAGTCACAGGGTTTGATTTGTTTCTGAGGTTATTGATGATGGACCAGGTTTCTTTTGAAACGTTATTAGAGTTTGTTAGACGTTTTCGGTAGTGTAATTTTTTTGCTGAACCAAGAGTAGTGTAGATCCTCCTATAATTAGAGATATAGTCGAGAATAAGAAAGGAGTCGGTGAATTTTTTTATATATGAGAGCGAGCGCATATTTTTAGCAGAAATTCGTATTCCTTTCGTGGTCCACGGTTTATGCCGCTTAGGTTTGATATTCTTAAGCGGGAAGGCCTTGTTAAAAGCACTTAAAGTTTTATTTAAAAAAGTTCTGAAGTTTGTGTTGACATTATCAGATTCAAAATTCCAATTGGTGTTAAAGCAAATATTATGAAATACTGAGAAATTTGCGGCCGAGAAAATTCTGCCCCGATGGCGAGATCTTGGTAAGGGCCTAATAGGTAAACTAAACCTGGAAATTACCGCCTCGTGATCGGAAAGACCTGAGTTATAGACCTGTGATTGCACCTCTGATGGAGAAAAATCAGACGCCATGTAATCGATGATAGAAGAAGAGTTTTTTGAAATTCTAGTTGGCGAGGATACATGCATTGAAAGACCGAAAGAGTCGAATATAGAAATTAGATATTTGTGGATGGCACAAACAGTAGCATAGTCAATATTAAAGTCCCCGCATAGAATTTTTTTACCTTTAATCGGTAGGCTGTCTAGCAAACTTACCAGGCTATTTAAAAATGATTGTACATCAGAGTTTGGTGATCTATAAATACAAATTACATAAAGATCAAGGTTTTGATTATATACTATAGAGAATTCAAAAGAGCTATCCGCTAACAAATGATCATATTTAGATACCGACATGAAATCTCCATTTAGGGATAGAATCAGTGTTCCCCCATGAGCTGAGTT
The DNA here is from genome assembly GCA_030620095.1 of Kuschelorhynchus macadamiae. NCBI lineage: Eukaryota > Metazoa > Arthropoda > Insecta > Coleoptera > Curculionidae > Kuschelorhynchus > Kuschelorhynchus macadamiae. The sequence continues at coordinate 371,763 of JAUTXW010003684.1, read as the reverse complement.
TTTTCTGTCATATCTAGCAACTGTGGTATACCTCTCAATATAAAAGGGTTCGTTTAGATTCAGCCAGTGCTCAGTAATTGCAACAAGTTGGGGGAACTCCAATTCTTCCAGAAAAAGGTACAACTCGTCAGTTTTATTTCTTAGAGAAGCAATATTAATTAGAACCATATTAAGACTAGTAACAACAGGAAGTTTTGAGGAATCTAGTTCCTCAGGACACGTCGTGTTTTCTAAAAATTTTTTTTGGGAGAATTGCTGGTAAAATAGTTTTTATGGCATTCTCTGGTCCTCTGAAGATGAATCGATCTCTCCAGATATGTAGGATCCATAGGCTGCAAGATCCGCTTCCACTTCTGCTGCGTTAAATCCGTAAGCAGCATGAAAATCGAAATATATCTTATGTAGGGTTCTATAATCTATAGGAATGCCTTCAGAAGCCAAAAACAGCCTGGTGCTTGTATTTGTAAACCCTTCAAAGTGAATTGGCGCAGGTTGGTCGTGCAGGAAGGCGAGATATAACTTGAAGGCCTTTAAAATGCAAAATTTTAACGCAAAATAGTATTCACAACATCATCGGAAATGAAGTGAAAAAAATACTCAGAAAAAGTTGAACATATTTCTGCTCCACCTTTACTTCCAGGAATAAAATGGATGATGTTTCGAAGAGCTGTTCTTTTTGACTTTTGCGGCAATTTTGAAGACCATATATGACCATTTTTTCCTCTCAGTAAAATAGATTTTGGTTTTATGATACCCCTCTTGCGTTTTTATGCCAATAATTTGGATACCGGAATGTTATCGTCAGATGAAATACTATCACTTACATTATCAGAGTGCTGTTAGTCTATATCTTGATCAGATGTATCCTCAGGAGTGTTCACATTCACCACTATAATCTTATTTTCTTCGAAATCACTAAGATCGTCACTGAAAATCTGTTCAACCTCTAGATTATCTTCCTCTACCCAATCACTTATAATCTATCAATGTATGAAAAGAAAGTATAAACATCAGTCTTTCGTACTAAACTAGTATCACTACTTATTTTAAAAAGTTTACTTTAATACTAATCATTCGTCAATTTTGCGACGATCGCACCATAACCCCACGAAGGAAAGAACTACAACGATGTGGACAGAGATGCCTCGAACACAACACTAACTAGGAAGGTGCTTAGACGTAGAGCCCCTTTAAGCAACCACGTCAATACGAAACCGACCGAAGAAAACCCAGCGTCGTAAAAATTACGATACATTAGTATTCTAGGGTTAATAAAGCCGCCTTTTGCAGCTAGCAGAGTGTTATTTTGTTACGTAATAAATTTTTGTAGTTTAGTTAAGTACCTACTTATTAAAAAAAAATTTTCTTTTCGAGATCTACTCAAAAAGCACTCGCGATCGACCGTTTGAGCACCCTGCTCTAGAATATGTTCGCGTAATAGCTTGGCTATTTTACAGCCAGAGAATGCAACAAACGTGGTTTATAAAGAGGTACTGAAATGAGGCGATTTTTTAAGTACCTCTTTACATCCTTTTCATTCTAGTCATATAAGCGAAGTAGCGGGTACCCACTAGTATAGTAATATAGCAAAACGCGTCAAACCAACAAATAATTTTTTCTACAAGCATGCGGAAAATCTAATCTTCAACACATATTTTAGTGTGGAAAATTTGTTTTTCAGCACTAGTGCGGAAAATATTTTCACTTTTAGTTTATTTATCTGAGCTTTCAAAAACCTGCCAGCCGTCAACTCTTTGGTCGAGATTTTCAATTCTGTCCTAACAACGGAACAAAACCTTTATTGTAAGTACTGTACTAAGATTAGGTTAATAGCAGCGGATATTTGGTTTCTAAAATCATGCAAGTCTTTTTCAGTTTTCCCCATTTCAGTCAAGATCCCTAAACAATCACCCGTTACTGGGAAGGTTGAATCTTTTGCCAAACAAAAGTGGCTAGATTTAGAAATTAAAAATCTGTATAGCAAACGAAGTATGCTTGAAATTGAAGCATACGGATTATTTAAAAAACTCACTTATAAGCTTAGTAATTTAGAATTTGAGCAGTGGTTAGATTTCCAAAGAAAAATGTTCGTAGTTATACTTAAAAACAAACTGAGAAAGTTGAAACCACAAAAACAAATTTCTTTGGAAGTCGAGAACATTGTAGAAAATCTTTCTTCTCAGTCTTTTGATAATAGAGAAATCGCCCTTTTGAATAAAGGTTTGAATTTTGCAGAGCCTCCAGTAAAAAATAGTTTACCAACTATTATAGGGAATATCGAAAGTTCCATTCAATACGTGCCAGAGTCAACTAAGGGATTCATTAGAGAGGCTTGCAGAAATCAAATCTCAAAAAACGTTGTTAACAACAAGTCAAAATATGTTTCTCGTAAAAACACTGAAGTTATCCAGGGGCTGAAGAAAACGGAATGTTTTTATTTAAAAGCTGACAAAGGAAATAAGGTTGTTATACTAGACAAAACAGATTATTTTGAAAGAGTAGACAATTTGATTCAAAGTGGTCCTTATGATTTAATTGAGAAAAACCCGTTATCAAAAATGATAACAGAAGTAAAAAGTACTTTAAAACAGTGTAAAAACCTTGTGTCCGATAAACTAAAATTCAAACTAACACATAGTAACCCACAGTTATCTAAACTGTATTGCCTTCCCAAAATTCATAAACCCGGGAAGTCCATGAGACCTATTGTTTCAGCTGTTGGATCACCAACGTACAATATTTCAAAATGGTTAGTAGAAGAATTCGGCAAATTAAAAATCTTGTATGATAACTTTGAGGTTACTAACTCGTTAGAATTCTTAGATAAAATTAAGAATGTTCACTTAAAAGAAGGTGAAATTTTAATATCTTTTGATGTAAGCTCATTGTTTCCTAGTGTACCCATACCAGTAGCTTTAGAGTACCTAAAGGAACTACTTGAAATCAATAATTTGAAGAAAGAAATTATTGATGAGTATTTACTTCTCACAAAATTATGTATGAATCAAAATTTTTTTCAGTACAACAATAAATATTATAAACAACTAGAGGGAACTGCGATGGGCAATTGCTTATCTCCGTTCCTTGCAAATTTGTTTATGGGCAGATTAGAAACCCAATTCAAAAAAGAACTCAAGTATTTCCCAAGGGTGTGGTATAGATACGTAGACGATATATTTGCTATTTTTGATACTAAAACAGAAAATTTGGACACTTTCTTAGAAACATTAAACAATAAATATCCTTCCATTAATTTTACGTACGAAAAGGAGAACAATGGGCAATTACCTTTTCTCGACACGTTAGTTATTAGAAATAACGATAAATTAGAATTTGATATTTATAGCAAATTTACTAATACTGATAGATATATAACATTCGACTCATTTCATTGCCGTCAACACAAAATGGCAGCATTCCATTTCTTAACTCACAGGTTAATCAATTTTCTACTAAGTAAAGAACGTTTTAGCAATGAAATGAATCGGATTAAAAATATAGCTAAAAGTAATGGATATAATGATAATTTTGTACATAAACTAGTAAATAGACATAAGCATAAGAAAATGTTAAAAGATGCCACTACTCTTCAAATACCTGAGGCTTCCAATAAATTCATAGTAATCCCATATAATCCCAGATATACGAGAGGTCTAGAAAAAGTATTTAAAAACGTAGGTTTTAGAGTAGCCTACAAAACGAAGAATAGTTTGAAAAATCTCCTTGGAAACCCCAAAGACAAAGTCGACTTGAGGGAGAGGAGTGGCATCTATGAAAGCTGTAATGACTGCGATCTAAAATGTGTTGGGCAAACTAAACGCTCCATAAACATTCGTTTTAAAGATCACATGGCACATTTAAGATACGGAAGAACAGAAAAGTCAAGCGTTACCCAACATGCTTTGGAAAACAATCACCGAATAGGAATAAATAATCTTAAGTTGATTAAAAATGTATCTAATAATAGATTATTGGATGCATTTGAGAGTATAGAAATAGTTAAATGTGGTAAGAAAGCACTAAATAAAGACAGAGGGCCTATTCCCTATAGTCCCCTCTATTGTTTACTTGACAACGGTGCAGTCGGGTGCAACCAAGTGTGACCACATTTACCTATAAATAGTCTCGGTTAGGATAAGATACTTTAGTTTATATAATCTGCTGATGATGCTAACTTGGTTAGCGAAACGCGCGTCCAGAACGTAACAAGTTGTGGTGTAGTGTGGTTAGAACTCTTGTATTTTGAGATTTTCAATGCTGAAAACAATATTTAGAGATGTTTCCACACGCTTCTAAAAAAATTAATGTTCTTAACGCGTGTAGAAAATGTATTTTCCGCACTCAACTGCAGCAAACGGCAGTCTCGGGAGGAAAAATTCATTTTCCACACTTGTTAGGAAAAATACAATTTTTTTGCGTATAAACCATTGACGCACATTCCTACAGGGAAGAACTATGTTTTTTGTAAATATTAGGTGAAATTTTATTGATACAGTGGCCAGTTTATCCAATCAAACGAACCATAATTCTGATTTAACGACTTATAAGCCCCACTTTTAGACATCTAAACCTAAATCCACACAATAGAATCATAATCTCGTTCGCGTCCCATATGGTACAGGCAGGTGAACCATCAGCACCCGTCGGTCGTCGGATCGAGATAACTGCATGCCGATAGAGTGTTTTTCTATAACACCGCTATCGTACATACCTTGTCCGCATAATTGAAATTGACCCTTAGAGGCACTCCAGACCTTTTGAAAACGCTCTAAATGTTGAGCTCGCTATCTTTCAATCTGCCTTTCACGAAGTTTTCGAAAAACAGTTCATAGAATTTTTATATAAAATCAAATACCTATCGGCCACCTGAAGGACACTTGTGGCAGATACATATTCTATAGCAATAATTGCATTTTCTAGTTCGTTTGATGACATGGTAAATAGAGAATGCGATTTTTGATGATACCGCAAACTTGTTTATAAAACATTATACTGGGTGATTCACGACCCACTGTACATACTTATGTGGTGTATAGGGATCCCTAGGGTATATCGAAATGGATATTTAAATTGATTAATTCGGCTTTATTACCAAGATACAGGGTGTTTTCGTATTTTGGTAAAAATTTGTTCACCCTGTATCTCCTAAACGGCTTAATCCATTTTTTTAAAATTTTGTACACAAACACTCTTGGTATATCATAACTTTTTGACGTTTGAAAAGTATCAAAGTTCCAGGGCCGTATCCAGCCAATTCACACAGGGGAGGGGGGCTAGTTTTGAGACACCCTGTACATCGAAATTCGGTATTTTTGAATTTTTTTCTTAAACTACATTCATTTGTGAACAATAATATGCCACCATCTTGAATGGCACACTAAAGGTTATGTACGAAGTTTAAATCTTTAGATAGTACATACCCCTTTTTTTAGCGGTATCTGTATTAAAGCTTTTAACTAAGTATAAAATTATTTCAATGATTGACTTTAAAAAAAAATTAAACTATCTCTACTAATAAAACACAGCCTTGTCGAATTATTTTTTATTTTTAGTGGCCCAAAAATACCAAAATCTACTCTAACACAATAACGCCTGTCTAACAGTATCTCTACATTTTTGTGTACGCTTTTGTGAATTGCAATTGAGCGTTGAATCATTTACATTTGAGGTTTTTGTATAAATGCTTGACTTTTAAAAAAATTAAACTATCTCTACTAATAAACCAATTAATTTCTGTTTAAGTCTTTTTCGCCTCATCTCTTATCTAATGCTCGAGATCGTGATCATTTATCGGCTACCGTAAAAATTTATCTTTTTTTATTTTTGTTATTGTATAAAAATTACGTGTAAGAGCTTGTTTTTTTTTATTTACCTTTATTTTTTTCGTAACCTTAAAACCTACAAAAAAATACAAATTTTATAAATTTTAATACCTAAAAATAATAAAGTAAGCCTTGGATTTAGACAGATATTTTAAAAATGACATTACGTACATACAATTCAATCATTTGTGTTTGACATTGTTAATTAAAGATTTTTTATTTGAATTTTCTCTTTGCAAAAAGTTTGTACGTTTCAATAATTGTAAAAATGCCGTTATTTACAAATGCTGAGTACGCAGACATCGTATTTGTGTACGGATTTTGTAATGGTAACGGAAGAGCTGCTACAGAAGAATACAGAAGACGATTTCCGGATCGGAGAATTCCAAATCACCAAACGTTTGCCGCAACCTTTAATACATTGCGTGAAAAGGGTAAGTTTCCCTCAACCGATCTTCATGTTGAAAGAGTGGGTGCTAATAACGTGGTCCAAGAAGAGAATATTCTCAACCTTGTGAGGGAAGATCCAACCACAAGCACTAGGCGAATTTCCGCCCAATCAGCGATACCGCAGACAAGAGTATGGAGAACTATAAAAAATGAAAACTTATACCTTTTCCATGTACAAGAGGTATAAAGATTAGAAGAAGGCGACTACTTGCCTAGATTAGCATTTGCTAGGTGGGTCATAAATCATCGAAGAACTATTTTTAGAGCACTATTCACTGATGAAGCCCAATTTACAAGGGACGGAGTCTTTAATTCTAGAAACTCTCATGTATGGGCAGATGAAAACCCTCATTCGTTGCGATTGGCCAATTCTCAACGAAAGTTTTCAGTGAATGTTTGGTGCGGCTTAATAAATAATCATTTAATTGGACCACATATTTTACCTCAACTACTAACGGCTGTTGTGTATTTGGACTTTCTACAAAACATTTTACCGGGCTTATTAGAAAATGTAAATTTAAGAGGCATATGGTTTCAACACGATGGGGCACCTGCACATTTTGGAATTGATGTTCGAAATTATCTCAATCAACAATTTGCTGATTGGTGGATTGGACGCGGAGGACCACATCCTTGGCCAGCTAGGTCGCCAGACTTTAATCCAGCCGACTACTTTTTGTGGGGGCATCTAAAAAAAAAGTTTACAGTGTTCCAATCGAAACTAGGGATCGATTAATAAATAGGATACATTTTTATTGCGACGAGGTTAGACAAAAACCCTAAAATGATTCACTGCTCAATTGCAAACCTACAAAAGCGTGCACAAAAATGTAGAGACACCGGTGGTATGCATTTTGAAAACATTTTGTAGCTTTTAAGACGTTATTGTGTTAGGGTAGATTTTAGTTTTTTTTTGGGCTACTGAAAATAAAAATTAATTCAACAAGCTGTGTTTTATTAGTAGAGATAGTTTAATTTTTTTTAAAGTCAATCATTGAAATAATTTTATACTTAGTTAAAAGCTTTAATACAGATACCGCTAAAAAAAGGGGTATGTACTATCTAAAGATTTAAATTTTGTACATAACCTTTAGTGTGCCATTCAAGATGGTGGCATATTTTTGTTCACAAATGAATGTAGTTTAAGAAAAAAATTCAAAAATACCTAATTCCGATGTACAGGGTGTCTCAAAACTAACCCCCCTCCCCTGTGTGAATTGGCTGGATATGGCCCTGGAACTTTGCTACTTTTCAAACGTCAAAAAGTTATGATATATCAAGAGTGTTTGTGTACAAAATTTAAAAAAAATCTATTAAGCAGTTTAGGAGATACAGGGTGAACAAATTTTTACCAAAATACGAAAATCACCCTGTATCTTGGTAATAAAGCCGAATTAATCAATTTAAATATCCATTTCGATATACCCTAGGGATACCCTATACATCACATAAGTATGTACAGTGGGTCGTGAATCACCCAGTATAACATACACTACAAAATAGCGTTTAAATTATATGAGATATGAATTTAAGTTTTATACAAAAAATAAGATTTCTAGAGTGGCATAAAATTATTTAATAATCAACAGTGCAGCCCAAAAAAGGTTGCCATATAAAATATAGAGGGTGCACCCTTTTTGACGATAGGATTTTTTTATTTGTGTGATTACAAAAAAAACTCACATTTTTGCTTTTCTTGAAACTCTCAAAGTTAACTTTATTTTTTAATATTAATGTACAGGATGTTCAAAATTACAAGCAGTGTCAAAAAATCAAGGTTAAAGTATATTTATTTTTAATGATACGCAGAAAATTTGATATTAATTTATTTTTATATCTAGCTCATCATTTAATAATAATAATAATAATAATAAATAGCCTTTATTTAAACAGTGTTAGTAAAATAATATAAACAAACATTATACTAGGGTGGCGAGATCTAGCATAGCTACTCACCTAACCACCCAATGTAACAATTATTAGACGTAATGTTAGTAGTTAACAAACACATAAAAATATCCCTAAAAGTAAAATAAAACGAAATAATGGAAAGTTCAAAAATAATTAACAAACAAACAAAAACAAGAAATGTTACCTATGCGTGAAAGAGAGTGAAGAGAAGAACAAATGCTTTTAATTGACAAAAAAAAAGAACAAGTAGTTTAAGGTACTATGATTCTAATATAAGGAACAATAGTCACTAATAGCAACCAATAATTATGATGTGCGATCACTGTGTCCAGCCGAGCGTTCGGTCTAGCCAGACACAAAAAAAAAAGAGGAAATAGAAAAGTAAGAATATATTATCGATTTTCCGATTTTAGATGAAACTTAAGTTTTTTCTTAAATGTGTCAACAGCTGAGCAATTTTTTATGTCGGCCGGCAAAGCATTGAAAAACTTGGCAGCGTTAAAACTAAATGAGCGCTGAAATAAAGAGGTTTTGTGCCGAGGAACGGAATACAGAGCATTATGGCGTGTATCCCGATTATGGATATCAAAATGTTTGATAAGCTTCTCGAATAAATATGTAGGTATCTGCAATGTGTTAATTTTGTAAACCAGTGTACATAAATGCAACCGGAATCTTTGATCCAACTTAAGCCAAGCAGAATCAATATAACATTGTGTAATATGCTCGTACTTTCGTAACCCGTAGCAAAACCTCAGACATGCATTCTGCAGTCTTTGCAAACTCGCCCTATCCTCCTGTAACAAAGCAGGCCAGAATAACACATCACAGTATGATAACAGGGATAAAATCAACGAATCACATAACCTTAATTTAACTTCAGTTGATAAGACATTTTTAAATGTGTTCAGATTATTTGTTGCGTATAGATTGACAAACAAAAATCTTTTTTGGCTTTTTCGCAACTGAATAAAAATATTTAACTTTAAATTAATTGAAGTAATTATATTAAATATTTGCTTCAATTAATTTAAAGTTAAATATTTTTATTCAGTTGCGAAAAAGCCAAAAAAGATTATGTTTGTCAAGACATTTTAAAATAGATAAAGAGTCCTTAACTTACCATAACTTTTTTGAAACATGTAGGAAACGTGATACTTGAACTTGAACGTCAACACACAATCTACATACACTCATAGGTTCTTCAAGATTCTGAGACCGGTATTCTTACATTATTGATTATTATTGAAATTCCTCAATATCTCCACATTATTTTTGCCAAATAGAAGAAGCTGAGTTTTATTTTGATTTAGCAAAAGGTTATGGGCGGTGGAGATTTGATATATAATATGTAGGTCTTGATTAATATATCTTTCGGCCAATTCAACTTTATCAGGGTTCAAACTATAACTGAGTGTATTGGTGAGAGTACATCTTTTGCAAATGACTACTGAAGTCTGAAGTACAAAGTGAAAACAGTAGAGGACCTAGTATACTGCCCTAAGGAACTCCACAACTAGAAGCCAATACATCAGATAAGGTATTGCCAATTATAACTTTCTGAAGCCTTCCTTGCAGGTAGTTTTTCATAAAGTCAGCAGCAAACTGCCCTAATCCGTAGTATTTCAATTTAGTACATAACATATTGTGATCAAGTGTATCAAATGCTCTACTATAATCAAGGAGCAACAGGCAGGAATTTTTACCTTCGTCAGTGGCACGAAAAATATCATCCGTTACTTTTAGAAGAGCTGTGGTCGTACTATACTTCGAACGAAAACCAGATTGAGTGAATGGAAGGATATTTTGTTGTAATACATAACTATTTAACTGTTCATGGATTATGTTTTCGAGTATTTTTGAAAAAATAGGTAACAAATTTATAGGTCTAAAGTGAGCAAGAGTAGTAGCGGCATTGGTAATTTTAACAGTTGGGAGTACATTTGCAATTTTCCATTTACTAGGAAACTTACCAGAAGAGATACACGCATTAATAATAAACAATATATGATTCAATAAGTGGGGAACTAATAAAGATATCATTCTGAGATCTACACCATCTGCACCCCTGGCATTAGAACGCATGTGGGAAATTATTTTTTCAATCTTATCAGAACTAACCGTTGAAAATCTGAAATTGTTGTAAGTATTGTTAAAAAATGAATTTTTGTAATGATTTAAGTACGTATTATTATTTGCCTGTGATTAAGGTGGGGGAATACTATCAAGAAAATATTTATTAAAATCGTTTGGACTTCCTACCTCTTCAGGCCGACTATCCGGTAATGAGTTAATATGTAACCATTTCAAAGTACGCCAAAAGTTTTTTGGATCGACCCTAAACTGATGATTGAGATAGGCCTTTTTTCATTTCTGATGGACATGGTTACAAAATTCTTAATTTGCTTATAATCATTCTAACTTTCCCTTAAAATATGACTTTTCAAGACTCTTTGATTTTATAAAGGCTTTGTACACTAAATTCGGAAAATGAAGGCTTTCATAGCTCAAAGAAATCTAAAAGATAAAAACGAATCCTTTTAGAACGTAGAATCCAGTAGCGCAGTCAGTTTTTTCTAAATATTATTGTTTTTGAAGTATTGACCAATGCTTGGATTTTTAAATGTCACCTTGTATATTTCTTGAGAAATTAAATTGTTCCTTTACAAGCTTCCTAAAAATGTATGTAACAGTCTATTTTAATAAAGAACAACAAAAATCCTAATTTTCGTAATGCGCATTCAAAATTTTGCAGCAGGCCGTGATGCTTTTTTTTATTTACTTGGAAGCAAGTGACAGTTCCCAAATCTTGGTATATGTCGTGTCATTACTTGTATTATTTATATAAATTTTGTGTTTTATTTTTAAATTTTGATCGTTTACTTATTTATTTATTGTGTAGAAGCATATTTGTGGAAGAAAACCAAACTTTCGAACATTATGAAAAGTAACGATATGTTAGCTTGTTTTATATTAAGTAATGAAAATGTTGAAGCGGCATCTGGGATGTATTTTAACAGGTAAATAGTTGATTTTTGGGTATGTTTAATTACTATTGCTTAATTTTTATTTAGATATACAGAAAGGAGGCAATATAATACAGTGTGTCCCAGATTCGCTTCTCTATATAAGGATTGATCTCGGCTCCTATTGTACCTACAGCAAAGGTTAAATGAGGAAAGTTTTAGAGGAAACTTATTGCATTCGATATCTGGCTTCAGATTTACGATCTATCAATAAGTTTGGGAAATATCGGCGAAAAAACCAAAAATGGCGGATGGCGGTAAATTTGACGGCTGTCAAAATGTGACATTATTCGGACACATTTTTAAGACAAATAAGATGGCGTATACGACACGTCTTCATTGTTTTTTTTAACCCGCAACCCGCCTCAAATTTCATTTTTCTTATGACCGCCATATTAGATTTTTCGATTTTTGGAAAGAGCCTAAAATTTCCAGTCTAGCGATATCTCACAAGTGCATTAAAGATTTTAGTGTCATCAAAATATCACACTTCGTAAATTAGGTTTCAATGTTTTAAAGGAGGCCATGATTTATTTGTCACAAGATTACATTAATAAGTAAGTAATGTATTGAACGCATTGCATTTTCAAAACAACATGAACGTAAATAACGACTTTAAAAATCTAAATGAGCTTTAACTCCTTTGTAAGTGGGTAACATTAATTTACAAATCTGCAAAATTACGTCCATTTGCATCGAGACATTTTTGACAATTGGTCACTGTTTTTCGTTCAACCCTGATAAGTGTATTTCGGTTAATATTTCTAAATGTGTCCAGAACTCTTTGTCTCAGGATTTCTATGGTCACGGGGGGATCAAATTCATAGATTTCATTCTTCTTGTGACCCCAGAGGTAGAAATCCAAGGGCGACAGGTCATGGGATCTAGGAGGCCAAGATATTGGACCATTTAAAGAAATTATTCTTTCGTCAAACTGCTCTCTTAAGAAGTTCCTGACTTGAATGGTATTGTGAGCCGGACATCCGTCTTGTTGAAAGTTCTTCTTAATTCATCTTCCGTTAGAATAGCTCGTAAGGCTGGTACAACCTGGTTTCGCAAAAGCTCTAGGTACCTCTGCCCGTTTAGGTTGTAGTCAAACAAAAATGGTCCAATAAGTCGATTTCCTGAAGTGATTAATAATTTATAAACAGGTGCCCAACATTCAGGGGCGGCAGGGTCAGCCGGGTGGTACTAGAAACTATAAATTATAAAGGGAAAATTATCTTTGTTAAAAAGTAGATATTTTCTTTCCAAAAATAATTATCGAAACATCCCGTAATGAATGAGCTTATATACAGTTGAAACCTATTCAGTTTATTATGAAAAAGAAAAACATATTTGGTTAGCGGGAAGTAATAGCCGTAATAAATTATTTTGTTGGTATTGCATATTAATTTCGGAAATACTAAATCAATTTATTTCAGTGATGTAATAATCTTAAAGAAGTACATCGTGCCTTAATAAAATATAAAATATCAAAAGAACAAACCCCTTGCGCTTTAAAATTTAAATTATTCGGAAATACAGCTGAACGCCTTTCTAAAAATCATAATGAAATTCGAAAAATAATTCGACATTTGATTAATATGGTATTTTTTTCATAACGCAAGAACTAGGCTTCCCGGGTAATAATAAATCATTAAATTCAGACAATCAAAATAATTTTAAAGAATTAGCTAAATCTGCAGAAAATTTAGATAAAGTGTTAATAAATTTATAGAATACAATTCTATTTTTATAGGTTCTTCGAAACTGCAATACAAAATCTGTAGACGTCTCTCTGCCACTTCGTGATGATTTTGCACAGCCCAATGATGACAGTTGTGCCTATTAAAGACTCCACATTTCGTAAACCTGCTCGCATCGGACCACAAGACATGATTTACAAAATCAGGATTTTCATTACATCTCCTAGTATATCACTCACAGAACTGTAGTCGTCTTGGAAAATCAGTTTCCTTAAGTCCTTGTACTATTATGGGTTTGTATGGATGGTACTTATTCTTTTTTAAAAGTCTCTGTACTGTTGATTTTGGCACATTAGTTTCCTGTTCTATAGTTCTTACCGATGCACTAGGGTTTTCGTTGAGAGCTTGTAAAATGTTTCTGTCTCGATTTTCATTGTTATTATTGTATCCGCTTCTAGGTTGCTCGAAGGCACCATGGTTAATTAAATTAACTACGATTTTCCTGAATTGGGTTTTATGAGGCTGCCGTCGTTCGGGGTACATCTCCAAATACCTTGCTGAAATAACGTCGGCGTTTCTGTATGATTGAAAGTACAGACCTAACATGTCAACTTTTTCTTCATTTGAATACGGAATGCCGGCAATTTTCTATAGGTTTTGACAATTTATTTGTCAGATTTATGATTTTATTGGGATAAAAGCGTACCTACTACTTATTAAAACAGATCTTTGATATGGTCAGACGAGGTACATTTTAGTAATTCTGGTATACTTAATAGGCACAATAGCAAATTCTGGTCCCAGGGAAACCAACAGCAAATATTTCCCAGAAGACAGCGGGGCAGGTTTGCTCTAAATGTGTCTTGCTTTATTTTAGCAACCCAGACAAAATTTTATATATTTGAGGGAAATCTAACAGCCAGTCGCTACGTAGAAATTTTAGAGACAGCTATACCTGATTTGCTTGATGATGTTCTTTTAGCGCATGTGAAAAAAAAAATAGTTTCAACAGGACGGGGCTCCTGCACACAGTTCTCAAATGACGAGGTTATTTTTGGAGAATAATTTTACCAATCAATGGTCCTATAAGATGACCCCCTAGGTCTCCAGACTTATCGATATTGGATTTCTTTCTATGGGGATATTTGGAGAATGAAATTTACGAAGTTCATTATTTATAGTCAAGATTTAGGAAACGCAATAAGAGAAAATTTAGCTGATAGGCTTAGTAATTATGTATTAATGTTTTTTTTTTGTTACATAAATTTAGGTAGGTAGCATTTTTTCTGTGCAAAATTATAAATAGATATATTGATAAATAGCTGTTATTAAATAGTTCCTTTGATTTATTAGCATATAGATACTGTTAATGATTTTAAATAAATAGCAGCATTGTTTTGCATTGCCTACTGCAAAATTTTGAATGCGAATTATGAAAATTAGGATTTTTGTTGTTGTTTATTAAAATAGACCAATACTGTTATATATTTTTGAGAAACTTGTAAAAAGACAAGTTAATTTTATGACAAATATACAGGGTGTCCCATTTAAAAAAACCAAGCATTAGTCAATATTTCAAAAACAGTAAAATTTAGAAAAACTGACTACGCCAGGTAAAAAGTTGTTCCTTTGATATTCAAAATGTATTCACGAATATACCGCCATTTGATGTTATATTATTAGTTGAAGAACTTTTGACAGGATATCTTAGAGGCCTTGTCAACCTGTTTGGATCAAAATTATTTTGAGTTTAACGAGGCTATGTATATAAGGAAGTCCCCTTTAAAAAACCAAGCATTAGTCAATATTTCAAAAACAGAAAAATTTAGAAAAACTGACTACGCCAGGTAAAAAGTTGTTCCTTTGATATTCAAAATGTATTCACGAATATACCGCCATGTGATGTTATATTATTAGTTGAAGAACTTTTGACAGGATATCTTAGAGGCCTTGTCAACCTGTTTGGATCAAAATTATTTTGAGTTTAACGAGGCTATGTATATAAGGAAGGCTTAATAATCGGAAACGCTTATAAACTGCTAGCCATTGGCTTTGCACATCTCAAAATTTGCACGGAGTTTTTCAAAAACCGCATAATATATAGGGTGTTATATAAAATCATGCATATTTTGCAAAAGTTCGTAAGTCCCGAGTTTCTGCAATTTTTAGTTTTGTTTAATTTTGTTAATTAATATTAACATTCAACTTAGTGTTCGTCTAATATGTGTACTCTATACCTAGTTGTTTTATGTTTTAATTTGAAGTGGCCATCTAGCTATAAGGTCTGATGATGACGGTAAGGTCGAAACACGTGTCACGAAATCAATTTTAAAGTAAAAAATTTTTTGTATCTGACTGAGACCGAGACTAGTTTATTCTTTTCTTCGAATTCTTATAATCAGGTCTCTTAGAGAAATATGGACGATTTCTTTGAATTAATAGAAATGCCTATATAACATACGTTTCTATAGCAACTTGAAGGTTTTTGTCAAAAGGTAAAAAACAGTTTGGGTGAATATGACCATAGTTTATAAAAATTATATCAGCGTCAATGCCAATTCTTTCTTTGGTGTCTGAAAATTAGCTAAACTTATATTGATGAGGATCTTGAAAAAAATTGCAAAAACTTTGTTGTTACTGATTCAAAAATTGTGAAACACCCTGTATAATACAGCTGTAGTTTTTTGATTAAAGCAATCTTAACTAGGATAAAATTATGTAAAAATTATTAATTTTATGTAACCAGAATAGTTTTAATTTTATGGGACCAGAATAGTTAGAAATAATTTTCTTTTGGATGTTCAGAAATTATTAAATGTACCCTGTATATTAGAAACAAATGAATGGATTGAAAACCCACCAAATTGGTTTTAGATAATGGTTCGTAGAATATCATAACATGCCCAAAATGAAACAAAACTAAAAACTGCAGAAACTCGGGACAGTTTATGGGCTATTTAGAAACTAAACTTCATGAAATGTCCTTAGTGAAAATTTCATTTATTGGTACGTTGATGATATATTAGCATGTTTTACTGATAGTGTCAGACAATTAAGATCGTTTTTAGGTTATATAAATAAACTACACAAAAATATTAATTTTACAGTTGAATTAAAAAATAATAAAGAAATTAATTTCTTGGATTTCACAATATAAAAAAGCATTACAGTTAGTGTATCCTACCAATAAGTTATAAAATACTTTCACTTATACAGGGAAAATAACATCAAATGTTGCTAAGTTTTTTAAAAATAAAGGTTCAACTGTTGCTTTTAGGACTAGCAACAACCTTGGTAGATATATAAAACAATAAAACGAAAACAAAAAAGAACTTAAGTAAAAAGTTAAATTGTGGAACCTGTTAAATATTGGGCAAACAGGCAGAACATTTAAAAAAAGAATTAATGAGCATACATTTAGAAACAGAACATGTGTTTTATTATTTTTTGTGAAATAAATCGAATGGAAATTTTAAACAATTGTTTTCGTTTACTTGTGGAACATTATTATAATTTTCAAAGGTATTCTGCCATTGTAAATAAATGTAAAAAAGTGATACATTGACAAAACCGTATCGTATCGCAAAAGACATATCGCAATGAGACATACTCGAAATCGGCACGTCTGGGTGGGCAAAAGAGTCGTTAAACATCCCCCGGTAAGAATCGACTTCTTCTCACCTAGGCTACAATAGAAAAAAAGTACTAAACCACCCTTTTGACAATAAATAGTTTTCGAAATAGGTGAAAAGATATTTAGTCGAAGAGGCTGAAAGACCAAAAATCGACGTACGTGCTTTCACATCATATCGGCGAATTAGTCGTCCTTTTCGGTACCACCGCCAATAGATATATTTATTGTGGACTATGGGGTGGCATTAAGGGGTATAAGCTTTTTTAGTTACATTCCATCGGATTTTCGGCTAAGTCCTGTGCATTGATATGTTTTCTTTGAGACGAGTTCTTTTTTG
The DNA here is from genome assembly GCA_030620095.1 of Kuschelorhynchus macadamiae. NCBI lineage: Eukaryota > Metazoa > Arthropoda > Insecta > Coleoptera > Curculionidae > Kuschelorhynchus > Kuschelorhynchus macadamiae. The sequence goes on along the minus strand of JAUTXW010003684.1, from coordinate 354,895 downwards.
TTCGGTTGTTTTTGGAATGTCAAGTAGCTGGCAGCATAATTCATAAACTAGACATTCTGTTGATTGAGTAACTGCAGGTAGTTAAAAGAAATGTTTGTCTATTCGTAAATACGTTTAAAGGGGATTCTCCAAAACATTTTGCTACAGAAAATCCGCAAGAGACCTCAGTTTTTGACCTGCCGAGCAGGTTACGTCATTGGCCAATAATATCCAACATGAAAAATTATATTCACGTAATATATTTTAATTATTAATATACCTTTTGTTACCGTGCTCTAAATTGTTCAATTAACGATTATAATCAATCACACTTGATTGCCCCGGGCTAAAATTTCACTTATAGATTGAATTGAGATTAAAAGTCACATACGTTCTAAACTAATTTAATTTAAACATAAAATAATTAATAATAATTAGTTTATTTTAGATAGTATCAAATATGTTCAAAATGTCCGGGATGTCCCACATAAGATATTATATTTTTAAAACATAATTGACGCCGTACAACATTTTTTTGTATTTAAAACTACTATTTCTGGAATAAGGGGATGGGGGGGCCCTTATTCCAGAAATAGTAGTTTTAAATACAAAAAAATGTTGTACGGCGTCAATTATGTTTTAAAAATATAATATTTTCAAATTTTCAACCTCAGTTGAATAAAATGGATTTACTACTTATATATGTTGAGTTTACGGAGTTATAATCTTAGAATCCGACCGATTAATAAGTTTCGTCCAAAATTTATATATATATATATATATATATATATATATATATATATATATATATATATATATATATATATATATATATATATACATACATAATATACATATATAATATACATATATATATATATATATATATATATATATATGTATATATATATATATATATATATATATATATATATATATATATGTATATATATATATATATATATATATATATATATATATATATATATATATTATGCATATATAATATACATATATATATACATATATATATATATATATATATATATATATATATATATATATATATATATATATATATATATATATATATACGTATATATACACATATATATATATATATATATATATATATATATATATATATATATATATATATATATATATATATATATATATATATATATATATATATATATATATATATATATATATGTATATATACAGTGTGTCTACTTAAGTTCTCTACATATGGGAAACTTTTTATTAGTAGTTTTACGGAAAAAAGTTACTCTTTATAAAAAGTTCTGCTTTCTGCCAAAATAATATTAAAATATTCAAACTTGAGATTGCATATACAAGGTGGTCAAAAATTCCAAAAAATCGAAATTGACTGAAGAGAAAAGTACCTTTCATTTTTATTTTATAGCAAAATGTAATACATCATCTTACTTAGAATAAAAAACATATCTAGCACTAGATTCGTTGCTTCCTATCTGAAATCACTTCTTAAGGAATGTAAAACTTTGGCTTCTTACTGGCAAGTCCAGTTTCTTACTTTTGTTCCTACCCACATACCAGCAAAATTTCCTTATTTATCGATTGTTGATAATGGCATTGTCACTGCCATTGTCAACCACAATATTGTATTACTTTATTGAAACATCAGTTTGAATATTATAGTAAAAAGAAATGCCCCTGAAATTAAGCACAGAAGATAAAATTGAAATAATTTTAATTGTCGGAGAAAATTATCAAACATTTCGAAAAGCTGCAGACATTTTTAACAACAGACACCCCGATAAAATTATACATTTCACAACAGTGGGGAATATTCTAACTAAATTCAAGATTTTTGGAAATGTAGAAAATAACTTTAACAAGAAACGGAGGTCAAGGGTTGCGAATGACGAAACTACAAATCAAGTAATGCTCTCTGTGATAGAAGACCCTAAAAAGTCCCTACGCAAAAAGGTCAGCAACATTGCCAAATAACGTAGGTAAAGATACAGTTTAAAAAATATTGAAAGAAAAGTTTTCGACCTTACAAACCTAAATTTATACATACCTTGAGACCAGGAGACTTTGAGCGACGCGGTTCGAGTTTTGCTGTCTGATACAAGGGGAGCTAGAAGATGATCCTTTTATGGCAAGACGCAATATTTTTACCGATGAAGCAACGTTTACTTCCAATGGGACTGTAAGTTCGTAAAACTGTGGTTGGTGGAGTGACGTTAATTCTAATTTTGTTATACAAACTCGTGATCAGTATTCATTCAAAACAAATGTGTGGTGCGGAATTTATAAAGATAGAGTAATTGGACCAGTTTTTTTTCGACATAATTTAAATAGTCAACGCTACTTGGATTTTCTAAATACTTACTTGTACGATTTTATTCACGAACTACTCATAAGTGAGAGGTTCCAAATATGGTACCAGCAGGATGGCGCACCATGCCACGGAGCAAGAGATTTAAGACAATACTTAAATTTTATTTTTAATGGACGAGTAATCGACAGGTATTCTGATATTTTCTGGCCAGCTAGATCTCCGGACCTGAACCCTCTTGATTATTTCTTTTGGGGCTACTTAAAAGAGAAAGTGTATTTAAAGAGGCCATTTCAGAATGTTGATCATTTGGAGAGGGTAATTAGGGAAGAGATACAGGCCATAACGCCTACCATGATTAGAAACGTTTTAAGAGAATTTTCTGTAAGAACGGTTACCTGTATGGAAAGAGATGGTGGATATCTTGAGGCAAATGTGCAGTGGTGACGGAATAGTTAGTTTTTATTGTTAATTAAGTTATTTACATGTAATGTTTATTAGAATTAAAATTAGTGAAGTTATTTTCTACATTTCCAAAAGTCTTGAATTTAGTTAGAATATTCCCCACTGTTGTGAAATGGCATTCACCGGCATTTCTTTTTACTATAATATTCAAACTGATGTTTTAATAAAGTAACACAATATTGTGGTTGACAATGGCAGTGACAATGCCATTATCAACAATCGATATATAAGGAAATTTTGCTGGTATGTAGATAGGAACAAAAGTAAGAAACTGGACTTGCCAGTAAGAAGCCAAAGTTTTACATTCCTTAAGAAGTGATTTCAGATAGGAAGCAACGAATCTAGTGCTAGATATGTTTTTTATTCTAAGTAAGATTTTGTATTACATTTTGCTATAAAATAAAAATTAAAGGTACTTTTCTCTTGAGTCAATTTTGATTTTTTGGAATTTTTGACCACCTTGTATATGCAATCTCAAGTTTGAATTTTTTAATATTATTTTAGCAGAATGCAGAACTTTTTATAGAGAGTAACTTTTTTCCGTAAAACTACTAATAAAAAAGTTTCCCATATGTAGGGAACTTAAGTAGACATACTGTATATATATATATATATATATATATATATATATATATATATATATATATATATATATATATATATATATATATATATATATATATATATATATATATATATATATATATATATATATATATATATATATATATATATATATATATATATATATATATATATATATATATATATATATATATATATATTATATATATATATATAGATTCATATATATATATATATATATATAGATATATATATATATATATATATATATATATATATATATATATATAGATACATATAGATATATATATATATATATATATATAGATACATATAGATATATATATATATATATATATATATATATATATATATATATATATACCGGGTGTTTCTTAATTGAGTGTCAATATTTAAGGAGGTGATTTTTGGGTCCATTTTAAGAAGAAAACTTTATATAAACATATGTCCTAAACGGTGTAAATTTTGAGATACAGGGTGTTAAACTTTCAATAATTTCATAATTTTTCGATAATATCTCGAATACCACTCTAGATATTGTAATGAAATTTAGTACAAAGGTACTAAGCATCTAGTGGATTCTTTTGATGTAGAACATTTTTTTTTTATTTCCCCAGTGGCGTCCGTACGGAATCCGACCTGCATATTTTCCCAGACATTGATGGTACGCCACTGATTTTTTTTAAATAAAAATTATTTTTGAAATTCCCATTCATTTTTGAGCAAGTTTAATCTCTCGGTAATTTTGAATTGAACGCACGGTTTTCGTTTTAAAAAATAAAAACCGTTTCTCCGCAGAGTTTTAACAATATCGCTAATATGACAACACCAATCGCCATGGCATGCAAGGAAATTTTTTTTTGACTGAAATTCAAGAAATCAAATTTGCTTATGAATAACTAATACCCAAAGATTTCAAAATTATTATTTGAGCTTATAATTTTTTAACACGAAACTATAAAATACTATTAGTTTATCAATAAAGAAAGATTACTAATAATAATTATTATTGTAGTAGGCTTTGGCTGTCAGAATTAATACTTCTCTTGTAACTTAATTTGACAGTTCAGCTTTCAGATTCAGTCGGGTTTAATTAATTTTGTGTTCTAAATATCTGATATATCTGAGAAAAGAAATGGTTGCAAATGCAAATGTGCATAGAAAGTTGACTGAAACAGGTACATTCAAGCCCAATAATCAATTAAAAGGGGCTCATCGGACTGTAAGAACTCCAGAAATTGAAGAGGCAGTATTAAATTCCATAGATGAAAATCCTGAACTGAGTACTAGGAAAATTGGAATTAACCTAAATATTTCGCATATCCTAGTTTGGAGAATTCTACATGATTTTTTTTATACCCATATCACATTCACTGAGTGCAAGCCTTACTTCCCCGAGATCTTCCTTTCCAAGTTAATATTTGTGAATGGTTTTTGGGAAAAATTGCGCGTAATCCCTTATTTGATCGCGAAATAATGTTCACAAATGAAGCGAACTTCTCCAGGAACTCTATCAGAAACTTCCACAATAATCATATCTGGGCCGACGAGAAGCCCCATGCCATTGTCGAACATCATCATCAAGAGCAATTCTCTGTAAATGTTTGGGCTGACATTATCGAAAATCTCCTAATTGGACCTTTTTTCCTCCCAGAAAGACTAAAGGGCCATAATTATCGCCGGTTTCTTCAGAACGATTTGCCGATATTGTTAGAAGATTTACCAATTCTGATTAGAAACAGAATGTGGTTCATGCACGATGGCGCGCCCGCTCACTTTAGTATTGAAGCCAGAGAATATTTGAACCGCACATTTAACGACAGATGGGTAGGTCGTGGCGGACCCCAACCATGGCCCCCTAGGTCCCCAGACCTAAATAGTTTGGATTTTTTTCTATGGGGACATCTTAAATCTTTAGTTTACCGCACCCCAGTAAACACTGTAGAGGAGCTGAAGGATCGTATAAGAGATTCTTGCGATATTATCAGAAATACCAAGGGCATCCTTCAAAGAGTTCGCGACAACATGAGGAAAAGGGCTGAAGCATGTATTCTCCAAGGTGGTGGGCATTTTCAACAACTTATGTAATTTTTTTCTTCTATTTTGTTTCACAAAGTGTGCTATCAATTTGTTAAAACCTAATTATTTTTGTTGAAATTATTTATTATGTACCTAGTTGTATTAGTATAGTTTTGTAAATAACTTGTTATTGTTGAAGAATGTCATATTATTTTAATAAAATTTATAAAAAGTATTTATGAAGGAACAGACTTCTGAAAAACATTGACATGGTGGTCCTAGATTGGTGGCTGAAGACTACATACTATTATCTACAAATATCTCTCACTAAGATAAAGCGATTTCTGATTTTAATAAGAATGGACATAGTAATTACTTTCACGGCACTGATTTTTCTAAAATAAAGCATTTTTATTGATTCATTTGACAAGATTTGATTTCTCGAGTTTAATACAATAATATTCCTCTGCATGCATGGTGATATCCGTCTTATGACCAGGATTGTTTGGACCATGCAGAGAAACGATTTTTATTTTTTAAAACGAAAACCGTGCGTCCAACACAAAATTACCAAGGGATCAAACTTGCTCAAAAATGAAAGGGAATTTCAAAAAAATAATTTTTATTAAAAAATATAGTATACATATATATATATATATATATATATATATATATATATATATATATATATATATATATATATATATATATATATATATATGTATATATGTATATATATATATATATATATATATATATATATATATGTATACTATATGTATAGCTAATTGGAAGACCAGTACAACTAGAGCTAAAACTTAAATCAAGAGAACCATAACAGAGTCACCAACAGGAGCATTTTGCAAAACTTGGGATAGCAGTTTCACTTGACCGACATTTGGTTTCGCCATTTTGGATTTTTACCAAAATATTACTAGATCATCCCCATATGACCCTTAATTTTTTATAAACGTTTGAAGTCAATCGAATAAGTAGTCTTTAAGCTATGTCGCGAACGACAGACAGACTGACAGTCCGTCTGACGGAATTGATAAAACATTTTTCTTGGCATCTAGGGACGCTAAAACTTAAAGATGTGTAAAACCTAATAGATTTTTTCAGGATTACAAACATTTTATTTGGCCGCGATTTTGTTTGGCCATCTTGAATTAGTATCACAATTTTACTAATTAATCCCTATACCACAATTGGTTATTACAGGCTGAATTTTTAAATAGTTTATTAAGCAGCCATTTTCTTCGGCCATCTTGGATTCATACCAAAATGTTATCAGTTGATTCCAATATAATACTTGATGTTTTTGCAAAATTCAAGATACATTGGATGAGTTAGTTTTTTAATAAGAATTTTTTTAACAGATGTTGAAAGAATTCTAGGCCACTATTTTGTATCGCCATAAAATGTTACCAGGTCATCACCATATGACCCTTAATTTTTGAGCAAAATTTGAAGTAAATCAGGTAAGTAGTTTTTAGCTACGCAGCTTACAGACAGACCGTCGCACCAAGAAACAGACAGACAGACAGACAGACCGACGGAATTGAGAAAACAAGTTTTTCGTCATCTGGGGACCCTGAAACGTGAAGATCTGAAAAAATCTCGGAGGGTGATTTTTTTCACGATTACGAGGGATGTAAAAACCATGACGCGCACATGTAGGGGTTAGTTAACATTTGATATGTAGTTCAGCACACTTCATAGAGCATCTGTACCAATTCTTCGCTCAAAGGTATTTTTCGCCGAGTCTTTCCGATATTTTGACTAAATCTGTTGGACTAAACTCACACTTTAATGTTAAGTATTATTAAAATGAAATTAGTGACGTCATTTCTACTTAAAGAAAATGATCAAGTACATTCAAGTTCAGACATTTCTCTGTTTGAATGAAATAAGGATCTACGTGGCAAAATTAGAGTCGTTACAATACTTTAGGGTGAATTTGCGTCATAGGTAGGGGAACGGAAAGGTAATTACTTCTTCATAAACGCCTAATAATAGTGGACAGCAGCAAAGTATTAAACAATGATTCTCTAATAAATGAGAATTATCGCTTGCATGAATTCCTAATAACGTAATGATGGAGAATTAAACAAATGTTAAAATTCTTATCTGAGTGCTTAATTTTTTCTGTTACTTTAATTATCAAGTTTATTAACAGATAATTTTAAATATAGTACGTACAATGTTAACTCTCGTTCAACTCCAATTCTATTTCGGTTTATCTATATTTACACTTATTTTTTAAACAGTTTAGTTGGCCGCAATTTTGTTTCGCCATTTTGGGATTCGTACCAAAATTTTACCAATTCGTTCCTATGCTAGACAGTCGAAATGTTACTATTTCCTGCCGATATGACCCTTAATTTTTAACCAGAATTTCAATCGGATAAGTAGTTCTTTAGCTACGCCGCTAAAAACGTGAAGATTTGAAAAGATTCCGAGAATGATTTTGTCACTATAATATTTCCCTATTACTATTGAAGTAAAAAAAACCAGAGTTCGCCCGAAGGAATTTTATCTGGCCAAAGCTTAAGCCAATGTCGAACTTCGGCTTTTCTCACGCCTTTGGCCGAACGCCGAAGGCAAAGAAATTCTCTCCTCGTTGACATGGCAATTTGTCACATTTTGTAGTTGTAAGTTATAATACGATAACCAGAATTTATTTGAGGTTGTGTTTTTAATACAGTAGGAAAACTGACAAAAATAACAAATCAAAAAAAATATTTGTCAATTAAATTATTTTGTTCCAAGATATCTTTAAGTTTTTTAAAATAATCGTTTTCGGCGGCGGAGGTCTTCATGCATCTCGAAAAATAGCTTCATCCATTTTCTTCCGACCATACCAGATTGTTTATTAAAATTATTATAAGAACATAATTGTTCTACCAAAACTATCTTCTGTACATTTTTAACTTTTTTAAATAATCAGTTTTTCATGGCAAAATCGTTAATATTGTACTGAGCAAAAGTTACTTCCGCGCTGATCTAATACTAGTGTCATCATTCGTGTATATAAATTTGAAACCTCCAATTATGTGATAGGGCATATATACAGGGTGTCCCAATAGTGCGTTCTCGGTTGATATCTTGATAACGGATAGCGATATAAACAAAGTTCAAATACGAAAGTTGTAGAATAATACGGGCTACATAACCTAAAATTATTTTCATTTATACAGGGTGTCTCAAAAATCTGTAGCGAAGCAGAGTTGTGTTTTTTCTTATGGGACACCCAGTATATTTTTGCATATTTAGATTCTGCTCGTGATTCTATTTGTATAACATGTCCTATGTCTAAATCTGATAGTTTTTCTAATATCCGCCATTTTGTAAAAAATTATGAATCGCAGTGCCTTTTTTCAAACGACGTGGGCCGTTGGCTTTTTGATATTGTACAGGGGGGTCCTAGATAAGTAGGAGAAATTAAAAAAATTAAAAACATCATACCTTCATTTTTTTAAATGGAATGTATAGTATTTTAATATTTTAGACTATTCGTGACCCAAAACCCTATCTTTCGTTATAAATATGTCCTATACCTGTTTGTCATAGTTTCCGAGATTTTGACATTTTTGTATTTATTATTTGGTTTTCAATGGCAATCGCCTTAGAATTTGCTTTATTATCGAATTTTCTAATTATAATACACTACAAGTGAGGCAAAATTAAAAATTCAGCTCATAATATTGTGCTAAGAATCGCGACCTAAAGACTTAGAACAGATATTTTACCAACTATTCTTAAATATTTACTATTTTGGCTATTATAAAAGCGTTGGTAGTGTCAACATTTAGTTAGAACTTAATGTACGAAGATGCCTTAGACAATCCTGAAGTAAAAACAAATGAAAACGGTGAAAATGTTGTCATGGAGAAATGTCAAACTCTTGTATTTGTGTAGTAACGGTGTTCAAATTGATTCAACATGAATTTTTCTAGAGAAGAATTGATTAACGTGATTTATGTTTTGGGCGCAAGTGATCAAAATTGTAAGCAAAAAGCAAGTAGAGTTTATGCGCAACGGTTTAGCAATGCCGAACGTCATCCTCATGAGGTATCATTTGTCAGACTCAAAGAACGATTTGAAAGAACGGGATGTGTCGATTACGAACAAAAATTGGAAAGGCAGAAAAGAGCCGCAAATGAAGAAACTGAATATCTTGTTATGCAAAGTTTAATTGAAAATCCTCATATTTCATGTAGGCAGTTAGAAAAGGAGAGAGGTGTTGCTAAATCTATGGCAAATAGAATAATTAGAAAACATAAATTTCACCCATACCATATTCAACTGGTACAAGAGCTGGATCAAGATGACTTCAATCGAAGACTTGAATTTTGGACTTGGGCATTAGCAAAAAATAGAGAAGAACATGATTTTTTCAATAACATTTTATTTACTGACGAAGCGAATTGGCATCCGCAAATCCACAGACAAACACCGCGGTGGCGGTACCACAGGCCACCGTCCATAAACAAACGCTACAAAGTACCTATATACGAGAATGCATGCATGACGATCCGCTGAAAGCTGACATTTCATAAAAATGGATAGGTCAACCGACATAATTTCCACTATTATAGTTCTGAAAACCCCAGATTCATTATCCCCTTGGATCACCAGCATAGATGGTTATTTTTTGGAAAATAGAGTTAATGGAGACACTTTCCTAAATTTACTGCAAAACAGTTTCCAGGAGTGGATTGACAAATTACCTTTGAATCTAGTGGATGTGGTTCCAACTAGATGGCGCTCCGGCACATTTTAGCAGGCAGGTGAGGCAATTTTTAGACGCGAAATATGAAAATAAATGGATTGGTAGGAGAGGTCCAGTATCATGGCCGGGAAACTAGATTTTTTCTTGTGGGGTTTTGTTAAAGAGCAAGTTTACCAAACTCCACCCACTACCATAGAGAATATGAAAATGATAATTAGAAATGCATGTACAAATATCAATGCCGTGATGCTGAACAGAGTTAAAATTCCTTTGGGAATCGGCTACAAGTGTGTGTTGAAAGAAATGGTGGTCATATTGACAGTTAATCAAGTGATTGTAGGACTTCTTTTTCTGTTGTGTCTCTTTAATTAAAATATTTATTTGCCTTTTTACATAAATTTTACAGAAAAATAGTAGACTGAATTTTTAATTTTGCATTTTTTACTGTGTATTAATGTACAGGGTGATTCACCGAGATTTGCCACCCCCCTTAATTCCTTTATTTTTAATAACAGAGAAAAAGTTGAAATACAAAAGTGTCCCTCGGATATCAACTTTGTTATTTTAAATGGAACACCCTGTATATTATTACATTTTTGGATTCCTCGGAAAATTCTATAAATTCGATAATAAAGCAAATTCTAAGGCGATTGCCATTGAAAACCAAATAATAAATAAAAAATGTCAAAATCTTAGCAACTATGACAAATAGGTATATGACATATTTATAACGAAAGATAGGGTTTTGGGTCACGAATAGTCTAAAATATTAAAATACTATACATTCCATTTAAAAAAATGAAGATATGATGTTTTTAATTTTTTTAATTTCTCCTACTTATCTAGGACCCCCTGTACAACGCCGACAAATTTTGTTCACGTTGAAAGTCAACCCATACTTTTGTTAATGTTCCTGCCAAAAATCATAATCCTATATCAAAAATGTGTAGAATTACTAGCAGAATCTAAATATGCAAAAATATACAGGGTGTCCCATAAGAAAAAACACAACTTTGCTTTGCTACAGTTTTTTGAGACACCCTGTATAAATGAAAATAATTTTAGGTTATGTAGCCCGTATTGTTCTACAACTTTTGCATTTGAACTTATTTTATATCGCTATCCGTTATCAAGATATCAACCGAGAACTCACTATTGGGACACACTGTATATATATATATATATATATATATATATATATATATATATATACAAACATTCATTTATTTACCATACTACTTTAACAATATTACTGCTTCGATACTCCAGTAATTTGGTTTTTATTTGTTAATTTATTTTAATTTTTATATATTTTTTTAATTTTTGACAATTATCACATTTATTATTTACCTTCATAAAAGAAGGTCTTTATTATAGTAAAAAAATATTTTACCGACTTTTTAAATATTTAGTTAAGCCATTTGGACATATAAAATTGACAAAATTTAACCAGTTTATCCCTATTTAACACTTAATGTTTATGAAAAACTTCAACTCAACTGGACTAGTAGTATTTTGACACTGATATTTTAAACATTCAATTAGTCCGCCATTTTGTTTTCCCATAATAACCATTTTTTTTACAAATTTAGTCCTATATATCACACTTAATTTTTGTGCAAAATTTGAGGTAAATTGGATAGTGTTTTTTTAGCATTTTATCAGGCCGCCATTTTGATCCACCATAATATGGGATTTTTACCAAAAAATTACCATATCATCCCCATATGACCCTTAATTTTTGACCAAAATTTAAAGTCATTCGTAGTTGTTGTTTTTAGTTATACCGCGAATAGACAGACATAGTTTCTAGTGAACATAAAACCAAAACAAATTATATACTATATGTAAATAAGTAATAATAAAATAACTAAAGATCAGAAACGTAGGTAACCTATAATTAAGTTTATTAAGAGTTTTATATTATGTAGAGATTCTTCTGTCAGCATAGAGTTGGCCAGCTGCACTTATAATTGTTCACTAGCTACAGGTGGAATGCGTTGATAAAAATGTTTTCGCAGCCTGTTTTAAGCATACATAACGATGGCCTAGATCAGTCATGTCAAACTCAAAGTCACTGGTGGGCCAAAAGCATGAAGACCATCGACTAGGTGGGCCGCAGAACCTTATCTTAAAGAAGACAAACTACTGAAAATCTTGAGAAAAAGTACTATTATAGGACAAGTCTGTTTATTAAATTTCCAGTAAAAAGGACATTACAAAAAAGCTACAAACATTAAATTCTTTTGCCAGATATTTGACATCTTTTGTCTTTAATTAAGTTGTCTATTTGTGGCAAGAATTTATCGGCGGAAATAACTTTTAAAACTGCGTCCAAGTGTGCGTCCGTCAATCGCGATCTTGCGGGATATTTGTTTCCTTTCATCAAACAAAATAGTTGTTCACACTTATAGGTACTTCCAAACATTGACAGGATTTTATAGGCAAATTTTCTCATTTCTTGGTATTGAACAGGCAAGTACCTATAAAATTCGAATGTGCCAACACTATCAAATTTTTGTTTTAAATGGGTCTGTCACTGAATCGCAATTACTTCCATTTGCAAGTGAGGGGGAACTTTATCAATATCGATGGTGAAAAGACCAGTAGAGAAAAATTGTTTTCTTGGGTCTTAAAATCCTGAAAACGCTTCTCAAATTCTGCCAGAAGGCTTCTCATTTTCTCTAAATATATTTTGTATGATATTGGGACACTTGTGCTTTCCTGATATGCCTTACAAGTCAGAAAATGTCACAGATTATCCTCTGCTAACTGTTTTTCCCACAACATCATCTTACACTAGAAAGCTTTCACATGATCATGCATATCTGTAATAACGTGATCCTTGCAATTTCATATTTTAAATTCAAGTGTTTTGTGACATCTACCATAAATGAAAGATCTTGTAAAAAAGGTACATCGCATAATAAGCTGACATCTTCTCCTTTTGTTTCCATGAAAACGCGTATTTCTTCTTTGAGTTTCCAAAACCGGTCGAGTACCATAGAACACGAAAGCCATCGCACCTCTGCATTATATGGTAAGCCAGTGTACTCACTTTTTAAATCACGTAAAAACGCAGAAAACTGTCGCTGATTAAGGCCTCGTGACCTTATGAAGTTTATAATTTTTTTCACTGACTTTAAAACACTTTCCAACTTGATCACTTTTGAGCATAAAACTTCTTGGTGGATTATACAATGAATATGATGAAAATCTGGTTTGTCACTGCCCGTTTCTTTGATCTTTGCCTGTAATATTTTAACGAAGCCATTTTTTACTCCAGTCATTGAAGGAGCTCGTCTGTTGCAACAGAAAATTGTACTTTTGCAGAAGTCCATAAACAGCATTGAAAATATCAATCCCAGTTGTTGTATCATGCAATGGTACTAATTCCAGTAATTTCATACACATTGATGTCTGTATCAACCGCACGAAGAAAAACAGCGAGTTGCGCCACACCACACACATCCGTACTTTCGTCATAGGCAATAGAAAATGCAATGAAAGAGTCTGATTTTGTTTTTATCTGATCACTTATATTGGCAGCCAACTCAGTAACTCCTTCAGCGACAGTATTTCGAGACACTCTTTTATAAATTTACCTTCAAAAAATGGTTTTGAGTGTTTCGCGATCAACTCAGACAGTACATAGCCGGCTTGAAGGACAGATTCATTTTCTTGCTTTGGACGTGTAAACATAAGCTGCTGATCTTTCAACCGTGATTTTAACTTATTTAACTTTTCGTTTCTGACCATGCCTGTATACTTGTCAAACATAGTTTTATGAATATCATAGTGACGTTTTGTATTATATAATTTTGGGACACCGACTATACTATTACAAATCAAACAAATAATTTTTCTTTCACTTCACAGCAAAACAACTCTATTTCCCACTTTTCTTGAAAGATACGATGCTCATCTACAAGTTTTCTTTTAGTTCCACTTGGTTTTGAAAGAGACATGTTAAAAACTGTATCCGAAATAAATTATAATAAGTACTGTTAAGTGTAGTAACAATAAGTGCGCAACTGACTCATAACTGACTGAACACTGAACGACTGAACTCAATCGAACACGGCTTATATACGGATTGTGATTTCTCCAGTTCTTTCCAGAATGTTCAGATAGCGTCATCTGTGTTTTTGCTCGATAGAATTTCATGGAACAAGCCAGATAACGTTTGGCTTTAGGTCTTAGGTTGAGTATGTGTAGTTCATCCTCCTAAACATACATGGCACTATGTACAATTGTACATTTTATTATACCAATCGTTGTTGTAGCGGCGCACGCTTTCAAAAACGGTTTTCAACTTGTTTGCGGGCCACATAATCTGGCTGTTTTCAAAACTGATTTGGGCCGCAGAAAAATGCTCACTGGTTTGACATGGCTGGCCTAGATTAATGAAATGAAAAACTACTTTTTCGGTTGGCTTTAAATTTTGCTAAAAAATCTATAGTCGTATTATGGGGACACCTAATAAAATGTAAAAAAACTGATAAACTAATTTAATCAAGGCATCTTAAATTTTCCACAAAAATTGAGTGTGATATTAAGGATTACCTGTTAAAATTTTGGTGAGAAGCCATTATGACAGAACAAATTGGAGGCCTAATGAATTGTTAAAAATAATCAGAGAAGAAAGGTTACTTATATAATTGATTTGACATTTTACGCAAAATAAAGTACTTATTAAATTGATTTCAAGCATTAAGAGTGATATAGTGATAAACTGGTAAAATTGTGGTACGAATTTAAGAGTGCCACCAAACAAAATGTTAAAAAAAACCAACTTCAAAAATAACTTATTCAAATGACTTCATATTTTGCACAAAAATTAAATATAATAAAAAAGTAATTATTTAATTTATTTATAAATTATGCTTAAAAATCAAGCGT
The DNA here is from genome assembly GCA_030620095.1 of Kuschelorhynchus macadamiae. Taxonomy (NCBI): domain Eukaryota; kingdom Metazoa; phylum Arthropoda; class Insecta; order Coleoptera; family Curculionidae; genus Kuschelorhynchus; species Kuschelorhynchus macadamiae. The sequence goes on along the minus strand of JAUTXW010003684.1, from coordinate 339,860 downwards.
GACAATACGAGTCCATTATGATGGAACAAATTAGCTCCCAATAAAATTATTTGAAGAGCCAGTAATAGAAGTGTTTAACTAATATTACATACCTATAATTGGTTTCATATTTTTCAGTACTTAATTGAAATTTATTTTTCTAATGTATGACCCCTACACGCTACGCCTGTGATCTACTGCATGGCTGGGGCCATTTTCATTGATTAATTCTCTTGAGGAGGGGTCAGGCGTTTAGGATTGTTGGCCTAATATTTTTTACGTCTATGTTTTATTAGACTAAGAACACTGGCCGACAAAAAAAAATTGTTTATTTGTAAAACAAATCAGTATAACATAATCTGATAGAATGGACCTATCCAAATACGAAAATGACAAACAGAAAGTTGTAGCATGTAGGGTTTTCTTGTTAGAGTTGTAGAACCATATCGAATGTTACGATACTTAATATCTATAGAAAAAATGATTTCAGAAAATTCTTAACCCTGTGTATTGACTGTGTTTACAGTTTTCGCCTATTAAAACATACCATACATCTAAGAGAAAAGCAAACGAGAAAAATATTAACTTAAAACACTAACTAAACTTTATTTTTTCCGTTTATGTGGTGTTTTATCTTCTCTCTTCAAAAACCAACAGTAGTCACCCATCATGGCTGAATCCCATCGTCCTTGGTATCGAATTTTCATTGTTCTGATATCTTGGTGAAAACTTTTACCCTGCTCGTCACTAACAGCTCCCAAATATGTAGGAAAAAATGGCAGATGGGAATGGAGGAAGTGAATGTTTAATGACATTCTGGCATCAAGCGCTTTATAGGCATCTAAGAGTTCATTAACTAATTGTTCATAATTTTCATCCATACTGTTGCCTAGAAATCCTCTTAATACATTAACAAATGAATTCCGTGCTCTTAGTTCCTGCCTGGTAAGCTTTTCCGTAAAATTGACATCGTCTAGCAATTTTCTGATTTGTGGCCCAATAAAAATTCCTTCTTTTAATTTGGCATCACTTAACTGGGGAAAGACTTTTCTTAGATATTTAAATCCATCACCATCTTTATTCAAATCCTTCACAAAGTTTGTCATCAGCCCAAGTTTAATGTGAAGAGAAGGCAAAAGGACATTTTTGGGATCAACAAGAGGTATAAATTTAACATTTTGAGATTTTTTTTTTTTTTCGGTTTAGAACGTCTTACGACGTTGTCCGACGCCTAATTTCCACCTTCTTCGGTCGGTGCAGTCTTCTTCGGATAGGTTTCTTTCACTCATTGCTTTTTGCACCGCTCTTTGCCATTCTGCTTTCGGTCTTCCTCTCTTACGTCTGCCCCCTGGAACCCATTCCATCTGTTTTTTTGGTAATCTTGAATCTGCCATTCTTTTCACATGTCCATACCATGTAAGTTGTTTTATGTTTACATCTTGTAGCGTGTTTCCCTCTATGCCAAATCTCTCTTTTACTGTTGCATTTGAAATCCTATCTCGCCTTGAAATTCCCAAAGAGCGCCGCATTACATCCATCTCAACTGCTTCTATTTTTCGTTTTTGTCTGTCGTTTATTCTCCATGTTTCAGAGCCATATAGGAGTGTACTTTTTATCATTGTTTCGTATATGTTGAATTTTCTTCTTTTTGATATTTCCTTACTCCAGAGTATGCTGTTTAGACACCCGATAACCCTCTTTGCTTTTGCTATTCTTTTCTCGATTTCCTTGTAGTCAGTTCCTGTTTGGTCAAACGTTATTCCTAAATAGATATATTCTTGACATTGAAGTATTTGTTTATTGCCGTCTAGGTTAAGGTTGTTTTGTTCTCCATTTATGCAGATATACTTTGTCTTATCAATATTTACTGTTAAACCCCATTTGTTGTATTCCTCGACCAATTTTCTTAACATGTATTCCATGTCTTCAATGTCAAATTGTAGTGTATACAAGCATTCATCTCCCAGTTCTATACCCATTCCCTGTACTTTTCTCTTCCATTGTTTTAATGCTGCTGCGACATAAATTTTGAATAGGGTAGGTGAGATGCAGCATCCTTGTCGTAATCCTTTTGTTACTTCGAACTCCTCATATATTTGTTTTCCGATTTTTATTTTCGATTTTGAATGTCTATAGAGATCTTTGAGTCTTTTTATCAGTGTGATGTTTATATTAGATTCCTCTAGTATTTGCCAGAGTTTGGGTATAGGGATATTATCATAGGCTTTTTCAAGGTCAATGAATGTTATATGCGTTTCAAGATTTCTTGCCGTTCTTTTCTCTATAACCTGTTTGAGACAAAACACGTTATCAGTGCATGATCTTCCGGCTCTAAACCCACTTTGTTCTTCTTCTTCTTTGGCTTGGAATTCTTCCTCTATAAGGTCTCGCATAATTCTGCCGTAAAGTCTACTAAGTGTGCTGGTTACTGAAACCCCTCTATAATTGTTGCAGTCCTTTTTGTTTCCCTTTTTGTGTATTGAAGATATGTATGCCATTTTCCATGCTTCTGGTACAGGTTGACCATTCAAGCATTTGTTTATTATGTACGTTATATTCTGTACCATTTTATTAGTTCCATTTTTAAGCATTTCTGCAGATATTCCCTCAGGTCCATTAGCTTTACCATTCATAATTGCATTTTTCACGACTTTTTCTTCTACAGCAACTTCTTCTCCTTGTATGTTAAATATTACTTCTTCTGTATTTTGTTCTAAATATTCTGGTCTTGTTTCAGTAAGTAACTTTTGGTAGTGGTCTTTCCATTGTTTTGGTGTTATTGTCTGTAGAAAAGCTTTATCTTTGCCTGGATTTTTAAGCGCTCCAATAAATTTCCATGCTTCTGAACACTTTCTGCCACCTATATATGTATTTATTTCTTGGCATTTTTTATCCCATGTTTTGTTTTTTGCTGCTGCAATAGCTCTTCGCAGTATTATCTTGTATTCTTTATACATATCTAAGTCTTCTTGCTTCTTTGTACTTAGCCATTTGAGGTATTGCTCTTTCTTTTTTGTTACCAGATCTTCTATTTCACTATTCCACCATATTTTTGTACTTTTACTTCTAGTTTTTATCCCTACAGCTTCCGCTGTTGCTTCGTGTAAACTAGCAATCAGGTTTTCGTAAATTTCTGCAAAACTTTTCTGTTCAGTATTACAAAGTTTCTCATCCAGACGATTTTGGTAGAGCCTTTTGAGATCCCGGTTGAAATTAGCTTCTTTCTGGCCAAATGTTTGTTGCATAATTCTGTTTTATTGCACGATTGTCCCATAAGCAAAGAAAACAGCAATATTTTGTAAATCCCTCCTGAAGTCCCACTAAAATCGCTGTAACTTTTAAGTCCCCACATATCTGCCATTTATACCTATTGTAGTAGTTTATTTTATCCAAAATCGTGCGCATATGTTCATCATTTTCTTTCATCGCAACTGAATGGGCAATTGGTATAGAAGGTTTTAAATTTCCATTATCAAATAACACACCTTTTAAGCTATATTTAGATGAGTCTTTGAATCAGCGCCACTCACGGGGAGAATGTTCAAGATTAAGTTCCTGCATTAAACTATCTATATCAACTATCAACTATCTATACACGCGCGCAGTGAATTTTCCATACTGTAGAATTCAGAAAACATAGCATTTGTTTTTCTGAAATATGTAATATTTGATTCTTTGGCCAATAGGTTCCATTCCTTAAGACGGGAACCCAAAAGTTCTGACTGTTGCTTGGATAATTCCTAATCACGTACTAAATCATTTAATTCACTTTGTACAATCAATTGAGGCTCGCCGGAACTGGGACCTGTGGTAAAAGTGGGATCGGTGCACTGTTCTTCTGAGCTGCCTGATGATGCGTTATCTCCATTATCTCTCAAATCATAAGCTTGCCAATATAAGGCGCAGTCGGCACTGGCAAATTTGCATTATGAGGAACAGGTCGTATGGCAGATTGCAAATTTGGATATTCTATATTGTGCTTTCCATTTTTGGACTAACCTTCAGTCTTTGTCAAGCAAAAATAACAATCGTCAGAATGATTGGTGGGTTCTCGCCATACCATTAGAACTGCAAAAGGCATACTTTTTCTCTTTCCCTTCATCCACTGCACCAATGATACACTACAACTAACACAGCACACATGGGGGGCCCACCGCTTATCTTGATTCCCAATTAACACACCAAAATATTTAAAGTAGGGTTTTTTACATTTTCGGAAAATGGCCTGGCTTTTGATTTCACCAGAAATTCTCCACAAATATAACAAAATTTGTCAGGAGAAATTTTGCAAGTTCGGCGCGTTTGACTCGACATTCTCGTCTTCTCATACACTTGCTTATCGATACACAGAGAACCACTCAATTCGAAACTCAACAGAAGAGTGATGTTAAACGTTTATTTTATGTCTAATGTTGTAAACAACCCAGTCTAGGTAATTTTTCCCTTGTAAAATGGACCAATTTTAGCCGTCCCACAATAAAATTGTTTACCTGCCAATATAAAAGGTTCTAATTAGGCTATTAAAAAATGGTACGTGTTAAGGCTTTCCGAATATTTTTTTTACTATTAGGAGGGTATTTCCATTGTGAAAATAATGAGCTGGCCTGTGTTAGAAAAATCTTGTCGGCCAGTGAATCGGTCAGATTCTAGAATAAAAACATTTCAAATGTCGATGTTTCTATTACGGCGCGTTAATAAAAGAGTTTTTGTTGAGCTAATCAGTTTTAATAACTCAGTTTTTAGTAACATATATCAAATGGCTAGAATTGAATTTCAAAACGCCATTTAGTTCGTCTATAAAACCCAGATTGACAAACTCGAATTTTTTAAGTTTCACATTGTCTCTAACATAGGTATATTGATCGAAGCTGATACTAAGAAAGACCGTAACAACCTATCTGGGACAGATTATTTTTTCTATAGTCATTGCGCGACCATTATACCAGATGCCGCACGGCCGAGGAGGAGGAATTTCGATTATTTCCCAATTTAAGCTCGGCTCACGGGCGTGAAAAATCCATCCCGAAAATCTAAAAATGCGGTAAAGCACAAGGTGGGCTCAACGGGGCGTGCCCCCCGGACGCACCTTACCGGACCGCTCCGTCACCTGCGCGCCACTGCGATACGGTCTAGCGGCGCGCGGGTGATAACCCGGGGCCCACGGACCTCAATGGCCAACGATCATATTCGGTGCTTGATTGGGTCTCCTTTGTTTAACATTTTGTTAGTGCAAAAAAATTAGATAACAGGTTTGTACTCCAATAAAATTAGGTTTTGACAGAATGGTTATGCCGAAAAGTTGATACGGACACCATTATGAAATGTCAAAATAAAATTAACTCAATTGTAAAGAAATATCCGAAAAAATCATACGAATGTCAGGAAACTATAATATCAAAACAGCTTTTAGTCGGAAAACACTATAAATAAAACCAAGCCCGATAACATAAATGAAAGTCATAATTGTTTCTATCAGGCAGAGCTGTCAAAGATACTTTGGAAAAGTATCTAGTTCCTAGATAAGTTACTTTTTGAAAAAATATCTGAAATTCCCTAAAGTATCTAATTACTCTTTAAAAAAAGGAACTTAAATACTTATCTTAAGTTACTTTTTAATTGAGATACTTTTTTAGTTACTTTGTATATTATGTATTAAGTTTTCGAAACGTCTTAGGTTTAGGAAAATATGTATGTTTAAACATCTATGACCCCAGGATTAGTGACAATTGTATTTTTATGACAGTTAACATAAATACAACATATAAAATATAACTCTAATTGAAATAGAATAATATATAAAACCATCAAAACGTACAACGTCCCTACAGCTGTAGCTACTTTTTTCAACTAATATCTGGCGGCTCAAACCACTGTCGAAAAAGTGAAAATTACATACCTATAAATAACTTTGGTAACCTTTAGGGCTTTAACCGTTTTATTTCAATTGTTCCCTTATACTATCTAAAACATGCATGTAAAAATGGCGGCACGTTGACTTTCATAGACGACTAATAAATTTGCAGTAACTATTTGTTTCTCTAAAACAAACCGTTATTCAGGAATAACACTGGCCGACAAGATTTTTGTACCACTGGCCAGCTCATTATTTCCACAATGGAAATACTCTCCCAATAATAAAAAAAAGGGAAAGCCCTAATACGTACCATTTTTTAATAGCCTAATTAGAACCTTTTATATTGGCAGGTAAACAATTTTATTGTGGGGCGGTTAAAATGGGTCCATTTTACAACGGAAAAATAAACGTTAAACATCACTCTTCTGTTGAGTTTCGAATTGAGTGGTTCTCTGTGCATCGATGAGCAAGTGTATGTGAAGACGAGAATGTCGAGTCGAACGCGCCGAAGTTGTAAAATTTCTCCTGACAAATTTATTTGTGGAGAATTTCTGGTGAAATCATAAACCAGGCCTTTTTCCGAAAATGTAAAAAAAGCCTCTTTTAAATATTTTGGTATCATTGGTGCAGTGGATGAAGGGAAAAAGAAAAAGTATGCCTTTTGCAGTTCCAATGGTATGGCGAGAATCCACCAATCATTCTGACGATTGTTATTTTTGCCTGACAAAGACTGAAGGTTATTCCAAAAAGGGAAAGCACAATATAGAATATCCAAATTTGCAATCTGTCATACGACCTGTTCCTCATAAAGCAAATTTGCCAGTGCCGATTGCGCATTTGCAAATTGGCAAGCTATTGATTTGGGAGATAATGGAGATAACGCATCATCAGACAACTCAGAAGAACAGTGCACCGATCCCACTTTTACCACAGGTCCCAGTTCCGGCGAGCCACATTTGATTGTACAAAGTGAATTAAATGATTTAGTACGTGATTTAGGGTTATCCAAACAACAGTCAGAACTTCTGGGTTCCCGTCTTAAGGAATGGAACCTATTGGCCAAAGAATCAAAAATTACGAATTTCAGAAAAAGAATTGCTATGTTTTCTGAATTCTACAGTACGGAAAATTCATTGTGCGCGTGTACTGATATAGACAGTTTAATGCAGGAACTTGATCTTGAACATTCTCCCCGTGAGTGGCGCTGATTCAAAGACTCATCTAAATATAGCTTAAAAACTACAATAGGTATAAATGGCAGATATGTGGGGACTTAAAAGTTACAGCGATTTTAGTGGGACTTCAGGGGGATTTACAAATATTGCTGTTTTCTTTGTTTATGGGACAGTCGTGCAATAAAACAGAATTATGCAACAAACATTTGGCCAGAAAGAAGCGAATTTCAACCGGGATCTCAAAATGTTAAATTTATACCTCTTGTTGATCCCAAAAATGTTATTTTGCCTCCTCTTCACATTAAACTTGGGCTGATGAAAAGCTTTGTGAAGGCTTTGAATAAAGATGGTGATGGATTTAAATACCTAAGACAAGTCTTTCCCAGTTAAGTGATGCCAAATTAAAACAAGGCATTTTTATTGGGCCACAAATCAGAAAATTGCTGGACGTTGTCAATTTAAAGGAAAAGCTAACCAGGCAGAAACTCAGAGCATGGAATTCATTTGTTACTGCAGTAAGAGGATTTTTAGGCAACAATATGGATAAAAATTATGAACAATTAGTTAATGAACTCTTAGATGCCTATAAAGCGCTTGGTGCCAGAATGTCATTAAAAATTTACTTCCTCCATTCCCATCTGTCATTTTTTCCTAAAAATTTGGGAGCTGTTAGTGACGAGCGGGGTGAAAAGTGTCATCAAGATATCAGAACAATGGAAATTCGGTACCAAGGACGATAGGATCCAGCCATGATGGGTGACTACTGTTGGTTTTTAAAGAGAGAAGCTAGGACACCTCATAAACCGAAAAAATAAAGTTTAATTAGTGTTTTAAGTTAATATTTTTCCCGTTTGCTTTTCTCTTAGATGTATGGTATGTTTAATAGGCGAAAACTGTAAACATAGTCAATAAACAGGGTTAAGCATTTTCTGAAATCATTTTTTCTATAGATATTAAGTATCAGGACGCTTTTACGTTTTAGAGTTAAATAATAATATATTTGATTTAGAAAAATATATATTTGAAGCAAATAATTTTTTATAGGTTACTATTTATACGAAACAAAACTTTATTTGGTTTAAATAACAGATGAGTTCAACACATTTGTGACAATTTTTGAACATATATTTGTTTCGCTTATAGGAAACAAATATTTGTTTCCTATAAGTTGTTGTTTTATTTTAGGTGAGGATGGGGACCAATAAAATTGATTCAGTTTCAATATATTACATTCCTATTATTCTTTGAAAAATCAATGTATATTTACATTTATTAGTTTTTTTTATTCCCTTTAATATGACTATTATTGACTATTGCTGAGTGCCCTAAACAATTAGGATTTGCACCTCCAATAATGTGATTTTAATATTGTCGTATCGAAAACAAAATGACTTTCAGATCTAGTTATTTTAAATCATAAAGCTTAGCCCTTCCCCTTTTCAAAAATGTAATAGAAGCTATAATTATGTTGCAGAATGGTAAATTTATTAAGCTCCGAAAAAGATACTGCATGTTCATAAGAATTTCACGGTTTATTTTTTTTTTCTTTTTTTGAAAAGTCACGTATGAAAGCAAATTCATATTGTTCCAACGTCGATCGCTTTTGACATATTCTTTGGAAGTAGTGAAGTGCAAAATAAAAACTGCAAAGAATGAAAATGTATTAAGCAAGACATTAAAAGTTATGGCAAAAGGTGTAACAATCACCAACCATTAAACATTAATATTGATGTGAAAACTTGTTATTAAAAAATTACTACTGCAAATGTTGGACGTTGCGAAATGTTTGTTTTTAACTGCCCTAAAGTTTGTAGTAGCGGTTTATAACATCGTTGTTTTACGTACCTCCATAAAAAATCGGAAACAGTTAGGTCTGGGAACGAGGGGCCTCTTCCAATCCACCTGTTTTCGTAGATGTTATTTAGTGAATCTCTGGTAATTAACGTGTAGTGCAGGGTAGCTCCATCTTGTTGAAAGTACACTGAAGTCAGAATATTTTTCAGCATATTGACATATGTACGAGAATTTTCAGTTGGATTTTCAAAAAAGAATTGGTCATACATTTTTCCCAGGACACATCACAACAAACTGTATCTTTCGGCGAATCTCTGACGTGTTTATGAAATTGCCTGGAATTCTCTTGTGTCCATATTCTACAAATATGTTTATTAACTTTTCCATTTATATGAAAAGTAGCTTCATCCGACATTTTTAACCTTTCGAAAAATGTTTGTTTGTTCTTACTAAATTTTCAAAAGTCTGGCATAATTCTACCCTTTTCGGAAAATCAGTTTCTTTAATTTCTTGCAAAATTTGTATCTTATATGACTTTAGTTTAAGTATATTTGTCATAATGGTTAGCAATGTGGACGAGGAATTTTTGTTGAACTGTGATATTTCTTGTTGATAAACTGGGATCTAATTGGGTTTCCTCCATACTTGTTTAGTAAATTTTTATTATTTACTGTTCTTTTCTTACGTGTTAAAGATTCCGTATTCCAAAATATTCTATACCAGGCCAAGATAGGCGACTTTTCAAAAGAAGGACTAGGCTTTATGTTTTTGAAGAAATATACAGTGTTCCATTTAAAATAACAAAGTAGCCCTATACCTAAAAGTTGGCCATTTTGTTTTTGGTACTTCAGGTTGTAAAAAATAAAAGTACATATGCTTTAAACAAAGCTGTCTGTGTTTTGACTAATTTGTATTTGATTATTTTTTTTAAGTAATTTGTAATATAATGATAGCCCTTGAAAGTATGTGCTACCTAGTAAATTTCGCAAGCAATAAATCGATTCAAGAGCATCTAGAAACGTTCTAATTGTATTCACGAACCCACCCACAAATAAATGCACACACGTATACACGTTAAAATTTAAAGCGACTACACAGAGTTCACGACACATCGCGTGTTTTGGACGGAGCCTAATAAAAATTTATCGCGACGTTTGCCCCAAATCTACCCCGGGAATTATGTATTTAGGCCTGGGGGAGAAAAACCTCTTAAGGATTAAATATTCAATTCGCTTATGTAAGACAAAAGTATATAAAGTGACTTAAACTCCAGGGAGGGCACACGTGTAAGTAGAAATCCCCAATTACGAATTATGTAATCGCTTCTCCAACGCGCAACGGGGTAATTGGAAGTTTATATGAAACTACTGATTAACTGTAGGCCAGGAAAATAGAGTACAAAAATTATTTATGGCAGGAAAATAACTTCGTGAATTGTTTAAGTCAGCCATGTCAAACTCAAAGTCACTGGTGGGCCAAGACAAACTACTAAAAATCTTGAGAAAAAGTACTATTATAGGACAAGTCTCGATTTCTCGAGTTCTTTCTAGAATGTTCAGATAGCGTCATCTGTGTTTTTGCGCGATAGAATTTCATGGAACAAGCCAGATAACGTTTGGCTTTAGGTTTTAGTTTGAGTATGTGTAGGTCATCCTCCTAAACATAGATGGCACTATGTACAATTGTACATTTTATTTTACCAATCGTTTTTCAACTTGTTCGCAAGCCGCATTATCTGGCTGTTTTTTTCAATTAATTTAAATTTTCAGTTTCAATCAATTAATATCTTCGTATCCCCGCTAGTTGATAACATATAAAAGACGAAAACTGTTCCTTATATGACTTTTTCCGTTTTGGTTTTTGATTATTAATGAAATATTTTTATTGTTTTGGTGTATCTATTTAACTATACTATATTTATATATAATAGCAGAAATATATAATTTCTGCAGGTGCAAAACGGCCTACAAGAAGAATTGCTTTCGATTATGTCACAGGGTACCCCCCTGCGATCATGATTTCTGGGCCTCTACCCTCATCAGGCAGGCTTGTACCCAGGGAGATCTGAAATAACAGATTGCTCGATATGACAAAATCGAAAACGAAACGTCTATCATACTGAAACAGTACTAACAAGTTAAATGTAACATTTAGCACCACCTATCGGAGCTCCGGTGATTTCCGGCTGCAAACCCGTAGGTAATTTAAAAAGCATGCACTAGCACCATCATGCGGAGAGTAGATACTAAAAATCGATAAAAATGCGCTCTCACACATCTTTATCAAAAGTTCTTGGCCGGAAAAGATATATGTATAATAGCAGAAATATATAATTTCTGCAGGTGCAAAACGGCCTAAAAGAAGAATTGCTTTCGATTATGTGACAGGGTACCCTCCTGCGATATACTATATTTAATTTATTGTTTTGGTGTAACTATTTAACTATACTATATTTACTTTACATTTTTTACAATAATAGCGGTCTACGAAAATTATGATATATTGAGTCGTTCCATACAATCTAATTAAAATCCCCAAGATGCTTCGGAATTATATTTACAAAGGTAACGTATTTTGAGCGCTATGGTTAGTATAATATCTCAGGAGTTATGTTTGTTCATATTAGCTATCCAGAGAGAATGCAACCTTTACGAGACGGATTTATGCAGCACATATTTATCCTAAAGCATACACCAAACAAGATAGATAGAGAAAAGAAAAAAACGTATTGGGTTATGTAGACGCGACACACGATGCCTTCATCTTCTAGCAAGCAAATAGAGGAAGCAACTGATGTACACCCTGGCGATGCCGAACGCCGAATGTTGTTTTACCAATGGAATTTACAACAAATCCAAACTGATGAATCTTTTGGCAGACTCGTTATCTGGTCCGAGGCATAATACAAGAATTCCCCATTTAATTTTTGAGAGGGCACAACAAGGACACTTTGGGGTTAGGGTCTCGTGTGTCATTTTTGGAAAACGCATAGTCTATAGAATATTTGATGGAGGTCTCACAGCGCATCGATACCAAAAAATCCTTGAGGAAGTTATTCCACAACTGATAGAAAATGTTCCACTGGCACTTAATAATGCCGTTTATCTTCAACAAGACGGTGCCCCAAGCCACAAATCTGCGCATTTAAGGGTTTTTTAGACGATAAGTCGCCTCCAAGATGGATTGGTACCCATAGACCTGTAAGATGGCACTCTCGATCTCCGGATCTTTCGATTTTAGATTTTTTTCTTATGGGGTTTCATGCAAAATAAAATATATAAAACACGATCAGTGGGTAGGAGAGCTTCGTGTGGCAATCGATTTAATTTTCCGAAATTTGTAAACAAGGTTTATGATTCTTTTGAACGCTATTAGAAGAATAGCGAAAATGTGCGAATTTTACATACAGGAAAATGGCCGTCATTTTGAAAACCACCTTTGAACACTCTTTACTTTTTTCTCTTTTGTTTTTCCTAACTTAAATTTTAAATGATATAGGTAATTATTGTTTTGTTTTGAGTAAAATTCAATAATTTTATGATAATTAAGTTAAAATGCTGTAATAAATAATTGAGAATTGAGAATTAAACAAGATATTTTGACTTAAGTCTGAAAGTATCACATCTTTAGTATAATAATTACTTACATGAATTTTGTTTTTAATATATTTTAGCCATAGCCTACTACCTACTAATTGATACAAAATACAAAAAATTTTACATGTATACATTTTTGGAAAGTCCACATTATTCCTAATAAATATAAAGTATAATATATAGGATGTCCCATTTAAAAAAATTAAATAGGGCCCGATGACTTTTTGACCTGACTCCGTATACTTATTCTAAAAGCGGCACTGAATTCTAGGGAAAAATTCATATAAGGTACAATTAACCTTTTTGATAAGTTATCAGAGACCTGGGATACGAGGGATGCCTGAAAATGCAACATTTTCAAAAGCACCCTGTATCTGAAAATCCAAAAGAGGTATGAAAATGCTGCTGACGCCATCTTTAGTTTCATGTCATAGTGGCGCTGTCAAAATCAAAGTTATGCCCTGTATTCATTTTGTGCTCAACTAGTGCTGTTGGGTTTATTTTTGTAAGGTAGTTTTTTTGGTTATTTTTATGTTCTTTAATCCTTAAAGGAATTCGTAAGAGATATTTATTTTTGTTACCTAGTCTTTATTGTACATAAAATAAATTCAATAAATACAACTACGTTTATTTGATAGTATGTAGTTTAACAGTTAATCGACAATATTCCTTATCTATATCACTAACATTAATAATGATGATAAAAAAATATTTTTGTTAGGCTTGTCGCATATTCATTGGACCATAAAAATTTGAATAATTTGCCACTGTTACCATTGAGTACAGTCACCTTTTTGTTTTATAACTGCATCAAGTCTTGCTTGCATGGTGTCTACTAATGTTTTACAATATTTTGGTTGGAAGTTATCCCAGATTTCCTGAATTTTGTTTTTTAATTTGGGAATGGTACGGACGGGACTGGTTCGTAGAGTTTTTTTTATTCGATGCCATAGTGTTTCGATAGACGATAAGTCGAGGCTACTATATGGCCATTTTAAAACAGGAATATTCATTTCTTGCAGCCAGAATGTTATGGTTTTGGCGGTATGGCATGTTGCGCCATCTTGCTGGAATATGAATTCTCCCTCTAACAATTGAATCTCATCAATAGAAGGAATTATTTTTTCTTGTAAAAAGACGACCAACCCCTTGTGAAGACATACATCCCCATACCATAATGGAGGCTGGAAATTTACCTTTTCTCTTGAGGCAGTCTCTATGATATTCCTCCCCTTGCGTTCGGATAATTCGAATTTGTGAATCACAATACATACTTCAAATTTAAACTAGTCGCTCCATATAACGGAATCCCACTGACGTGATCAGGTTTTATGCTCCTTTGTCCACAAATTCGATTTCTTTTTTGTTTTTGCGACAAAAGCGGTTTTTCCTTGGCCTAACAAAAATTTTTTATTTTGCTATAAATTTACTTTGTACCAATTGCATTTACCCATTTTATAGCTAACTCCCGTGATGAAGATCGACGATCTTGTTTAATTAGTGTACGAATAGCCCGCTTATCTCTTTCTGTAATTTTTGAAGAATGGCGAGGCTTTACTTTTAACCGAACATTTCCGTTTTTTTTTTTTTTGAATTGGGAAATAATATTTCTTGTTGTCCCTTAAGAAATGTTTAGATTTTTTGCAATACTATGTCCAGAGAGACCATTTTTGTGGGCATTAATAATGGAATTTCTCATATCATAGAGAGTGCTTTTCCGCGAACCATTTTGACAACTAAACAGTTTCAAAGACTCAGAAATTAATGCCATTTTTGTTTTCAATTATTTTTAAGGCCCACTCGATTAGATATTTACCTTAATAAATTTTGTATCAGATGTCACTAAGTAATCACGCGGTTTTTTATCTGAGTGCATGCGTTTATGGCTCAATTAATATGCTCCAAGCCTAACAAAAATATATTTTTCTGATCATTATTATTGTTAGTGATATAGATATGCGATATTGTTAATTAATTGTTAATACCACATTATTGTCAAATAAACGTAGTTGCATTTGTTGAAGATATGTTACATGTAGTAAATACTAGGTGACAAAAATAAAATTATTTTAAATATGCCCTTGGTCCAATACATATGCCTCTGGGCTCGTATCACTTTGTCACTTTGTACATTGGCATTGGACGCAGGGGATGTTGTACATTATGTTAGATTTAAGTTCAGTTTCTGTTTTTGCTTTTAATTTTGAATAGAAATGTATCCTTACTGTATTTTCACTATTTTGTGCAATTTTGATTGTTTCATTGTTAACAGTAGTATGACGAACAAAACACAGAAACTGAACTTAAATCTAACATAATATACAACATCCCTTGCGCCCAATGTACAAAATGCTACATAGGACAAACAGGTAGATATTTCAAACAAAGGATTAAAGAACGTAAAAATACCAAATCTTACAAAAACAGACCCAACGGCAGTAGTTGAGCACAAAATTTATACAGGACATAACTTTGATTTTGACAGAGCAATTATTTTAGATAACAAAACTAATTGTAAAAAAAAGAATAATTTCTGAAATGATGGAAATAAAAAAAAACAAAAAAGTGTCAATAAATGAACGGATATTGATAAATCAAATACGGGCTATTTTAATATAATCGATAAAATAAAATAACATCTCTTTCAACGCTATCAATATAATAAACTATTTACTATAGAATTATCAAAAATATGCAAATGATTCTCGAAATTTTTTGTGTGTTTTTTTTTCGATGCTATTCACGTGGCTGAGCGTCGATTAATACTTTTAACACCTTAACAGCAGTCCTTTATATTTTTATTTTTATATTTTGTGTGAAACTATATAATCAATACCTATGCTTCTTCTAGTTTTAATCATTTATTTGACATCAAAAGTCAAATTAATTGTAGGTATAACAATTAATTTCGAATTAAGAATTTGTATTGCGAGTCTTCTATAGGTTGATTGCATTTTGATAAAACTGACCTTATTTTTATCGGGTTCTTGTGTAACAATTTTTGTAAATTTTAACTCGTAAGAATGTTTTAATTGTTTAGTTTTAACCCATAAATATGTTTTTCTTTTCTGGCATTTTAGTGTCCTGAGAATGCAACAATAAAGTTGCTAAACGTCGACAATAAAAAAAAATGTTTTTTTTTTACTGGATCCTAACCCCAAATAATACACCAATCAAATTTTCTGTTTCTAAATAAATGTAATATTTATATTGATTTAGAAACAATGGTAGCAAAAATGGTTCGCTTTTTGCAATAATAACCCTATGAAATGACAAATTGTAAAAAAAACCGGTGTGACATTGACTAAGACATGATAGTGATAATTTGATCGTTAAATAACCGGCAGTCCCAAAATTACTGAATTTCAAGTTGAGTAAACAACTCATTAGAGGGCAAACATAACTAGAAGTTATTTATTAGCCATTGAGGGTAAGTTTTAGTTTGAGAAAACGGAGTCCGATGGCTAATGGGCTCTTAATTTATATAATTATTTTGAGTTTACTAGAATTATCAATAATTCACACCCATATAATATTTATGATCCGTTTCCGATTTAGGCATAAGGTCGCGGGACAACATCGATGGCATCGGAACGAGTGCACGGCAGTATCTGCTGCAATAATAATAAGATCGGTACGGCGCGGCGGTATCAATTAGAGTTAAAAGGCAATTAGGTGGCGAACGGTAATTACACTGCGCCGATTTAAATGTGACTGCTTTCCCACACATACTCTACCAGCACCCCGACGAGCTCCTAGCCATGGAGTTGACGATGCGTAGGATCTGTCCATATCTTCTAAACTCGCTAAACTATGGTAGCATTTTAATTTTCATAAAATTCTACGATTTATTTAGATTCCGGCTTCTCTAGTAAGAAATTAAATATTGATTTTTTTATTATTCTACACCCGTAACTCTGGAGCAGGATTGTTATAGTATTTTTTATGATCTAAGTGACTTATGATGATGTTCAGTTGTATTTCGGTTTCCTCCCTGAAGAAACAATAAACCCCAATGTTACAATAAATCATAATTTGAATATTATTAGCGATTTTTCTTCCCTACATAATCTGGGCCTCAATCCCAACAAATCACATTTTATGTTATTTGGCAACCTTAAACGTCGCAACTTTGTTTGCAGAATTTCATTCCCAAAGTGAATTGTGAAAACATTCCATATACTCATTCTGCAAGAAACCTTGGAGTAGCAATGGATTCTAACTTGTGTTTCACAGAACATGTGTCGGAGCTAATGAGACGATCGTATTGGATCGTCATTATGAGGATACTCTATCCTAATAAGCATGCTCTTGGCTTTAACTTAAGGAAAAAGCTATGTAAAAGTCTCATCTTTTCAATTTTTAATTAAGGTTGTTTTGTTTGTCTTCATGTATTTTCTAGAAATCGCATCCAGCGTGTTCAAAGAATATGTGGTAGATTTGTATTTGGTATAACTAAGTATGAATCTGTCTCAGAAAAATTGAAGTTGCTCCTCTGGTTACCAATGAATCAACTGTGGGAAATTTAATTATTACCTTTCACTCACCGACTTTTATTAACTGATATTCCCTCCTACTTAAAACTAAAACTTATATCAAGAGCCAACTGTCATCAGGTTGCAGTGCAACACAGAAATATGTTAGCAGTTCCAAAATTCAGAACAGCCTTTTTCCAGCGTTCTTTTTCTTATATAGCAGTTAAATTATACAATAGATTCCTCTATTAAATCCTATGCTATTGATACATTCAAATATAAAGCAAAATTCATATATATGCAAACATTCCTTAATCAATAACTTGAATACGTTCTCCTTTTAAACTTGTAACTGGCAAACTTTCCCTTGCAAAATTAAATAAAAGGTCGTTGATAGCGGGTGACTGCCCACCTCTTAAGAATAAGTATAAAACAATTAAGTCCACTAGTCTTAATTTAGTTTTTTTAAGTTCTTTTACATTTGGGTTATATGTAAGAATAGCTTGTTTTAGCTAAATATCGCCTGATGTAATTTGAATTAATAAAGACGATTTATTATTATTATTATCTATCTATATTACCTCTAATATACCTAAAGCTCCGTATACGTCTGAGCATTCTGGCCAAATGAGCAAGGCGAGCGGGAATGAGCATTCAGAAGAGGGAAGGACATTTGCATTAAATTGAACATGTTCTCATACCTGACTCTTTTGCTGATGTAGATGTCCTGGAATGAACTAACCCTCTACAGTTAATCCAGATTCCTGGACATTTGGATTAAAGGCCAATTCTCTTTTTTATGTAGAGTTTAAAGTTAAGTCCTTCAGGCATATTTCATAATATAAGCTTTATATTTGTACTTAAAATGTCATATATATATATATCATAGTTACTTCTTCAGTGGACCTTGTTCAGGATCCAATGGTAGTTAGAATGGATGATATTCCAGACCACGTTAAATGTAACATAAATTGTGGAAAATCACCTACTTCTGTTAAATTTAAGACGTATCGCGACTAGAGTAACTTTGTTTATGATGTTTTTATTGCTGATATGTATAGTTTTGACTGGGATTACTTGTATTCTTTAATTGATATCGACGAAATGGTGGAATTTTTTACCAAGGCAGTGATAGAGCTCTTCGATAAACATGCTCCTGTCAAGACTTCTCGTATCACAAAAGCACCTGCCCCCTGGATTACTCCTAATATTAAGCATATGATGCGATTAAGAAACAAAGCCCATTCTAAGTATAAAAAAATTAAAACCGAGGGAAGTTGGAATGATTATAAGCAAATTAGGAATGTTGTAACCATGTCCATCAGAAATGAAAAGAGGCCTATCTCAATCATCAGTTTAGGGTCGATCTAAAAAACTTTTGGCGTACTTTGAGGTGGTTAAATATTAACTCAGTACCGGATAGTCGGCCTGAAGAAGTAGGAAGTCCAAACGATTTTAATAAATATTTTCTTGATAGTATTCCCCCACTTCAATCACAGGCAAATAATAATACGTACTTAAATCATTACAAAGATTCATTTTTTAACAATACTTACAACAATTTCAGATTTTCAATGGTTAGTTCTGATAAGATTGAAAAAATAATTTCCCACATGCGTTCTAATGCCAGGGGTGCAGATGGAGTAGATCTCAGAATGATATCTTTATTAGTTCCCCGCTTATTGAATCATATATCGTTTATTATTAATACGTGTATCTCTTCTGGTAAGTTTCCTAGTAAATGGAAGATTGCAAATGTCCTTCCAACTGCTAAAATTACTAATGCCGCTACTCTTGCTGACTTTAGACCTATAAGTTTGTTACCTATTTTTTCAAAAATACTCGAAAAAATAATCCATGAACAGTTAAATAGTTACGTATTACAACAAAATATCCTTCCATCCACTCAATTTGGCTTTCGTTCGAAGTATAGTACGACCACAGCTCTTCTAAAAGTAACAGATGATATTTTTCGTGCCACTGACGAAGGTAAAAAGTCCTGCCTGTTGCTCCTTGATTATAGTAAAGCATTTGATACACTTGATCACAATATGTTATGTACTAAATTGAAATATTACGGATTAGGCCAGCCTGCTGTTGAGTTTATAAAAAACTACCTGCAGGGAAGGCTTCAGAAAGTTATAATTGGCAATACCTCATCTGATGTATTGGGTTCTAGTTGTGGAGTTCCTCAGGGCAGTATACTAGGTCCTCTACTATTTTCTCTTTATACTTCAGACTTCAGTGGTCATTTGCAAAAGATGCACTCTCATCAATACGCTGATGACACTCAGTTATATTATAGTTTCATCCCTGATAAAGTTGAATTGGCCGAAAGATATATTAACCAAGGCCTACATATTATATATCAAATCTCCACCGCCCATAACCTTTTGCTAAATCAAAATAAAACTCAGCTTCTTCTATTTGGCAAAAATAATGTGGAGATATTGAGGAATTTCAATATTAATATGAATAATGTAAAAATACCGGTCTCAGAATCTTGTAAGAACCTAGGAGTGTATGTAGATTGTGTGTTGAGGTTCAAGTGTCACGTTTCCTACATGCTCCAAAAAAGTTATGGTAAGTTAAGGACTCTTTATCTATTTAAAAATGTCTTATCAACTGAGGTTAAATTAAGGTTATGTGATTCGTTGATTTTATCCCTGTTATCATACTGTTATGTGTTATTCTGGCCTGCTTTGTTACAGGAGGATAAAGCGAGTTTGCAAAGACTGCAGAATGCATGTCTGAGATTTTGCTACGGGTTACGAAAGTACGAGCATATTACACCATGTTATATTGATTCTGCTTGGCTTAAGTTGGATCAAAGATTCCGGTTGCATTTATGTACACTGGTTTTCAAAATTAACACATTGCAGATACCTACATATTTATTCGAGACGCTTGTCAAACATTCTGATATCCATAATCGGGATACACGCCATAATGCTCTGTATTGCGTCCCTCGGCACAAAACTTCTTTATTTCAGTGCTCATTTAGTTTTAACGCTGCGAAGTTTTTCATTGCTTTGCCGGCCGACATAAAAAATTGCTCAGCAGTTGACACATTTAAAAAAAAACTTAAGTTTCATCTAAATTCGGAAAATCGATAATATGTTCTTACTTTTCTACTTTCTCTTTTTTTTTGTGTCTGGCTAGACCGAACGCTCGGCTGGACACAGTGATCGCACATCATAATTATTGGTTGCTATTAGTGACTATTGTTCCTTATATTAGAATCATAGTACCTTAAACTACTTGTTCTTTTTTTTTGTCAATTAAAACTGTTTTTCTCTTCACTCTCTTTCATGTATAGGTAACGTTTCTTGTTTTTGTTTGTTTGTTAATTATTTTTGAACTTTTCATTATTTCATTTTATTTTACTTTTAGGGTTATTTTTATGTGTTTGTTAACTACTAACATTACCTCTAATAATTGTTACATTGGGTGGTTAGGTGTTTGTTTATATTATTTTACTAACACTATTTAAATAAAGGCTATTTATTATTATTATATATATATATCTATATATATAAAAATATAAATATATATATATATATATATATATATATACATATGATGTGTTTTCATTCCGGGTGTACAATTTTGCTGACGTTTCGCCAAAATTACTCTTGGCATTTTCGAAGCTTTCTGTTTCGCGTCCGATTGAAGACTGAAAGTGTTAGTGACAGCGGAGTTTCCTGTTATACCCCCACCCTCGGCCGAAGGTTATATCTAAACGGTCGTGCGTCATTGTTTATATTTTCGGGAGGTTGTTGTTGAACTAATGTCAATTGATTTTCTGTGGTTTTTGGTTTATATATGATTGATTTTTATACTGCTGGTAACTTTAATGATTCGTCCCTTTTTTTTAAATCACCTTGTTTTTCTATTTCTATGGCTTCTCGGATTATTCTGGTCCTATAGTGCTCTATATAAGCAATCTCCTTGCACCCTTCGAAATTTATTTTGTGGCCTGTTTCCTGATGATGTAAAAATAATGCAAAGATGGTTTGTTTATTTCTGATGCTGAGTTTATGTTCTTCTACTCTTGCTGATATTCGTCTGTTTGTGTGCTCAACATACAACTTTTCACAGTCCTGGCACAGGATGCTATATACTCCGTGGTCTTCCAATTTTATGTTATCTTTTGGATTTCCAAGTAGTTTACCTATGGTTATTTGTGGGTTATGAATTGTTTGTATATTGTGTTTTCTAAGAATCCTGCCAATACGGTCATCTTCCGGGTTTGTTCGGGAACCCTGTTTATTAATGATTTTATCTATGACATGCTTTGTGTAACCGTTTTTCTTTAAAGCACTAGATATGAAATTCATCATGTCTCGTTTCTGTATTAGTTAATCGCACGGACCTAGATATGAGGGTATTGACCACTCCTTGAATTTGTGCTGGATGGTGGTGTGATCCAGCATTCAAATATCTGTCAGTATGTTTTGGTTTTCTATAAACGGTGTATTTAATGTGTCCATTGTCCCGTTTTGTAAGCAGAACGTCTAAAAATGGGAGTTTGTTGTTTTCCTCTAACTCTAGCGTAAATTGTATTTTAGGATGTATTGAATTTACGTGAGTTAGAATGTTGTCAAGTTCTGAATTACCGCGTTGCCATATGATAAATATGTCATCCACGTAACGGAGCCAAATTTTGGGCTTCAGATTTGCTTTCTCGAGGTATATCACCACTGGTGATAGTGAGGATCCCATTGGAGCTCCGTCTATTTGTTTGTACACCACAACTTGTTACGTTCTGGACGCGCGTTTCGTTAACCAAGTTAGCATCATCAGCAGATGATATAAACTAAAGTAACTTATCCTAACCGAGACTATTTATAGGTAAATGTGGTCACACTTGGTTGCACCCGACTGCACCGTTGTCAAGTAAGCAATAGAGGGAACTATAGGGAATAGGCCCTCTGTCTTTATTTAGTGCTTTCTTACCACATTTAACTATTTCTATACTCTCAAATGCATCCAATAATCTATTATTAGATACATTTTGAATTAACTTAAGATTATTTATTCTTATTTGGTGATTGTTTTCTAAAGCATGTTGGGCAACGCTTGACTTTTCTGTTCTTCCGTATCTTAAATGTGCCATGTGTTCTTTAAAACGAATGTTTATGGAGCGTTTAGTTTGCCCAACATATTTTAGATCGCAGTCATTACAGCTAATTTCATAGATGGCACTCCTCTTCTTCAAGTCGACCTTGTCTTTAGGGTTTCCAAGGAGATTTTTCAAACTGCTCTTCGTCTTGTAGGCTACTCTAAAACCTACATTTTTAAATCCTTTTTCTAAACCTTTCGTATATCTGGGATCATACGGGATTACTGTGCACTTATTGGGAGCCTCAGGTGCTTGAAGATTAGTGGCATCTTTTAACATTTTCTTATGCTTATGTCTATTTACTAATTTATGTATAAAATTATCATTATATTCATTACTTTTAGCTATATTTTTGAAACGTTCTTTACTTAATGGAAAATTCACTAAGGACGTGAAGAAATGAAATGCTGTCATTTTGTGTTGACGGCAATAAAATGAGTCGGATGTTATATACCTATCAGTATTGGCAAATTTCCTATAAATATCAAATTCTAATTTATCGTTATTTCTAATAACTAACGTGTCGAGAATAGGTAATTGTCCATTGTTCTCGTAGGTAAAATTAATGAAAGGATATTTATTGTTTAATGTTTCTAAAAAAGTGTCAAAATTTTCGGTTTTAGTATCAAAAATAGCAAATATATCGTCTACGTATCTATACTACACTCTTGAAAAATACTTGAGTTCTTTTTTGAATTGGGTTTCTAATATATCCATAAACAAATTTGCAAGAAACGGAGATGAGTAATTGCCCATCACAGTTCTCTCAAGTTGTTTATGATATTTATTGTTGAACTGAACATTTTTTTTATCTATCTTCCACTACAGGTTCCCGTGTTAGGACTTAATATAAGTTTTTGTAAATTTCAAACATATCCGGATTAGATATACTTTTAGTTGTCGGCTTAAATAATTAAGGTGAAGGTGAAAATAATCAAAACAAAAGAATTAAGCTGATTTTTTTAATATTTTATTAAGCCTCCATTTCGTTTCGCCCTCTTGGATTCTTTACAAAATTTTACTAGTTGATTTCTACGTGATTCTTGATTTTGTGCAAAATTTCAGGTAAATTGAATAAGTAAAACATTTTGTTTCGCCATCTTGGATTTGTACGAAAATTTTACCAGATGATTTCTACGTAATGTTTGATTGTTGAGCAACATTTCAGATAAATTGTTTTTGTAGTTTTTAAGTAATATTTTTTAAAACATTCCTCCAGTATGCCATTTTGTTTCGCCATCTTGGATTCATACCATCACATTGCTTCAAATTGCACCAAACAAATCACAAACAAATGAGGGTGTGCTCCGGGATGCAGCCTTTACGGGGTCGTTATCGGCTGAACTTAGGTGTTTGCTGTTCCAACAAACAATTCAGAATCCGTCTGAAATCCAAATGCTGCAGACACGCGCGTTTACGCATGTTTTTAAACTGTGAGAAACTTGTCTGGGATTCTTTGTTGGAACGAACCTAAGAACAGCGATCAAAGTTATGTTATGGCATTCGATAATTTGATGCATTTGTGCAGTGCACTTTTTAACTGATACGACGCTTCTCTATCGTGATAGATTGTCTGCACCAATATAAAATTTAAAGCTCAAATCGGAGACGGAATAGAATAAAAATTTGCCGTCAGTATATACTAAATACCTGAATCCTCTACCCTGTTCAAAGGCTTGGAAACATATTTAGGGAAAATATTTTTAAATTTGAAAGCCTGGTAATAGGCATAACTCCGAAATCGAAACAAAATAAACCAGCAAAGTAGTTAATATATTATAGTAATTATTTAGTCTCAGGAATACTTCTTCTGGAAAAACTACTGAAGTGCCTAGTTCAGTTTCTGCTGAAAACATTAACATATTTAGAGAAAAAAAGAATAATTCCATATCAGTAAAATCTGTCAAGTCTGACTAATAAATTCACAACTAGTTCAGTTTACTTCAAACAAAAAAACATCAAATATTTAATTAAATTATTATTGGTGCTGGTAGTCCTATAGCTTGTATGGATTCTCATTTGAATAGATTTAAAGTATATATATATATATATATATATATATATATATATATATATATATATATATATGTGTGTGTTTTCATTCCGGGTGTACATCCGTTCACTACTGTCGTTCTGAAAAGAACAGTTTTGCTGGCGTTTCGCCAAAATCACATTTGGCATTTTCGAAGCTTTCTTTCTCGCGTCCGAATAGAGCCTGAAGTGTTGGTGACTGAGACGCTTCCTTTTTATACCCCCACTCGGGGCAGAAGGTTATATCTGCGCAGGCGTTGGTCGTTATTTATGTTTTCCGGATGGTGCTGTTGTTTTTGCGCTAATTGCGCTTAAGTTTTTGCGATTTTAGATTTGTCGATTGTTGTCTTCCATACTGTTGGTAGTTTTAATGATTCGTCCCTTTTATTCAAATCACCTTGTTTTTCAATTTCTATGGCTTCTTGGATTATTCTGGTCTTATAATGTTCTATATTGGCAATCTCCCTACACCCATCGAAATTTATTTAATGGCCGGTTTCCTGATGATGTAGGAACAAAGCTGAGGTTCCACTCTTGCTGATATTCGCCTGTTAGTTTGCCCTACATACAACTTTTCACAATCCTGGCACGGAATACTGTACACTCCGTGGTTTTCCAGTTTGATTTTATCTTTTGGGTTTCCGAGTAGTTTACCAATAGTTGTTTGTGGTTTGTGTATTGTTTGTATGTTGTGTTTCCTCACAATTCTTCCGATTCTGTCTGTTGTGCCTTTTACATATGGTAAGACTACTCGTTGCTTTCCCGGTTCATATTTTTTGTTGTTCGTTGTTCGGGAAACCTGTGCATTAATAGCTTTCTCTATGGTGCGATTTGTGTAGCCATTTTTCTTTAAAGCACTAGATATTACCTTAAGTTCGTTTTGTCTCGTCTGTGTTTTAGTTAGTCGCACGGATCTAGATATTAGAGTCTTTTGCCACAGCTTGAATTTGTGCTGGGTGATGATGTGATTTTGCATTTGAATATCTGTCTATAGGTGTTGGTTTTCTATACACGGTGTATTCGAAATGTCCGTTATGTAGTTTTGTGACCAAAACATCTAAAAATGGTAGTTTGTTGTTTTCCTCTAACTCTAGAGTAAATTGTATTCTGGGGTGGATTGAATTTACGTGAGTCAGAAATTTTTCAAGCTCTGCATGACCATGTTGCCATATAATAAATATGTCATCCACATAACGAATCCATAATTTGGGTTTTAAACTTGCTTTCCCAAGAGTTTTTTCTCGAAGTATATCATAAATAAATTCGCGACTACTGGTGATAGCGAGGACCCCATTGGAGCACCATCCATTTGTTTATACATTTGCCCGTTGAAAGAAAAATAAGTATTTTTGAGGCAATGCTCCGAGAGTTCTATTATATGTGCCTGGAAATCCTCGTTCATAGCAACCTTGTCCAATGCTTCGTCGATGGGAATACTGGGATATAACGATTTGACATCTAGGCTTGGTATGATATCGTTTTTTTCAAGGACGATATCTCGTATAATTCGAGTGAAATGCTCCGAGTTTTTTACAAATGAATCAGCTTTTTCTACAGTTGGTTGCATAATTTCAGAAAGGTATTTCTTCAGTTTTTGTAGCGGCGAATTAACAGCACTAACAATAGGTCTGATAGGCGCCCCTGGTTTGTGTATTTTTGGTAAACCATAGAGTTTAGGACATCTGCTCGACTTTTCCCGTGGAATGATTTTTTGTTGAATTTCGGGGTTTATTGGTGAACTTTTTATTTTATGTTTAGTTGTTTTTTCTAGGTACGTTGTCGGGTCCCTTGGAACAGGCCTATAACAATTGTCTTGTAGGATATCCTGCATTTTTTTTGTACATAATCTTGAGTATTCATAACCACAGTTGCGTTTCCTTTATCTGCTGGAAGGATTGTGATGTCTTTATTTTTTCGAAGGTTTGTTAGGGCCCTTTGTTCAGTGCCATTTAGGTTTTGTTTTGGTGTTTTGCTTGATCTTAAAATTCTTGCCACCTCTTGTCGAATCTCCTCTGCTTTTGTTTCTTCAGAGGAGTCAAGGACAGCTTCCACTCCAGCTATTATTTCTTCTTTAGGGATTTCCTTAGGAGATATCGCAAAATTAAAACCCTTACTCAGTACGGATTTTTCACTTTCTGAGAGACTGTAGGATGATATATTATGTACTAATTTATCGACGTCTAGTGATGATTTTTGTGGCTGACTCGAGTTTCTTAGAAGATTGTCATACTTTTTCGAAAGTTTATCTGTCTTAATATTCTTATTTGATTCTGTTCGCCAAAAAGCCAAAGTTTCTATGCGATTCCACAATAAAGGGTGAATGATGTTACTTAGTTTAAGGTGTAACTTTAAAAGTTCTTTCTCTGTCTCGGCTAGTTGTTTTCTAGTTTGATGGATTTGTTCTTTTAATAACGCTTTACTAGCATTTTGAAGTATGGTGTTAGTTTTTCTAGTTTTAGTATGATAAGACAACCGTGTAAAAGTAGGAAGCAATCAATCAGCATCAGAAATAAACAAACAACCTCAGCTTTATTCCTACATCATCAGGAAACCGGCCATAAAATAAATTTCGTTGGGTGTAGGGAGATTGCCAATATAGAACATTATAAGACCAGAATAATCCGAGAAGCCATAGAAATTGAAAAACAAGGTTATTTGAATAAAAGGGACGAATCATTAAAACTACCAACAGTATGGAAGACAATAATCGACAAATCTAAAATCGCAAAAACTCAAGCGCAATTAGCGCAACAATAAATAACGACCAACGCCTGCGCAGATATAACCTTCGGCCCCGAGTGGGGGTATAAAAAGGAAGCGTCGCAGTCACCAACACTTCAGTCTCTATTCGGACGGGAGAAAGAAAGCTTCGAAAATGCCAAATGTGATTTTGGCGAAACGTTAGCAAAACTGTTCTTTTCAGAACGACAGTAGTGAACACCCAGAATGAAAACACATTGTATTTTTCCATCCGTGAAGGAGTAAAAATCAACATATATATATATATATATATATATATATATATATATATATATATATATATATATATATAGATATCTTTATGTAATAAGGAATTTCCCTTTTTTATCTTATATTAATGTTTGTTTAAGCATTTTTATGTACATTGTAGCAATTATAAAATTTTCTGTCATTGTTGGTAATATTAAATTGATTTCATGAAATTATTAAACTCTGATCGGTTTGGTTAATGAAGTTACATATTTCAAATGACAACAATGTTTCTATTAAATTTCTACTAAATATGGGCATATTTACACTATTATTTTCATTAGTTAGAAATATCAGAAGGCGAAATTCAAGGGCTATTATTGTGATTTCTGCCCTATAGGGCATTCGAATTCCCCCACAGAGACCATTCACTTATCCAAGATATGAAGGGGGAGGCCGGTGGAAGCTCTTTCCATGTTATCAAGCACTTTGGGTAACTTTTCTTACTTATTTGTTCTCCACAAATCTCCTGTCTGTACGAGCCGTGGCAATAAGTAGCAGCCGACTTCTCGCATTGACGTCATATATATATATATATATATATATATATATATATATATATATATATATATATATATATATATATATATATATATATATATATATATATATATATATATATATATATATATATATATATATATATATATATATATATATATATATGTTAATTTTCAACTTTCTTCTTAAACCATATTCCATATTTAATGAATTTATTTTCTTTCTTGGGTATAGGTTTGGTGAAATTAATGGTAAATTTTTTTTTTTTCCTTTTTTTTTCCCTCCACTAGCTCGACGTTTCGCTTCTTGTTTGGAAGCTTTTTCAAGAGCTTTTTATTTTATTTCATCTAAAAATTTTTATGAACAGATAAAACTAGAACATTTTTTAAATTACAGTGCGTTAAAATGTTTACAATGTACACAACAAACAACATCCATAAACCTTGTCACATAATAATTTATACATTCAAAACTCATAATAAAATAAGACATTTATAGGTAAAAGTTCTTTAAGTTAAAATAAATATATGTACTATACCTTGGAAATAGCACCCGTTCAGGTGAGCATTTTTAATGTTTCTAACCGATGGACAATAAAATCATAAATTCCAATTTATAAAAACTTATTTTCTTGCCATGTTTTTATTCTTTCAAATATTAAAAACGTATATATTTTATCTTATATAGTGGATGGTTGAAAATATTTAGAACTCCGATGTTTACAAGTGTTGTTCAAATTGTAAATTATAATGTTGGAAAGTTGTTATTAAAAATTTTGTTTTTTTTTTTTTTTTTTTATTTATATTATTTAGTGTATATCAGTTAATTTTATATATTTATTTAATTAAGTTATGATAAATTTGACTCAGATTCTGAATGTCCTTCTTATCATTTACTACATTAGGTTCTTTCTTTATTTGATACATTTCCTTGAAAGCTAATTTATGATAATTTCGATCTTGACATAAAATTTTTGTTTCAGCAAAGTTAAATTCATGATTTTCGCTTTTTTCGTGTTTATGTAAGGCAGTAGATGCGTTCTTTGTATATTTATGGCCGTTTAAACGATCTTCTAAATACTGCGTTGTCATGCCTATGTACTTTTTTGGACAATTTATGCAGGGCACAGAATAAATAACATTCGATCTTTTCTTTTTTGGAATTTCACTCTTTAGAGGGGTGTATAGGTTTGTTAATAAATTGTGTGATTTATGGCATATAATTATGTCATATTTAGATAATGTGTATTTTAATTTTTCTGACAAACCATCTGTGTATGGCATTGAAATGAATCTAGTGTTTCTTGTACTCTTTTTGTTTGTAATTTACCATTAATTTCACCAAACCTATACCCAAGAAAGAAAATAAATTCATTAAATATATATATATGTATATATATATATATATATATATATATATATATATATATATATATATATATATATATATATATATATATATATATATATATATATATATATATATATATATATATATATATATATATATATATATATATATATATATATTGACGGTTATTGACGGTGAGTGGTCTATTAGACGTTTATGGAGAACCGATTTACGGATCGTTTTAAGTAACCAGCTATGATCTATCTTTCTAAAATATTTTCAGTTCCGCGATGTTGCCGCTTCTACTTGAAACGGGTGGAAACATTGTTATTTTAAGTGGAACACCCTGTATATTTTTCAGTTTTCAGAATCTACCTTCATTTCTGACTAACTTTCGTAAATATCTTCCTATACCTATCTGTTGCCGTTCTTGAGATATTAATTAATTTAATTTTTTTTTAGCAGAAACAGGGCTTTCAAAAAACCTTAATATTTCCATGCTCTAAAACAATCTGAAGCTGATATTCTGGTTGCGATTAGGCAATGCCCGTAAATATTTACATTTTTCGAAATATTAATACCAGAGCATAGAGGGTGGTCCAGAAGTATAAGTTTGTTAGTAACTTATAAAAGTGGCCTAATATGAAATTTTTTAAACGGGACAACCTGTATAGGATTACTGATTTGAAATGCCGATAAATGTAGCTCTTCAACTATGTTATAGGTTCCCTATACCTAACTCGTCAAGTTTTCGATTAATAAGCATTTCTTTATGACTTTTCATAAAACATGTAAGGCTCAAAGAGTTAGACTGTAAGGGCCCATGGTAACAATAAAACTAAATGTTTAAATAATTTGTTAAAGTACGATTTTCATAAATTCGATACAACAAAGCAATAACAATCGAAATCAACAAATAGCAAAATCGTTATTATAAAATAAACATAAAACATATTATTTTCAAAACAATATTTTAATAACAGACTTGCCAAAAAATTTTAAATTGACTCCATAACATAAGCAGTTTTTGCCCTTCGAATTTCATTAACATCCAGTTGCTGAAATGCGCGTCTCACTCGATTTTCCAAATCCTCTCGCGTTTCCACTAGTGTTGCCTTACTGGCACTCCATAAATAGGCATCGCAAGGAGTAGGATCCGAGGAACGGGGGGCCAATTCTATGGACCCAAATGTCTAATCCAACGATCTTCAAACATGTTTGTAAGGTCCTGGCTTATGTCATTTGGGCAGTGGGCTGGTACATCATCCAATTGGTATTAACAACTTCGATAAATTACGAGCGGCACCTCATCCAAAAAATCGGTTACCGTTGTTCTTAAAATTTGCAAATACTCCATCCAATTCAAATTGTCATCGTAAATACAAAAACTGAACTGACTGTCCATCAACAAACAAAAAACAAAAAAATTAAAACTTTTGTTGAAACGCCCGTTCTCGTACAAACTTTGACTTTTTAGAAGCCCAGAAATGACAATTTCTCCGATTAAAAATTTCCTCTCGTGAAAATTTGGATTCGTCAGTCCAAATAACATTCTTCAAAAACATGATATGATCATCTTCTGCGCTTGGGACAGATGCATGAGGATATGCATGGAAATATCCTAATACGGTGATGGGTTTTGGTAGTTTTTTTTCGGCTCTACTAGTACCAAATTTATAGAAATTAGTCTGAATCCGTCTAAACTTTTTTCCAGTCATTATTGGCAACTGGACAACATTCGACATGTTAAAATAAATTTAGGATATCGGAATTTGAGTAACTATTTGCCATTCTATCTTAATTTGCTAACGTTATTCAAAAGCAAAATGTTCAAAATTAAAGTAAACATACGGACAATTCGGCGACAAAGACAAATGTCCAATACAAAGACAAGAACGCCATCGCCAAGGCTCACTGCTCAAAAATGAAATTATCTTATTTAAAACTTTTGATTTAAGGGGGAACTGGACGCAGTATTATGGATTATTTGCAAGCCTTCCGCCGCTGCAATATTATGTTAAAACTATAAGAGATATGTATTAGCTTCAATGCGATTTTTATACGGAAACATGTATAGTTGGGTGCTAAATGCGGATTTTTATGAAAAAATCAAATCTAGAGTTATAAAATAGAAGTAGATTTGTCCATTTTCGACCATTTTTTGACCACTTTTTGACGCAAATGCCGTCGCATATAATTTTTTTTTCTACAAAATGGCTCTTTACCGCCTTGCATTGATCCTTTGTCTAAGTAACTGCAAAATTTGAAATGGTAAATCGTACTCATGTCCTTGTATTTCTGCAGCGTGTGAACCCTTTTGAACTCATTTTTAAACGAAATGTAATTTAAATTGCCCATACATAACACATTTTTTTGAAGTCGGACGTGCAGGAGGTTTTCTCTAATACGTAGGTACCTTTTTATCTTACTTTGAACTTGACTAGACCTTGTCGCTGGTTTTTCACTTTTTGCGTGCAATTCTCCCTTAAAGGTGGATGTTTAAATACTTGTAAAGTAGTAAAGGGGGCAGACGTAGGAATAGGAACTATCTTATAAAACATTTGATAGTTCGTATCGAATATGGTTTCCGTAAAAATGCCCCACAACATTTATTTGAGTATAATATCAAAATTTTTTAAAAGCCCTGTTTTCGCTAAAAAAAATTTTACGAATTTTATAGAACATACCTTTCCGAAGAAAAGTATCTATAACTGAGAGTTTTCACAAGAAAATTAATTTGTTCATTCAGTAGCCTTATAAATGTGAGCAGCTTTTTTCCATTATGAAAATTAATAAAAATAAGCATCGTACTTACATATGTTAATTTAGAAAATACTAGTGGTATTGACCCAAATATTGATCATCTTGTTTCTCAGCATCAAACTCAAGTCTTTCATTAATTTTTATTTGACTTTTCTATCTGTTTTTGTTAATTTGTGTTTTATATGTTTAATTATGTTATTACAGGGTGGCCCATAAGAAACTCCGGGATTTGAAAGGTTAATAACAATGTTAATGTTTATAATTATTTATTTGGCGGTACCTATAACGAAAATGCAACCCCTGGAGATAGGTTTACACTATGTGTGAAAAATAACGTCCTGTAAATGGCGACCATTTTCCACTTCACACCGCTTGTTCCATAACGGACCTTAATGTTTCAGGTTGCACTGCCCTTATCTCTTCTCGAATATTCTCTTGCAGTTGAGGGATTGTCCGAGGTTTATTAACATACACTCGACCTTTCAAATATCCCCATAGAAACAAGTCGAGAACTGAAAGATCCGGGGATCGCGGAGGCCAATTAATCGCAGATCTGCGCGAGATTATTCTTTCCCCAAACTTATTCCTTAAAAGCTCCATTGTTGGTCTAGCAGTGTGGCAAGTGGCTCCATCTTTCTGGAACCAAATCTCAGGCCTGTTCTCTATCGCTGGGAATAAAAAATTTTGGAGCATAGTCCGATACCGTTCTCCGTTGACTGTCAATGCATTTCCATACTCGTCTTCGGAGAAGTAAGGCCTGAAGATCTCTTGTGGGCTTACACCGCACCACACTATACATTTCAGTGGGTGTAATTCTCGCTGGTGAACCACCCTTGGATTTTCTGTACTTCAAATCCTGCAATTCTGCTTATTGACAAAGCCATTCAGAAGAAATAATCAATTGGTCAAGAAGCTCGTTTTGTTCTCTAGCTAATTGTTGAAATCGGGTGGCAAAATCTAGACGCTGCTGATAGTCTGCAGGTTTAAGTTCCTGTACCAATTGAACTTTGTACGGGAAAAGATTCAAACCTTTCAAAATTCTCTGTAGACGTACGAGCTATACCCAGTTCGGCAGATCTTCTCCGGGTCGACGTACCAGCTTCTTCGATACTCTCCCGAACAAATTCAAAATTGTCCTCTATCCTTGCTGAATGGGGTCTTCCTGCACGTGGAAGATCACTCACAGCACCTTGTTGCTGATATCGTTGATTTAAGCCACGAATTGTTTGGTCTGAGGGAGCATATCTAACGTTAAAATGTCTTCGAAAGGCTCATTGAGTTAAAACAATGGAGTGCTGATGTTCAAAATAAAACTGCACGATTTTGATGCGCTCTGTAGTTGTAAATATTTCCATGATTAATTTCCCAAACCTTGACTACAAAACCTGAAAAAAAGGAAATTAAAGTAGTTTCAAAGAAAGAAGTTATTAACTTTCAAAATCCCGGAAGTGCTTATGGGCCACCCTGTATAATTAATAAATAAAGAAATGTGAATACTTTTATGGCTTTTTACTTATTTCTTACCTACGCCCCGCGACCTGATTAAGTCCTGAAACTCCGCCCTCAGCTAAGCAAAGGTTGCCCATACCAGTTCTAAATTTTACTAGTGGTTGCGATTTGATTCAGAAAAAGAATCAATCTGCAAATCCTAAATATGTCTAAAAACCATAATCTCGGGCAAACAATTGTGTAGGTGCTCGGCTGTGAGAAAAATTGATGGTTCGTTGCACCCATTTTAATAAACGTCGGGATTATCTTATAATGTACATTGTTGTCCCCTCTAAGCATACAATTCCGTTGGTCGTCCATAACCGTTTGTTTTGCGTATACAAAAGCTTATAAAGCAACGTGTTTACATTGTTTGTAAAAACGGAGACAGCGACTTTTTGTCTTCTGGAATAATATGGGCCGATTGTTTATAGACATATTGTATTACTATTTTCGCTTAATTTACGGTGTGTTATACTATTCGCAGATGCTAGATATTACTTATCGACTGTATGGGCATGAATAGGCTCTGGTATGTACGCAGTCCATAAAATCGTGAAGTTATCGTACGTTTAAATCAATTTTTATGGGTCGTAAAATATGGGTGGGATTCGTATTATGGGAGCAGTTGCGTAATTTAAATTATAATTTTATTCATTTAACTTAGGTAAAAGTATTAAAAGGACAACTTCTTCTGTCATTCTCAGCCTTTGGGAATATTATTGCTGTCACAAGCAACACAACTTTTTTTCAAAGATGGTACTCAGATTGCTGATAGTATGAAATTGCAAAAATCAAAGATGTTATTTGATAACTAAAGCGGGCTAGAAATACTCAAATGCAATAGTACAGGGTGTCTTGAGATAATTTAAACGGTACCCAAGAGGCTGTATTATCTGAGATATCAAGAAACTTTAAGTAAAAGTTTGTTTGGTATTATCAGAATCGTTAGATTTTATAAGAGAAACAAACAAAAGACGATCAGAAAGTTGACGAATGAGCATCAACTTTGTTATTTTAAATGGGACACCCGGTATATTTGGCGTTATCTTTAAAGATCCTTTCTTTCTGATTTCAAAAATATATACTTTGCCTATATTTTGATAAGTAGTTTTTACAATATTTGATTATAAATTGGTGAATGCACTATACTCTGGAATTCATGCAATATGCGAATAGTGGGCTTTGATTGCAATTGTGAAAAGGTATTTATACAGGATACAGGGTGGTAATCAAATTTTTTTTGTTTGCCATTTTGTCTTTTTATTTTTGTTTACCACCCTATATAAATACCTATTCAGCTTAGGTAAGCTTCATGTTTAAAAAACATTAATACGTACGTAAACAGTTTTGCAAGAGACGTCTAAAAACAGCATCTTATTATCTTGTCTCGTTTTAGAAATATTCCACTTTAAATGCTTCCGCTTGTCCGGTTTCATTTGTCCAGCACTGTAGATAAAGGCACATATTTTTTGTGGTGATATACTTCTTATATTATGTTTTTGTTTCAATAAGGTGGCCGACAGACTTGCGGAAAAACGATGTTGCCATGTTGTTATTAG
Source organism: Kuschelorhynchus macadamiae (assembly GCA_030620095.1). Lineage (NCBI taxonomy): Eukaryota > Metazoa > Arthropoda > Insecta > Coleoptera > Curculionidae > Kuschelorhynchus > Kuschelorhynchus macadamiae. The sequence goes on along the minus strand of JAUTXW010003684.1, from coordinate 305,158 downwards.
CGTAAAACAGTTATTTTGTTATAGAAAACCCAAAAAGATCTATTCGTGCCTTTGAAATGTCTAAATGGAAAATAAACGGTATATCAAAAAGACATAATTTTAAGCCATTTAAGTTCACCCCTGTCCAAAACTTGTCAGAAAAAAATAAGAGACAAAGAGTCGAGTTTTGTCGCGACATGAGTATGCATTTACGACGGCAGGTATGTTCAATCGTAAAAATAAACATTTTTGGGCCACTGGAAATCCAAAGAAAAAACAAGTAGTTAAAATTCAGGGCCGTCAGTCTTTAAATGTGTGGTGCGGAGTTTTAAATAATAAAGTTTTGGGCCCCATTATAATTGATGGTACATAAAATGGCCTAAAATATACGGATTTGTTGACGAATGAAAATGGGGACTACTTAGAAAACATTCCTATTGGGACATACAACCCGTTAATTTGGCAGTCGGAGCACCGGCCCACAACAGTGCTCCAATAACAGATTACTTTAATAGTAAATATAAATATTTGTAAATTGGAAGGCAAGGACATATTCTTTGGCCTGCAAACCTGACCTTTCCCATTTAGATTTCTTTTTATGGGGCTTTTTAAAAAATAAAATATATTATAATAGACCACAAAATATAAATGAATTGCGTCCTAAAATTTTAGAAGAGATCATGAGTTTAAACGAATTACATCCCGACTATATCTACCACTCCGTTACGCGCAAATTTCAAGAAAATCTTCAAAAGTGTGTTGCGAATGGCGTAAGATGAATAAATGAACTTACTATTATAAATAAATTATTTGGTTTTAACTGCTATTTTTGTTCTTTAACACCGTTCTGTACAATTTCCACTCCATTACGCGCAAATTTCAAGAAAATCTTCAAAAGTGTGTTGCGAATGGCGTAAGATGAATAAATGAACTTACTATTATAAATAAATTATTTGGTTTTAACTGCTATTTTTGTTCTTTAACACCGTTCTGTACAATTTCTTCTTGCGCAGGACATGATGAGCCCTCATTCATAATTAAAATTTAATTGAAATCAAATCCTACTATTCACAAGTTGCATGAATAGCTTGAAAGTTTTATTTGTTTCTTCACAATTTATGTCTATATATATATATATATATATATATATATATATATATATATATATATATATATATATATATATATATATATATATATATATACATACATACATATATATATATATATATATATATATATATATATATATATATATATCATTATATATCAACTTCTTCGTGCACAAAATTTGACATTAGCGGCCATAATAAAAAAAAACAATTGAAATCGAAGCCCACTATTCGCATATTGCTTGAATTCCAAAGTATAGTGCATTTACCAATTTATAATGAAATATTGTAAAAACTACTTATCAAAATATAGGCAAAGTATATATTTTTGAAATCAGAAAGAAAGGATCTTTAAAGATAACGCAAAATATACCAGGTGTCCCATTTAAAATAACGAAGCTGATACTCATTTGGTTAACTTTCCGATCGTCTTTTGTTGGTTTTTCTTATAAATTCTAAAAATCTTTTGTATTTAAAGTGTTTTGATATCTCATACAATAAAGTCTCTAGGGTACCGTTTAAATTATAACCAGACACGCTGTACGTTGTATACCTAATAGGAAAAGCTAAACAATCCTGGACGTCTGTGTAACATACTTTTTTTAATCTCTATTGTACGTTGTACGAAAGCCTCTGCTAGACTATAGATAGACGTAGGTTCAAGATGTTGAATCTCAGGTCACTTGTTGCTTATTTTGTTATTGTTTTATTATATTTTTTTTATTTTTAAAATATATATATGTCCTACTCATTTATCTAAAAGAGTAATAAAAAAATATATAAACTCCAGCTCAATAAATTTAGTATTTCACCCAAAATCACTGAATGATTAAATGAAATATTTATATATGTTTAAATATACATGGTGTTTCTTAATTGAGTGTCAATATTTAAGGACGTGATTTTTGGGTCTATTTTAAGAAGAAAACTTCATATAAACATATGTCTTAAACGGTGTAAATTTTGAGATACAGGGTGTTAAAATTTCATAATTTTTCGATAATATCTCGAATACCACTCTAGATATTGTAATGAAATTTGGCATAGAGGTACTAGAGGTACTATGCATCTAGTGGAATTTTTTGATGTAGAACATTTTTTTTAATTTTCACCAGTGCCGTCCGTACGGAATCCAACCTGCATATTTTCCCAGACATTGATGGTACGCGACTGATTTTTTTTAAATAAAAATTATTTTTGAAATTCCCATACATTTTTGAGCAAGTTTGATCCCTTGGTAATTTTGTGTTGGACGCACTGTTTTCGATTTAAAAAGTAAAAACCGTTTCTCTGCATGGTCCAAACAATATTATTGTATTAAACTCGAGAAATCAAATCTTGTCGAAAATAAATACTAAAAGTTTTCAAAAACAATCAAATGAATCAATAAAAATGCTTTATTTTAGAAAAATCAGTGGCGTGAAAGTAATTACTATGTCCATTCTTATTAAAATCAGAAATCGCTTTATCTCAGTGAGAGATATTTGTAGATAATAGTATGTAGTCTTCAGCCACCAATCTAGGATTCAGAAGTCTGTTCCTTCATAAATACTTTTTATAAATTTTATTAAAATAATATGACATTCTTCAACAATAACAAGTTATTTACAAAACTATACTAATACAACTAGGTACACACTTTGTGAAACAAATTAGAAGAAAAAAATTAGATAAGTTGTTGAAAATGCCCACCACCTTGGTGAATACACGCTTCAGCCCTTTTCCTCATGTTGTCGCGAACTCTTATACGATCCTTCAGCTCCTCTACAGTGTTTACTGGGATGTGGTAAACTAAAGATTTAAGATGTCCCCATAGAAAAAAATCCAAACTATTTAGGTCTGGGGACCTAGGGGGCCATGGTTGGGGTCCGCCACGACCTACCCATCTATTGTCAAATGTGCGGTTCAAATATTCTCTGGCTTCAATACTAAAGTGAGCGGGCGCGCCATCGTGCATGAATCACATTCTGTTTCTAATCAGAATTGGTATATCTTCAACTATTATTAGTAATCTTTCTTTATTGATGAACTAATAGTATTTTATAGTTTCGTGTTAAAAAATTATAAGCTCAAATAATAATTTTGAAATCTTTGGGTATTATTTATTCATAAGTAAATTTGATTGCTTGAATTTCAGTCAAAAAAAATTCCTTGCATGCCATGGCGATTGGTGTGTCATATTAGCGATATTGTTAAAACTCTGCAGAGAAACGGTTTTTATTTTTTAAAACGAAAACCGTGCGTTCAACTCAAAATTACCAAGAGATCAAACTTGCTCAAAAATGAATGGAAATTTCAAAAATAATTTTTATTTAAAAAAATCAGTGGCGTACCATCAATGTCTGGGAAAATATGCAGGTCGGATTCCGTACGGACGCCACTGGTGGAAATAAAAAAAATGTTCTACATCAAAAAAATCCACTAGATGCATAGTGCCTCTATACCAAATTTCATTACAATATCTAGAGTGGTATTCGAGATATTATCCAAAAATTATGAAATTATTGAAAGTTTAACACCCTGTATCTCAAAATTTACGCCGTTTAGGACATATGTTTATATGAAGTTTTCTTCTTAAAATGGACCCAAAAAATCACCTCCTTAAATATTGACACTCAATTAAGAAACACCCTGTATATAACAATAACGGTTTCAGAATGTATTTAACTGTAGCTTTAGATATTATTGATAAAATATAGGTGAAATATTACTCAAATATAAACCTGAGTATATATAAAAACTTCAAAGGAACGGTATCCCACCTTCCTGGCGGCCTCCTCTGGGACAATTCACTGGTCTCTCGTTAGGTACCCGTGTATCAGATACAACGTGTGCATTTTTTCAATTAATTGGTGCCCAGTTTAGGGCACGGGTTTTGGTTAGCAAAACCAAACCTAAAGAAAAAAACCTTTCTAAGATGACCGGTTTTCAACATATTTAGGAATAAGGAAAGATTTTCTTTCCTTTTTACTTCCCTCCTAAAAAGGGAAGTATTGTAATCGTGAAAAATTCACCCTCCGATATTTTTTTAGATCTTCATGTTTCAGGGTCCCTAGATGTTGTCGGTCTGTCTGTCTGTGTGTCTGTTCGAGGCATAGCTAAAAAACTACTTACCCGATTGACCTCAAATTTTGGTCAAAAATTAAGGTGTGTGGTTTGGGTACCAATTCAAGTGGTCGAACAAAATGGCGGCCATATTAAATGTTTGTAATCGTGAAAATATCACCCCCTTAGGCTTTACATACCTTCACATTTTAGCGTCCATAGATGCCAAAAAAATAGGTTTGATCAATCCGTCGCACACTGGCGCGTCTAATGTTAAATTCCGGTCAAAAGTGATTTTTAAAAAGTGAAAGCATTTTTGAGTTACTTCATATTTTTCAAAACTAGAGACTTCAGTTAGTAAAAAGTTCATAATAGTTTACCCAAAAAATAATTACATACGTTTAATGTGACCCCTATCCACAATATAGTTAGTATGTCATTTATGATGGTGAAATAAATTTAAAATAATACATATTTTTTCTAGGTTTGTCCAAAGATAAGAAAATTATTTTTCGTGCCACTTATAAATATTTGTCTTCAAAATTATTTTTGTTTCTGGTATACGTATAAGAACATTCCTGTAGTCTTTATAAAATGTTATTTTTTCGATTTGATTAAGCGGATTTGTTACGTATATTTTCGTAATATTGGAAGAAAAAAAAAACATACGAGCTAAATAGTGATAAGTCTTGTTGCAGTGAAAATTATGTTCCCTGATATGTGCACTTGTCAGCAAAAACAAAGCTGGCTGCCTTCATTCGCCTATTCGTTTGTTTTGTTGATTTGGCAGATAGTCTGTTTATTAGTTAATGTCCATATCAACCCGTTCATAACAACTTAAAAATTCGGTATTTTTGAGTTGTAGCGTTGTTTTGAGTTGTAGTGTTGAGTATTTTGTTGTTTTTGGTTTAAGTTATAATTAATTTCAAAAAATGGTTCATGTGAATAGAAGATATCTTGCCGATCGGTACTTGGAGTGTATGGGAAATGAGGAACTTTTTTTTCACGCTTAAAAACAGAACATAATTGTACCCCTGATAGTTTTAAAATGATAAAAAGAAACCTGCAGAAAATCTTCTTACCTCAATTACGGCAGAAATGGAAGGCAGCCCAAAGGACTAAGGCAGTTTTTTATAAAAAAAATGTGTCTTGGCTTGATAAAGACTTTCTTATTGACAGCAAGTATCTCTCTGATGTTCCTACGCAAGGAAGACCATCAAAAACTTTCGAAAACAGCTCGGATAGGAGCAAACAAAGAAAACTAGCCCAGATTAAAAAGAACACTGATGATATGAGTATCGCCGAAATTGAATGTATTTTCTTAAAAAAATTGGTTGCAGAGGGCAGGAGGAAAGAGGCGAATGCCATTGATGAAATTTTATCCAAAGCTATTGGTAATTATAAAAAAACGAATTTTTGTGATAGCTTCTCTAAACATGAGGCTTTAGCATTAATCGTAGATTTGAGACTATCAAGATATCAGTACAATTGTCTAAGAACAAAGTGCAAAGAAAAAAATGCGTTTATTTTTCCAAGCTATTATCAAATTTCTAGTGCTAAAGCGGAGTGTTATCCATTGAATGCTGTTATTACTGAAAGAGGAGCTTCATTGGCTTTACAAAATATTATGAATCACACAACGGAAAGAATTTTTTTGATAGAGAAAGTTAGAAATAAAGCAATAGAAAGTGGTTCGCGATTTTTTACGTTATATTCTAAATGGGGATGTGATGGATCTTCAGGAAATAGCAACTACAAACAGAATTTCGTTGATTTAACAATTTCTGATGAAAGCGTTTTTGTTGTATCTTTGGCTCCTCTTCAGTTAGTATCTACAGAAAATAACGTTGTTGTGTGGAAGAACCCTCACCCGTCATCTCCAAATTATTGCAGGCCAATCTTTTTTGAGTTTACAAAAGAAACACCAGAAAATACTAATATATACTAATAATATACTAAACTACTGATATACAAATCCATATTTCTCATAATTTGTCGTTGACTATGATAGATGGTAAAGTCGCCCAAGTCCTTACCGAAACATGTTCTGCATCGTGCTGTATCATTTGCAAAGTTAAACCTTCAGAAATGAACAACCTTAGTGAAGTTAGAAGACCTGTGGATGAAAGTGCTTACCAATATGGTTTATCGAATTTGCACGCTCAAATTCGCTTCATGGAATGTATTTTACATATTGCGTATAGATTGCCCTTCAAGAAATGGAGTGCTCGTAGCTCAGAAGAAAAGGAGCTCATGAAAAATACCAAAAAGCGAATCCAAACAGACCTTAAAGCAAAACTTGGCATCATAGTTGACTTACCTCGGCAAGAGGTTGGCAGCTCAAACGACGGCAACACTGCCAGAAGATTTTTTAGAAGTATCGACGTTGTTTCGGATGTAACTGGAGTCAGTCGGGAATTGCTTTACAAAATGTCAGTCATTTTACAAGTTTTGCTTAGCGAACATCCTGTTGATGATAGAAAATTTAGAAAATTTTGTTATGAAACTTCTCAAATTTCTGGCGGTTTATACGATTGGTATTATATGCCTTCATCTATACACAAAATTTTAATTTACGGAGCTGCCATTATTTAATCTGCTTGTTTACCAATCGGCCAGCTTAGTGAAGAAGCTGCAGAAGCGAGAAATAAATACTTCAAAATATTTAAAAAGGACAGCAGTAGAAAATGTTCAAGAACTGCAACCAATGAAGATGTTTTGCACTCTCTTCTTATTTCGTCTGATCCGTATTTGGCAACTTTGTGCCACAAATTCAAACAAATTAAACATATGGAGTTAGATCAAGAGGCCAAAGAACTTTTAATTGTATAAATAATATCCTGTAGTGTTGGAAAGGTAAGCAATATACTTTTTTTCTGCATAACTGAATTTCGGTTTTAAACTATTAATACAAAAACGATCAAGCGATTCACATCGCTTATCATCACACTACTCTGCACAATACTATCTACATTTTGAAACAATCATTAATTGAAATAATTATGTCAATTTATTAAGTTTTTGGAAGAAGAAATATCTAATTATGGTTTTGTTATTTAGATATCAGCTAAGAGCTAAAAAGCACTTTTGTACCTTAAGTAATGAAGAAGAAATTGCTTCAAGAAAAACCTTCATTTTCAAGTAATAATAACTATTACACTTTAATGTTTTGTATTATTAAAAATTTAAAATTAAATCTGAAATTGACCCCAATATATTTTTTCCTAAAAATCGACCCCTCTTCACCTCGTAACACTGCACGCCAATGACAAATAAAAATTTTTACTGTGAAAAATGTTATTTTCCCAACATACAATCAGCACCCAAATTTCAATGAAATCACATTATTAATAACTGAAATATTGAATTGTATTCATCTTAAGTGGGACACACTCTGTATATAAAGAGTCAAAACATTATTAAAATTGTATTTTTACTCAATATACTTGAAAATAATTCAATTCCAACCCCAAGATAAAATAAAATACAATTTTCTTCTTTTTGGCCGCAAGTCCCTATCCCTCGCTCCACTGTGCGTCGGCCCGTCTGTCGATCTGTCAGTTCGAGGCATAGCTTAAAAACTTACCCGATTGACTTCAAATTTCGATAAAAAAATTAAGAGACATATGTAATAGCGAAACAAAATGGCAGCCTAGTGAAATGTTAAAAAAATTATTATTAAAAAACTATTTATCTAGTTTATTTCAAATTGTGCACAATCAATCAAATGGTAAAATTTTGATACGAATCTAAGGTGGCGAAACAAAATGGCGGCATCAAATTGTGTGCTATAACTAATTGTGTTATAAAGATCAACTACTGAATCTGTGTTACTAATCCAAGATGGCAGAACGAAATGGCGATCAAATGTTTGTAATCGTGAAAAAAATCACCCTCTTCACGTTTTAGCGCTCCTAGATGGCAAAAACCAAGTTTTATCAATTTCGTCGATCCGTCTGTCGGTCTGTCTGTCAGTTCGCGGCATAGCTTAAAAACTACTTACTCGATTGACTTCAAATATTGACCAAAAATTAAGGGTCATATGGGGTTGACTTGATAATGTATTGGTAAAAGTCCAATATGGCGAAATTAAATTAAAAATTTTAAATTTAAATTACCGACGTTTCGAAGGTTTACTGTTGCATCCTCAGGACACATAGATTTTATATCCTGCGTTAGACCCATGTTATCAGTCTTCACCTATTCAATTGGTCTGTAGATATTTCCCAGATGTTAAGTTTCTAAACGGTTTTCGTTAACGATCTTCTTGTTATTATGTTAGAGTTGTGTATTATTTGGGGTTAGGATCCAGTAAAAAAAACTTAAGCTTTTTTTTAAATTATCGACGTTTCGCAACATGAGTGTTGCATCCTCAGGCACGTACATAGATTTAATATCCTGCATGAAACCCATATTATCAGTCTTTAGCTATTCCGTTGTGCTGCAGATATTTTCCAGGTATTAAATTATTAGAGTGGTGTATTATTTGGTGTTAGGAAATATCTGACAGTATGTGCGTGTGTCAATGTTAAAACTACTTATTGAATTTATTTTAAATTAAGCCCAAAAGTCAAATGTGGCATAGGTAGAAAGAAACTGGTAAAATATTGGTATAGGAATCCAATATGATGAAACAAAATGGCGCCCAATAAAAATGTTTGAAAAGACAGTATATGTAACACATATACTGTGACTATGTACTGAGTTCCGGGTAAAGGGAAGTTACCGATTTTTTTTTTAAATAAAATTCCTTAAAACGACTTGTAAACAATTTTTTATCTTTCAGCAATGCTACCAGCAGCACATAATGACACCATATCGCTCCAAACTATTATTTGAGATATTATGCTCTTCTAACTGCTGTGATCGTATTGATATTAAAGTAAACAAAATAACCTGATAATTAAGCAATGTGGCCAAACAATGTAGATTGGATTTTCATGCTTGAACATTATTCAAAGTATTAAAAATTATGTATAGAAAGATTATTGTTCCAGAGAGCGTAAATATGAACATCAAATTTAATTATTATACCTTGAAATGAGGGCAAATTAAAATACCAATTAATACTGAAATGGGTAACATGCGCATTGCATGTTACAACCGTAAAGGCAATACAGATTCTCCTACGAGGCATACATACTATTTTTCTGAAAATCGAAAATTGTTGACAGGGCATAAATTATTACAATCAACTAGCATTATTAATTTTATTAACAAATAAAGGATGCCACGAAATATTTGTTTTGTATCTATTGACTCAAATAACTGTAAAGAAATAGTATATTACATTACTAGGTGAAAAGTATTTCATTCCTGTCGAGAGAAAAGAATGGTTTACGGAGACGCGAATCGCTGAAGTGAACCATTTCTCATGACAGGAATGAAACCTTTTCACCGAGGTTTGTATACTATTTTATTTAAAACCATACCTTTTAAATGCTAATGACGTTTTTTTGTGACAAATATAACTATGTGAGAAATTAACAAAGTAAGTCGCCTGTATAACCACAAGCTTCGCCACCATCAATTAATAAAAAGTCAAATTGAAATTTTCACAATGGTTACTATGGTACTAAACAAGCCAAGCATACAAACTTAAATTAGTTACATCTTTGATAGATTATCACGAAAAAAATGTTTTAGAAGACAATGAACGATTCAGAAGAAATGATTTGTACTGTTTGGGAAAAAATTAAGTAAACAAATAAAATTGATATTTTCGACAGTCAGTAAAATTTACCTGGGCGGAAAGCGATATTTACCCGGATAAAAGTGATCACTATCCACCCAGGTAAATGTCACTTTCCATCCAGATAAATGCCAAAGTCAGAAATATGTTTCTTTCAAACTTTTAAAATGTCAGAAATGTTAACATGACATACGTAGTTGTAAATAAATATTTCTTTACAGTATAAAAATAAGTATTTGCTAACTGTTATTTTCCGTTGCCTGGCAATGACTAATTGCGAGGAAATATTTAACATTTTCTTTCAAAGATGAAGATTTTCGGGGATAATACCACGAGTGGTTAAAAATGTCTGATAATTTTTCACGAATGCGTGTTTTCTTATAATTTCCCGAGTCAGAAGGACGAGGGAAATTTGTAGAGAAAACACGCATGAGTGGAAAATTATCTGGTTAATTTTTAAGCACGATTGGTATTTAGGAGGAATATTCCACGAATCAAATACAGAGAAACTAAGCTTTATTAACTGAATATTAAATACATACCTATTTCAAATTCAGAAATTTGAATTTTGTAACAAATTGAACACAAATTGAATAATAATATACTAATAAAATTATTTGTCTAAATATTGAAAAGTACTTAATATAAATCTAAATATTTAATTTTAATTATTGATTGTATAATAAAAGATACAGTTTTGATAATTATTAACCACATTGTTGTTTTGCGACGACGTAGAAGATGCCGTCAGACCACTACTTGTACTTGTGCTGGGTGATGCTGCTACAGGGGCTGGATGCACGTGCTGTTGAGGTGGTTCTTTTCCAGGTTCCCTCATTTTTTCAATAATTTTTTTGTGGGGATCTGGATCCATTTGCAAATAACTTGATAGGGATTTCGCATTCAAACGACCTGTAATTTTTATCAAGTTTTGCTCCGACACTCCGCTTTTGGCCAGCTTGGACACGGCAGTAGCTCTGAGGGAATGGTTGGTAAGTTTTTTTGTGGTATTGAGGCCTGATTTCTGTGCTTGTTTTTTTGTCCAAGTTGAAATCTCGTTTTCTCCTACTGGGCTGTTTTTGAACCATTTTCCGGAAATTTTCCAATGGGGGTTTGGTGTCAAAAATAGTCGAGTGTTGGAGATACTTTTCCTTTTATCTTGTAATTCTTTATACATTCTTACTGGGCAAAAACTGAGACTTATCTCGTTTCTCACCAACCACTTCGAATCGGCGAGTTTTCGGCCACCACCTTGACATGTTTTAGAAAAAACAGGGTTGTACTGAATTCTACCTGTTTTTCCTCCGAAGTTGTCAGTTTCTTCTTTGAAAAAAGTTGTTTCGGCTCTTGCACCTTCTCCTCCTCTCCAGGCTAATTCATAGGACAACAGAAAAAAACACTTCATTTGTAAACCCTCCGGAGTTGATTCATCACAAGCTTCGATTAGATTTTTTAATTCATTGTATGTTAAAAAAACGGCCGATTCTCTGCGTTTGCCGTCAATACCTTGCAAATGTCCCCTTTTGGCATTTTTTGCGTCTCGGGCCGATTTGAATTCGATCTTTTCGAAGGGATTTATTTTAATTTTGTATTAATTGAAACACCTTTCCATCAATAATTTCGCCGTCACATTCCAAATAATTTTTACCGTGCCTTCTTTATATTCCTCCCCGTTCATTTTTCGCATATTGTAGGCCCAGCTTTTCAAAATCATTGCTAGTTGGGATACTGGAGTATCTTTGTCAAACGTATAGTTTTTTTTTATCGCAGAATGACCTAAACTGTCTCCAGATGCTCTTCTTGGATTTAACGGTGTTTCTTGGTTCGCTTCCAATTATATTTTCATCAATTTCCTCTTCTTGAACTAGCCCAAAGCGATTATTTATATTGACAACTTTTCAAAAATGTTTGAAAGATACTTTAAAAAAATCAGTTTCTAGGGACTCTAGCGTCTCTCAAAAGCAGGTTTCATATTGTCAAGATGTTATTTTTTGGTTAGGTATGTAACCACACCACACCAGGCAAGTGGAAACACCATGTTTCCTAGACGACGTGGTATTTCCGCTATAATTTTTCGAAAACACCACCAGTCTTACGGGAAAATTTGTACATGAGTGGAATATTCGAAAAAGTATATTGTTGTCGGTTTTGTGAAGTGAATATTTATTGAAGTTTCTCCGGACAAGCATACATTTTAAATATTGATAGCTGGGAAATAATATGCTTTTTAAGAGCAATATATAACTGAATTAGAAACGATTCCCCTAAAATTTTATGCCATTAGATGGTTAGAAAATAGCTAAAAGGGACATTTTTATCTTACCCAGTTTGTAAAAAAGAAGATATTGACAGCGTATAAGTTATGCAAAATTGTTTCATCAGCTTGAGGGATAAACTACTATTACCAAACCTGTTTTCTCGATTTTGTCGGTCTATCTGTTTTTCTGTCGATCTATCCGTTGACCAGTCTATTCTTGGCATAGCTAAAAAACTACTTATCTGATTGACTTCAAATTTTGCACAAAAATCAAGTGTTACATAAGAACGAACTAGTAACATTTTGGTATGAATATAAGATATCAACACAAAATGGCGGCCTTATAAAATATTTAAAAAATCTGTCTGTAAAACTGCTTATTAGATCAATTTCAAATTTTGAGCAAGCATTAAGTGTGATACAGAAATAAACTGGTAAAGTTGTGTTACGAATTCAAAATGGCGTAACAAAATCGGCTGTTGTGTCAATGTAAAGACTACTTATTGAATTTATTATAAATTATGCCAAAAAATCAAGTGTGGCATAAGAAGAAACTGGTGAAATATTGCTAGGTATATATGATGGGAGAAAATGACGCGCAATAAAAAAATAAGGTACATATTCCGGACCAAAAAATAAACATAAAAGTTAATATAAATAAGTGTCCGCAAGGTCTTAGTTCTCGAGATACATGGTGTTAAAGTTTTTATTTAATTTTCCTATTTTTTAAATAAAATCTATGATAATGTAAATAATGAAGTGAAAATTGATATACAGGGGTTTTTTGGTATGACAAATTCGAATCTAATATTAGTATTGCTCTTACTTGTGGGGGGCGTCATCTACATGTCTTTCTACTTCTTCGAACAATCACAACTTTTTGGTATAGTCTTGTATTACATTTTTGAGCAAAACAAATTATTCCCTTGCCATTTCTACGTCAAAAAGGTATACCTTTAAAAGTGGATACGAGCAACCGTTTTCGAGATATTTGGATTTAAAACAGTTTCGGCTCATGTGATTTTTTTTATCAAATTCACATAAAGTATGCATGTATTATAAAAAAATAGAAGTTTGCCTTGCCTGACAGAACAACTGCTGGTTGGTGTTCTCATCGTTTTTCCTGTTACTTAACAATAGTAATGTCAGTTAATAATAAGATCAAATTTTGTCACTGTCAATTTCTGTTCATACCTTTTAGTATCTGACAATAATCATTTAAGAAACTTTAGATCTAAATACGTCATTATGCCTGTGATATTCTCGTGAATATGCAGATATGATATTCGTCTATGGCTTCTGCAATGGGGTCGCAATTCAAGCAGTCGCTGAGTACCAGCGTCGCACAGTGGTCAATAATTCGTTCGTAGGATACCATAACTTTTGATATCGAACATTCTTTAATATTTTTAATTCTATAACATGTAGCATATTAATTTGATGTATACATTATGTGAATAAACCAAAACTAAAACCTCGCACTCATTCTGTTTGTCAAAGTAATGATAAAGGAATACCAAATTGATAAAAAAGCAAAAGAACATTATTTACTCATATATGTTGAACATGATTATATTTTTAAGCCTTAGAATGTGATCATATAATTTTTTAACAATACAGGATACTAACTACCTAAAGTATACATAAATAAGAATATGCAGAAGAGTTTTGTACTTAATATTAATATACAGTGCGAAAAAAAAGTCTGGACTACCGTTAATATTTTCTTGTTTTTAAGATTTTATAAAAAAAAAGCCGAAATAGGTATACTGATTATATCGTGCATATTTTTGATATTTTTACATGGAAACAATCGTTTAGACAACAGTAGATTATGTTTTTATTGAAACCTAAAAAGTTGTATGTTTTGCATTTTTAATAATTTAGGTAAATTTCAATAAAAACGTAATCTGCAATACGATATTAGAGTTTATACTCTAAACGATCGTTTTCATGTAAATAACCATTGACAACTTAGGAAAAATTAATAATTTTGTTGTAATTGGCTGCTTCATTTATCTACACATAAATAAAAGTTTAGGTAGTGGCCATTTTTAATGGAATTGACAGATTGTCACTAAAATTTGGGAATTTTAGGATCATGCTTAGCTTAAAAAGACTTTTTGAAAGAGGGGTCACAAAACCAACATTACAATTAAAAAAAAATATATCGATAACGTCATATATTTGACAGCTGTCATTAAAAAAACAAATGAATGTCACCAAAATGTGCGCGACATAAAAAATCAGTATACCAATTTCAGCATTTTTTATAAAATCCAAAAACAAGAAGATATTAAAGATAGGCCAGATTTTTTCCGCACTGTATATTTATAATATAATAATATACGTATTATATATTTAATATAATAATAATTAATTTTAATAATATTTCTTGAACAATAATAAACAAAATTACACAGTTTTAATTTTTAATAATGAAAGAACATCTTTGGGTAGTGTAGATAACTTACGCTTTGAAAGCGGTCTTAATGTACTTATGAGAGGATCCGATGATATTAACAAAACATGAATCAAATCTTCATTGGTTTTTAGTCTTGAAATCTTGCGAGTATTGTGTTTTTGAAAAGTTCGGTACTCTTTATGTCTGGCCTCTAGAGCCTCCTCACTTAATTGGCCAATTGGGCATAGAATTGAGTCAATCACATCCGCACCATGTATTAGTATTTTATGTACCGAGGCGGGCATCGGATACCAGTCATATAAAGAAACATATACTTTCGCGGTATCTAGAGTATATGCTTTAAATTTTTCAACATCTATGTCATAACCGGAACATATTGTGTCGAGTATTATTGAAAAACGTTTAATCAGGTCTTCATCAACCCCTGTTATCTGAGAAGTTTTAACAGGATTCGAAAAAAAACGTCTTGACGTGTTTCCGTCATTAGAAGTGCCTTTATCTTGCTTAACCACATCTATTAGCATTCCCGTTTCAGCTTTAAATCTCTGAATAATAGCTCTTTTGCGTCCATCTATGGATCCCTTTGGCGCCCTCCATTGCTTGATATGTAACCTATATGCTATATGAAGCAAGCACTCCATAAATCGAATGTGAGCATGCAATGTGGAAAGCCCAAAATTAAAAAATTCTGTTTTACAGGGACGTTGTAGAACTTTTTCCAAGCTATTCATATTTTTTGGTGAAACACCGCAAATATAGCACACTTGCGAGCATCGATTATGCGCTAAAACATTACACACCTTGCCATCGAGCATCGTTTTGTGAAGAACGTGCATAATTTGAATGGTTTTTTCTCCATTTATTTTTATCCTAGTTGGCTGTAGTTCTTTCTCCTGCTTTTCAATAGAGCCTATTTCTTCCACTAGTTTTTCTTCAGTTTCTTTACAAAACGTAAACCTTATGGGTCTACAAAAACGAGTAGAACTAGGTCTAGGATTATTCCAAACTATTATTCGGTTTCCAGATGATTCATATTGCAACTGAAGTGGTACTAAAGAGGACTGAAGGATGTCAGAATCGTTATTGGATGAGTCAGCAAACTTCTGGCTATAAAGAGAGTGTCCAGAACTTCCATCTGTTCCCCATTTATGTATCATTTTAAACGAACCATTGGCGTTGTTTTTTAGTACTTGTAATATAACATTTCTTTGATCCTCCGCTAATCGTCTACTGGTAAGGTCTAGCAAAACTTGTAAATCAATATTAACTGCATTTTCCGTGATATTTATGTTTTCTTGTGGATAGCATCGTTGTTTTGCTTCCATAACTCTAAAATAGGGTGGATAAAGTTTGATTCCTTTTGACATTGCACCTTGTCGAAGAAAAACATACTGTGATTTTGTCAACTTGCAGCTGGTAATAAGTGCTAAAGCTTCTTCGGACGGATATAAATAACGTTGACGTTTTAAACGATCTGGAGCACTTTTATTAGGATTGCACGCTTTTTTAATTAATTTCACAGATTTATTAGTTTTTTGTGTCACGTTTTTTATCACAACGGCAATATTTCGCTTTCCTTTAGATATGTATGCCGCTTGTGTCGCAAAAGCAAGTTCTTCAGGTGAATGTTTTTCTAATAGTGGTTGAATTCTTCTACGTTTCGCTCTTGACGAAGACTCCAAAAAAGGCTTGGGCGGACGTCCAGTTTTTGAGATGTGTAGAGGTGTACTCGTTTCTTGGCATATTTCTGTATATTTAGAAATGTCAAATAATTCATCTAACCATTTACGTTGCTTGGCAACAAAACTGGATTCTTGGCTTTTACAGTTCCTCCAACGTTTCAGAAGATTGCATAAAAATATTTTTATATCGGACAAAATTAGATCATCATCTTTGTATATTAGTCCCCGATTAATAATTTCATCTTTTAAATAGTCTTTTAAACGGTTTATATTACCTTTTGATGCTCCGTGCCTTAGCAAGTTTTCGGAACGCAGTAGTTTAAACAGGATCATTCGTGTGAGGCAAGGGGCAATATCTACAAAAAAATTAAAAAATCGCTTTAAGAGACAAAAGTAAACGATGTAATATAAAGGAAACTTTAGGAAAAATATTGAACTAAAACACTGAAGAGAAAAAATCATGATACAACGTGAAACTTTTTTTTAATATGAACAATAAAATAAAAAATTGTTGCATATGCATCATGATAATTTTTAAAGTATTTAAAAAATAACGGACTTACTTTCATCAGCATATTCCATGTTAAAAATACTCTACTTTTATCTGGCACACACAGTTATTATATTATAACAAACATACATCACATAATACATAAATAAAATGGCCGCTACCGCTGCGAAAAAAACAAAACATTAGGCTAAGCCGCCTTAGATCTTTGTTGTCAAGCACATTATAAAGGTCAGTTTTGGCTTACGCGCAGCTATAGGGTTTGATTTTTATCAGTATTATTATTAGAAATCGAAAAAAAATATTTTCATTTCCTTAGTTATGGTATTCTAATAATTAATAATTATCCACTGTGCGTCGTTTTCCAGATAGAAGGGTGCCAGATAGAAGAGTTTTTCAACAAGTTTTCACTACTGCAGGAGAATCTGGGATGTTTCCAAGTGCGAAAATTGTATCTGAAAGGGAATCGGGACCCAACGTTGAAGTAGAAGAGGCTATACTCAATGCCGTCGAAAATGATCCAAGCATAAGCACTAGACGGATTGCAGATACTTATCAAATTACACAATCGTCTGCTTGGAGAAATCTTCACATTAATTGTTTATACCCATTTCATTTACAACGGGTTCAACATTTGCAGGAGGGTGATTTTGAGTTGAGAATGCAGTTCTGTAACTGGATTAATGAAGATCGAAGGTTGTTTTGGTCACTGATGAAGCACAGTTCACGCGTGATAGTATAAATAATCTTCACAATGAACACCGGTGGTCCTATGAAAATCCTCACGCTACAGTAGAACATAATTTCCAACATAAATTTAGCATTAATGTGAGGTGTGAAATGTTAAATGGTCATTTAATTGGTCCATTTATTTTCGACGGTAGTCTTACAGGAGCAAAATATTTAAACTTTCTTGAAAATCACTTGCGAAATCTATTAGAAGATGTTCCCCTTAATGTAAGACAAAACATGTATTTGCAGCATGATGGAGCCCCTACACACTACAGTTTACTTGTAAGAGATTTTTCAAAACAAAACTTTCCAAACCGATGGATTGGTCGGGGAGGTCCGTTTAATTGGCCACCTAGATCGCCAGACCTTAATCCTTTGGATTATTGTCTTTGGGGATGGTTCAAATCGTTGGTATATTCCACTAAAGTAAATACAAGAGAAGCATTATTGGATCGGATAACAAACGCAGCACAAACACTAAGAAATGCGCCCGAATGTATCCACAGAGCAACCCGAGCTATACACCATAGTGCTGACCTGTGCTTAGAAGCAAATGGTGGAATTTTTGAAAATTATAAAACGTAACCTAGATTTTATTAAAAACAACTTAATAATAACAATTTTAATAAGAATTAAATACCTTTTGTTTAGTTTATGTCTGAGGCACTGAATACACACCTCAAAAAAATGTGTTAGTCTTTCATTTCAAAGCTTTTGTGCCAAGATGAGTTTAAATTTGGACAAAATAACAAACTTTTAAAATTTTGCGATAAAAAATTACATGAGCCGAAATTGTTTTAAATCCAAATATCTCGAAAACGGTTACTCGTATCCACTTTTAACAGGTATACCTTTTTGACGTAGAAATAGCAAGGGAATAATTTGTTTTACTCAAAAATGTAATACAAGACTGTACCAAAAAGTTGTGATTGTTCGAAGGAGTAGAAAGACATGTAGGTGGCGCCCCCTACAAGTAAGAGCAATACTAATATTAGATTCGAATTTGTCATACCCAAAAACCCCCGTCTATCAATTTTCACTCCATTATTATCATAGATTTTATTTAAAAAATAGGAAAATTAAATAAAAACTTTAACACCCTGTATCTCGAGAACTAAGCCCTTGCAGACACTTATTTATATAGACTTTTATGTTAATTTTTTGGTCCTGAATATGTACCTGAAGTATTGACATTTCCTCATGAATCACCCTGTATATATACAGGATGGTCCAAAATTGCGTTCAAGTGCAATAGGTCGGTCATTGTGGGAATTAGAAAAAAAGTTGTAGGGACTGCTGAGAGCTACAACCTAAAATTTTCGATTATACAGGATTGAGGATAAGTTTGCCACAAACCAAACTTACATTTTTTTAAAATGGAACACCCTGTATATTGTCAAATTCCTCCCTTTCTAGCCAATCATCCCATATATAAGGTTTGTGGGGTCTATACAGAGTCATTTAAGATCTATAGCTACTTTTTTGAAAATATCAGAGGTACATTTGACGCCCTGTATTTTTTTTAGCATAGTAAAAACTTCCCAAATGTGGTCTTCTTTCAACTGGGCCATTAGTATTTAAAATGGGTATACATTCTATTTTTGTGGAATGTTGGTTCGTCAGTAAATAACACAAAAAAGTCTGCAAATCTTGATTCTCTTTAAATTTGTTCATTGACAAAAATCTAGTGGCCCTTATTTTCACAAATGAAATTAAACTGTCAAAAATGACAAAAACACAAATGTGTATTGAATATTAAAGAAAAGTACCGCTGTTTAAAGAAGACCACATTTGGAAGCGTTAAAATGATTTATGCTAACACATTAAAATACTACATGGCTTTAAATGTACCTGCGATATTTTCGAAAAGTGGCCATACATTTTGAATGATTCTCAACTGTATAGACTCCACAAACCCTGTATTGCGTGAATGGCCAAAAAGGAGGAATCTGAAAATAAAACAATATACAGGGTGTTCTGTTTAAAAAAAGAAGAGTCATCTGAAGAGTTCTTCAGTTTTCTTCTTTCTACAATACGCAAGAAAAAATACTATTATTGCTTAGCATTTTGATTTTTGACTAGTTTCTAAACTTTGAAAAAAAGGTAAAAATAAACTAGCATTTTATTTGCCTGTACTAAAACAAATGATTAAAATTTTGTTGTTACAATATATTTTATTCGAAAGGTGATTCCCTGGCCCTAAAATGACTCAGTGGAAAAGAATGTTACCTTGAAGTTCAGTTATTTAGATTTATTTCCTTTCCTCGACAAAATCGCCCGAGATACTTTCAAAAAAAGGAGCCGGAAGGTGCGTAAAAACGACAAGTACCAGGAACCTTACGGAAATAATCAGCGCAGGGACCCTGCGGAGTCTTTGTGCCCTTTCATATTCATGGGCCTCGAAAAAGATCCTTTTCACGTCCGTTTAAATCGCACCGACAACGTCCATTGACAAAACGAAAATATTCACACACACTGAAAATGTCGATTGGATTCTTGTTTGTACCCACCGAAGAGACGAAATGTCGATATTAGTGTAAATATTTTTCGAGGGATATTTCGAGCTCCAAAGGATTTCTTTTTGCAGTGTCCATAAGTATGTCAGAAAGAGTTAATCCGCTGAGCAGGTGGTGTTTTGCTATTTAATATCAAATATGGTATGTTGCTCTAGAATGTTAGGGATTCTTGGAAAATGGCTTTTATTTAATATGCGATTATCTGGATTTTGGAAAGGGTAATTTGGGGTATGAGTTTAGCCATAGTATACAGGGTGTCCCAACTAAAAGTATCCACAAAACGCTCGGACCCGTCGATTTTGCTTTTGAGGGGAGAACATTTTGCGCCTATTTTCAATTTCGCAACATCACCCTCTGAGCGGGGGTGAGATTCACCCCCAAAATGTTAAATGGAAAGGGGGGTCGAGTGATACCTTATTTTGAAAGGTTTCCGACCCTGGTTACAACTGCCAAGTTTGAAGCCTCTGCTGTCATTTTCGAAGAAATGGCAGCTTGTCCAAAAAAAAATATTAATAAATTAACTGCAAGAGTTGGCTGCTTTAAATTTAGGGGATGATGCAAGCTAGTGAAAAGATTTTAATAATAATTACTCCGGACGAGAGGAAAATAAAAATAGTAAATATAAATTAATGGGGAATTTTTGCGTTTAAGAAATGTTTTCTACAAAGACTAAGTTATATTTTATGAATTGTTCGAAATGTTCGCCATTTACTTCCATGCAATGATACAAACGAGCCTCGAATTCCTCTCGAACATTTTAAAATTTTTCAGGTGTTAACTGACGGCATTCAACTACTATTCGCTGTTTTAAATCCTCAAGTGATTCTGGCTGCACCTTAAAAATCTTTGTTTTCAAGTGTCCCCAAAGAAAGAAGTCCAACGGCGTCAAATCAGGTGATCGTGCCGGCCATTCGATGGGACCTCTTCTTCCAATCCAGTGATCGGGAAAAGTATTATCGAGAAAATCTCTTACCGGACGAGCGTAGGGAGGAGGTGCTCCATCTTGTTGAAAGAATATCTGATCTTCAGCTAAATCCTGGTCGTTTTCTAGAATCTCAGTAATCTGCGGATCGATGGCATTTTCAAGTAAATTTAAATAACTTTCACCATTTAAATTGCCTTCTATGAAAAAAGGTCCAACAACGTGATTGCCTAGAATTCCCGCCCACACGTTTACTTTTAAAGGATGCTGGCTATGGGTTTCCCTGAATAAATGGGGGTTGCTGTCGCTCCAATACCTGCAGTTGTGACGGTTTACTTCTCCATGTAAGTAAAATGTGGCTTCGTCAGAAAAACAAATATTGTACAATGAAATGGTATGGTTGTTTAATTTTTCAGAAATATTCTCACAAAACTCTACTCTGCGATCAAAGTCATCTTCGTTCATTTCGTGAAGCAATTGATATTTAAAGGGTCGAAACTTATGGGATTTTAGAATCCGGTGAACACTGCTTCGGGAGACTCCTGATATTGCAGCTGTTTCTCTGATGGAGTTACTTGGGACCATAGCAACATGGCCAAGGACTGCAACCTCAACATTTTCATTTCTTATTGTTCTTACTCTTTCATGCTTTTTATTGACAACTGAGCCGGTTTCGAAAAATTTGTTCCACAGTTGTAATACACTTCTATGAGTCAAAGAATGTTCGGGATGAAATTCATTAAAACTTACAGCTGCAGCTCTCGCACAATTATTGTTTCTAATGTAAAGAACAATAATTTCGATTCTCTCTTGTATCGTAAACGTCATAGGCAATTGTTAGAAACTTTCGTCTTTTAACACTTTCAGACAAAATAAATTTTAAATAAAATGCACAAACTGTAATAAACGCATGAATGCTTGACACTAAATAAACGATAACAATGTGATTTTATTTTGTTTGTTGCTGATGTTTTATGATAACAGTAAGAATGGAATGCTGATTTTTTTTTAAATTTTGTACAGTGACAATTCGACAAGTTAGCTTAAACGTTTTGGCAACGGTCTGTTTCATTGCAAGGGAGTAAATGGCGAACATTTCGAACAATTCATAAAATAATTTGTAGAAAACATTTCTTAAACGCAAAAATTCCCCATTAATTTACATTTACTATTTTTATTTTCCTCTCGTCCGGAGTAATTATTATTAAAATCTTTTCACTAGCCTGCATCATACCCCAAATTTAAAGCAGCCAACTCTTGCAGTTAATTTAGTAATATTTTTTTTTTCGACAAGCTGCCATTTCTTCGGGAATGACAGCAGAGGCTTCAAACTTGGCAGTTGTAACCAGGGTCGGAAACCCTTCAAAATAAGGTATTACTCGACCCCCCTTTCCATTTAACATTTTGGGGGTGAATCTCACCCCCGCTCAGAGGGTGATGTTGCGAAATTGAAAATAGGCGCAAAATGTTTCCCCCTCAAAAGCAAAATCGACGGGTCCGAGCGTTTTATTTTTTTTTGTCTTGGCGACTTGTTATTTGGGGTGGATACTTTTAGTTGGGACACCCTGTAGATACAACACAAAATAAGAGCCTTATACAATGTAAGAATAGATTTTTATTAGTTTTTTTTTTAGATTTTCAGATTATTTGTGGCATCTTAGTTCCATAATTGGTTTTATTGCTTGTACTGTCGGATAATGTTGTTTTAGTATTAATATTTGAATTTAAACTTTGCGTTTTATTTTCCCTCAAATTTGGGCCTTGCGACGTCAGAATTTATTCGTGTTTTAGTTAATTCGATGTTATGTAGTTTTTAACAGTGGCAGCAAATGACAATTCATGTCAAAAATGACTGTTTAATGTACAGGGTGTCCGGATTTGGTTGCAAAAGCAGAGTATCTCGCTTATTTTTAAAGATAGAACCTTGCAGTTTTCGCGAACCTGAGCTAATTTTTTGTGAAACTCATGAAGCCGTAAACAAAATTTTCATAGCCTTCTTCGTTTATGAGATACAAGGCGAAATAGAAAATTTTGCATTTTAGGACCCCCCTCGTATCTCGGTTATCCTTTAACTTAACGCAAAGGGAAAAATTGCTGCTTATGCAGTTTTTTACGCTGGATCCAGTGGTGTAGTCATATTTTTCATTTGAGTTGTCATTTTTTAGATATGACCCAAAGTTGTGTTTTTTTAAATGGGACACCCTGTATATTTGTCCAGAAATTGATTTGTCCTTTTAAAAGCTTCTCAAAAATATATAATAGTATGGGTCTATTTTAATAAACAACAACAAAAATCCTAATTTTTATAATTATCATCCCAAATTTTGCAGTAGGCCATGCAAAAATGCCGTTTTCTTATGTTTTCTTGGAAGCAAATGACATTTCCCAATTTTGTACGCGTATATAAAATATAGCGCTAGTTTTTTGTATTTATTTATTGTGTAAAAATATATTTGTATTATTATGGAAGAAAACCAAACTTTCGAACATTATGAAAAGTACGATATGTTAGCTTGTTTTATATTAAGTAATGAAATTGTTGAAGCGGCTTCCGAGATGTATTTTAACAGGTAGATAGTTAATTTTTAGGTATGTTGAAATACTATTGCTTAATTTTTATTTAGATATCCAGAAAAGAGGCAACCTAATATATCCACTTTTTATCCGATAAAAAATAATTTACTTAATCACGGATCATTTATCAAACCTCGTACGAAAACATATAATAAAGAAAATCGGGAGGCTGAAGAAATTACGGTTTTGGCTAATGCAGAAGCTTACCCTACAAACTCTTGTAGGGCCAGTGAAAAGAGCATAGGGATTCCAAAAACTAGAGTTCAAGAAATTCTAAAAAAGCACAAATACCACCCATACAAATTTTGGCTCGTGCAGCACTTACAGCCAGGGGATGCAGAGCGTCGGGTAGTCTTCTGCAATTGGTTTCGAGAAAGATATGGTTAGAGATTTTGAAAGGAGGGTTATATGGTCAGACGAAGCACATTTCAGTAATTCTGGTATACTCAATAGGCACAATAGTAGATTCTGGTCCCAGGAAAACACCAAATATTTCTCAGAAGACAGCAGGGCAGGTTTGGTCTAAATGTGTCCTGCTTCATATTAGGAACACATATAAAATTTTATATATTTGAGGGAAATCTAACAGACAATCGCTATATAGAGAAATTTTAGAGGCAGCTATACCTGAATTATTTGACGATGTTCCTCTAGCGCAAATTAACGAAATTTATTATTATATTATTTATTAAAATATCAAGACTTTTATGTAAATTACATTTTACATACCTCAGTATGTTTTATTCATAATTCATTGGATTACATTTTGTAAAGTATTCTCAACTTCTCTAAATTAAGACAAAAGAAATTTATTTTTGTTTTGTTTACAAATATTCGGAATTTGCCTGCCTTTCTCTTCTGTCACTATGGTTTCATTGGTTTCGTATTTTTCGGCATCCAGCCAGCTTTGACAGTGTCTGATTTTCCATTTAAGTTACGATTTTGGTTCTGCTCAGGAGCAATTCGCCAGCTCTATTCGGGGACACCGAATGTTATCGGGTTCTTACTCTCTTCTACTAGGGGCGCCAGCAGTGCACTCCACTGTAATTATTATTTTATTTTATGGCATTAGGTTGGCATAAGTCTGCAGTGAGGAAGAATGATGGAGGGGAATGTAAAACTTCTTCGAATTTTCTGGAGCTGATTTTCTCGCCCCTTTCTATTGGCTCTCCTTAGGGGTGCAACATGTGTCCGGCTTTATAAAAGTGCCTTAATGGACCAATCTTTTTAAAGTACTGAAAGTATGTCATAAGTAATTTCTTTTAAAGTGCAATGCTGTTGAAAGGCTAAGGCCTATTTATGGACATCATCTGGCCCTAAATTTTGGTCCCGTTTTGTTTGGTTCCACATTTGATCAACCACGTGAATGGCGTCCCGAATTTTGTTTTGGCTGTCGGTCCTCGAGAAGCCTTTCTAGATGTCTGGAAATTCCCTTTGTTGGTAACCGTTGACGTCCAAGGAGCTCTCTAGATGACTAGAGGGTTTCAGGTTAAGAATATGGTTTGGGATATAGTTACAAGTTTATGGTGTAATTTTTGGGGTACATAAACCAAGATTTCTATAATGTACCAGGAATTAATTCTTAATTTTTATATTTATAAATTTTATATAAGGTAGCAGAAAGGAAGTAAGTAACCTATTTTTTGTAAAACAGCCTTAGCGAAATACTTTATTTTTATAACTTTTTCCTTGCGGCAGTGTGGTAAAAGAAAATTCATGAATTTTTGATTCCCTGTGCGCTATTTAATTTAATTTTCATATTTACATATTTGTGTCATGACATTTCGCCAGATGTTCATAGATTGATGATATAATGGTAATAACGTTCTATCATATTTCACATATTTGATATATTTCATATATATTTTACATTTTCTTGTTTTATTTTTTTATATCTTAATGTCAATTGAATTTTTAAATGTAAGCTAAATTTCATATGTCAAAAATTATTAATAAAACAACTCTTAAAAAAAAAAGAAACAAAAGATCAAGGTGATCGTTAAAATTTGACAGTCTGCACTTTATATAGTGTTTTATTGAAAAGTCCTCCAAATCTTTATTTTGTCTGCATTTAAATATCAATATAGATTTCTTCCTAATTGAGTCATGAGTGATATATATATATATATATATATATATATATATATATATATATATATATATATATATATATATATATATATATATATATATATATATATATATATATATATATATATATATATATATATATATATATATATATATATATATATATATATATATATATATATATATATATATATATATATATATAAAGAAAGCTTCGAAAATGCCAAATGTGATTTTGGCGAAACGTCAGCAAAACTGTTCTTTTCAGAACGACATTAGTGAACGGATGTACACCCGGAATGAATATATATATATATATATATATATATATATATATATATATATATATATATATATATATATATATATATATATATATATATATATATATATATATATATATATATATATATATATATATATATATATATATATATATATATATATGTTTATATATAAATATATATATAAATATATATATATATATATATATATATATATATATATATACGTATATATGTAAATATATATGTTTATATATATATATATATATATATATATATATATATATATGTAAAAACTATAACTTTATTAGTTTATGGTACAAAATTTCAACTTTTTAAAATACCTGTTCCCGTGAAATTGTAGAAATAATTGCTGATGACTGCACAGTGTTGGCGGCGAAACAATAATAATCATTGTCATGTTTTAATTTAAATTAGCCGAAATTTTAACGAGTCTTATCATTTTACAAGGTTTTCGAAAAAATGCATTTTTTAATTAATAGAGAGACATCGGCGTGTGTACCTTAAAAGATGGAAACACTTCGATGCGGCTCGTTTCCATAATAATAATAATAAATCATAATTAATAAGCGAGTCAGAGTAAAATAAAAGCGTTGCCATTGTTATGCTAAACAAGCGGGGCACACTTAATTGTTCCCGGGGTACCGCCTAATTGCACCAGAAAAATCGCAATAATAATGGTAATGATAATGATGGTACTAATGACGTGCGAATTTTCGTCCGATTGGCAGGTCTGTGTGAAGTGCCCGTGTTTGAGTGCCGCGTTTCGATTAGAAATCTGTCGGACTAACGGTGTTTTTGTAACGACGGTCTTGTTAGGCGTACCACAAATCTGGTTTTATTAAAAACTGTGGTTGCTGTTTGACTGTATTTTAAAATAACAAATTTCCCAAATTATTTAATCGGTGTTTCAGAAAAATTTATTAGAATTTAAACACTTGGCTAAAATTAAAAAAGTTGGCTTGCTTTCGCTGGGCTTCGAACCCATATCTCTCACTTTCTAGGTGAACGCTTTTGAGTTCAAATCAATAGAGTCCGACCGATTAATCGGATTCGGCTTCGACCACGTTTGGCTATTATTTTAATATTCGGCTAATAATCGGCTTCGACCAAAATTTAACCGAAGCTTTTGCCGAGGCCGAACGTGAACGCTTTCAAATAAAAAAAAGTCGGTAAATGTTCTTTAACTGAAATTTCCCTCGTTATTTGACCAGTTTCTATCTATACCACACTATTTTTTGGGCATGAATTTTTTTTAACACTTATTTTTTAAGATCCCATGTTGTATCGTCATTTTAAATTCGTACCAGTTAATCCCCATATCATATTCAGTTTTGCTGCAAGATGTTAAGTCAATTAAATAAGAAGATTTTTTATATTGATTTTTTATTTGGCCGCCATTTTGTTTCTCCGTTTTGAATTCGTGCCACAATTTTAGAAGTTAATCTCGACATCACACTTAATATATGCCCAAAATTTAAAATTTATCTAATAAGTAGACTTTAAACTGATTTTTTTAAATGATTTATTAGGCCGCTATTTTGTTTTGCTGTCTCGGCTTCATACCAAAATATTACGGTTTGATTCCTTGGTTTTTGTGCATTAATTTTTCATCAAAATTTTAAGTTAATCGGCTAAGTTGTTGAAATTTGGTGAGAAGTTATTATGGGAAAACAAAATGGCGACGTAATTGAATGTTTAAAATATCGGTATCAAAATACTACTAGTCCAATTAAGTTGAAATCTTGCACAATAATTAAGCTTGTTAATTTTATGTCAAAATGGTTTGTATATGGCAAAATTTTAAAAATTATGTACTGGAATATAGGAACAGTAAGATTGTTTAAGCAGATATGGAAATGTTTGTATATGTTAGATATTGGCAAAAAAGTTGTGAAGATTAAAAATATATATCTGTTTCAATCTGAATGATTGTCTAACATTTCTACCTTTAAAGGATGCCAAATTGAAATGTTATGGTTTACCAATATGATGGAATGCGGTAAATAAGTAAGATATGTTAGTCACCAGACGCAATATACTCACCTAATATCGACCCAATATTATCTCTTAATGATGACTATTCCTAGCTCTAGTCGGGTAGGTTCGGATTCTTCTTCCTCGTTACTCTACCTATACTTCCATATCACAATCTCTTACTTTAGGTGTAATATTTAAGTTGAGCACCACCAAGTTTTAATTTAAGTTAAATAAAACTTGAAAAAAAAAGTAGTTGCATTGAATCTAGACTTATCTTGATCAATTGAAAACCAACGCATTGGAAACAAATGACTTTTATTGTTTAATTCACAATATATTCAGTGACTTATCTCCAAGAAAAAAAAAAGAAAATGTACTGAACAATAATGATGTTAACTCAATTCCATCCACCAGGGAGCTTAATAGCATCCCAACAAGAAGTGAAGAAATTAAGTTTTCCCTAACAAGAGTTTAAATTTATTGTAAAGTTACACTAACTGAAATCCCAACTAAATTATTTGATTTGGGGTACGTAAATACAAAACCCAGAAGCTTATTCTTTATCTATTCCACTCCAGATTCATAACATTTGGATTACACAATATGAACAAGAATTAGATCAAATAATCAGTTTAGAATCCCAATAAGTTTCTTTCCCCCTCTTAAATGATTGAGGTTTAATTCTAGTTAAAACAAATAATTATGTTACAAACGATAATGGTTAGGGTTAAGTATTAAAAAAAAATAAATTTTGATTGGCCATAGATTTGAATGTCTTAGATATTACCAGTAGAATTGAAGTAATTAGGTAGCGCTACGAAGCCGGCTGCATTTCACCTTACAGAAATTCTGCACAGTATGCTATATACTAGACAAGGTGAGACCAGTAATTAAATTAATATGCATAAACAGTTTAATTAACAGAAATAGTAATATGTAAAGTACATATTTAAGACTATATTTGTTCTTTCAGAGTACCAAAAAAAAAAATGAGTTTGTCAACTATAAACTAGTAAACGTTAAACTGGTTGATGTGAATAACACTTGGTAGGGTATGAACCTTCCAGAACAAATATTAATCCTAAGAAAAGTACAATCTATATGTTAAGTTTCGAAATATTATACTACTACTTAGCTGAATACTCTAGTCACTAGTGTAGACTGTAAATGGTGGTAAGGCAGGGAACATCCAAGTGTTCCTCAGTGATCACTATGTCCTACAGCTCCGCTACATAGACCATATCCAAGACATCATGTCTATTCCATCAAAAGAAAAGTTCCAAATTCCATAAATAACTAACAGTTAGGAAACCATACCAAAACCTTGCTAATGGTTTGTTAAAGTTCAAAGATAATCCCAAATGAACTTCAAAGGTTCAACCTTATACAAAAAACCCTGAAACAAGAATCGCCCTATGTAGAAAAATCTCTACAACAAAGTTTGGAATATAATTCCAGACAGCATTTATTATTTACCTTTATAAAATGAGATGTTTATTATAGAAAACGGATTTTTTGTATTACTGACTTTTTAAACTTTTTTAAACATTCAGTTAAGCCGCCATTTTGACATATAAAATTGACAAGCTTAATTTTTGTGCAAAATTTCAACTTAATTGGACTAGTAGTATTTTGATACTGATATTTTAAACGTTCAATTAGGTCGCCATTTTGTTTTTCCATAATAACTAATCACCAAATTTTTCCTAATTTAGCTTCATTTCACACTTGATTTTTGGGCAAAATCTGAGCTACATCGAATTAGTAGGTTTTTAATAATAATTTTTTTACCATTTTGTCAGGCCGATATTTTGTTCTGCCATAATATTGGATTTTTACCAAAATGTTACCATTTGACCTTTTATTTTTGACCAGAACTTGAAGTCAATCGGGTAAGTAGTTCTTAGCTACGACACGAACTGATAAACAAACCGACAGACAGATAAATGGAATTGAGAAAACGTATTGTTTGCCATCTAGGGACGTTAAAACGTTAATATATTTAAGATCCACAATTTTTTTCACGATTCCAAACAGTTCATTTGGCCGTCATTTTGTTCCGCCATCTTGAATCCGTACCTCTGTCTTTTCGCAGCATTGCTAAAAACTACTTATCCGATTGACTTTAAATTTTGGTCAAAATACAAGAGTTCTAACCACACTACACCCCAACTTGTTACGTTC
Source organism: Kuschelorhynchus macadamiae (assembly GCA_030620095.1). Lineage (NCBI taxonomy): Eukaryota > Metazoa > Arthropoda > Insecta > Coleoptera > Curculionidae > Kuschelorhynchus > Kuschelorhynchus macadamiae. The sequence continues at coordinate 275,154 of JAUTXW010003684.1, read as the reverse complement.
TGGACGCGCGTTTCGCTAACCAAGTTAGCATCATCAGCAGATGATATAAACTAAAGTAACTTATCCTAACCGAGACTATTTATAGGTAAATGTGGTCACACTTGGTTGCGCCCGACTGCACCGTTGTCAAGTAAACAATAGAGTGCTTTCTTACCACATTTAACTATTTCTATACTCTCAAATGCATCCAATAATCTATTATTAGATACATTTTTAATCAACTTAAGATTATTTATTCCTATTTGGTGATTGTTGTCTAAAGCATGTTGGGCAACGCTTGACTTTTCTGTTCTTCCGTATCTTAAATGTGCCATGTGTTCTTTAAAACGAATGTTTATGGAGCGTTTAGTTCTTCTCTATCTAATAATAGATTATTGGATGCATTTGAGAGTATAGAAATAGTTAAACGTGGTAAGAAAGCACTAAATAAAGACAGACAGCCTATTCCCTATAGTCCCCTCTATTGTTTACTTGACAACGGTGCAGTCGGGCGCAAGCAACTGTGACCACATTTACCTATAAATAGTCTCGGTTAGGATAAGTTACTTTACTTTATATCATCTGCTGATGATGCTAACTTGGTTAGCGAAACGCGCGTCCAGAACGTAACAAGTTGTGGTGTAGTGTGGTTAGAACTCTTGTATTTTGATCTATTGTCCACACGTGTTCCAGTGTTAGGATTTAACATGGCTTCATGGTCAACGGAACAAAACCTTTATTGTAAGTACTGTACTAAGATTAGGTTAACAGCAGCAGATATTTGGTTTCTAAAAGCATGCAAGTCTTTTTCAGTTTTTCCTAAATTCATTTCAGTCAAGATCCCTAAACAATCACCCGTTACTGGGAAGGTTGAATCTTTTGCCAAACAAAAGTGGCTAGATTTAGAAATTAAAAATCTGTATAGCAAACGAAGTATGCTTGAAATTAAAGCATACGGATTATATAAAAAACTCACTTATAAGCTTAGTAATTTAGAATTTGAACAATGGTTAATTTTCCAAAGAAAAATGTTCGTAGTTATTGATGCCAAATTTTTAAAGAAAATGTGTTCACTTAAAACCAAACTGAGAAAGTTGAAACCACAAAAACAAATTTCTTCGGAAGTCGAGAACATTGTAGAAAATCTTTCTTCTCAGTCCTTTGATAATAGAGAAAGCGCCCTTTTGAATAAAGGTTTGAATTTTGCAGAGCCTCCAGTAAAAAATAGTTTATCAACTATTATAGCGAATATCGAAAGTTCTATTCAATACGTGCCAGACTCAACTAGATTCATTAGAGAGGCTTGCCGAAATCAAATCTCAAAACACGTTGTTAACAACAAGTCAAAATATGTTTCTCGTAAAAAATACTGAAGTTATCCAGGGACTGAAGAAAAAAGAATGTTTTTATTTAAAAGCTGACAAAGGAAATTAGGTTGTTATACTAGACAAAACAGATTATTTTGAAAAAGTAGATCATTTGATTCAAACTGGTCCCTATGATTTAATTGAGAAGAACCCGTTATCAAAAATGATAACAGAATTAAAAAATACCTTAAAACAGTGTAAAAACCTTGTGTCCGATAAACTAAAACTTAAACTAACACATAGTAACCCACAGTTATCTAAACTGTATTGCCTTCCCAAAATCCATAAACCTGGGAAGTCCATGAGACCTATTGTTTCAGCTGTTGGATCACCAACGTACAATATTTCAAAATGGTTAGTAGAAGAATTCAGCAGATTAAATATCTCGTACGATAACTTTGAGGTTACTAACTCGTTAGAATTCTTAGATAAAATTAAGAATGTGCACTTAAAACAAGGTGAAATTTTAATATCTTTTGATGTAAGCTCATTGTTTCCTAGTGTACCCATACCACTAGCTTTAGAGTACCTAAAGGAACTACTTGAAATCAATAATTTGAAGAAAGAAATTATTGATGAATATTTACTTCTTACAAAATTATGTATGAATCAAATTTTTTTTCAGCTCAACAATAAATATTATAAACAACTTGAGGGAACTGCGATGGGCAATTGCTTATCTTCGTTCCTTGCAAATTTGTTTATGGTAGATTAGCAACCCAGTTCAAAAAAGAACTCAAGTATTTCCCAAGGGTGTGGTATAGATACGTAGACGATATATTTGCTATTTTTGATACTAAAACAGAAAATTTGGACACTTTCTTAGAAACATTAAACAATAAATATCCTTCTATTAATTTTACGTACGAAAAGGAGAACAATGGGCAATTACCTTTTCTCGACACGTTAGTTATTAGAAATAACGATAAATTAGAATTTGATATTTATAGAAAATTTACTTATACTGATAGGTATATAACATCCGATTCATTTTATTGCCGTCAACACAAAATGGCAGCATTTCATTTCTTAACTCACAGATTAGTCAATTTTCCATTACGTAAAGAACGTTTTAACAATGAAATGAATCGGATTAAAAATATAGCTAAAAGTAATGGATATAATGGTAATTTTGTACATAAATTAATAAATAGACATAAGCATAAGAAAATGTTAAAAGATGCCACTACTCTTTAAACACCTGAGGCTCCCAATAAGTTCATAGTAATTCCATATGATTCCAGATATATGAGAGGTCTAGAAAAAGTATTTAAAAACGTAGGTTTTAGAGTAGCCTACAAAACGGAGAACAGTTTGAAAAATCTCCTTGGAAACCCTAAAGACAAAGTCGACTTGAAGGAGAGGAGTGGCATCTATGAAATTAGCTGTAATGACTGCGATCTAAAATATGTTGGGCAAACTAAACGCTCCATAAACATTCGTTTTAAAGAACACATGACACTTTTAAGATACGGAAGAACAGAAAAGTCAAGCGTTGCCCAACATGCTTTAGAAAACAATCACCAAATAGGAATAAATAATCTTAAGTTGATTAGAAATGTAAAAACAGACGGCCTATTCCCTATAGTCCCCTCTATTGTTTACTTGACAACGGTGCAGTCGGGCGCAACCAAGTGTGACCACATTTACCTATAAATAGTCTCGGTTAGGATAAGTTACTTTAGGTTATATCATCTGCTGATGATGCTAACTTGGTTAGCGAAACGCGCATCCAGAACGTAACAAGTTGTGGTGTAGTGTGGTTAGAACTTTTGTATTTTGATCTATCGTCCACCACAGGTTCCAGTGTTAGGACTTTAAATTTTGGTCAAAAAATAAGGGTCATATAGGGTTGATATGGCAACGTTTTGGTAAAAATCCAATATTTTGGTGGCCTGATATAATGTTAAAAAAATTATTACTAAAAAACTACTAATCCAATTTACTTCAAATTTTGCACAAAAATCAGGTGTGATATAAGGCTAAATTTGTAAACAATTTAGTTCAATACATAATCATTTAGTAACACATATAGACTGTATTTTCAAGCCTTATTGAATTCCTACCAATATTTTGCCACTTTCTACCTATGCTACATTTGATATTTTGTTCCCACATCTTGTATTCTTATCACGTACGTATCTATTCGAGGACATCTCCAGTTATGCGTGTATTTGATTGTTTCTGCAACTTCTTGTGTTGTCATTGCAAAGTCCTCTTGATCCTCCAAGCTCTTGTGTCTATCTTCTTCCGCTTTAATCCATGAAGCGTTATTATTGTGTAGTTTCGGTTTTGACTTTTGATTTCACTGATTCTTTTTCATTTAGCTCAAAAGGAGCCACATATAAAAATAATCTATGTACACAAAAAAAAATTAAAACTTGTAGCTTTGTGATATCGATGTACTTTAAAAGAGACTAGCTGGCCTGACAGACCCTGTCCGTTAGATAGCGCGATGTATTTCCAGAGGAATTATAAGAATATAGGGCGCATTCACCACATCATCCAGAAATGTTATTGAAGAAAAACGTATTGGTTTTACTGAAAAAATACGCAATAAAACAATACAAAAAATAGTATTGAAAGGTCTCAGTAACTAGACGGTCATTTAAAAAAAAATCATGGCAATTGGTTCAGTCCGACTCTGTCACGAACTTGTTGAAAATAAAAATGAAAAGTATGGTGAGTAATGTTTTATTTTCTCTTCCATTTACCAAACACCTTCCATAATATATTCAGCGTTTGATACGGTTAGCAAAGAACTAACCTTCACTTATCTGTTCGGTGTAAGCAGTAATTTCATTTACTAGAAACTTTTGCTTAAATAAAATTACGTGTACTAGCACTAGCCAATAAAAAAGCTAATCTGGCGATGTCGCTTAAAAAATTGTCAATAAAGTTTCCCCGGGACTTTTTAACTGTCGCACAGTGGAATATTTGGAACAAGTAGGTGGTAAAAATGTTTCAATAGCTTCCGATGTAGGAAAAATGTTAATTATACCTGGGACAAGTGTAAAAAAGTAAAATGTTAAGAAATAACTTTGTTACTCTAAAGTTTTAAAAACACTCGAATTGGAAAAAAACAAATTACTAAATGGTAAATAACGTATTTATAAAAATCGAAAACTGTTAACAATTTGGCGTTTTTTTTGACATATTGACGTTTATATTATGTACATTTATGTTTAAACTTAAATACATTTATACTTTAACTAAATTTAATAATGACTAACAATATAAATATACAGTGTGTCCACTTAAGTTGGCCACATATGGGAAACTTTTTTATTACTTAATAATTTTAGGAAAAAAAGTTATTCTTTATAAAAAGTTCTGCATGTTCCAAAACTTAAAATGTAATCATCAGATATTACATTTTTTCAATCGGATACGAGGTTTGTCAAAAAGTTTAAATTTTGCCCAAGAGTAAAGTACCTTTATATTTGACAATAATGAAAATTGTTATAAGGAAAAGTTGATGAGAACTAAAAATTACGTTCAAATATGCCATTACATCCTTCTACTTAAAATTTTGACTTTTACAAATTTAATTAGGTAACTAAGGTCTAAATCAGGAGAGAAGACATTCAGTGACAGTGACACCAAGCGCATCCTTATGGGATTTACTGGTGTCATCATTATAACCAAATAGTCTTCTCTTTTGATTTCGAATATACATTTACTTGCAATGTTATTGCAGACAAACAGAAAAAATATTTTTCCATGTAATTGGATGTAATTGCATATTAAAATGTACTGTCATCAGACTCGTCTGCGCTTGCTTCTTCATCAGATAAGTGATCTATAGAATCAGTAAGTGAGGATGCTTTAATATCTGGGCATTTTAAGAGAGTAAGAACGTCTTTAGAAAATGTTGACGTTGGTTTTTGGGTCTTTTTCCTATAACTGGTTATTAAAGGATCGGATGATATGAGAAGCATTCTAAGTAAGTCTTTATTCGTGGCAATTCTAGATATTTTTTGAGTATTGTGCTCTCTTAATTTTCTATAGCTTTTGTTTAATGCCTCTTAAGCTTCTTCTGAAAGTTGCCCAATAGGCACTAAACAATTTTTTAGTATATCACTTGCATGGACAAGAATTTTATGCAAGGTAACTGGCATGTAATACCACGAATAAAGACTTAAGTAGAGTTCCGTAGTTTCTTTTGCATACTTCTCAAATTGCTCAATATTAACCTCATACCCTGATGAAAGTGCCTGTAAAAGAACGCAAAACCTAGTTATTATCCTTTCATCCAGACCAGTTATATCTGCACTCTTTTGTGGGTTAAGGAAAAATTTCCTGGCCGTGTTGCCATCATTGGTTGATCCGAAACCAGGCTTTGGTCTATCTACAATCAATCCCAATTCTGTTTTAAATTTTTTTTGTATTTCGGACTTTTGTCTTTCAATTTCAGCTTTAGATTCACTGCCTTTTGCTTGCCATGTTTTTAAATTTAATTTGTAACTAATATGTAACAAACACTCAAAGGATCTTATCCATGCATGTAAAGTAGATAGACCAAAGCCATAATTCTCAACAATGACAGAGGTCTCGTTTGGCACTAGGTTCATGGTTTTTGGTGTTGCTTTGCAGATATAACAGGTCTGAGAAGATTTGTTACCACTTAGCGTATTGCATACCTTCCCGTCAATCATCGTCAAAAGAAGCTGATGATGAATATTTATTGAACGGTTTCCATTACTAAAACTTATTTCAGATGGACGTAAATTTAAAATTTGGTTCTGAATAACTTTTGTCTCTAAATTCACCATATCATTTGTTTCTTTTGAATATAAAAATTTTATTGGACGGCATAGTTTGGTTGATGACGAGTTTTGATTCTGCCAAATATAGGTTTGCGGATCATTGATGGAGTGTAATTTAATAGGCACCAAAGAAAAAGTAAACAAATATTCATCATCAGCTTCCAAAGATTCATTAAACTTTTGCTTATATCTACTATGCCCAGAACTACCATCGCATCCCCACTTACTAATTAAAATAAGATCACTTACCTGTCTCGATGTTGAAGCAAAATACTTTAAAACGGATTCTTGCACGATAGACAGACGCTGCGCAGTATGATCAAGTAACGCCTGAAGGTCAATTTCGGCTTTTGTCTCACCCACACTAATACATTCGCTTAAAGGACAACATTCATTTTTGGCTTTTTGTAGTTCATTGTATGATGGATATAGTAAATGTCCTCTGTCCCGAGCACTTTTTCTTAAATGAATATATGATTGTTTTGTCAATCTGCAATCCACGAAAAGAGCTAAGGCTTCTTCTTTGCTGTATTGAGTCACGATCTTGTTTTCCTTTTCCCGTCTCAAATGCTTAATTTGGGTTGAGCGATTTGGCGATGCCGAAGTTATTTCTTTTAATAACGCCGCTGCATCTCTTTTACCATCACCTCTTAAGGTAACCTCAGCTGCAAATGTAAGTTCTTCAACACTGGAAGAAAGTAAGTGCTGAACTTTTTTTTTCTTTGATCGATATTTAACTTCTCCGAGTGGCTTTGGTGGTCGTCCGGATGATCTCGGTTGTTCTAAACCCGTGCATTCATTAGCATCAATCACTTGAAAAAATAAATCATCCCCATCCAACCAGTTTGCGTACTTCTTTAAAAAATAGTCCATTTTTCTTCCCGACTTTGCCCACCTCTCTTGAATTTTCTTTGAAACATCGCAAACAATGCCTTTCCACTGCGCATGAGTTTCTTTGTTAATGACCCCTACTTGAAAGTTTTCCATTAAAATAGTAAGCAAAGCTTCATGAGAATTTCTCTTTGCAGACTGATGCCATATTTGAAAATACGTTCTCCTAGAGACGTTAAACATAATTGGTTCTAAAACAAGAAAAAAAACTGTTCCGCATGTTTCCGCAAAAACTAAGAAATCTTACCGAAAAGCTAATGCTCCAGTCCATTCAAAAATGCACTCTTCTTTTTGGCAATAGTTGGCCTTTACTATTTTTCATTCACAAATCCGCAAAAAAAAAAGTTTTTTTAATACCTACGATTATCGCAACTTATTTTAAACCAAAACTCGTACACTTAACGTCAAACTTTGACCTCGTAATCAAAATGTCACTTTAAACAACATATTTGATTATTTTTAGAAATGTTATTGTTCTTGGCATGGCCTTCTATGTAAAAATATAGCTTTAACTTGTAATTGTTTTCGAAAAGAAAAGCAAACGAATCGCATAGGTTTTTAAAAGTTTCCAGTCTCATCTTTGATAGTTATTGTTCTAAGTGATTTATAATTGTAATTATTGCACTTTTTGGTTAGTGGATAAGTTGTAATTCAACTAATATTGTAAAAATTGACGCTTTTTAAAGTAAATTATTACCACCTAGATTTCAGTTTTAGTCCTCTGTGTGTCGTCGGTCGGGGGGCTGCTCGACTCGCATACCTGAAATAGTAAAACGGGAGAGAGGTCTTCGACCCCTTTCTCGGTCCGCCTGAATAACTGATTGGCGAAAAGTTTGCCTTCCGATTAAAAAAGTCCACGTAACCGGCCCATGAATTATTTAAACTCATAAGGAACATGCGAAGTCGAAATTCTTCGATAATTTCTTCGTGTTGTCCCGGAGTTAATGGGGTGAGAAACGAAACGAACGCTTTCTGTGGTGTTGTCGGTCTCAGGGACGGCGCTAACTTCCACGAAGCTATTTTGGTATGCTCTTCTCAAGGTTTGAATGGGAATTTTCTTGACATATTGATTACGAGAAAGATTAATTAGAGTATAATGTTATATTTTACGCCTCCCAGTAAAAAAAAAATCGGTAAATTTCCTTTACCCGGAATTTCCCTCGTTATGAATATTTTCTTTTTTTACGAATAGTTAGGTAATGGCACAATTTATTTCCACCCAGTCATTTAATAGTAACAGATATACAGGGTTTTCCCATATATTTTTGTTGTTGGGTTTTTTATGACGATTTAGAATATTATATCATTAGTGCGAAAATATTATTGGAAATGTCAAATTTTGACAGGTGGTCAGTTTTTTTTAATGAAACACCCTGTATATTAAATCATATTCTTGAAGATCTTTTTTTTTTTCTAATTTTAAATATATATGCTTTTAATATGTTTTGTCAATTAGTTTTGAATATATAAGCGTTTAAACATTAAAGAAATGGTAAGGTAATTTGCTCTAAAACATAGTGAGCCATGGTCAAGACAATTGCAATGAACGACGCCGTTTTGACGTTTACCGGTCAGAAGTATCTATTTACGAGCATTTTTAATATCTAATACGTTGGACGATGGGTTATTCGGAAGAAGAGAAACTCGACATGACAGAATTATTTTATTTAAATGGTAAAAATGCATCGATAGCTCGTAACGAATATCATAGACGGTTTCCAGATAGACCAACACCGACTTGTAGGACAATATTAAACATCGCTTAACAATTGAATGAATGAAAAAAACTTAAGCGAAAAGTTAGAATAGTGGAAAGAAACGCTGAAGAAGATTTAAATATTTTATTGTATTTTGAAGGTAATTTTGAAACTTTTATATTAAAATAATTTATTTATCTTAATTATTCTTGTTTTAGAATATTCTGAGCGCTCAATTTTCGATGCAGCTACTTTTTTTTAACAAATCATGGCATAAAATCCACTCAGTTCTAAAACATTATAAATATAAGCCATATAAGTTTTTACCTACTCAAGAATTAACCGATCAAAATAAAATAGACCGATTACACTTCTGCCAAGAAATAGAAAGACGTGTTATGATGAACCAACTAAATCTGTCAAACATAATTTTCACTGACGAGGCAACATTTACCACTGAAGGCATGTTTCACCGGAAAAATAAGCATTTTTGGTCAAAAGAAAACCCGCGAGCTCTTCAGGCGGTCAAAATTCAGGGAAGAAGATCCCTACATGTTTGTTGTGGCCTTCTTAACAATTATGTTATTGGACCTATATTTTTAAATGGGAATTTAACCGGACAAAGGTACAAGTAGTTATTAGAAAACGAAATCGAGGGGCATTTAGAACAACTACCTATTAATTCATATCTTAATTTGATATGGCAACAAGATGATGCCCCTCCTCTTCTCATCTTCATAAAAAACCCAACAACTTTTGCATTTACGACATTTCCGTATCTATTCAAATAAACTCTCTAGGTGGGTCGAAAAATATACGGGAAAACCCTGTACATATACGCAAAATTAAAAATGATTTTTTTTAACTTTGAGTAAAATTCATTTAGCCACGATTTATCATTCTATTTTATTATTGAAGTAATTGATCTTATTTTTTATCAATTAAAGCAGTCCTAAGAGCATTTATTTAAGATTAACCTAGTCTAGCCTCAAATAGAACCCAAAATCCACGATAACTCAGGGATACGTAAACAGGGACACACACTTCTCTCCCTGGGGCCAACTCAGGACGTTTTTTATTACGTATACAAGACAATCAACAGGTAGAACCGTATAGGTATAATGTACAGAGTTTTTCTTTATAATTTGCCACCCATTTGAATATTTTATTTCAAAAGATAAAAAAGTGGTTAATACGAAAGTTGTAGGATTTCATCTGAAGATTTACATAGCGCTAAAATCAAAAACAAATGACTATCGGAAAATATATATACATATATAGTATATGTAAATACAACCGAATGGCTAAGTAACATCTCTGACACAGAAAATCCACAGGATATTGCTGAAGTTCTTGCTTTGGGTGATCATTTTTCACTTCCAATAACAACTGAAAAACATTTACCAACCACTGAATATACCGCCTGTGTAAAAAGCATAATTTAAGTTAAACCGAATTAAATCAAAGATTCAATTCCCGCTAATGTTGCAAACGTTGTAACAAACCATATTCGTAAAATAAATCATAAAAAAATAAAATATTCAAACTTTCAAAAAAACATTCAGAAAAAAATTTACAAAATCAAACAATTCAAGGAGAACCCTCAAATTAAAATCCTTAAACCTGATAAATCAAATAAAACTGTGATAATGATCTCTACGACTATAATACAAAAATTAAAGAATTACTTAGTGACGAAAATACTTACAAAGAATAAAAAAGTGATTTAACGACCTCTTATCAAACAAAAAAAAACATGTTCATAAAAAAATTGTTAAATAAAAAATGTTTTACTGATAAAGAAGCAAAAAACCTAATGATACACAATGCAGCAGCACCCAAAATATACGGTCTGCCTAAGTTGCATAAAACTAACATACTATCATGTATCCAATCTCCTTTTTATAAACTGTTGAAATATTTGTCTAATTGTATGTCCAAAATAACCGGAAAAAATTATTATTTTGTTAAAGATTCATTTGAATTTAAACAATTTATTGACAAGGTAAAAATTCCAGACAATCATATACTAATATCTCTTGATGTTGTTTCTCTATATACAAATATTCCGAATGAACTTTTATCTGACATAATAACACAAAAATGGGACGAATTAAAGGGTCACACAACACTTCCATTAAAAGAATTTATACAAGCTATTAACATTTCTCTAAATAATAATTATTTCCAGTATGAGGACAAATATTATCAACAGTTAGATGGTTGCGCTATGGGTTCTCCTATTTCCTTCATTAGTTAGGAATATCTGGAGGAGAGTGTGATAATTGAACTTGATTTTAACCTCCCTTTTTTTAAAAGATTTGTGGACGATTTTTTAACTGCCGTTTCGAAAAACCATATTAATGACCTATTAAATGCTTTTAATAATTTTCACCCCAAATTAAAATTTACCATGAAAACTGAAGACAAAAACAAAATTAATTTTCTAGGCTTAACCCTAATTAGAAACAAGAAAGATCAAAATATAAAAACCAAGTGGTATACAAAAAAAACATGGTCAGGGCGGTACTTAAACTTTAACTCCAACCATCCAAAGAATCAAAAAAATAGCGTTATTATAGGTCTAACCGGTCGTGCCATCTCACCAATTTCCGCAGAATATCATCCTGAGATTTTAAAGAAGGTTTCCAGAAAAAAACATACTACGAGTTTTTAAACAACGAACTCATGTTTTTTTATAATAACTTAAAGAAAGCAACAAAAGAAAAAAATGTTATTACTAAATACGTTGCAATGCCCTACACAGACGGTCTATCAGAAAAAGTAAATCGCATCTTGCCTAAACACGACATAACTGTCTGTCTTAAAGCACAGAATTTACTAAACAGTCTTTTCATTCCCTTGAAAAGCAAAGTAATAAAAAAAAGAAATCAAACCTAGTTTACTCAATTCCATGTTTAAATTGCGCAAAAAAGTATATAGGAATGACAACACAATACTTAGATAGTCGATTAAACGGCCACAAATGCACAAAAAATGCATCTACTGCCCTCCACAAACACGAACATTCAGAAAAACACGAATTCGATTTTAAGCAAAACAAAATTTTAGAGCAAGAAACTAATTTTCGAAAACTCACAATAAAAGAAATGATACAAATTAAAAAAGAGAAAGATGCCGTCAACGATAAAAAAGACATCAATAACTTAAGGCAAATTTATCATAATCTGATATCTAAGTAAATTAATCTAAATATAAGTAAACCACTACATACAAAAAAACCCTGTACATTTCAGTAATAACAAACCCAAACTCGGTATAGCAATAAAAATCTAAGTAAATATAATAAAAAAAAAAAGAAAAAATTGTCTCATTTCACGGCTGTGGTCAATTAAGAAATCATGGTTCTTGGGATTAGACCGAGTCAAAATGGAATCACTTTCCGACGTTTCGCCTTCGATTGCACGAGGCATCTTCACTTCACGAGATCGGTGATCGAGATTCAGTGTTCCGATCTCGTGAAGTGAAGATCACTCAAGATGTCTCGTGCAATCGAAGGCGAAACGTCGGAAAGATATTCCATTTTGACACGGTCTAATACCAAGAATTATGATTTCTTAAAAAATTGTCTCGTTTTTATCTACCAGAATTCTAACAACATTCGTAAAACTGACATGTTTCCAAGGTGCGTACTATGTATAATATTAATTTTGTTTTAGATGTATTTTTGTTTTTGTGATCACTAAAATGTAATGTTTTTGAGTGATTTTTTTTCAGTAATGTTTTTAACCATTTTAAAATTTAAATATTAACTATTCATGTTTTTATTGTAGAAAATAAATATCTTGAGAAAGCTTAATATAATGAGCGAAACGTCGATTGAATTATAGTTTTACTTCTCAATGAGTTAACCTATGCTTAAGAAAATATTTAACAATATATATATATATATATATATATATATATATATATATATATATATATATATATATATATATATATATATATATATATACATATATATATATATATATATATATATATATATATATATATATATATATATATATATATATATATATATATATATATATATATATATATATATATATATATATATATATATATATATATATATATATATATATATATATATATATATATATATATATATATATATATATATATATATATATATATATATATATATATATATGTGTGTGTGTGTGTGTGTGTGTGTAATTAACAAACAACAAATACAAATGCTAGTGAATAAACAAAGATAACATTTATAAAATCTGTATTATGGGTTATTTACATGACCACCGCCATTGTTTAGGCAATTTTGGAACCTGTGTCCCTTTCTATTAAGGGGGAACTGCACGCAGTATTATGGATCATTTGCAAGCCTTCCGTCGCTGCAATATTATGTTAAAACTATAAGAGATATGTATTAGCTTCAATGAGATTTCAATAGGGGAATATGTATAGTTGGGCGCTAAATGCGACTTTTTATGAAAAAATCTAATCTAGAATTATAACATAGAAGTAGATTTGTCCATTTTCGACCATTTTTCGACCACTTTTTGACGCAAATGCCGTCGCCTATAATTTTTTTCCACAAAATGGCTCTTTACCGCCTTGCATTGATCCTTTGTCTACGTAACTGCAAAATTTGGAATGGTAAATCGTACTCATGTCTTTGTATTTCTGCAGCGCGTGAACCCTTTTGAACCCATTTTTAAACGAAATATAATTTAAATTGCCTATACATAACATATTTTTTTGAGGTCGGACGTGCAGGAAGTTTTTTCTAATACGTAGGTACCTTTTCATCTTACTTTGAACTTGACTAGACCTTGTCGCTAGTTTTTCACTTTTTGCGTGCAGTTCTCCCTTAATAGCATTGCTGACAAAGAAGGGATATTCGGTATTTAAAATTACTATTTCATGCTCGATTTTTTGCCGTAATTCTTGTAAATGATCAGTCCTAATAAAGTAGATTTTTTCTTTCAAGTATCCCTACAAAAAGTTATCTAGGGGTGAGAGGTCGGGGCTATTGGCCGGCCATCGGATTGGGCCTTGCCTTCTGATCCATAAACCATAGCGATTATTTAAAAAATTGGTAATCTGTTAGATATTGTGAGACGGTGCGGCATCTTGGTGCCAAATTGATCTAGTGTACTGACGAATGGAAAGTGTCTCTAAAAGGCGCTCTATTTCGTTATTTAAAAAATCTAAATAGCGTTTGTCTGTCAAAATACCCTCAAAAATATTTGGCCCAATAATCTGCTCTCCTAATATGCCGCACCATACATGCAACGAATTACGCCCTTGCTTCTTCCTTTCTTCAATTACATGTGGATTTCGGGTTGCCCAAAAATGTGTGTTTTTTCTGTTAAACATTCACAAACACGTAGTGAAAGTAGCTTCATCAGACCAGAGTATTTTGTTAAAAAATTGGTCATCTTCTCGAAATCTCCTGAGCATTTCTTGACAGAATTGAAGTCGTTCATTTATATTATTTTCTGTTAAATATTGCACTGGCCTAATTTTATAGGAATGATAACCATATTTTTTCAGAACTCATGAATTGTTTGCCATGATTTCTCTGTGAGTCTTGAAGTGAGTCGGGAATTGACCGGTGCTGATTTTCTAAAAAACAATTCTTTTAAACTTCATGTTTATTAAATAAATAGAAAATTACCTTCAGAATATATGATAGTGTCTTTCTAGACGGCACTTATACCCCTGGATTTTGTTCCCGGTATTGACGCACTACCCTTGATGCGTTATTTTGATTTACTAAGTTTTTCTTTTTCAGTGAAAAGCATTATTATTAGGTATTATTTTTAATTTGACGGAAAACGTAATTAAAATATATTACTGTTATTCAAAAATAATAATTTTGGTTTCATTTGACATTTCATGGCTAGAGTGATTCACATAATGGCTGAATTGCACCCACGGCCACTCACGGCTATCTAGATCTAATAAAATAAGATAAGCACCTCATAAGGGGTTACTTTGAAGACGAATAGCTCAAAAACTACTTTTCTAAATATAGACATGATATATATTTTTGAAAAGACGACAATGAGGCGCATCTAAAAATTTAAAAATATACGGGGTGTTCCATTTAAAATAACAAAGTTCATGGTGATTTCTATATTTTCCGATAGTCATTTGTTTTTGATTTTAACGTGGTATAAATACAGAGGAAGTAGTTCTCCAAAAATATAGTTTCTAATTTATTATTTCTGACTACATTTTGCATTAATATTGAGTGTGACATTGGCAGTAATTTCAATTGACCTAATTTTGAAATTATATAGGAGACAGCTCGTGTGTTGAGCTTGCAATTGAATAAACGGTAATTTAGATCGTCACAGATTTCATTATCACAAGATCATAGAGGACTGAAACTCTTTTTGAAAAGGTGACTATTGATATGTGCATGCCCAACTCGGAATCGAAATTAGAATATTCCTGATAATTTCTTTCACAATCTTGATTGTTTTTACTTCTAATATACGTGAATACATCAGAATAAAGGATATCATTAATGCTCATTTCAAAGGAACGTGCTTCCTTTGCAACCTTATCAACTTGCTCTTGCCAGCTATGCCAGTGTGGCTTTTCACCCATATAAAATTTATTTCCACTTCATTGGAATAAAGTTTTAAAAGGCAATTGAGAGCGTTTGTGACAATTGGATGTTTACAATGTGAATTGTTTTTAAGGGATAACAAGTACAGATTGTGAATCTAACAAAATTGTTATCTTTTTATGTGGGTATTAATGTAAATAGACTCTAGTGCTCTAGCTGTATAGATTGATGCCATGTCATTACAATTAAATTGATAAATTATGTTGTCTTGAGGAATACTGAATGCACAACCTACACTTTTTTTACGTTTGGAGCCGTCGGTGAACACTTTACAAAAGTTTTTATAATTACTCAGGCCAACACACATTTTCGTGCCTGCGATTTTTTAACTGTTCCTGGGTAATTTTCGGATGCAGAATGTAAAAAAGTTCTCAGATTTTGTCTATCAGATCTAGTTTTTGTGTATATATTTTACGTTATAACTGTTATAATATTACTATTGCCAGTTAAAAAAACAAAGACACATGGACTTAAGTATTTATTGCAAAAACTTAATTTACATAATTACATTAGTCACTAATCACATAAAAATTTTCTTTTATACGACTTTCTAGAATGGAGTTTACTAGGGCAGTCTCGCTGAAGGCTCCAGCAGTAGTCCGCCATCTTGTGGCTATCCCATCGTCCTTGATAACGATCTTCCATAGTTTTAATATCCTGATGGAATCTTTCCCCCTGTTCTTCACTACAATCACCTAAGTTTTCTGGAAAACGATCTAGGTGGCTGTGAAGGTAGTGAACATTTATACTCATGTTACAGCCGAAAATATTAAAATTTGAAAGCATAGTTTCCACTAATTCTACGTAATTCTCTGCTTTATGATTGCCAAGAAAATTTTGTACTACTTGAACAAATGAACACCAAGCGTTAGATTCAGTCTCCTTCATTGATGTGGTGAATTGTGGATCTTTAACAAGTTGCCTTATTTGAGGACCATCAAATATACCAGCTTTTAGTTTTTCCATGCTAATGCCAGGAAATTTACGTGACAAATACCCAAAACAATTTGCATCTCGGTTTAAAGCCTTCACAAATGGCTTCATTAGGCCTAGCTTGATATGCAAGGGCGGAAGGAAGATTTTTTCTCTTGAAACCAAAAGTTCGTTGATCACGTTTTGTTTTCCTTGAATCATGACATCTCTTGAAGGCCAATTTTTGTTAACCCAGTGCTCATTTTTAGCTCTGCTGTCCCAAAGGCACAAAAAACAAGGATATTTTGGATAACCACTCTGCTGTCCAAGGAGGAAGTTAACCATTTTTAAATCAACACAAATTGCCCACTGATGTTCTTCGTATTTAATTTTTCTTAAAACTATTGCAGTTGTTTCTTATCCTTTCTTTATGGTAGTAGAATGGCCAATAGGAATTGAGCCATATTTGTTACCGTTATGTAAAAGAACACTTTTTAAACTACGTTTTGAACTGTCAATAAAAAGGCGCCAGTCATCTGGAGTGTATTCAGGCAAACCTATTTTTTCTAAGAACCCTTTTATATTGTTACAGAATACAAAGTCATTTTCCTTAGCGAAAATAGGCAGCGGATCCTTATCTCTTTTACGATAAAATGCAATATTAGTACCTGGACAAAGTACATTTTTTTCTTTTAATCTGGATGCAAGTAATTCAGCGGATTCCTTTAAGAGATTCAGGTCTCTTATAAGGCCGTTTAGTTCTTCTTGATTGAAACACTGCGGAGTTGCTAAATCTGCTTCAAATTCGCTGTCGTTTTCTGATTGAATTCTTTTAACTTAGTCAGACGTTGATTTTTCTGTATCATCTTCTGTCAGTTCGGGTAGACTGCTGAATGATGGAACGGGTATTTCTTCCGAATGCGCTACAGGCCTTCTTGCAGAATCTAGATCAGGATATGTCCATTTGTGTCTATTATTTCTATTGTTCTCTCCAAACCATTAGTACACCAAACTTTAGGCACTTCCTCTTTCCAGTTGTCCACTGTCGCAAATGTTCAACACCTGTTTTACATATGAAATGTGGGGCCCAAGATTTATCTTGATCTTTTAAATGAACGCCAAAATTGGCAAGATAAGCTCTTTTCACAAAGTCAAAAATCGTTTTTCTGCTCTCTTTCAAAGTGTATTCACCACACACATAACAAAAAACATCGGGATGATTTACACAGGTACGTCTCCTTGAGGATGCCATTGTTTCAGTTTAGTGTCTTGATACTACAAAACGACCAAAATTTCCACAAAATGATAGCACAATTTTAGTTAGGAAAACTCTAACTAAACTAAAATCGAATACAGCCAAGCAGGTATAGAAGGATCGGATCATAGGCAATTACAGGTATAAAAGTAATTAAGAGCAGTGTATTGAGTAGTTCCCAGTATAGGAACATTGGGGCAGGGTTGGTTAATTAGATTCTGGGAAATTTCTATTTTGACGATTAAGTACATATTTATCTCTTTATTTGTTGTACTTTATCAGAAAAAAATATCAATTAACCTGTAACCTGTATCTCAAGAAACATTTTAAATCAGATTTTAGATTTCCGGCACCAAATTTTTGTTTTCATTTTGTTACCCTGTGTTAGACACTTTTTATTATTATTGAGTTTGATGATTGAAAATCTGTAAATTGAGGTAAGACAACTTGTGTTTTTATTTGAGTTATTTCTAAAGGAGCTTAAAACACAAAATGGACATCATTTTTATCCTGCTGTCTACTAGTGGATGTAAATGCCTCGGCTAATGATGGGTCATTTTTATTTGACCAAAATGATAAGGTAATATTAGAAATACTTAATTTGTAAATTTTATCAATTAGATCATTTTTTCTAATTCTCATATTTCAAATTACAAATTTTTCGCCCAGGATTTTACTTCGAATGTGTAGTAATTATATAATATATACATATTAATCTAATAATTAGTTTTTTCAGCCTGATTTTTTTAACTGTTTTAATAGGCGGCCATCTTGTATTTATACCAAAATGTTACCAGTTCATTTTATCATGGTCATCTACAAAATCCTAAAACTTGAAGCTATGTATAATCTTAGAGAGGGATTTTTTTCCCGATTATGAATAATTTAGTTATTCTCCATTTTGTTCCGCCTTCTTGAATTCGTACCACAGTTTTACCAGTTCATCTCTTTACCACACAATTTATTAGAGCGCAAAGTTTGAAATCAATCTAATCAGTAGTTTTTCCAGGTTGTTTTTTTATTAATTTATTTAGCCGCCATTTAATTTGGCCATCTTGGATTCGTGTCTAAATTTTACCAGTTGATTTCCACGTAATATATGATTTTTTTTGTAAAATTTCAGGTCAATGAATGATTCATTTTGTTTTTCCATCTTGGATTCGACCAAAATTTTACAAGATGATTTCTACGTAAGACTTGATTTTTCTGTAACATTTGGATTGTAGTTTTTTAGTAACCAGGTAGCCATTTTGTTCCGCCATATTGAACTTTAACCACAATGTAACCATTTCATCTCCTTATGACCTATGGTTTTTGATCAAAATTTGAAGTCAGTCGAATAATTAGTTTTTGACCTATGCCGCGTACAGCCAGACGGATCGACTCAACTGACCGATGGAATTGAAAAGTCAAAGTCAAACATGCGTTATTGTCAAAAGATGTAGATCTCATTGACAAAGCGAAAAAACTGTATAGAAAAATTAAATTACAACTATTTAGTCTAATTGAGAATAAAAAGAAATGATAACTATATATACACATAAAACAAGATGCTAATTATTATATTATAAAAATTAATATATACTTAAATACACACCAATTACTGTTATACAATCCAAAGGGAACACATTCAGACCATAAAAGGGAGATACAGTCTTAGTCACAAATAAAGACAAACAAATTAAAACCGATCCTCAAAATATTCTTTGACACTATAAGCTCTTTTTTGCAACATAAACAAAGAGTTGAACAAGTATGCACTGCAACCACCCCAGAAGCCCTCAAATGATATTCAACAAGAGCATAGTATGCCATTCTTATAGCAAAAGGTTCTAGTTCATTAGCTATAGTTCTTAATGCATAACAGCTGGTAGATAGTTTTTTTAAAAGTGCTTTAACATGAATATTAAAATTAAGTGACTTATCTATATTAAGCCCCAAGAACTTTACATTATCTGTAAATGTGAAAATCTGTAAAAACACACAATTTGGAGAATGAAACTCTTGCAAAGGAAGTAAAAATGATATCATAAAAGAACTCATAGTTCTTGGGATTATACAGTGTCAAATTGCAATTACACTCCGATGTTTCCCCTTCTATTGTACGAGTCATCTTCAGGAATCTTTACTCCATGAGATCTGAACACCGAATGAACTCGCAGAGGTTCAGGCGGTCTTTTATACCCGACTGGTGCTCGCCGAACCGTTACCCTGTGTTAAGATCGGTTTCCACTTGTGATGTAGACCGTGACCCGAACCTCTATTGAAGTTGTTTTCTTTTATACTTATAATATGGCCAATGGTATGTTCAGCTACAGCAGACATACAAACTAGGTAAATATCTTTCAATTTTTCTTAATCCATTTACGGGAAAAATAGGTTTTTTCATAAAAAATTCTATACTCTTCGTGGAAAGATATTTTGGTCAGTTTCGATGTACTAATGTTCCTGTTAACGACTTCATTTCTACTATATCAGACATATTGGACCATAATGATCTTGATAATAACTTAATAGACCTAGTGGAAGCTTACTTATTTCATTTTTCAAAAAACTTTTTATGTACAAACTTTCTCTCCTCTATCACCTGTGGTAGCGAATATCTTTATGAAGATCTTTGACAATATTGGTTTAACATCCGCTCCACTAAAACCAAAACACTGGTTTAGATATGTATATGTGACATGATACTTTTGTTGTTTTGCTTCATGGACAGGATAATCTCGTTATATTTCTGGACCACAACATCGCAATATTAAATTCACAATTGAAATTAGATCTAATGGAGCGGTTCCCTTTCTGGATGTATTTGTTCAAAGGAAGAAAAATTAACATTCTCTGTATACAATCTCCTGAAATGTTTAAATATACAAAAAAACTTCAGTAAAGATACGAGTTACGGTCTGCATCACACCTGGAAACCGATCATAACTCACGGTAACGGTTCGGTCAGCACCGTTTGGGTATAAAAGCCCGCCAAATCTCTACGAGTTTATCCAGCGTTGTGATCTCGTGGAGTAAAGATCCCTGAAGATGCCTAGTACAATCGAAGGCGAAACGTCGGATAGTAATTCCAACTTGACAAGGTCTAATCTCAAGAACCATGATTTCTTAATTGACCGAAGCTATGAAACCTTCCGTTCTAGGAAATCATAAACTTATTTTTCTACAACCGTCCTTAAAATCCTATTTTACACACTGATTGCAGTAGCTAAAGCTTCTTTTCAAGCACCGATGCGTGAAATACAATGCTTTCCCTAAAGGATTTACTTCACGCACCGGCTCAATAAGAAATGCATGGGCCGCCATTAATTTTAGGCACCGGGCCCGCACTGGTAATAATTTTATTAGGCGGCCGTGCCTCGCAATTTGTATCGTTGTCATGGTAACGAGTTGTCAAATTGCCAATGCAAACAGTTTAAAATAGACACTTTAAGTTCGAATAGTAATTTGAACAGTTTATTATTTTAAGTTATAATAAGCAATAATTATGGACTCTGATATAGAAATGTGTACTCCACCAGATATTACGGAAGCAGCGAAAACAGCTAGTAATTCTCTGTTACCTCAGAAGTCAAAGGAAATTTATGAAAACACGTACAATAAATTTATGACCTGGCGCAGTAAGAACAATATTAAAACCTTTTCTGAAAATGTTTTACTCGCATATTTATCAGAATTGTCAAAAAATGTGAAATCATCAACACTATGGAGTCATTATTCAATGCTAAAAAGTACTATTAGCATTAAAAATAACATTGACATTGGTAAATATCCAAAAGTTCATGCATTTTTAAAACGGAAGAATGAAGGATATATTCCACAAAAATCTCGAATATTGGAGAAAGAACAAATTTTCAAGTTCATAAATAAGGCTCCTGACGAAGTTTTTTAATTAACCAAAGTGATATTAATATTTGGCATTGCTGGTGCTCTAAGAAGAAGCGAAATTTATAAGCTAAAAATGTGCGATATTTAAGATTTAGGAAGTGTTCTTGTTGTATCCGTCCCTGATACAAAAACCAAAATAACAAGAAAATTTACCATTACCGAGCATTTAGAATTATACAGAAAATATGCCGCCCTTCGTCCCCAAAATTATCAAGAAAACAAATTCTTCATCAAGTATCAAGGAGGAAAATGTACTCGCCAAGTCGTCGGGATAAACAAATTTGGAAAATTGCCTAGTGAAATAGCAAAATTTTTAAAACTACCACATCCAGAAAAATATACAGGCCATTGTTTCAGACGATCATCTGCTTCCTTGCTAGTTGAAACCGGTGCAGATTTACTAATGTTAAAACAACACGGCGGTTGGAAATCTTCAACGGTAGCTGAGGGTTACGTAGAAAATTCCCTTAACAAGAAAAATGATATTTCAAATAGACTTTTGTCAGTTCAAAATCCAAATATGACCTCGATCACAAGCAGCAATATTATTAACAAATCATCATCAAAGGAGGCTACAGAAGTTAAATTTAGTAATCTAACAAATTGCAACATTACTATTAATAATTACAATAATTATAAAGAAGAAAATTAAATAATTTAACTATAATTTCTATTAAAAAGTTACAATTATTATAAAGTAGAAAATTAAATAATTTAACTATAAGTTCTATTAAAAAGTTACAATTATTATAAAACAGAAAATTAAATAAATAGTTCATTAGTTTAATTTGTATTATATAAAGGAGAAAATTAAATAGTTTAATTTTATTTCGTACTTGTATTATTTACGGTTGTAGAAAAAGTATAGTGTGCAATACGTGCGTGAAGACTTTTATACCCTTGTGTGATATTGTGACCCTCGCCTTCGGCTCGGGCCACAAACATCACACTCGTGTATAAAAGTTAACTTCACGCACTTGTTACACAATATACTAATTTCGCACCACTTGTATGACGAATCAAGTAAATATTTATCAATATCCTATGTAGTTTTTTAACTGCGACACACAATTATTATTGCCAATACTGATTAGTTTCGTCTATACATACAAACGAAAATCGGACAGTAAACTTTGGGTAAACTAAATCGGTTTTTTACACGTAACACGCCCATTACTAATTCCCGATTAGTTAGTGATTCGAATATTGTTTATTTTAGAACAAAAGGTCGAAAAGTGTGATTCGATCAAATGATTCTTAGGAAATTAGGAATTTTCTCTGACAGGTTATTTTCATATCCCGCTTTATATCCGCATGAACAGTAAATACGCAATGTTTAAGGTTGGTGAATACTCATTGATTTTACATGAATAATATTGCAAACCACAGTTTTAAACGCTTCTTCAATCCTTAAAACAATTCAATAGCAATACCTACGCTTCAAAAAAAATCCGTGAATTTCCTTTACCCGGAACTTCCCTCGTTACAAATATTTCCTTTTATTAGTGGGATAGTGAAGTGTAACACAATTTAGTTCCGTACATAGTCATATAGTGACATATATGTACAGGGTGTCCGGATTTGGTTGCAAAAGCAGGGTATCTCGCTTATTTTTAAAGATTGAACCTTGCGGTTTTCACGACCCTGAGCTAATTTTTTGTGAAACTCATGAAGCCGTTAACAAAATTTCCATAGCCTTCTTCGTTTATGAGATACAGGGCGAAATAGAAAATTTTGCATTTTGGGACCCCCCTCGTATCTCGGTTATCCTTTAACTTAAAGCAAAGGGAAAAATTGCTGCTTATGCAGTTTTTTACGCTGGATCCAATGGCGTAGTCATATTTTTCATTTGAGTTGTTATTTTTTAGATATGACCCAAAGTTGTGTTTTTTTAAATGGGACACCCTGTATATTTGTCCAGCAATCGATTTGTCCTTTTAAAAGCTTCTCAAAAATATATAATAGTATCGGTATATTTTAATAAACAACAAAATACTAATTTTTATAATTATCATCCCAAATTTTGCAGTAGGCCATGCAAAACGATGCCGTTTTCTTTTGTTTTCTTGGAAGCAAATAACATTTCCCAATTTTGTACGCGTATATAAAATATAGCGCTAGTTTTTTGTATTTATTTATCGTGTAAAAATATATTTGTATTATTATGGAAGAAAACCAAACTTTCGAACATTGTGAAAAGTACGATATGTATGATAGCTTGTTTTGTATTAAGTAATGAAAATGTTGAAGCGGCTTCTGAGATGTATTTTAACAGGTAAATAGTTAATTTTTAGGTATGCTGAAATACTATTGCTTAATTTTTATTTAGATATCCAAAAAGGAGGCAACCTAATATATCCACTTTTTATCGGATAAAAAAGAATTTACTTAATCACGGATCATTTATCAAACCTCGTACGAAAACATATAATAAAGAAAATCGGGAGGCTGAGGAAATTACGGTTTTGGCTAATGCAGAAGCTTACCCTACAAACTCTTGTAGGGCCAGTGAAAAGAACATAGGGATTCCAAAAACTAGAGTTCAAGAAATTCTAAAAAAGCACAAATACCACCCATACAAATTTAGGATCGTGCAGCACTTACAGCCAGGGGATGCAGAGCGTCGGGTAGTCTTCTGCAATTGGTTTCGAGAAAGATGCGATATGGTTAGAGATTTTGAAAGGAAGGTTATATGGTCAGACGAAGCACATTTCAGTAATTCTGGTATACTCAATAGGCACAATAGTAGATTCTGGTCCCAGGAAAATCAACACCAAATATTTCCCAGAAGACAGCAGGGCAGGTTTGGTCTAAATGTGTCCTGCTTCATATTAGGAACACATATAAAATTTTATATATTTGAGGGAAATCTAACAGCCAATCGCTATATAGAAATTTTAGAGGCAGCTATACCTGAATTACTTGACGATGTTCCTCTAGCGCAAATTAACGAAATTTATTTTTAACAGGGCGGTGCTCCTGCACGCAATTCTGGAATGACGAGATTATTTCTGGACAATAATTTTACCAATCAATGGATCGGAACAAATGGACCTATAAGATGGCCCCCTAGGTCCCCAGATTTGTCGATTTTAGATTTCTTTCTATGGGGATATCTGGAAAATAGAATAGAAAGACCACTATGATAATGTCCAAGATTTAGGAAATGCAATAAGAGAAAATTTTCGCTATTTACAAAATCATCTCGTTATTTTGCTTAATTCCCTAAAACGAATACGAAAATTGTGCGAAGCATGCATAGAACAAAATGGAAATCAGTTTGAACAGTTCTTTTGATTTCCTTGGTTACTGTAGTTCTTATACGACAGTTGATTTTTGCTGAAAGGCTTGTTACATAATAATTTATTACTGTTTTGTTCTTGTGTTACATAAATCTAGGTAGGTGGTACTTTTTTGGTGCGAAATTATCAATACATATTTTGATAAATAGATTTAATTACATATTTATTTTGATTTATTGTTAGGATGTAGATATTGTTAACGACTTTAAATAAAGGCAGTATTATTTTGCATGGCCTACTGCAAAATTTGGGATGATAATTATAAAAATTACGATTTTTGTTGTTGTTTATTAAAATAGACCCATACTATTATATATTTTTGAGAAGCTTTTAAAAGGACAAATCAATTTCTGGACAAATATACGGGGTGTCCCATTTAAAAAAACACAACTTTGGGTCATACCTAAAAAATAACAACTCAAATGAAAAATATGACTACGCCACTGGATCCAGCGTAAAAAATTGCATAAGCAGTAATTTTTCCCTTTGCGTTAAGTTAAAGGATAACCGAGATACGAGGGGGGTCCCAAAATGCAAAATCTTCTATTTCGCCCTGTATCTCATAAACGAAGAAGGCTATGAAAATTTTGTTTAGGGCTTCATGAGTTTCACAAAAAATTAGCTCAGGTTCGTGAAAACCGCAAGGTTCTATCTTTAAAAATAAGCGAGATACCCTGCTTTTGCAACCAACCTTCCATTGAGGAGTAAAAACGGTATTTTTTGACTTCCGCCGTATTTCTCAAGAAATTCAAAATAGCCAATCGATGTATTTTAGCTCGGAGAATTCCAAAATCGTAACAAAAAACAATTGAATGAGAAACAAAAGACTTACGCCAAGGATGTTGCGTTTTTTAAACGCAATACCCTATATATTATTACATTTTTCTACTATATGTTTATCTTTAACTGTTTTTGATTTATTGATATTTGAAAATTGACATTTTTGCTTCTTTGAGCAGTCATAGCACCTGAACGGTTGGACCTAGAGCAAAATAACTTTTAGATTTAGTTTTGATAAGCTCTTTTATGATGCCAGCCAAACAAAAGAACGGAAATTATTTTGCTACCTATTTAATTGAATATATTCATATGAAATGCAGGTATTGCAGGTTAGTACCTTTCTTCAAAGTCACTGGCATCATAAGATAGACCATATCTAATTTTCTTGCAAAAATTAAAGACAAGTGAATAAGCATAAGAAGTTTTTTGGATTCATCTTTGAAACAATATATTTGACCACCATTTTCTTCCGTGAAATCTTAAATCAATGTAATAAGTAGTTTTTCAGGTTAATTTTTTAAATATTTGAATAGGCCGCCATTTTGTTTTGCAACCAAAATGTTACTAGTTCAGTTTAATACTTGATTTTTGTGCAGCATTTGAAGTAAATTAGATAATTAGTTTTTTTAGTAATATATTTTTTTTTTAAGATTTAAGTTTTAAGCTATGGGTCGAACTGACAGACAGACAGACCGACGCAATTGAGAAAACACGTTTTTTGGCATCGAAGGACGTTAAAACGTGAAAATCTGTAAAATTATGTTTTTTTTTCACGATTACAAACATTTTATTTTGCCATCATCTAGAGTTCTGACCACAATTTTATCAGGTCATCTCTATATCACATTTAATTCTTACACAACATTTGAAATGAATCTAATAAGTGGTTTTTTTCAATTTTTTTATTAAGTTGGCATTTTGTTTGGCCATATCGGATTCGTACCAAAATGTTGGCATGTCATCCCCACATGACAATTAATTTTTGGCCAAAATTTTTATATATTTCAATACCTTTTAATACCTTTCAATATATTTTTAATACCTTTTAATACATTTTAAATACTTTTCAATACATTTAATCTCTTGGGTACTAGGTGCAGAACGCAAGTAATATATTAATATAATCGTTTTTTTTTGTCAATTAGAAACAATAATTATAAAATAATTATACATGTACCAAAAATAGATGGTTTTAATAAGATTACTAATCCTGCTGCCTTATTTAAGAAAGCCCATGAACACGGGTCCATACGTATAATACCTAAAATTAATATTTATTCATAGAAAACGAAAAATCTTTTGTGTAACATAAGCGTATGAGGAAGTATTTAGTAAACTAAACTTAAAAACACCGGGACAATTAAATAACAGTTAGTTGCATTTTCTTTCATTTAGATCTCTCATAAAACAAGAGTTGAGGGGTTATCTATCTGTCCCTTTAAAAACTGCATTTAAATACTTATAAAAAAAATCTACAGTATTTTTTTAATATTCTCTCAAAAAAAATTATAAATAATAAAACACATTTTTAAAGGGCGGCAAAATGAAGGATTGTCTCCCTGAATAGGGGATAACGAATGGTCATTTTTATATAGTATAATATATAGGGGAGGTATTATTGAGGTGTTATGGGCGTAGACTAGTAATAATTTTTAGGGGATTAAAATATTCTAAAAATCATTTTAGGAACACCAATTGAATTGAAAAAAAAACCTATATATATATATATATATATATATATATATATATATATATATATATATATATCTTAATACCATAAAATTTTGAAATCGTTAGCGTAGACACTTGATATGTGAGAGTGCGAAAGGCAAAACGAAAATTTGGCATGCCATTTTATGACGTAAGTGCAAGAGAAGAGAATATTTTTTTGAAACCCTGGAGTGAAAATCGGCGAACTCTATCTTAACAATATCTTTTCAGCTAAATGAGATTTTAAGGCTGTTCTTTCCTCCAGGGTTTTCAAAATTAATTATTTTAAATTTAATTTGTCGATCGTTCTAAATTTTACTGTTAAGTTGACGAAAAAGTATGAAATTTGTTTAATACTTATTTACTAAATGAGGTTTTAAAACTTTCCTTCATGTCTTTTAGAAATAATGATCTAAAAATACAGTTTTGCATATTTCAAATGAATATGCACCGTTAAAAAAAATGTTCAAATTTAACATGTGAGTAGGGCCAGATAAAAGATTTTTTTTCAACTCGCGCCTAAGAATATGAAAAGGGCTACATGCATTTTAGCTTTTTACAGTATGTCTTCAATTGAACGGGATTTTAAGACGATTCATTTCTTAACCATTTTCTCAAATAATTATTTATATCTGAATTTTTTCAAATTCCTCCCTTAAGGGAATGCAAAAGGAAAAATGTGGAACATTAAAGATAAAATGATCAAATTTAGCACGGACTTTCTTTTTGCTATGTAGATGTTCGATAAAAAATATTTTATATATAGGAAGCTAAAAAATGTGTTTTGCAAATAAATAAGAATTTAGTTTAGTTTAGTTAGGCATCTTTGGTTTTACGAAAAAGCAGCACACTGTCGCGAAAATCTCAACTTTCTATCTACAAAAATAACGGAGATACCTCGCAAAAATACCCAAAATGGGACACCCTGTACAAGATTTTGGCATTTGCGCACCCCTCGGTTTTTAATCACATAACAAATTTTTCTCAGACTTTAAGTTGTAGTGTGTGGAAAAATTCAGTCCATCAAGTAATTATTGTAGAAAATGTCTATGTTACTTTGGATTTTATAATTAAACCAATTATAATTAATTTAGATGAGGATAGCAATAGTATCTAAAAATTAGTTTTATTTAGATTTTTTTTCATTTTTTTCAATTTGTTTGCCTTAGAACCTCAAATCGGCATTAAATACATAAATATCTAACTCAGGTAGTTTTATTGCAGTTATTCAGTCAGAACAATTTTTCGTGAAAACCATTATACCTTCAGAGAGCTTTATGCATCTGCCTGGAAAAAAAACTGGATCATCGTTTGTCTAGTCAGTAAGTCGACAAAAACCTTTCAATTTTATTACTTGGGCGTAAATACTTTCGTCTAAAGAATTAAATTATTTAAAAAATAAAAAAGTAAATTTTTTTAAATAATATATAAACAGACTAGTTTTGTTCAGTAATTTCCACTAATTTATTTCAGTTTGACAACTATTTTACAGGGGTCATAAAATAGTGTTTTGTACAAATAGTTAATATTTTAGATATATATATATATATATATATATATATATATATATATATATATATATATATATTGGATTTCTTTCTTGGGTATAGGTTTATTTGCAAAATCAAACAATGGGATTAACTTGACGTTTCGCCTATCATAGTAGGCTTTCTCAAAAATTGCTCATTCCTTTATTATTATTTTTTGGTATATATGGCTTTCCTTACCTATCTACAATTAATTTAAAAAACATTTAGTGGTCTAATTATAAAATGACATTTACAATTTTTCTAAAACTGATTTAAAATTTTATACTATTGACAATAATTATATTTGAATGATAGGTAGCAAGTTAGTGGTTTGCCAGGCAACTCATGGCACAGTTTTAGGTAAAAAAGTGTTCTTATCGTAGTACGTTTTTTTTTGAGGAATTTAAAGATAATTTTTTGCTATTTTTTAATTTAAACCTTAGAGTAGAATCAGACATTCACAATGATGTACTACATTTTAAAAATAATGGCTTAGACGAAGTTAAAACTATACTAAAATATCAAATTGTGATATATTTGACTTAAATTTTTTATGTCTTGTTTGTCATTTACTGCATTTTTCTCTTTTTTTATGTAAATTTTTGATTTTCTTTGATAATTAATTTCTGATATAGGTTGTCTTCATCAATGATTTTGGTTTCAGAAAAATTAAATTCGTGTTTTGTGCTTTTTTCATGTTTGTGTAATGCAGTGGATCCATTCTTTGTATACTTATGCCCTTTTATTCTATTTTCTAAAAGTTGGGTTGTCATACCAATATATTTCATAGGGCAGTTTAAACAAGGAATTTCATATACGAGATTGGATTTTTTATTTTTGGGAATTTTAGTTTTTAATTTTGTAAACAGGTTCTGGGCTTTATGACACACAATTATATTATATTTTCCTAAGATATGTTTTAATTTTTCAGATAATTGAGATGTGTATGGCATTGCAATATATTTTTTTTGCGTATTATATTGTCTTACGTTTACGTTATGATTGTTATAATATATGTACGTCCTTTGTTTGATAATTTTTTTTATCAGTTTTTCTGGGAAATGATTTGCATTCAAGGTCTCTTTAACTTTATTAAGGGCTTCAGGACGGTATTCTGGTGACGTTAAAAATATGGCACGGTCAACTAGACCAATCACAACACTTTTTTTGTTTGTATGGATGGTGGGAATTGAAATTAAGATATCGTCCAGACCAAGTTTCTTTTGTAAACCATTTAGTTTTTAAATTATTTTCTTTTCATCTTATTATAGTAAGGTCGAGAAAATTTATTTTGTTTTCTGATTCAACTTCAAGAGTGAACTGAAGTTTCGGATGGAAATTATTGAATGCGAAAAGTAGTTCTCCTATTTTATTTTCTGGAACTGATGCTAAACAATCATCCACATATCTCTTAAAAAAAGTAATATTAAAATTCAATTTTTCAAGAACTTCCTCTTCTAGGTATTCCACAACTATTTGTGCGATTGTAGAGGAAATAGGTGAGCCCATAGCACATCCATCAAGTTGTTGATAAAATTGGTTTTTGTATTGAAAATAATTATTTGACATTATAAGATGTAAGGCTTCTAAGAATTCAGGCTGAGTTAGAGTTGTAAAATTTTTTAAAATATTTCATTTGCCTTTTATAGCACTAACTATGAGTTTATTTGGTATATTAGTATACAAAGAAATTACATCTAGTGATATTAACTTTGAATTTGGTGGTATTGTTACTGTATCTAGAAAATGTTTAAATGTAAATGAGTCTTTTATGTAATAAGTGTTTTTACCTGTGATTATTATATATTATATTAATATATACCAGGTTTAAGAAACAAATTGAATAATTATATATATATATATATATATATATATATATATATATATATATATATATATATATATACACAGGGTGATTCATGAGGAAATGTCAATACTTCAGGTACATATTCAGGACCAAAAAATAAACGTAAAAGTCTATATAAATAAGTGTCCGCAAGGCCTTAGTTCTCGAGATTCAGGGTGTTAAAGTTTTTATTTAATTTTTGCTATTTTTTAAATAAAATCTATGATAATGTAAATAATGGAGTGAAAATTGATATACGGGGGTTTTTTGGTACGACAAATTCGAATCTAATATTAGTATTGCTCTTACTTGTAGGGGGCGCCACCTACATGTCTTTGTACTTCTTCGAACAATCACAACTTTTTGGTACAGTCTTGTATTACATTTTTGAGCAAAGCAAATTATTCCCTTGCCATTTCTACGTCAAAAAAGTATACTTGTTAAAAGTGGATACGAGCAACCGTTTTCGAGATATTTGGATTTAAAACAGTTTCGGCGCATGTGATTTTTTTTATCAAATTCGCATAAACTATGCATGTATTGTAAAAAAATAGAAGTGTGCCTTGCCTGACAGAACAACTGCTGGTTGGTGTTCTCATCGTTTTTCCTGTCACTTAGCAATAGTAATGTCAGTTAATAATAAGATCAAATTTTGTCACTGTCAGTTTCTGTTCATAACTTTTATTATCTGACAATAATAATTTAAGAAACTTTAGATCTAAATACGTCATTATGCCTGCGACATTCTCGCATCGTGAATATGCAGATATGATATTCGTCCTAGCTTGTGCATTGGGGTCGCAATTGAAGCAGTCGCGGAGTACCAGCGTCGTTTTCCAGATAGAAGGGTGCCAGATAGAAGAGTTTTTCAACACGTTTTCACTACTGCTGGAGAATCTGGGATGTTTTCAAGTGCGAAAACTGTATCTGAAAGGGAATCGGGACCCAACGTTGAAGTAGAAGGGGCTATACTCAATGCCGTCGAAAATGATCCAAGCATAAGCACTAGGCGGATTGCAGATACTTATCAAATTACACAATCGTCTGCTTGGAGACATCTTCACATTAATTGCTTATACCCATTTACAACGGGTTCAACATTTGCAGGAGGGTGATTTTGAGTTGAGAATGCAATTCTGTAACTGGATTAATGAAGATCGAAGGTTGTATAGGTATGTTTTGTTCACTGATGAAGCACAGTTCACGCGTGATGGTATAAATAATCTTCACAATGAACACCGGTGGTCCTATGAAAATCCTCACGCTACAGTAGAACATAATTTCCATCATAAATTTAGCATTAATGTGTGGTGTGGAATGTTAAATGGTCATTTAATTGGTCCATTTATAATCGACGGTAGTCTTACAGGAGAAAAATATTTAAACTTTCTTGAAAATTACTTGCGAAATCTATTAGAAGATGTTCCCCTTAATGTAAGACAAAACATGTATTTGCAGCATGATGGAGCCCCTGCACACTACAGTTTACTTGTAAGAGATTTTTTAAACCAAAACTTTCCAAACCCATGGATTGTTCGGGGAGGTCCGTTTAATTGGCCACCTAGATCGCCAGACCTTAATCCTTTGGATTATTGTCTTTGGGGATGGTTCAAATCACTGGTATATTCCACTAAAGTAAATACAAGAGAAGCATTATTGGATCGGATAACAAACGCAGCACAAACACTAAGAAATGCGCCCGAATGTATCCACAGAGCAACCCAAGCTATACACCATAGAACTGCCATGTGCTTAGAAGCAAATGGTGGAATTTTTGAAAATTATAAAACGTAACCTAGATTTTATTAAAAACAACTTAATAATAACAATTTTAATAAAAATTAAATACCTTTTGTTTAGTTTATGTCTGAGGCACTGAATACACACCTCAAAAAAATGTCTTAGTCTTTCATTTCAAAGCTTTTGTGCCAAGATGCGTTTAAATTTGGACAAAATAACAAACTTTTAAAATTTTGCGATAAAAAATTACATGTGCCGAAATTGTTTTAAATCCAAATATCTCGAAAACGGTTGCTCGTATCCACTTTTAACAGGTACACCTTTTTGACGTAGAAATGGCAAGGGAATAATTTGTTTTGCTAAAAAATGTAATACAAGACTGTACCAAAAAGTTGTGATTGTTCGAAGGAGTAGAAAGACATGTAGGTGGCGCCCCCTACTAGTAAGAACAATACTAATATTAGATTCGAATTTGTCATACCAAAAAACCCCTGTATATCAATTTTCACTCCATTATTTACATTATCATAGATTTTATTTAAAAAATAGGAAAATTAAATAAAAACTTTAACACCCTGTATCTCGAAACCTAAGGCCTTGCGGACACTTATTTATATAGACTTTTATGTTAATTTTTTGGTCCTGAATGTGTACCTGAAGTATTGACATTTTCTCGTGAATCACCCTATATATATATATATATATATATATATATATATATATATATATATATATATATATATAATAAGAATAACAAATCTAATACAAATATGAACCAAAAATCTGGGGTATGTGAATTAAAATCTGGTTGAAAAAGTATAGTCAAACGGGTAGATCTTTTTATAAATGTATAAAAGAAGGCAAAACATAACATATTAAACAAAAAACACATTGTAATTATGAGGAACATTTCCTAGAAATTTAGAAATCTAAAATATTGTGTTCAGCCAATAAAAGTTACAAGTTAAATTACTTCGAAAGTCTAGAAATTAATAATAGGAAAAACCGTAATATTTTATTGAACGATCAAAAGGAGCCAAAGGGCTCCCCATTGTTGAACCTTTATACCTAATATCTGCATAGGTTAACTAGACACTTTACTCTTTTATTATTGTTAAAAATTCTAGTTTTAGTATCAGTCTTGGGTTGGCTTTTGAAAAAATCACAGGGTGTCGAAATAGTTGTCAAACTGTAATAAATTAGTGGAAATTGCTAAACAAAAATAGTTTGTTTATTTATTATATTAGTGATAATGAACGTCCATCAAGTAACAGCTAACTCGAATAATTAATAATATATACTTATAGTTTTATGGTAATTTAAAAGTGTCAATCCCACTTCTGATTATTCGGGGTCTTATTAAAAAAAAAGCTTGACCTTTATCCATCAAAATTATTGAATTTAGCAATGTGTGACAAACTATTAAGTAACATAAAAAATGTTTTGATAATTTAAACGTGAGAGCGAGCAGCTGTCTTTAAGCCCAGCCGACCATCTCAACTCACAGTCGTAATGACCTCGACGATTTTTTTCATAAGTCTTCCCGATACTCAGACAAATCACACAGTCCGCTGCGTCCGCCAAATCCCCCCCGAAAAACCAATATCATCCCGAATAACAATACTAATCACCACTAAAGCCTAATAATGCTCCTGCCCTCCTCCCCCCCAACTCTCGCCTCGAACAGGTAATTCTCAGGTGTTCGGAGCGCTTCGGCCTGGCTCGCCGCGTTAGTCGCGAGACAGACCTCAGCATCGTCGGGTGTGCGACGCTCTCCACTTCAATCCGTCAACGAATACGCCGAGAACTGTTAGTTTTTTCCGAGTTTTTCGAACTGTTTCTTCGCCTAAAATTTTCCTTATTTTTATATGTCGCGAAAATATTTTAATTTGTCGCTTCGTGGTTGATAAATAGTGTCCGTGTCTACGAGATACCGAGGTATTCCGTCCTAATTTCCAGACTTGACTGCCAGTGAGTTTTTTTTAATTAATCGAAAAATTGATGGACACCCTCGCCTTTCGTGTTCGTTGTGACAATGTTAGGGCTGCGGACTTGTGCTAAAAGAAATTGTGACTCGAGTTTGAAAGATTTTCGTAAAAAATGCAGGAATTTGACGTAATTCAGCTGCTATGCCCCGAGAAAAGGAATACATAAGGCCTCTTGGACCACGTATGTAGTCAGTCGATCTCATATGTGTGGGTGGTCAGTTGAGTGTGTTTTAAAGTTTGTGTGTGTTCTTTTAATAATCTAGAGGAATTCTTTGGGTCGGTAGTTTGGTATGGAGTAATATATACATTTATTTTACTTTTGGTTTGGTTGGGAACGTTTTTTATGCATTGTTTGGTATCTTGTCACGTTTAAAATCTTATATTTACGAATAAATGTCATATTCACGTCGTCTTTGACCCGTTTTTAATATTTTATTTGAATAAATGTGTCCAATTAATGTCACTGTCTGTTAATATTATTTCTTTTCTACTGGCATCAAAATAGCTTAACACAAATAAATAACAGAAATACCATTCGTTTTTTAAAATTTTTGTTCAGATTAAATTAACATTATTTGCATAGGTTCGGAGTTGCAGATTTTTTGTGAATTTATAGTTTTTTTTTGCAAATAGATATTCATTTTGGTAGTAATTGTTAGTTATTAGCCCTGGATCATTTGTTTCATAATTATTATTAAGTATTATTACCATTATTCGTAATAATAATAACATTGAATTACAAATATAAATACTTAGAATGCGCCTTAAACGAGTGATATTTTTTTCTTGGCTACAACAAATAACACGGTTGCAAAAAGAAGCTGTTT
The DNA here is from genome assembly GCA_030620095.1 of Kuschelorhynchus macadamiae. NCBI lineage: Eukaryota > Metazoa > Arthropoda > Insecta > Coleoptera > Curculionidae > Kuschelorhynchus > Kuschelorhynchus macadamiae. Next base: position 240,040 of record JAUTXW010003684.1, on the reverse strand, counting down.
TTATTTGCGTTATTTTCGTTTTATGTTAATATTAAGACATTGATATCTGAATACAGTAATGCTGAATGAAAATATTTTTAAAATTAAGATTTTTTTTATTTGTGGTTCAAAAAAATGTTATTAGGGAAGATGTTCTGCAAGAAATAGTAAAGATGAAGTATCAAGATAAAAATGCTCGTATCAAGACATATTTTTTAGCAGTTTTCTAAACTGTTTGAATATGCAAATTTAAAAAAGAATATTGAATTTTCCGTTCGTTTTCCCCATATGTAAATTTCCTTGTATAAAAGCCTTCATAGTATTTGATTAATATATACTTATATTCTTCACCATATCGTTCGCTATATATATGAAAAATGTTTTAATTATTAGTATTAAAAAACTCTCCCTTTGGGATAATATGCCATCTAACATCTAAGGTGGTTGAAAATTTTAAAATAAAATGTTGTTAGAGCTGAAGGTAGGCTAGCAGTTTTTTCCTGATTATTATTTAACCTATTTTGTCATGTTACTGGCTTAAAGACATCATTTTTAAAATAGTTTTTTTCTCATTTACTAAAGCAATGACTTATTTATTAGTAAACTATTTTTAATAGATTACTTACACTTTTCTTGGCAAACGTTGTAAAAATGTTAGTTTTTATTAACTGAAATTTTTCAAAATAGGATTTTCAAAGACTTGCAGCTTAATTAAAAAATATAACTTTGTGTTCATGTTAAGAAGACGTCATAATTTTAATCACTATATTTAAATGAGAAAACTAAACCTATTTTAGCATAAATCTATTTAAAAAATATATTTTCTTTATATTCCTGTAGGTACAGGACCTAGTTGGGAATATCTGTTGCAAATTTAATTTGCCAAAAACTAAACTTAGCAGCTTTTCTAATAAAAAAAACTAGCAAACTTCTAGAAAATCCTAAAAGAATATTTGATTGCGTAAGAATAAATAGTTGCAAAAGGCAGTATTTTAGAAAAAAAAAACCGTTCAAAAATGTACGAAATATATTAAAAAAAAATAGTTTTATCTCAAGTCATATAAAATGTTATGATGAGTGCAACTAATCTTAGTTATCTTTTATTTATATTATAATACATATTCAAACATCCGTAGGTGCATTAGATGGCGCCTAACTGCGCTTAGACAACTCCGTACCAGATAATGCTGAATATCTGAATTATCGGCCATACTTAGCAATGGTTTGTACAACGAACATTGCTTTTCATGCTAAAACAAATTAGTGGAACATAGCTTTCTCTCTGATATTTTGATCAAAGAAAGTTGCCAGAATAGTTGGTCACCGCACAGTACAGATTTGACAAGGTAGACTTTTGGGATATTTTTAAACCCGTCCGTAATGCTGCAAGACATTAAGTGCTTGTTTGTGGTATGTCTGGTAATTTAAGGATTTTTCCTGGGAAAATTCGTCTGTTTGCCAGAAAATAGTTGTTCAAAGATCCAACAGGAAATATATAAATACATGGCTAATACACAAGGCTTGACTAAAATCGAAATATGTTAAAAAACATTTCAACCCACAAAGTTATTGGATTTACATTAAATTGGAATAAAATTTTATTAAATGAGGCATAAAGAAATGCTTTTTTTTTATCGGAATCAAGGATGAGATTAAAGCTCAATTATCTTTTATGTTGTAATAAAAATTTAAACCAAGCTGAGGATGAAATGACGCCAGATTGTTTTTAGATATAAATAGTTTTCAAGCAATTTTCCCTAATTAATTATTTAATATGATCAACTCCTTTTACTTATAACATTTTTAGATACTTTAACTTAAAAATATCTATCTCAGTTGCTCGACAATACAGATTTGACAAAATGGACTTATTGGACTTATGGACAATTTTAAATTCTTAGTTTTATTCACATGAAATTGTTTAGCTTTGGGATGGGATAATTTGGGATAATTTTTCTTCAGAATATTATCTAGGATTTTATCCCGCAGTTGTTTATAGGATTACGCGACGGTGGTCTCACGTACTTCCTAGTTACTGCACATACTTCCTTTACCGAGGGATTTTGAATATAATTCGCATTGGTAGTTTTTCCCATGACTAAAGTATGATATAAATAAAGGAATATTACCCACGTTTTAGCAAGACTTCTTTGTTACTAATTTTTGTTAAAAAACTGACTGAATTGAACTAAAAAAGTATCCCATTGTATTATCAAAATGACTAAATATTTACCAAATTTACATAAAATTAGAATAAATATTTGAAATACACAACTTGTAATTACCAGCGTAAAGACAAAGATGTTTTACATAGAGTTTTACATTAAATGGGATATAAATAAAAACTTTTAAAAATGTTAAATTGAGAACTAGGATAGGAAGAGCCAATTATACATATAAAGGCGAGTATAAAACTGTTACTTTTCATTTATATTCTAATACCTAAATATTTTAAGAAACATGCTGTAAAAGTATTTAGATCTAGTAAATGTATTCACAGCTGTGCTGATTATAGTACACTCTCGCATACAATTTCCCAAAGCTGTTTCCTTGACTCAGTTGGATAATAGGCGTAGGAAACCTTTATTAAATCCTAGAATGGGTAGTAAAAAACCTTGTCCAGTTTAACGCTGCTAAGACACAATCACGATTACTATCTCACAAATTATCTCTAAATACACAACATTCAAATGAGTAATTCAATTTTTGAAACTTTAGATTCCTTTGTTCCTAGTTATATCGTTTTTAGCAGGATCATTGCACTGATCATATATATTCAATTGCCACACCATTCCTTAAAACATTGCTTTTTTAACCCCAAACTACTTCTGTCGACTTCTATAGCCTTTACACGTCTTATGTATTGCTGTCATATATGAGGAGCAACATCTCCTTCAATCCTAAAGATCCTAATTAATTTTTGTTCATAAACTAGTAAATTTGTGACTGTTATGTATTATCTTTAGAAATCCATATTGACCTTTTATGATAATTCTGAGGGGGTACTCACTGAGGATATTTTATGTCTCAAGGGAAAGAGATCTGGAGGAGATACGGAGGATATCCGAGGAGATTCGGGGATATCCGAGGAGATTCGGGGATATCCGAGGAGATTTGGTGGATATCCGAGGAGATACGGGGATATTCGGAGGATATCCAAGGAGATACGGTCAGATTCGGGGGATATCTAGGGAGATTTCGGGGATATCTGGGGAGATGCAGATTAAATCTGAGGAGATCCCGCAAGGAAATCTATCGAAAAATGCATAAATAATTACAGGTTGGCTTAAGCTTTTTGTCTAGTTCCATGTTAAAAAAGTTGAAGTTTTATTTTTGAGAACAGAAAAACCTAATTTTTCTATTCTTAACTGACCCTGTATAATCAACTTAACATTTGAGACCGCTAAATTAATTTTTTATGCATTAAGAAATCAACAAAATATTTTTATTGTTACTATATACTCAAAATATCTGTACTATTTAAAATAAACACCTTTTACAATATTAATAATACGGAATTTTTAAATATTAAACCAACTAACTTATACTTATAACAACAAAAATGGTTATCTGAATTTTTATAAGTACAAGTCGTAAAAAGGCTTTTAATAAAAATTAATTGCAACCTCAGTTATGGTGGAGGGTTGACGTAGGGGCTTGAAAAATGGTATTTTTGCAATTTCCAGCAAAGATTGTTATCCTATAAAAAATATCCTATAGAAAAGGTGTAAATCATGCAAAAATGTACAACTTTTGCAGAAATCACTTTTCGACCTGCCTTTTTAAATTTCCAAGAAAAATGCAAAAGTTTACTTAAAAAACTAATTATCCAATTTGCACAAAAATCAAATATTATGTAGGAACCAACTGGTAAACATTCGGCCTGAAAACACTACTTAATGAAATGATTTCAAACTGTAGTGTCTTAACAATTGTAGTATAGACCCAAATAAACCTACACTTTATCTGGGACATAGAGATGAATGATTTTTTTTATTTGTACTAATTATTAATGGTTTTCACCGTGGAATAAGACCGGGAAAACGAGTAGGTCAGAAACTTCTGGATTTTGTATCTAAAATTGTGGCTATTTAAGACATAAAAAGGTACATATTCACCAAGTTCCGTTAAAATTAAACTATTTTTGCGGAAATGAAAAATAAAAAAGAAAAAAAAATTAACGAACTTTTGCATTTTTCTCGAAAATCTTGAGGTTATGTCAAGAAACAGCTACACAAGTTGAAGATGTTTGCATTATCTACAACTTTTTTATAGAATATTTTCTTATAGGACGTCAATTTTCGCCGGTTACAATATTTTTTTTACATTTATTAAAAGCCACTTTACCATTTAGACTAAATTTTAGGTGACAGTTTCTTTTTTTACCTCTAAATGTGTTATTCCGATCGGTCTATATATTAACTTAGGCGAAAAGTATTGTAATTTGTTTTTGAACATCTTAAAATATCAAAAATTAATCTTTAAGTGGATTTGACTGGCCAAAAAGTGTATTTCTATTTATTTTCATGTTCTCTTAGCGACAAAATACAGAAGGGCACTTAGTTTGCAGTTTTTGACCAGTCGAATTCGCCAAGATTCACAAATTAAACTGAAATAGTACATTTAATTGGCGCTCCAAATAAGAAATAGTTGGTGGTAAAGAAAAATATTTTTTACGTTTATTTTAATTTGATACATTTTAGCATTATTTTTTAAGCACTCTGTATAAGACATTCATGATTGGACACTGTAATATTGTATTATCATCGGGTTTATGTATGTATACCAAATCTCGGTCAATTCCGATAACATAACTACTCTAAAAGTTACTGGCAAACATACATACATTCTAACATACAAGTGAAATTAAATAAAAGCTTTTAAAAAGTATTATAATTACCTTAAGTATAATATAATTTATTTCCCAACCTTGTGAACATGGTTGATACAAGTATGATGTGAAGATATCAAAGAAGAGCCAGGGCGATCCCAAGAGACCCAGGGAAATCTGAGGTGATCCTGGGCAATCCAAGGATATTTGGGAAGATTTGGGGAGATCCAAGGAAATTCGGGGTGATCCGAGGCAATTCGAGGAGATTTCGGGGAGAACCGAGGAAATTCGGGGAGATCCGAGGAGATTTCCAGGAGATCCGGGAAGATTTCGAGGAGAGCCGACGAGATTTCGAGGAGATCCGAGGAGATTTTGAGGAGATCCGAGGAGAATAGTTGGCCACAGTACAGATTTGACAAGGTAGACTTATTGGATATTTTCAAACTCGTCCGTAATGCTGCAAGACATTAACCCCCGTATTCACAAAAAAGTTTAAGAGTTAGACCAGTTCTAGTTGCCATGGTACTTAAAACTCTTATTTCGCCAGTCATGTTTCGCTTATGTCACTGTCATTTTGTTCTTTTTTTTTCATTTGTGTTCATTTTGTGTTCCAAAATCCGACAGGAAATATATAGCCTATACATTGGTTATTCGTTCGGTTCTACTAAACTTGACTGAAACTGAAATGTGTTACAAACATTTCAATCCACACAAGTTATCGGATTTACATTAAATTAGAATAATATTATTATTAAATGAGACATAATCATAGAAATGCTTTTTTTGATCGGAATCGAGGATGATATTAAAGCTCAATTGTCTTTTATTTATGTCATAATAAACATTTAAACATAGCTGAGGATGAGTTAGTTGGTTAACTTTTCTGTAACCAAAGATCAGAGTAATTTAGAAACTTAAGAGAATTTCGATTTATTTTGGAATATCAGATTTTGTACCGCTTTTATGAAGAGGTGTAACGTAGTTTCCATAATTCAGGAAACTTGCCACATGAAAATGATTAATTAAATGTAATGCTCAGGATCTTTATGGAGGCTATCGAAAAAATTGCTTTAAGCCTTTACAACCTAAATCTTGGTTTAGATATGTAAATGATACTTTTGTAATACAGCTTCATGGACAGGAAAATTTAACTATATTTTACCTTACCGGGGCACCACAGTTAAATATTACAAAAATTCTGCAGAGATCCAACATTCGCATAATCTTTAGTACACACAAAAAGATTGCGCAATGCTTAAGGACACCAAAAGATATATTATATTATCCACCAATCATCACTCATCATTAAAACCAAATCGACCAAAGACATAAATATGCTAAAAGTCCGCACCCCTTTGGGATCGGGACACTACTCTACTACTACTACACTACTCTTATTAGAATATATATCGAACTACTATCCCCCCAAAAGTTTCATATGGTAATTTCATTTATCAATCCTGAAGAACTTCTTACAAAAAACTCTTGACCCTATCCAAAATCAGGCTTTAAGAATATCTATAGGACCATTTCCTACTTCTCCCATATCATGCTTACAATATATTTCTAGTTCCCTTTCTTTGGCGTACATTCGTACTCTTAATCTTCTAAAATACGCTTCCTCGTATTAAAAACTAGAAATCATCTCTCTGACCACAACTCATTCTTCGTACCTCCTCCTCTTAACCCCTCCACATCTACCACCCAAGGAGCCAATTCAAGATTCCTAAATTTTTCTCACTTTCATAACCTCCCCATTCCCGAATACTCCTCCCCCACTCAAAATTTCCATCCTTCTATACCCCTCTGTCAATTTAGATTTCCATTCATTCAATAAATTCCCCCCTAATAAAACTAGCAAATACCAATCCAACTTTCTGATATCAGGAAAATGTAATTACCACATTCAATTCTATACTGGGTGAAAATCTCCCACCGGAATAGGTGCTGCATTTATCCTTTACAAATCAAAATTCATGTTCAAACTAAATCCCTCAAATAAATATTTAATTATTTCAGATTCTATGAGTTCCCTTCAGTCCATTTTCCAATTCCCCCAAGACACCCATTAGCTATCCAAATCGTGGACTTATTAAACTTGTTACTTTTCTTTTCTGTGGGCACCCAGCCAGGTTGGGATCAAGAGCCACGAGGATGCTGATCTTGCTGCAAAACTCGCCATTCAAGAAGGCTATAACTCCAACAGTCCGCTTCCTCCTCAAGGAATTTAATGTGTTTGCTACTAAAACTATTGTAAACTAAATCCAATCAAACTGGGAATCTTTTTTCCCGAATTCCATATTCCCCAATTATCCAGAAAAGAAAACGTAATTTGGAAAAGGCTTGCAATTGGTCACTCCCGACTAATCCATTCCTATCTTCTAAAGGGTGTCCATTAAACATATCATATCGTTATGTCCAACTTACAACGATACAAGAAGAAAATTTCGTTTGTCAGGTGATTACTCTTCAGATATGAAATTTTCCATTGATAATGCTAGGACTATCACATCCTTCGTCAAAGAAAAAGGAATTTTCAATGATATTTGATGCTCCAATACATCTTAAAACCAAATGATCCTAGATATGGAGGCGCCTAATTCCAAAATCAAAATCAAATCAATCAAAACCAATCATCCCAGTGAGTCACGAGTACATAGTCATTCCAATTAGACTATGATTTTTTAAATAAATTACAGTTTATTGGGTTTGTATAAAGTTATGATTAAATAATTATGTGCATATCTCTGTGTAGTGGAATTAGGTACGAAGGAAGTTGTGGGTAAAAGCAAATTTACCGATTTTTTTACACGTAAAATTCTCTAAGTGCATGCCAGCGGAGCCGCTAGCAAGGCCAAGCAAATAGGTATGTAATGAAATTAATGTTAATTAATACATTTTTATTAAATGCGAAAAAGAATTATTGAGGTTTACAACGAGAATCACAAGAAGAGTCGGGTTCGCGTGCTTAAAAAAATGAGGTGCATTAAACTTGCAAGACGTAAATGGATGGTTAAAAGTAAGGGAACTGAAGCGTTTAGGCTTAAACAAAGTTACGTGCATCGCACTGACCAGCAGATCTCGACCTGATAATTTTTTTACGGATTTGCATTAATAGGCTTTTATATTTTAACGAGGAATGGTATTCGATTAGAACCGCTCGCCATAATAACCACTTATTGGATGTAATCTATCGATAAATCAACCTACGTTCTACGGGGCCACGTAGAGAGAGATTTTTTAATCGGGGAGTCCAGTCGTTTATTAAGGACAAAGCGGAAAGCGCGGACGAAAATTGAGTTGGGTTCTATTAGGGCATTCTAAACTCGGAACCTGTTTGTTTCTGTCGAAGCTGGCCAGCTTTGGGTCACTTGCGAATGAGGGCATTTTAATATGTATATATACATATATATATATATATATATATATATATATATATATATATATATATATATATATATATATATATATATATATATATATATATATATATATATATATATATATATATATATATATATATATATATATATATATATATATATATATATATATATATATATATATATATATATATATATATATATATATATATATATATATATATATATATATATATATATATATATATATATATATATATATATATATATATATATATATATATATATATATATATATATATATATATATATATATATATATATATATATATATATATATATATATATATATATATATATATATATATATCATATATATATATATATATATATATATATATATATATATATATATATATATATATATATATATATACATACATATATATATATATATATATATATATATATATATATATATATGATTTTTACTCCTTCACGGATGGAAAAATTCAATGTGTTTTCATTCCGGGTGTACATCCGTTCACTACTGTCGTTCTGAAAAGAACAGTTTTGCTGACGTTTCGCCTAAAACCCATTTGGCATTTTCGAAGCTTTCTTTCTCGCGTCCGAATAGAGACTGAAGTGTTAGTGACTGCGAGGCTTCCTTTTATACCTCACTCGGGGCCGAAAGTTATATCTGCGCAGGCGTTGGTCGTTATTTATGTTTTCCGGATGGTGCTGTTGTTGTTGCGCTAATTGCGCTTGAGTTTTTGCGATTTTAGATTTGTCGATTATTGTCCTCCATACTGTTGGTAGTTTCAATGATTCGTCCCTTTTATTCAAATCACCTTGTTTTTCAATTTCTATGGCTTCTCGGATTATTCTGGTCTTATAATGTTCTATATTGGCAATCTCCCTACACCCATCGAAATTTATTTTATGGCCGGTTTCCTGATGATGTAGAAATAAAGCTGAGGTTGTTTGTTTATTTCTGATGCTGAGTTTATGCTCTTCCACTCTTGCTGATAATCGCCTGTTAGTTTGCCCTACGTACAACTTTTCACAGTCCTGGCACGGAATACTGTACACTCCTTGGTTTTCCAGTTTGATTTTGTCTTTTGGGTTTCCGAGTAGTTTACCTATAGTTGTTTGTGGCTTGTGTATTGTTTGTATGTTGTGTTTCCTCAGAATTCTGGAGAATAGCTGGAGTGGAAGCTGTCCTTGACTCCTCTGAAGAAACAAAAGCAGAGGAGATTCGACAAGAGGTGGTAAGAATTTTAAGATCAAGCAAAACACCAAAACAAAACTTAAATGCCACTAAACAAAGGGCCCTAATAAACCTTCGAAAAAATAAAGACATCACAATCCTTCCAGCAGATAAAGGAAACGCAACTGTGGTTATGAATACTCAAGATTACGTACAAAAAATGCAGGATATCCTACAAGACAATTGTTATAGGCCTGTTCCAAGGGACCCGACAACGTACCTAGAAAAAACAACTAAAAACAAAATAAAAAGTTCACCAATAAACCCCGAAATTCAACAAAAAAATCATACCACGGGAAAAGTCGAGCAGATGTTCGAAACTCTATGGTTTACCAAAAATACTCAAACCAGGGGCGCCTATCAGACCTATTGTTAGTGCTGTTAATTCGCCGCTACAAAAACTAGAGAAATACCTTTCTGAAATTATGCAACCAACCGTAGAAAAAGCTGATTCATTTGTAAAAAACTCGGAGCATTTCACTCGAATTATACGAAATATCGTCCTTGAAAAAAACGATATCATAGCAAGCCTAGATGTCAAATCATTATATCCCAGTATTCCCATCGACGAAGCATTGGACAAGATTGCTATGAACGAGGATTTCCAGGCACATATAATAGAACTCTCGGTGCATTGCCTCAAAAATACTTATTTTTCTTTCGACGGGAAAATGTATAAACAAATGGATGGTGCTCCAATGGGGTCCTCGCTATTACCAGTAGTCGCGAATTTATTTATGATTTACTTCGAGAAAGAAGCTCTTGAAAAAGCAAGTTTAAAACCCAAATTATGCATTCGTTATGTGGGTGACATATTTATTATATGGCAACATGGTCATGCAGAGCTCGAAAAATTTCTGACTCACGTAAATTCAATCCACCCCAGAATACAATTTACTCTAGAGTTAGAGGAAAACAACAAACTACCATTTTTAGATGTTTTGGTCACAAAACTACATAACGGACATTTCGAATACACCGGTGTATAGAAAACCAACACATACAGACAGATACTTAAATGCAAAATCACATCACCACCCAGCAGAAATTCAAGCTGTGGCAAATACTCTAATATCTAGATCCGTGCGACTAACAGAAACACAGACGAGACAAAACGAACTTAAGGTAATATCTAGTGCTTTAAAGAAAAATGGCTACACAAATCGCACCATAGAGAAAGCTATTAATGAACAGGTTTCCCGAACAACGAACAACAAAAAATATGAACCGGGAAAGCAACGAGTAGTCTTACGATATGTAAAAGGCACAACAGACAGAATCGGAAGAATTCTGAGGAAACACAACATACAAACAATACACAAACCACAAGCAACTATAGGTAAACTACTCGGAAACCCAAAAGATAAAATCAAACTGGAAAACCACGGAGTATACAGTATTCCGTTCCAGGACTGTGAAAAGTTGTACGTAGGGCAAACTAACAGGCGAATATCAGCAAGAGTGGAAGAGCATAAACTCAACTCAGAAATAAACAACCTCAGCTTTATTCCTACATCATCAGGAAACCGGCCATAAAATAAATTTCGATGGGTGTAGGGAGATTGCCAATATAGAACATTATAAGACCAGAATAATCCGAGAAGCCATAGAAATTGAAAAACAAGGTGATTTGAATAAAAGGGACGAATCATTGAAACTACCAACAGTATGGAGGACAATAATCGAAAAATCTAAAATCGCAAAAACTCAAGCGCAATTAGCGCAACAACAACAGCACCATCCGGAAAACATAAATAACGACCAACGCCTGCGCAGATATAACTTTCGGCCCCGAGTGAGGGTATAAAAGGAAGCGTCGCAGTCACTAACACTTCAGTCTCTATTCGGACGCGAGAAAGAAAGCTTCGAAAATGCCAAATGCGATTTTGGCGAAACGTCAGCAAAACTGTTCTTTACAGAACGACAGTAGTGAACGGATGTACACTCGGAATGAAAACACATTTTATATATAGATATATATATATATATATATATATATATATATATATATATATATATATATATATATATATATATATATGTATATATACATATATATACATATATATATATACATATATATATATATATATATATATATATATATATATATATTCGAAGCCCATTGCGACCTTTGGAAGCCCACCTTCGGGCTTCCTAAATACAAACGTGTATAAAGCTTTCCTACGTTGACACCAAAGTTAAAGAAAACTGTACCTAATTTTTTGCTTGGGCTTCATATTTACATGTTACTCTCTAAAAACATACACGTTCACGGTATCGTACTGTAGTTGGCGCTCTAGTCGTTGTGTGTAAATGATATACCGCTCTGTATAGGTTCTACGGGTTTGAAAAAGTACCGGCGACATAGCAGCGTCGCAGAAAGTTTGGATTATAATTTTGATAAGAAGACTAGACATTTGTGTATTATGGTTATGAATTCGAAGTGGGAATTCGTAGCCCGGGCTTCAAAAAAACGCGCGAAAGTGAATTTAGTGAATATTAGTGACATAGAGGAGATAAAAAATTGTGGCTGGAATATTTTTATATTAATGAAACGTTCAAAGTGGATTTTAGAACTTGCTTTAGATATTTGTATGAACGTTAAAAAATGTACAGCGAAATGGTTTTAGTTAATTGTTAAGCGGTAGGGAAAATAATACTAGCATATCTTGCGCTAAAGACAAAATAAATTCTACAAGATCCTCATTTTGATCTTTGACACATTATTAGGTTAATATCATTATCTTTTTAATTAAATTAACATTCAACTATTTTCTACGGATTAATATTTAGAAAATGTGTTCAGAAAAATATAGAAGATTCGCACGGCAGCATACACACCATAAATTTCATACCACATAAAAACAATGCAAACCAATCAAAAACCAGAACATAACTCAACAGAAATGGATGGAAACAAAAACGACCTTAAAACGTTAAGTATAACTTTAAAAAAATAATCCTAGCTTTTTTTCTTCAGTGTCAATCCTGTGCTAGGCAATTTGAAAGGTCTGCACAAAAGATCGTAATTGACAGCTAAGTAAAATGTTTCCGTATTTAGTATAGTTAAAAGGAGTTATTTGTAGTGAAAAATAACGAATATGAAAAAACTTTGCTGGCCTTTAAAACTGCCACCACAAAAATTGTTTTTTTGTAATTTTAGTGTTGATATCCATTTGTTTGTATGTTTTGATAACCCTGTATATCTGACCTAAAGTTTATTACTTTCTAAACTATTTTTTCCTATAAGCACCAACTTTAATCAGAAATAAAAAATTTCTTAATATATACCTACTTAATAAAGTTTTCCATATGTTGCATACTTTTTTGGACACCCTTGGCATATGGTTGTGAAGCATTAGTTTGTACACTAGCAGAGGATATTCTAAGCATTAACAGGACAAATATATATATATATATATATATATATATATATATATATATATATATAAAAAGATCATCTGCTTTTAAGCAGATTTAGCAATGAAACATGAGGCCAGCTTTCGAGCTAATATCAAATTGTATTTGGTGTCCAAATTTTGTATTTACTTTGATACAGGGTGTTTTTTTGGTTGGTGACAAGAAATGCAGGACATAATTTTTGGCTCACTTTAGGGTTAGAAGTTCATATTAACATGTGCTTGCAAGGCATTCGTTTTTGAGATAGTGAGTGTTAATATTTTAATTTTTTTAGTTTTTATTATATAACATTTGATTTACTGTATGCTGTGATAATGCCTACAGAGTGGCTATGAAACATTTCAGAACACTTTATAGGGCATTACTTTTTCTCAGGTTGCGACTCCTTTTACCTCACAGGAATGTTTACTACAGTGCCACTAACCATTTTTACTATAAATGAAAATTACTAATTCTGTTCTGTAACTTCTTGGTCTTTTACATTAATTTTATTTTTGGAACTGTTTAGAACTTATTAGTGGAAATGTATATTTATGCTTGGTCATGGCACACATGGCTCGTAGAAAATGGGAAAAAATGGTCAAATTGCAATTTTGTAAATAGGAAACAAATTTCAATTTGAAAAGGTCTAAACCCAAGAACCATGATTTCTTAGTTGACTCCAGCCGTAAGAACTTTCGTACTAAATGGATGCTTCCTTTGATTCTTGTCCCTGATTTCTTAAAAACTTTAGAAAATATTTGTTAGTGGATGGGTGATGTATCCTTGTCGATAAGTCTAAATCATTCATTCATAACTAAGATGGAAGATCTCATTTCACAATATTTAAGTTTTATCTAGTAAATATTACAACCTTTTAGATCAATTTTACATTATAAAAGAGGTAAAACGTATCTTACCTGAATCTGTATTAAACTATGAACATGTATTGTCAACACATTTAATGCATTTTTTAAATTTTAAAACAAAACCTCCTTTAGAATGACGCCATAAATGCTCCGCTGATTGGGAACTTTAAATCTTTTTGAACAATTGGTTCCAATTACCCTCCTAATCCGATTGTTATAAATAGTACTTGAAAGCGGTTAGTTTTAATGTGTTAGTAACTATATAGACTTAAATAATGTTACACTATTAAAACTTTACATTTTTTATAGCCGTTCTGTGAGTGGTAAGGTGTCACAAAAAAAATAGACATTTTCTTGTATTATATAATCATATTGCTAAAAACAGTGCTTGACAGCAGTTAGTACTTTAAATATGTAAATAACTACACATTTTTTTTAATAAAGTTTTATATCCAAAGTATTAGTTTTATTTTCTTTTGTTGGTTAGTAACTATAAGTAAACTATAAGTTCTTAAACATTTATTTTCAGACCAAGGGTTTTTACATATGGAGGTAACCACAATTTATAAAACTTTATATTTCAAAAAATCAAAATAAAACAAATGGTAAAGTACCACAACAAAAACATTTTTTTGCATTAATAATCTGATTGATAAGCACAATACAATACTTTGAAATATAATACTTAAAATTGTAGTAAATATAATAAAACATACATACACTTTTTTTACTTTGATTGTGTCACATCGATGATCTCTAAGCATTTGAGATCTCCCTGGATACAAGCCTGCCCGATGAGTCTAAAGACCCAGAAATCGATCGCAGGAGGCGTATCCTATGACATAAAAGCAATTTCTTCTTGTAGGCTGTTTTTCTGTAAAAATTAAATATTTTTGCTTTTCTACATGGCTTTTGGCCAGTGAGTCAGAACTCGGGATTTGGAGTGACCAAAAGTCAAGAGATTCGGCCAAAAAGTCTATATCAAATTTATTTTCAAGGGGTAATCCACTCACGAAAATAGTGTACAAACTCATGAAAATACCAAGAAAATACTTACAATTCAAGAAAATACATGAAAATAATATGACATTACAAAAAATCCGGGAAAATAGTCACATTTCTAGAAAATACATGAAAATAATAGGTTAGACTTAATTTTAGATTTTTATTTCATGACAACGTTGTCATGTCTTTTTTAATTTTCCAATTTCCAGTTTATTTGATTTTTATTTTATAATCTAGAGTGCTGTGATTTGGCAACAACTATTAACTTACGTGCAAAAAGCCTGGGAAAATGAGATTCTTCATATCTTATTCACTAAACAATTTTTATACCTATTTAAATATCACTTAATCGTATTTTTTAGAAATACAAAAAGATAATTTTTTTGCAAGTCATGTTGTAAAAAATATATGCCCTAATATGCATTTAAGCCCAAGCACAATCTAGACTACCATAATGTACCAAGGTTCTGTTTTGACACATGATTGAACTGACCGTGTCATAGTATTTCAAAATAAGCAAACAACATTGGGTGTCTAATTTAAAAACAAAAGTTAATAGCAGAAATTTGGAAATTAAGGAAGATATGACAACGCTATTTCAGTAAAAAAAAATCAAAATTATGACTATATGTATTTTTATGAATGTTTTGTTTGTTGATATTTTATTATGATGCCGGACATTACCTTCTTAGTTGAGTTAAAAACCAAATTAAATTTGTAATTTTGTTTGGATCATATTTTTATATATTTTTTAAAAATCTTTACGTCCTTTACGTTAAAAATATTGTTTTAGAAACAGTGATAATGGCAAAAACTTGCCGAAACGTTTGTAAATAAAAAATGCTACATACAAACTAAGTCTTCGTTTTATATATAAAAAATTAGGACCAAAGTACCCAACAAAACTGTTTTACTAAATATACATTAGGGGTTCAGAAACCTATTTTCGAAGTAAATATTGAAGTTACAGTTGCTTGATTTGTTCTTGTGATTTTATTTAATATCCAAGGTCTGATAATGCCTGAAAAGGCGAAACACGTGTAACCGGATTATATTCTTTTTGACTGAGACCGATACTTTGTGTCTTCTTTCTAGTTTAGTCATTTGAAACCAGGTCTCTTAGAGAGAATATGGACGCTTTCTTGCACTGTTTTTACAATTAAAAGATTTTTTAATATAGGCTTCTTGATCTGACGAAGTTAACTTGGTAGATGGCACTAGAACAAGGAGACCTCCCCACGGATATAACTGGGACAATATTAGAACTAAACACTAGAACAACACAAGTACTAGTTACGAACAGTCTAACCAAATCAACAGGGATAAGACGGGGAGACTCACTGAGTACTCTTCTGTTTCACATCCTGATTGATAACACAGGGGAACAGTGATTTTGCGGCGCGGGTTCTGAAAGTCGATTTTGAGTAATTGTGTTGCCCCAAATACGAGGAGTATGGGAAAAAATCTTAATTGACTCTAGTTTCTGAGATAAAAAAAAGTGTCATATAAATTAAAACAAAAAAAAAATAAAATTATTTATATTGAATATCTATATTTTGAATGCCACCAGCTATTTTATTATGTTATATTAAATTAAAACTAAGCCAATAAAACTGAAATACTAAAAAAAGTTAGTTGAAACGTTTGGTATATGACCGTCTCTTGTATCTTTGTTTTGGGCAATCCCTTTGTAACGTCCAGCAGTAATCCGCCATCATATGACGATCCCACCGGCCTTGGTATCTTTCTTCCATTATTTTTATATCCTGATGGAACCGCTCTCCTTGTTCTTCGCTGTAATCGCCCAAGTTATCCGGGAATCGATCCAAATGGCTATGCAAGAAATGAATTTTTATACTCATGTTAGCTCCTAGTTTTTCAAAAGTTTTTAACATCTGTGTGACAATTTCGCAATATTCTGCTGCCTTATGATTACCCAAAAAGTTTTTGACAACAGATACAAAGCTTTTCCATGCTTCTGCTTCGACCTCATTCATGTGATTTAAAAAGTTCTTGTCTTTTATAAGATTGCGGATTTGGGGACCATCAAAGATACCTGCTTTTAATTTCTCCATGCTAAGGCTTGGAAATGATTGACAAATATATTTAAAACAATCACCATTTTTATCCAGAGCTTTAACGAACTGTTTCATGAGCCCAAGTTTAATATGAAGTGGCGGAAGAATGATTTTTTCCCGGCTAATTAGGGGTTCGTGAATAATATTGGCATTCCCAACAGTCATATTTTCTCTCGACGGCCAGTCCTTTCTAGTCCAGTGCTCTTGCTTTGCCCGACTATCCCATAAACAGAGAAAACAGGGGTATTTAGTATACCCACCTTGTTGACCTAATAAAAAAATCACCATTTTTAAATCCACACATACAGACCACTGATGTTGTACAAACAAAATTTTCTCTAAAACCAGTTTAATGTTTTGGTATTCCTCTTTAAGTTTGGTAGAGTGACCTATCGGGATTGAAGCTAATCTATTTCCATTGTGCAGTAAAACACATTTTAGACTTCTTTTAGAACTGTCTATAAAAAGCCGCCAATCTTCTGGTCGGTATTCGGAAAGATCCATTAAATGTAGAAGTCCGGAAACATCGTTACAATATACTAAACTATTTTCCTCGGTAAAATACGGAAGTGTGTTTTTCTCTCTCGTTCGATAAGATGTTATGTTTACCTCAGGCTGTAGGCACTGTTTTTCTTTAAGTCTTGATGCAAGAAGCTCTGCTGATTTCTTAGACAAATTTAAATCTCGAATCAAGTCATTTAACTCTCCTTGTGAAAAACCCCTCACCGTTGCAGTTGCACTATAATATTCGAATTCACTTTCACTGTCGCTGTCACTTTGAATGTCCATCATTTCGACATCATCACAAGTAACGTTTGACAAGGTACTAAATATCGGCACTGGCAATGAGTCGCTATGCAACACTGGTGATTTAGCCGACTGTATATTTGGAAAAACCCAAGTACGCTTTTTATATTTATTCATACCTTTTATATTCACGGCACAAAAGTAACAATCATCAACATGATTTGATGGCTCA
Source organism: Kuschelorhynchus macadamiae (assembly GCA_030620095.1). NCBI lineage: Eukaryota > Metazoa > Arthropoda > Insecta > Coleoptera > Curculionidae > Kuschelorhynchus > Kuschelorhynchus macadamiae. The sequence goes on along the minus strand of JAUTXW010003684.1, from coordinate 222,244 downwards.
CACCACGTCATCGGCACGCCAAATGGAAGTCCTTTGCGTCCCCCTTGGGTCCAGTAGCGAAGTGACTCTACACAAGATTTACAAACTTTATGAGGCACCCACCATTTATCCTGCTGTCCAAGATACTTGCCAAAATATGCTTGGTATGCTTGTTTTACAAAACCGTTAATGTTTCTTTGCTGTTTTTCTTGACAGAATTTTCCACATATGTAGCAAAATTTGTCGGGATGGTTCACACAACTCTTGCGTGAAGAATTCATTGTTATTTTTAAATTTAACACCAACTTAAACGACTTAATGAACAAACTGATATAGTAGCAATTAAAAATACGTTCTTTTAAAAAATTCAGACAGTGACAAAAAAGCACTTGATATCTAATAAAATAATTTTAAACTGACTGAAATGTCACTGTCAAAAAAGATTTGTGCACTCGATTTTATTTCATGGCCCGCTTAGATGCGATAAGTAAAGTCGCCGCGAAGGCAACAAATAAACACTTTTTGTTGCATAGAATAAAAGGCGTTATCGCTAACTGTAAACGAAAGTAGAGTCAATTTAAACAAACAAAATATGTAGTTAGGACTTATTGTGTTTAATGTCACTAAATTTACTACAAAAACTAATGCCGCAGAAAAAAGTTTTTTTTTTGTTTCCCAGTGTAATATAATAGGGGAGGTCAGGAGGACGGGAAGAATATTCCGGATGAGTACCGGAGAATTTAAGAAAGACACTATGCTTTGCAGATGATGCCGTATTGATAGCGGAAAACATGGAAATATATATAGAAAAGTTGTAAATCGTCGAAAAGGTAATATTTTTAAAATATTTGACAGTCTAATTTTTGATCTTGAAGCGAGATATATTAAAAGAAAATTCGAAACAATCTTATAAACTCGCACGAATAGCCGCTGCCTGAGAGACCTCATCTGGAACACCAAATCCATGAACACAGAAACAAAAGTGTTTATATACAAATTTTGTGTCAGGCCAATCATGGCATAGGCTGCAAAAAAGACAGCTGAAACATCGGAAAGCAAGAATAGACTCAAAATAGAAATACGCACACTGAAAACCATAACCGGACACTCAAATAAAATATCGTATACCAAATACAGGATTAGACGAACATTTAATATCCATAAAATATCAAAATTGGTAAAAATAAGACGCAAAGCATGGAACCAACATATTACGAGAATGGAGGACAGCCGACTTGTGAAGATATCAAGAGATGGAAGACCAGACTTGAGCAGATTCATTGGTAGACCACTAAAACGTTAGAAGGAGAGTTGGACATCAGCCTCCCAAGAAAGCTGTGAGGTACATGCTGGAACAAACAAGCCATGGGCTTATAACAAAAAGAGAAGCAGAGGAGTATATCGATGTGTGCACTTATTATGAAGCCACAAAATAGTTTTTTTAGTATTTAATAAAAATTAACTAGAAAAGACAACATATGTGTTACTAAATGATTATGTGGTAAACTAAATTGAGTCACACTTCATTATTCCTAATACAAGGAAAGATTCATACCGAAGGAAATTCCGCGTAAACGAAACTTACCGATTTTTTTTTGTGGTGAAATAAAAAAAAATTAACGTATCTTAAGGCAGCCTAAGCCATATGAAGGGTACAGGCTAAAAAGGGGGAATGTCAATTTTTGGTCATTTTAAGCTGTTCAGTTCATTCGGTTTCAAACAGATCTATCACGTAGTAACATCACACAGGCGAAAAAGGGGAATAGTCACCAGATATCGACAATTTAAATTATGCTGTACTGGCTAAAAAGGAGGATAGTCCGTGCGGCACATGCTAAGAAGGGGGAATGTCACAAATGCGCGTTATTCTAACTGGACGCACTCGTCACTTTAGTGGTTGTAGTTGATTTGTTTTGATTGTGTTTCACAGTTGTGTTGTTTATTTTTATATTAGAAATTTGTAAAACATTGAAGTGCTAATTATTAGTAAAATGAGCCCAAGTGTTAGTGCCAGTGAAGACTTTGTTGTTACCCAAGTTCAGGGGAAAAAGAGAAAACGTTACGGGAGATTAACCGATGTTTCTAAGAAGCTTAACTTACAAAGCCACGAGACAGGGAGCGATTGCCACTGTAAGCGTCTCAAATGTTTTGATAAAGTACCGGGTGACGCAAGAAAAAAAATTGTAAATGAGTTTAATTTATTAAAATCTGTGGACGAGCAAAACATCTATTTGTGCGGACTTATTAGTGTCTGTCCTGTCCAAAACCGGCGTCCACGTAACGTAGAAGTAGTAGCAATATTACATGACAGTTCATTTACTTATCGTGTCAGAATTTTTGTAGATGGTGAAATAAAAGAAGTACCTGTTTGTTACAAGGCATTTCTTTCCTTACATGGTATAACCAAAAAAAAACTTGAAATTCTCCAGAAATCTTTAAAAATGACTGGCAAGGCCCCAAGTGACAAACGAGGAAAACACTTTAACAGGCCTCTCAAGTTGAAACCGGAAGCTAAAGATCTGGTAGTCAATCATATCAAGTCTTTTAAAGGTCGTCAAAGCCACTACAGCCTAAAGGATTCGTCAAAAACCTACCTGCCCGAAGAGTTAAATATCAAAAAAATGTACAATATGTATAAAAACATCACTGAAGAACAATATTGTGTGTCATATGAAACTTATAGATCCATCTTCTCACAAGAATTCAACATATCATTTGGATACCCAAGGTCAGATACCTGCAGTATCTGTGACGAATATTTAGCAAGTATTAGGTCTTTAGAAGCCAAAATAAAAAATGTTTCGGGTGATGTCAATGAGAAGAAGCAACTAGATAACAAAATCAGTACACTCCAGCAGCAAAACCTGCTGCACAAACATAAAGCTGAAGTATTTTTTTCAAGAAAAAAGGCTGCAAAATTATCTAGTCGAACAAATGAGAATAAAGAGGCTATATGTATGGATTTTGCTAAAAATCTCCCAGTGCCCAACATCAGCACAAATGATATTTATTATAAGAGGCAATTGTCTATATTCTCTTTCAATATTCATGTTTTGTCGACTAGCCAAAGTATTTTTTACACTTATCCTGAAACAAATGGACGAAAAGGCTCTGACGAAGTATGTTCGATGTTGCACCATTTCGTCTACAACTTTTTGCCCAACAGTGTTCGAGTCCTTTACATATTTTGCGACTCATGTGGGGGTCAGAATAAAAACTATACAGTCATCCGTTACCTCCATCATTTAGTACATGTACAGAAAAGGTTTGATGAAACCAAGATCAGCTTTCCGATTAGAGGACATTCCTTTATGGAATGCGACAAGGATTTTGGTCTTATAAAGCAAAAGTCGCGTGTGGAACTTCCATATGAATGGGCTGAAGTTTTTAGAGCTGCAAGAGTAAAACCAAGTCCTTTTGATGTTGTGGAGATCACTTTTGATTTTTTTTAAATGCTGGAGTACGCATTTTTCTCCAATATACAAACGTAAGTGTCCAATGAAGGTACGACCCATACGTGAACTGAAAGTCGTTAGAGATCATCCCAGGCTTGTTTACCATCGCTCCACTTGGAATGGCATGTGGGAAACCGCTGTTATGATTGAGCCAAAGACCAGCCATATCAATGAATTGCCAAACAATGAATTCCGATTACCAGGCCAATTATATAAAGGTAACTATACACAAAATATTATTTTCCGATGTTAAGGATGTTTATCTATTTGTAGGATTGCTTCCAATAACACTGGCCAAATTCACTGACCTACAATGCTTGATGAAATTCTGTCTCAATCCAACTGCTAGAAAATATTTTTCTACATTAGCACATACTGAAAATGTCAAAGACAAAACTACCTTTCCAAAATCTCGGCGTACAACAGGCCCAAAAAAAAGTGCTTAAACATATTCTGTATTTTTAAAAATTAATAAAAGAAATGTGAAATCTAATAGAGTCAAATTAATTAATCTTTGATATTTTGCTTCGAAAATGGGTTTTGTAGGTAAACAATCGGAAATACTATAAATTTGCATTGTAGTCTCCTAATATTTTTTGCATTATTATAAAAAATATGTAAATAATTTCATTAATAATTTCTTATTACAAATTTAAATACATATTTCTATTTCTATCCGTCAAGAAATTCAGTGCAAAGTAATAAAATAAAAACTAATAGGGTTTTTAACTTAAAAATTGATTTCTTGAAAAATAACGATTTTTGACATTCCCCCTTCTTTGCCTGCACCCTTCATATGTAAGCTATCGTTATAGTAACATCCATAAAAAAGACAAAATGTAGGTGTTTAATAGATATTTTGGAATATCTTTCTAAAAAAACACTACTTTTTCTTAGGGTCTGGATATTTATCATAAAAAAAGTTGCTGTTATGTCCTTCAGTGGTTGGATATTTGTAAAATATATCCTAATTAGCTAAGAAACTTCTTGAAAGCCTTCCTCTCTTACCCTCAAATTAATTCATTTCATTCTTTTTTGCAGTTTATTCCTCTGAATCACCTTAACGAGCACATTCATTTCCTCTAATGCATTATCCTGCACTTTCTAATCTTGCCCCCTACCCTTAATCTTCTTGTTATATGCACGGGGGTGAACAGCTCTCTTGTTAAACCAGACAAATTGCATTTGAAAAGAAAAATGATCCCGTTTCGTTATTTACAACAGGGAACAATCTATTTTCCGGGAAATAGGGATAGTTAAAACAGTTGAAAATGAAAATTGAATTGAGTGAAAAATAAATTGTTTTTTATTTACGAGAAACGTCTGTTTACACTCTAAAAAAGTTATGCATGAATTCTGCACAATTGTGTAGATTTAATGCACAAATTGTGTCTGAATGTGTACTTGGAACAACTTTGTGCAGAAAATGTACACATTCGTCAGAATTAGTTGTATATATTTTCTGAATAATTGTGCTTATCTTCTGAACAGTACTGTATTGAATTGACATACAATAATATATAAGATTTTTGCACAAGAATGCATATTTTTTGGACAATTTTGTTTAGCAAATATAGTAATAACATCAATATGCATTTTATTTAAACAATATTGTGCATAATTCTTGCACAAATAGTGAACATTTTAAGCACAAAATTGTGCATTATATTAGAAATTAGTTTTTTCTGGATAATATTGTACATTTTTTATGCACAAAATGTGTATGTTTTCTAAACATCTTTCAATAACTATGAAAATATGTGAAATAAAGAAGCCAAACTACAATCAACTACAGAACCTTTAGTCAAAAACTATGTCATATAAAAAATAATTTTTAATAAAAAAATGGTTTTATTCATCATAGCAACTGCAACTGGATGTAGATTCTGCAACTTCTTGGTAGATCCCTTTTGAAATCTCGATGTTACGTAACTAAAAAAATCGGTGTAAAAGTATATGGTTTTTTAACGAGTGAAGAAGTACTTATCCAAAACACAATGTTTTGTAAAATTAGTTAAGTTTTTTAATTTTGAAGCATAATCCAAAATTGCAGAAGAGCCAAACATAATTTGTATTTTAATGTGTTACTAGGGAACTCATTATGTTTCAAAAAGGGTAAGATTTTGTGAAATATTTTTATAAGCATTCAATAAGACTATACCATATAAATTAATCTTAAAAAGCAACAAGTTTATTCAGTTTGTTGCCTTTAAGTTCAGAGTTATTATACCCTAATTGTTGTATTTATATATTATGTCAATAGGTATAAGTACATACTTGTGTATAGCTTAGACCTAAATGCCTTCAAGAGTACAAAACTGCTGATTCCCCGGGTAGAATATTTTAAACAAAATGGCAACACTACTCCCCAACAAAGTATTTATTTTTGATAAACCTATATTCCATAAACCAAACAACCTTTTATGTATATTGCCAATATGATAATCTGTCGTTTTTGTTGGAATATATTTCCGAATGTCGCCACCATAGCTCCACAATTGAAAACATCCGATGTCTGCGGTCCAATCAGGGCCTGGATGCATGGGGTTAGATAAAATATAAACATAATTGTTCAGAAAAAATAAATAATTTTGTTCTGAAGATTTTAACACGTGACGCTATTGCTATTTTTACACAAGTTTTTTGTTATAGTTTTCTGCACAATTGTATGACATTAATGCACAGTTTTTTCTGAATACATTATTGAGAATTAATGAATAGCGCTTTTTTACCGTGTACCAAAGCACGTATTCTTCGCCCTAGTCTATCTTAGAGATGCTCAATCGGATTAAGGTCCGGGCGGCGAGCCGGCAATTTTATCCGCTCTATATTCTCGTATTCCTGTACTATTGGTGCTAAATGGGGTCTGGCGTTATAATCCATGAAGATATAGTGTTCTGCTATCAAGCCTCTGTGGGGGACAACATACTCTTCCAAAATCTTGTGCAGGTATCTTTCGGCATTAAGAGTACCCCTTCGAATTAAGTCTTATCAATATAATTTGTGCTCCCTCTTGGCTAACAACAAGACCTTGCAAACTAAGCTTGGTGTTATAGAGGCTATTTAAACACTATAGAATCAATGACCAGCGAATTTTTACAGGCAGGTGGATAGCGCCCGTTTTTGATTCTGTATTTTTGTTTTCAGTTTGTTTTTTTCTTAATAGTTCATTCAAAACTGGTTATTGTTTAATGTGATGCGCAAGTTGTATAACTTTAGCTATTGCAGATGAAGTGCTGCTAATTTTAATAATATAATAATATTTCCATTTACAATACTATTTGTGAGTTAACTATTTAACTTTTTTTGCAGTGTGGCAGACGATTAATAAAATTCATTTACATGGCATAGTCAATTGGTGTTGGTGAGTAAAGACACGATAATATAAAGTATTGCTGTATGTTAATTTGTAATTGCGGCATTTATGTCTGTCTCGGCAGGCAACAAAATACGAGCCTTATTCCCTTTCTATTTTAGTACCGGGACGAATCGACACAGAAAAACAAAACAAACGGGTGCCATCGGCCAAAAGGTGCTGGGCCAAGGTTATGGGAAAACGATAACTGGTCGGCAGGTTCAAACACACACACACATACACACGAAACCGGTGCACCTCGCAGGAGTACCACTCTCGGTACCACTTCAGAGTGCGCATTTATATACTGTGCGTAATTTATAGTTGTTGTACCGAGTGAAATGTTGTGGTGTTTACTGTGGCGTAGCACCATTCCTTTATGGTTTAAAAACGTAAAATTTCTTCTCTAATTATTATTATCATTATTATTATTACTTTTTTTATTAACATTAAGAGTAAAATGCAGTTTTCGTATTTTAATGCATGGAAATCCTGATAATTCTTCTGAAATGGTCCAGCACTCTTGTACAGGGTGTCCCAAACTGGGAAAATGGGAGGTGAGAGTTAAAATATGGATAATGGGGATTGAATGAGTGTCACTAAGGTATATTTTGTTGTGATGCCATTTCCCCAGAAGCATACCTGTTTTCCTGTACATTTGTAAGGCTTTTAATTTTTTGAGTAACTTTTATTTAAAACAAATTCTCTACCTCTTTCTATGAATAATTATAAGACAATTTTTTTGAAAATATATGAAAATCTATGAGGAAGTTTGGTTAAACAAATACCTAGTATTCCATGAAAAATATAGAAATTAAATGCCTCTGATAGAGTTAAAAAACTGAACTGCCAGAAACTTTTATTGTCCTTTGTTTGGATATTTGCAAGTTTGAAAAATGACTATACGCAACGAAGAAACGATTAACAATTTTCTAAATAATAGTACTTGATAAATGAGTAACAATAATCACTGGTCGACAAAAAAAAATTTTTTGGAATGGAATGGACCTATCCAAATACGAAAATGACAAATAGATAGTTATAGCACGTAGGGTTTTCTTGTTAGAGTTGTAGAACCATATCGAACGTTACGACACTTAATATCTATGGAAAAAATGATTTCAGAAAATTCTTAAGCCTGTTTATTTCCTATGTTTACAGTTTTCGCCTATTAAAAATACCATACATCTAAGAGAAAAGCAAACGAGAAAAACATTAACTTAAAACACTACTAACTTTAAAACTTTATTTTTTCCGTTTATGAGGTGTCCTATCTTCTCTCTTCAAAAACCAATAGTAGTCACCCATCATGGCTGGATCCCATCGTCCTTGGTAACGAATTTCCATTGTTCTGATATCTTGGTGAAACCTTTCACCCTGCTTGTCACTAACAGATCCCAAATTTTTAGGAAAAAATCACAGATGGGAATGGAGGAAGTGAATTTTTAATGACATTCTGGCACCAAACGTTTGTTAGGCATCTAAGAGTTCATTAACTAATTGTTCATAATTTTCATCCATATTGTTGCCTAAAAATCCTCTTACTACATTAACAAATGATTTTCTTGCTCTGAGTTCCTGCCTGGTAAGCTTTTCCGTAAAATTGACATCGTCCAGCAATTTTCTGATTTGTGGCCCAATAAAAATGCCTTCTTTTAACTTGGCATCACTTAACTGGGGAAAGACATTTTTGGGACCAACAAGAGGCATAAATTTAACATTTTGAGAGGTTGAAATTCGCTTCTTTCTGGCCAAATTTTTGTTACATAATGCTGATTTATTGCACGACTGTCCCATAAACAAAGAACACAGCAATATTTTGTAAATCCCCCCTGAAGGCCCACTAAAATCGCTATAACTTTTAAGTCCCCACATATCTGCCATTTATACCTATTGTAGTTTATTTTATCCAAAATCCTGCGCATATTTTCATAATTTTCTTTCATTGGAACTGAATGGGCAACTGGTATACAGGGTTTTAAATTTCCATTATGCAATAACACAGCTTTTAAGCTATAATCTTCAATATCAAGTTCCTGCATTAAACTGTCTAGATCAGTACACGCGCACAACGAATTTTCCATACTGTAGAATTCAGAAAACATCATTTCTTTTTCTGAAATTCGTAATTTTTGTTTCTTTGGCCAATAGGTTCCATTCCTTAAGACATGAACCCAGAAGTTCTGACTGTTGCTTGGATAACCCCAAACCACGTACTAAATCATTTAATTCACTTTGAACAATCAAATGTGGCTCGCCGGAACTGGGACCTGTGGTAAAAGTGGGATCGGTGCACTGTTCTTCTGAGCTGCCTGATGATGCGTTATCTCCATTATCTCCCAAATCAATAGCTTGCCAATTTAAAGACGCAATCGGCACTGGCAAATTTGCATTATGAGGAACAGGTCGTATGGCAGATTGCAAATTTGGATATTCTATATTGTACTTTCCCTTTTTGGAATAATCCTCAGTCTTTGTCAGGCAAAAATAACAATCGTCAGAATGATTGGTGGGTTCTCGCCATATCATTGGAACTGCAAAAGGCATACTTTTTCTTTTTCACTTCATCCACTGCACCAATGATACACTACAACTAACACAGCACACATGGGGAGCCCACCGCTTATCTTGATCCCCAATTAACACTCCAAAATATTTAAAGTAGGCTTTTTTTACATTTTCGGAAAATGGCCTGGCTTGTGATTTCACGAGAAATTCTCCACAACTATAACAAAATTTGTCAGGAGAAATTTTGCAACTTCGGCGCGTTTGACTCGACATTTTCGTCTTCACATATACTTGCTTATCGATACACAGAGAACCACTTAATTCGAAACTCAACAGAAGAGTGATTGTTAATGTTTATTTTATATCTGATGTTGTAAACAACCCAGTCTAGGCAATTTTTCCGTTGTAAAATTGACCCATTTTAGCCGCCCCACAATAAAATTGTTTACCTGCCAATATAATTAGGCTATTAAAAAATGGTACGTATTAGGGCTTTCTGAATATTTTTTTTATTATTGGGAGGGTATTTCCATTGTGTAAATAATAAGCTGGAATGTGTTAGAAAAATCTTGTCGGCCAGTGAATTAACCTAATTCATAATATTTACAATGTTTCCCCTCCGACTTCCAAACACTTTTTTAGTTTTTGCGCGACTTTTCCTACTGTAGCTTTTCTGAACTTATCTGTTGTTAAACTGTGGCATGCACTCCGGTTTTCTTGTTTAAATTGTTCTATATCTGTGGATGGAGTTGTATAAACCAGATTTTTAAGAGTGCCCAAAAAAAGATCAAGGGACATTAAATCTGGCGACCATGCATTCCTATTCATCTTTCTCCATAGGTATTCTCCAGGTACGACAGTACTTTACGACTCTTGTTTTATGTGGGGGAGGGCCATCATGCGGAATGCAAGAACTGTAAATACTTTCTTCCATCTAACAGATTTTCCTAAAAGGAAGGCTCAGTTAAATGTTGGGAGATTATACCAAATCAAACATTTGTACTAAAATGTCCCTGATTTTGAATTGTGGATTTTATGTACTCCAATAATGTTAATTTTTACAATTTGGTTTACCATTGCTTACAAATAAGCTTTCGTCAGTCCAATTATGATGAAGGATAAAAATGCACAAAATGTAACAGTTAATTCTGAATGCTACGTGCCTATATTGCAAATATTTTTTCAAATAGAACTGCGACAGTTTCCAGAAGACATGTGGTTCCAGCAAAATGGCGCCACATTACATACAGCGAATGGATCAATGCAAATTACGGTGATGGTCATGTGACTCAACTTGCTGCGATTTTTGGTTGTGTGGATATTTAAACTTAAAGTTCTACGTTAATTCGGGGAATATTGAGAAGAAAGAAAATATAAGATCAAAATACGAAATATTCTCCAAGAAAGGTCTTCACTCTGTAAACATAATTTTTAAAAGTATACTAATTATTGCTATTTTTTAACACTTTTCCCACCGATATTGATATTGGCAATTAATGATTATAGACTTTTTATAAAAATGAATATATTTTGGTACACCCTGTTTATTATTACTTGCGATGTATTGAAAAAAATAACCTTTTCAGTTTTTCACTTCATTGTGACACATCCTTTATTCAATTATCCATCCGAATACAGTCAAATAAAACTCATTCACAGTTAACTCACAGATGAGTTGCATTAAATATAGATGTTAATTTTGACTCAGTTCCTACAATTGAAACACTTAAAAACCCTTGGACCTCAGAAGACTTCAAGATTTGCGCACCTTAATTGATAGGTACGCCAAGACTAGGGATGGGCATTTTATCGATATATTGATAGTTGTCGATAGCTTTACCGTCTTAAATAATAAGTACCGATAGGCATCCACTAATAGCGATAGGTATCCGAAAACTATTAATAGATATTAATTATTAAATCGGTTACGTCTTTATGAAAGTGATGACTTTTTGAGCCCGGATAGGTAGGTTGAAAAACATATAAGGATAACAACAAACAAGAACATAAAATTATACCCTAGACTTGCACATTTTTAAGTAGTTGAGTAATATATTCTTCACATCGATATTTGATACAGCTTTACGCATGAGGATTAGTTGGTTCATAGGCAGTAGATTTAATTTACCTAGCTCAAGGTTAGGTAGTCAATGGCAGTTCTGTTGTTGCAGCTGAAGAGTCTGACTTATCTATAGTGGTTCCATCATACATACATAGGGGATTATTAGCCAGCCTCATTTTAACTAGGAGTTTATTGAAATTACCATTGATTCCAGTACTTTGCATACACGATGTATTAAGGTACTGAAAAGCTGTTAGAACAATCACTACATTAGTCGAACTTGATTATACCTTAGGATTGGTTCAATTAAGTTAATGGGCCAAAAGGTATTGGGTCAAAGTTATATGGAAGCTTGAAACACACATGTACTTCAATCCGATACACCTCGCAGGAGTACCCTTCTCGGTACCACTTCGTAACCTGAGTGTGCATTTATATATTTATAGTTGTTGTACTTGGTGAAATGTTATGTTGCTTACTGTGGCGTAGCACCATTTCGAAACCTAATCCATTTATGCTTTAAAAACGTAACGCTTTTTCTCTAATCATCATCATTATTATTAATTTTCCTATTATCATTAAAAGTAAAGTGCATGAGCCGCAGTTTTGATATTTTATTGTGTAGTGATTATAGTAATTGGCTTAAAAAGGTCCAGTACTCTTACTGTACTTATTTGTTTCAATAATGAAAAAGGTATTGTTAATATATCTGTATAAATTACTTAAATATAGTCGAATGCTGTCTTATCGTGCGGGTCCAAAGGTCACCAACATTATGAATCAAATCAGAAAACACAGTGAACACCAAAATGTTGTGTGATTCTTTTATCGAGCTATTAAATCTCGATGGGCTATTTACAAATATACAGGGAGAAAGAAAATAGTTTTTTTTTTATTATATTACGCAATATTATTAAGATAGCCACTTAATATTATTTTATATATTAAATGCCCAGGGACTAAATAAGAAAATTCGCTAAATATGTATTTGGTTAACATTTTTTGGTTGGCAAAAACAAAAATACACAAAATGGCAAGGGCCTTAATAAAGTCGGAAGGCGGTTCGAATCAGTGGAACAATCAGGATATGTTCTGTTTATACAGCCACTTAATGAAAGTGTGCATCAAAAAAAAAATTACTTCCGAAGAAGATTAAGAAATGTACACGTAAAAATCCAAAGGCAAAAGACTTAAGTTACAATGCAAAAATGGATATTCATAATGCAATTTATGTTATCCTTCAGAAACTTTTTAATATATATATGTATATATATATATATATATATATATATATATATATATATATATATATATATATATAAAATCCTCATCACTTAAAAAGTCCTCATCTTCTGAGTCGTCCTCAAATGGCGCAATGATCATTGGTGCTATTTCGACATCTAAAACTCGTTCTCGATTCCACCAATCCCATATTAATTTCTCCGTATGTTCCACAGATTTCTTCCAGTACTCCGGCGTAATATATTTTAATGAATCCTGCCAAACAATTTGCACTTCATCTGATGTAAGACCATCGTTCACGTGTTTTTCGTAATATGATTTTGCGCGAGCCCATATTATTTCTATTGTGTTAAACTGGCAATCGTATGGCGACAGTCGTAAAACCTCATGTCCATTTTCCCGTATTATTTCATCTACGGCATATATTGTTGGTTTTTTAATAGATTTTTCCATTAAAAGAAGTTCTAGTTTCAGCATATTGGGTAAAGGATTTTGTCTTTGTTTTATTAGCCAGTCATAAATATCACTTTTCTTCCAAGTAGGATGTTTGTTTAAGATTCTTGAATGATAAGATGCATTGTCCAGAATGATTAAAGATGGAGCATACAAATTTGGAATCAGTTGTTCTTTTAACCACTTTTCAAACAGTTCACAGTTCATATTATCATGGTAGTCCATACTTTTGGATATTGAAGAAAACAGTAAACTTGCACCTGGGAGAAATCCTGTTGAAGAACCTGCATGCAACATGATGAACCGTTTTCACGTCCCACATCCCTTTTTTCTCTTGACACTTTTTACAGACTCGTCCTGCCAAGATTTCGAACCAATTCCATTAGAAGATATCCAAGTCTCGTCTAAAAATACCACTTTTCTAAATTTTGAATTACCATTTTCCGTGTATTTCTTTAAAAACTGGATACGCTGACTTGTTATATGTGGCAACTCGCATAAAAATCTTCGATTACAGTCCTTTTTATATCGAAAACCCAAAATTTTTATTAATTTTGACGATTTTAGTCCAATTTCCAATATGCCTCGATTTTTTAAATTAATTCTTTTAAAACTTGAAGGGTTATACTAGTTTTTGATGTGTATAAATCGTAAATTGCATTACGAACATCCATTTTTACATTGTTACTTAAGTTTTCTGTCTTTGGCTTTTTTCGTGTACATTTCTTCTTCTTGAAGAGCCTTGGTCTCTCTAGTTAAACTGTTAAGGGATGGATGTGGGTCGATGTACGGGTCGGACAGCTATGGTTATAGAAGGCGTAATGGACGTCATGGTCTTGTCAAAGTAGAAACCATGGTAATATTTATGAAACCAAAGCAGATCGCCCACAATTCGGCGATGTTGTGATCTAAAGCTTTTAACAATGCAGATTGCTCATGTTTCCATAGAATTAAAATTGTAAAGGATAGGCTTGCCCCCAAACGAGAGCGGTACTGAACAACTTGACAGAACAAAATCTGTGGTAATATCTGTAAAACAGATACAGGATAAAGCAAGCTTCCTTGTGATGTTTTTGGATTATCTATCAGGCGAATATCTCTTCTTTATACAGAGTCATCAGGAATACTAAAATGTTTCAAATGAAATCCGGATTGTGGTAGTACCAGTTTATTAAGCAAATTAATTGACAATCTATCGGTGTTACTTTTCAGTATAATCATCCCGCCTCTCATATCTCCATCGGTTAACTAAAGCTTCTAACTTTGAAAAAAAAAACTCTTAAGTTTTTGCTTAAGTTCTAATCTTAAAAAGAATTTTGTGCGCTGAAACGGTCAATTTTAGAAGCAATATCCATTTAACTTTATTCCTCGATTTTCTAAAATAAGATCCTGAACGGTCTTAATGTTCTTTTCTGTGTTCTCAAAAAACCTGGTTTGCCTGTTCGGAACTTTTTTACCCATTCAAAAACACCTGAACGAGCCATTCAAGTACTTCCATATACAGTGGCGCAACTAGGGGGGGGCTAGGGGAAGCTTAGCCCCCGACCCCAAAATTAGCTCTCCCGCCAGGCGATTGGTGTGGGCCAACCAAAACACTTAAACTCCATTTTGTTTGTAAAAATGGGTAAGAAGGTATTTTTATGTAGTATAGTTTATTTCCTCTTGGCTCATAAATTCTTACACTTATTGGCTCTGTCAATACTATTTCTACATAATTTGAAACAATTGATGATTTATCATAAAAATGAAGAAAAGGCATTGGAAATTATTTAGGTAAATTTCGGAAAAAATGTTACTTAAATTTCGGCTAAAAAACAAATCAGAATTCAGCTAAAAACGCTCGATTTTAAAAAAAAGTACCTAATAAACCCAACCATAAAATCAAAAGAGTGGGTCGTCCAATTGGCCATTTTTACTTCAATATGGCCAAATTATTATTCCCCACTTTAGCCATATTTCCGTCTTTATACTATAATAGAACTGTTATTTTGGCTAGCAATTTTAGCTAATTATTCAGAGATATTAGCAAATATCACAGCATTTTAGCCCATATATGGTTATATGTGCTACTTGGGCTGGTATACAGGGTAGACCAAAAAGGAGGAGGCACTTTGGCAGGCTTCCTGTTAACAGGTCCAGTAAAGCAGGGGAAGTGATAACTTTGAACTCCTTAAAATGTTTATATACGAGTTTCATCGTTCTATGTAACTTTAAGTGTCGTAATTTATTAATAGATATTAATCAAATCGTATATAGTATATAGCCGAAACATAAAAACTTAAATTATCAATATTATCATATAAGTGTCAGGGCTTGAGCCCCCCCCAAAAGTCGATGTCTAGTTGCGCCACTGTCCATATAGCATTCTTGAGTGAATTATAGAACGATTTACACCTTCAGAAGGAAACTTCATTTTTGTTAAGAAACTAGATAAAGATACACACATATAAAATACAACAATTTAAAATATACATTACAAAAACACAAATGAGAAATAAAGTTATCAAAGGCGGTAA
Organism: Kuschelorhynchus macadamiae; assembly: GCA_030620095.1. NCBI lineage: Eukaryota > Metazoa > Arthropoda > Insecta > Coleoptera > Curculionidae > Kuschelorhynchus > Kuschelorhynchus macadamiae. The sequence continues at coordinate 206,674 of JAUTXW010003684.1, read as the reverse complement.
TATTCTATTTTTTGTTCGCAATGAATTGAACTTGACCCCCATCACACAAAAGGTGGACTCCTCGGTAGATGAAGCAGCTTTCGGAGAGGAAAAGGAAGGAACTCGTATATAGTAGGTATACGTAGCAATTTATGCCGTTTGAACCGATCATATATTTGCCGTAATTAAAGCAAAACACCGTTGTAAAATAATTAGATAAATGTTTTATGAAGAGGAGATCCGCTGCGCGGAACCAAAAACAGTTCTATATTTTATCTTTCCGTATTACAAATGTGTACATGTTGTTTGCGCGCGTATGTGTGGGTATTTATTAAACGAGCTGAAAATAAAATTGGAACCAATTAGGGGCCCTTATTACGGTCTCGTGAGAGGTTTCGTTCATTCGAACGGTTCATTTTCGCGCACGATACATTCTCGTATGGAATTTTTATTTTTGGCGAATACGAACGAGAATCTTAAAAAGGATTGTTCATTAAGAACTATACCGGGCGCCACAAGTAAGTGGTTCAACCTTATAACTTTTTTCTTTGTCGACATGATAGAATGGAATTCTTGTTGGTTAAATAGGGCATAATTTTGAATTTTCTTTTACTGTAACAGCGTTGCTATATTTTCTTTCTTGTCCAAATGTCTGCTACACTTTTATTTTTATGACATTATAAGTTCAACCATGTGTCAAGACGGAACATTCGTATATTATGTGTGCCTAGATATTATTTCGACATAATTGCATATTATGGTCGTATTTCCCGATTTCTTAAAACTTGCACGTTATTATGTTGTATCAAATTACTCGCAAACAATTATGTTTTTGGCTAATCGAATGGGCTGGTTTCTTTCCAAAATAAAAATTATATATATATATATATATATATATATATATATATATATATATATATATATGCATATATATATATATATTTTTTTTTTTTTCGTTTTTTTTTCTTTAACCGTGTATAAATATTTTGTTAATTATTTTCTTGGGCATAGGTCTACTCATTGAGAAGTAAAACTATAATTTAATCGACGTTTCGCTCATTATATTGAGCTTTCTCAAGATATTTATTTTCTACAATAAAAGCATGTATAGTTAGTATTTAAATTGGTTAAAACATTATTGAAAAAAACATCACTCAGAAAACATTACATTTAAAACAAACTATGACCATGAAAACAAAAATGCATTTAAATCAACATTAATATTATACAGAGTACGTACCTTGGAAACATGTCAGTTTTACGAATGTTTTGCCATTGCAATAATTTCGACACGTCTGGAATTCTGGTTGATAAAAAGGAGACAAATTTTTTCTTTTTTTTTATATATTTACTTAGATTTTTATTGCTGTACCGAGTTTGGGTTTATGATCTTACTGAAATGTACAGGGTTTTATGTATGGAGTAGTTTATCTATTTAAATTAATTTACTTAGATATCAGATTATAATAAATTTGGCTTAAGTTATTGATGTCTTTTTTATCGTTGACGGCACCTTTCTCTTTTTTAATTTGTATCATTTCTTTTATTGTGAGTTTTCGATAATTAGTTTCTTGCTCTAAAATTTTGGTTTGTTTAAAATCGAATTCATGTTTTTCTGTATGTTCGTGTTTGTGGAGTGCAGTAGATGCATTTTTTGTGTATTTGTGGCCGTTTAATCGACTATCTAAGTATTGTGTTGTCATTCCTATGTACTTTTTTGGGTAATTTAAACATGGAATTGAGTAAACTAGGTTTGATTTCTTTTTTTTATTAGTTTGCTTTTCAAGGGAGTCAAAAGACCGTTTAGTAAATTCTGTCATTTATGACAGACAGTTATGTCGTGTTTAGACAAAATATGATTTATTTTTTCTGATAGGCCGTCTGTGTAGGGCATTGCAACGTATTTAGTATTACCATTTCTTTCTTTTGTTGCTTTCTTTAAGTTACTATAAAAAACGTGAGTTCGTTGTTTAAAAACTCGTAGTATGTTTTTTTCCGGATAATGGTTATTTATTAAAGTCTCCTTAACCTTTTTTAAAATCTCAGGACGATATTCTGGGGAAGTAAGTGAGATGGCACGATCGGTTAGACCTATAATAACGCTATTTTTTTGATTCTTTGGATGGTTGGAGTTAAAGTTTAAGTTCCGCCCTGACCATGTTTTTTTTGTATACCACTTGGTTTTTATATTTTGGTCTTTCTTGTTTCTAATTAGGGTTAAGTCTAGAAAATTAATTTTGTTTTTGTCTTCAGTTTCCATGGTAAATTTTATTTTGGGGTGAAAATTATTGAAAGCATTTAATAGGTCATTAATATGGTTTTTTGAAACGGCATGGCAGTCAAACAATCGTCCACAAATCTTTTAAAAAAAGGAAGGTTAAAATCAAGTTTACTTATCACACTCTGCTCCAGATATTCCATAACATATTTTTAGGGCTTTAGAAAATTTTTTTAAATTTTGGCAGCTAACTAAAGTCGATGGGGGCAATTGGCGCAAAATGTTTGCAAGATGGCGGCACTTCCGGTTATACCGGAAGTAGACGTCAACTTTCTTATTTTAAATGGAACACCCTGTATATAATCGAATTTTTGGATTCCTCGAAAAATTCTAGGTATATTTTGTGTATAATATCCTATACCTAAGTTCAACTATTTTTGAAATATTTTGAATTTTATGTAAAAAATGAAGTTTGCAGGTCTAGACATAACTATAAATATCTGCTTATCGAAGTCTCTGTTGTTTATTTGCGGGTGGCTTCCTTGTCCAAAGGGGTACACTTTAGTGGCCTGTGCTGATATTTTTATAATAACTAAATATAGGGTGATCAAAAACTGACATTAAAAATATACTTTAAAAAATCGTTAAAAGTTACTTTTTTCAAATGGAAAAAATATTTTTCCAACATTTGTTTAACGCTGTTCGGTGACGGTTTCTGTTTATCTGGATATCTATCAGCAAATATCTGGGATGTTCTTGTTAAAACTTTGTTAAATTCCTCATAGATAATAAACAAATTCAAATAATCCTCGTATGTGTAATTTAATCGCCCCGGCATGATTATTAGTTTAATAATTATTATAATTACTATAATAAATAAATAATATTTTAGTAGGTAATTGTCAAACGACAATAAATATTACGTTTCTATAGTAACCAATTGGTTTTCTTCTCGCCAGGCCTCCCTATCAACGCCAACTAACAAGAAAACTGCCGTCTGGCATTATTAGAATAAAAAATGATAAATCGTCAATAATTCAAAAACTCGAAATTTTTGGAATAGACTTTATACAAAGTCGCCCTTCTTTTAAGTGTTCAATAAGATAAAATTATAAAAATTGGGTGTTTCCGTTTGAAAAAAGTAACTTTTAATGATTTTTTAGAGTATATATATATAATGTCAGTTTTTGATCACCCTATATTTATTTATTATAAAAATATCAGTACAGGCCGCTAAAGTGGATTATTTTGGACAAGGGAGCCATCCGCAAATAAATAATAGAGACTTCGATAAGCAGATATTTATAGTTACGTCTAGACCTGCAAACGTCATTTTTTACATAAAATTGAAAATATCTCAAAAACAGTTCAACTTAGGTATAGCATATTATGCATGAAATATACCTAGAATTTTTCGAGGAATCCAAAAATTCGATAATATACACGGTGGTCTATTTAAAAAAAGAAAGTTGAAGTCTACTTTCGGTATAACCGGAAGTGCCGCCATCTTGAAAATATTTTGCGCGAATTGCCCCCATCGACTTTAGTTAGCTGTTAAAATTTCAAATTTTTCCAAAGTCTACTTTATGAGAAATCGATCGCCGCAGTTCGTCGCGGGACACCCTATATATATATATATATATATATATATATATATATATATATATATATATATATATAAAAAAAATATAAAAATATAAAAATAAATAAATAAACCTTATTTTTGCATTTTTTTTAAGCAAAAAGAGGCACTTGCTTAGTAACTCTGGAGGTAACCGTTTTCGAGAAATTTGCAAATTTCTGCGTCAGTGCCAGGTTATCCACTCCCTTAGACGCTAGATGAAGTTGGTGGAAACAAAAACTTAGTATGTAATAGGTATCGTTAAAATAAATACATTTTGTATTATAAAGGTGTACTGAGGAGTGTTTCATTCTTGAGATACAGGGTATCAAAGTTTTAATTCTTGTTCATTTTTTTCACATGTTTTTCTAGTTTATTATTTCCTATTTGGTACATTTATTAGTTTTTAAAACCTATACAATAACTAAAAGCAAAATTGTCGTATAGAATATACAGTTTTTTTGCGCCACCGGCAATTCCACTCTCCTGTGTTTTTTCAATGCCCTGTATTATAATTTGGCTTTCCATTTTTTTGTCATTCTTTTTATTTCTTTGCGTTTTTATGGTATCTGTTATCGTTTTCTAGATCTTTGAGAAAATAACCGTCTATGTAAACCAAGTAATATCAAAGTAAAAAAATTGAAAAAATCTACATCAAAAACTGAAACAATTATAAGAACTGCTGAGAATGGCCTTCTCTTGTTAATATACAGGACTCATCTCTTAGTCTCATAGATTGGCGAACTCTCTCGAATATCCCAGGTATATTGCGAATTATTTCACATGAAGCTATAATTATGTTTCCCAAATCTTCCTCTGACTGGATAGGAGTCTGATACGCCAACCATTTTAAATGTCCCAAGTAAGCATAATCTAAACAATTTAGATCGGGGACCTTGGGGGCCATAGCTGGGGTCCACCTCGACCTACCCAATGGTTGTTGTATTGTCGATTTTTTAACAACTCCCTTACATCTAAACTAAAATGTGGCGGTGTGCCATCATGAATACATCACATTTGGTACCTTATTTCGAGTGGTACCTCTTCTAACAGCAGCGGGAGTTCTTCTTCTAAAAATTGACGATAATACTGTCCGTTTAATCTTCTTGGCAGGAAAAATGGCCCCATCAAATGATCTCCAATAATACCAGCCCACACATTTACTGTAAACTGCTTCTGAAAATGACTTTCGGCTATCGCATGAGGATTTTCTTCTGCCCAAAAATGATTATTGTGAAAATGTCTCATGGCATTTTTCGAAAAACTTGCCTCATCACTAAATAAAATTTTCTAAAGATTGGGTTTTGGGTCAACATTTGAATGAACCACTGGCAAAAATTGAATCGGAATGGAAAATCGCGTGGGAGAAAACCTTAGACTCTTTGGATATGGTAAGGGTACATTAAAGTTTATAAACAGGCACATGTGGAATGTCTAATGCTGCCGCAATTTTTCTTGTACCTGATCCTGAATACTGTAGTCAGGACTGCTTCCTCAACTTCAATAGTTCTAACAGTGCAATATGCTTCTGTTAAATGTGGAGACTTCTGGAAATTTCGAATGTGAACCTGAGCAAAAGTTCGCGAATCAAGCTGTGGTCGATTTGAATAACGCTGCGAATAGAGTCGTTTAGCTTCAAACGAATTACTATTGGCAAAACCATAAATGAAATGAACATCCGTATATTCACGGTTTGTAAACTCAAGCATTCTTAGATATTAAATAGCTCAAGAAACTTTAGAAATATTAAATAAGGCAAAAAAACTTTAGAAACTTTTCCTATCACAATAAATATATATATACATATATATATATATATATATATATATATATATATATATATATATATATAGATTCAGTATTCTCGACCGTGTTATTAGTAATTTACGTCAGAAGTTTCGGGAAAGCGGTCTGTGACTATTCAAACTCTAATTGTTTTAGATCTCAATATTTCCTCAAATGTTTATTGACTTCATCAGGAGACAACTAGAAACAATAAATTTATCTTAATTAACACACCATAGAAGAAAATATATAAAAATATACAGTCACATTACTCCTTAAAATATACTTACAACGTAAGAGTTAGTCGAACATATTACAAAACAAGGACGATAAAAGCAACATTCGGTGCATTGAGGACAACTATTTTCACACTTAACATGTATTATTACAAATATAAAACGATCTGTGCATTCAACAATGTTTTGAACCATAATGGAAAAAGCCTAACACAAAAAAAAACAAAACCGATAAATTGATATCAGTGGTTCTTATACTTTTATAAAACATAAAATAGTGAATTTTAAACTTAATATATGTATATAGGATGTTACTTATTGATCGTCACATTTGGTTTAAAATATTGCAGTAAATATTGCTTAGTTTATTTGTGTCCAATTTTGAATTAATTGCATTTTTATTCTTATTGATATGGCACATTTCAAGAAACAATCTATTTCTATAACTGTCATGGTGTTCTAGTATCTTAACATTACTATAATTAAATTTATGCCAATGCGCATGAATTTTTGCCTATATGGCAATCACTTTTATGTTGTGTTACTCGTTGTTTTAACCACTGCGAAGTTTGGCCAATATAACAACCGTCACAACCCAAGCAAGACATTTGATAAACACAATTAGTTGTGCATCCAGTTGGAGTTTTTTCTTTGACCTTTGAAAATACCGAGTAATTTTGTATGAGGCTATATTTGGCTATTTTTATGTTCGAAAAAGGCTTAAACAGTGAAATAATTGAATTGGTAAGATTATTTATAAATGGAATCCTGACATATTTTACTTGTTGATTACTGTCTTCTGTGGGGCCGTCATAAAAGCTTGTGTTATAAATGAGCTTTTTTAAAATGTGTTTAGGGTAACCATTGTTCACAAACATAACAAAAAGTTTGTCTAGGTTCTGTTGTAAATACATAACGTCACTAATGTGTGTAACCCTATTTTTCATTGCAATGACAGTATTGTATTTCTGATTGGTTGGATGATTTGAAAAATAATTCAGGTAGCTACCAGATGACGTATCTTTTTGGTACCAATCTAAAATAATTTTGTTTTCGTCTGTTCTTATGACTTTAGTATCTAAAAAGGGCACACTTTTATGTTTTTCATAATCAATTGTAAATTGCAAATGGGTGTTGAAAGAGTTAAAATTATTTAAAACAACCTGAATCTGATCAGTTGGAACAGAGCAAATTAGATCATCTACGTATTTATAGATAAAGGGCAAGTGAAAAGGCAAATTTGGTATTATTGTGTCTAACAAGTGATCTAAGACAATAGTTGCTAGAATAGGACTAATAGGAGAACCCATGGGAGTTCCAAAGATTTGTTTATAAAATTGGCCGTTAAAACCAAAATAAGTGTTATTAAAAACAAAATTAATTAGTTCTATGAACGCATTTTTCGATAAGCTAGTAAATTTTTCAATTTGGTGCCATTTCTGCTCTAAAATATCAATAACCAAACTCAGTGGGATATTAGTAAACAAAGATACCACGTCCAACGATATTAAAACATAGTTTTGTGGTAGCTGAACACCGCTAACAGCATTTACAAATGTGAAGGTGTCTTTAATATTGTAATTGGATTCATACTCAAAACTCAATTTTAAAATGTTTGCCAAATATTTTGAAAGGTTATAAGTAGTAGAGTTCACTGAACTAACAATTGGCCTTAAGGGCACATTAGGTTTGTGTATTTTCGGTAGGCAATAAAGTTTAGGAAATGTTATGTTATATTGGCCAAACTTCGCAGTGGTTAAAACAACGAGTAACACAACATAAAAGTGATTGCCATATAGGCAAAAATTCATGCGCATTGGTACAGCATCACTTGAAAACGGGTCATAAATTTAATTATAGTAATGTTAAGATACTAGAACACCATGACAGTTATAGGAATAGATTGTTTCTTGAAATGTGCCATATCAATAAGAATAAAAATGCAATTAATTCAAAATTGGACACAAATAAACTACGCAATATTTACTGCAATATTTTAAACCAAATGTGACGATCAATAAGTAACATCCTATATACATATATTAAGTTTAAAATTCACTATTTTATGTTTTATGAAAGTATAAGAACCACTGATATCAATTTATTGGTTTTGTTTTTTTTTTTTGTGTTGTTAGGCTTTTTCCATTATGGTTCAAAACATTGTTCAATGCACAGATCGTTTTATATTTGTAATAATACATGTTAAGTGTGAAAATAGTTGTCCTCAATGCACATAATGTTGCTTTTATCGTCCTTGTTTTGTAATATGTTCGACTAACTCTTACGTTGTAAGTATATTTTAAGGAGTAATGTGACTGTATATTTTTATATATTTTCTTCTATGGTGTGTTAATTAAGATAAATTTATTGTTTCTAGTTGTCTCCTGATGAAGTCAATAAACATTTGACGAAATATTGAGATCTAAAACAATTAGAGTTTGAATAGTCACAGACCGCTTTCCTTCTGACTTAAATTATATATATATATATATATATATATATATATATATATATATATATATATATATATATATATATATATATATATATATATACATATACATACATACATACAAAATCACACCTCAAGTAATGGAAAATCTGGTTTGAAATACGCACGTACAGTGGTATGATTGGCGGGTTGTTAGAGAAATTTAGGGTCATGTTTCCTGCAGTGCCAAAGCATTACGGATTCTGATTTAACTCGATATATCTTACCGGAATTGAAATCATGGTTCCGTGCCAAATTGGAATTACTATCCGACGTTTCGCCTTCGACTGCACGAGGTATCTTCAGGGATTTTTACTCCACTAAAGCCGTGAAAGCTTCCGTTTTATGTTACTTATTAATATGATGAAAAATTAGCTTGGTAAACATACAAAATTTTACCTTGGTGCGCCTTTAATTGACATCTATTTTCAGTTAATGTATAAAAAAAAAGTGATATCCGGATTAAGGAAAAAGATAGGATTAAAGTGTGGCAGAATATACGGGAAATTACAAGCATGATAGAGCGAACGTTTTAAAATAGTTATGTTAATCGAACTAAAAACCCAAATTCCGTCGTTGCACTATACGCTTGTGTAAGGTTCGCAAGTACGATGTAATTAACACCTTCGAACACGGCCATTATCGGGAATTGCGATTATTGCATTGCCGACCGAGCAATATTATTAACTTGTTTAGCAAAAACACGAGGTAAAACGTGTTAGGTACACCTAGATAGCTAAATTACGTCCATATACAAACATAAACACCAATTTATTGTTCGAACAAAGAGTACTGTTTTTTGACTTCCTTTTCGGCTTGCTTCTCGTATAATTGTGACGGTTTTGGGAATAGTATTACAGCATATATTAAAATATCAAAGCACTCCCACCCTGTTCTTTCCTTAATTTATATTTTTTTATATATTATTAAAATGGTCAACATGTGTATTCGTATAGCTGGACGTTTATTTGAACATCTTTTAAAACATAACAATGAAAACTTTTGATTAGCCTTTAAAAACGATTTTTTAACAGTCTGATTCAGAAACGTATAGTCATCTGAGGAACTGTTATCACCTCTTGACATTATATATAATTAAAGTGTCTAACGTCTCATCGATCAGGTTGTCAAGATCCCACATTTTTTCCTCCCGTTTAATCACATGCTTTTCGCCAGTTCTCTGGTGTCACTTCCTTAATGGCTTGATCAAACAGTAGCTTAACAGCTTTTATTTTAAATTTCGCGTTTTGTGTCCCTACAAATCATTTTACTTGCGCCTATATAAGTTCTATAGGATTTAGTTCGCAATGATATGGCGGTAAGCGCAGCACAGTTATGTCTTCCAAGACATACTTCATAAACTATTTTTGTGTAAATTTGCTATGGTTAGTAGTTCTTTCTTTATCAAATTGGGTTCAAACTCAATACATTTGGTAGTTAGCTAGTCGGTAATTTGTTCTTTTCTCCAAGATGAAGTTGGTGTCTTCTTTATGCGCCGTGAATGATAGCTTTCGTTATCGATAACCACTACCGAATCAGCCGGAGAATATTTTATAATTTCACCTAAATAGTCTTTGAAAACATCCGAATTCGTGTCCTCATGGTAATCTCCTGTCCTGCACGACTGAAAAGTTAGCAAACCTTCTTTTAAAAATCCCGCTTCCAATGAGTGCAATTATTAGTCTCTTCTCTTTTCCAGGCACTTTAATACTCTTTGACAAGTCTTCGATGAGAGATATATACATAAATATATTATATAACCTTCATTGATCCACGACTTCTCAAGTATTTTCATCGCTTTCCAGTAAAAGTGCTTTTCGGTTATGCTTTTCTCAGGCAAAATCCATATTTTTTAAAGTTGTCCATAAGAGTTTTCTAGTTATCAAACGAATACTGTCATCTTGACCAAGCTCCTTCAACATTTTATCTAGACTGGGTGTTTCTTTTTTAAAATAAAAAGAGTGAACTTTTCATCGAATTGCACATATGGTGTCTTTATCAAGGGCTTTTGCTGGTCTTCCTGGAATTTTCTTGGAAGGTTCCACTTGACCTGCTACCTTTCTCTCCCGCAATAATTTGAAAACCGTGTACTTTCCAATTCCAGTCGTTCGGGAACATCGCTCATCAGTTTCTTGTACAGTAAAACTAGGGTAATCGTGTAAATTTAAAATAATATTTTTTTCACTCACTGATTGATAGTGGAGAATTACTAAAACATCTTTTCGTTGGAATGAAACTCCCCATTTTATTAATATTCTACATGTTTAAAATACAATGAAGCAGTATTTATAATCTGTTTTATTACCTACCTCCATTAAATACTAGCCTATTATGTATGCATTGCGTAATAAATGTAATCTGTAGAGTAGTAAAACCTCATTAAGTATGCAAAAAGACAGGGCTAAAGGATAGGGATTTAAAAGTAACTTTATTATTTATTGTATGAACAAAGTTTACCTACGCCTATGGACGACCCCGAAATTCAGCCAAATTGGACGGAATTTCCCATTTTATTGCTCTATAAATTTCTGAAATAGATTATAGTCTGGTTAGTGTTTTTTGTTTATAACTTGAAAAATTGGTACTAATAATTAACCTAAATCAACCACCTGATAATCTTCTTAAGTGTCTGAGAATGATGTATTGAGAGCAGTTATGAGCATAAAATCCAGAGCCATAGGATCCGATAACGTAAACATCGTGTTAATTCAAATGTGTATGCCATTCTTGTTACCATTTTTTACTCATATCATAGATAAATGTATCGAGGAGGAATACTATCCATCAGTTTGGAAACACGCTTTTGTAGTCCCCTTTCCTAAGGTCAGGCAACCCACTGAGTATGGTCATTTAAGATCTATCAGTCTTGGAGAAAATAATTGAAATCCAAATAAGATCTTTTGTGGAAATCAACAATATTTTACCCGAAAAGCAGTCTGTGCCACCGCTCTTGCTGACATAACAGATGACGTTCTACGTGGACAGGATAACAACAAAATAAGCGCTCTGGTCCTTTTAGACTTCACCAAAGCTCAGCTATAAGGTACTTGTTTCTCTTATTAACTATCTCGGCTTTGGACATGGTGCTCGAAAATTTGTCTCGTCGTATTTATGCGGTAGGTCCGACAAGTGGTTTTGAATGGTAACTTTTCTGAAAGGCAAGTGGTAACGTCGTTCTATACTTTATATACCTCACAATTTCACAAAAATATCAAACACTGCCATTATCATATTTATGCTGATGACACCCAAATTTACTTACTTAAGTAATATGGCGAATCGCCACATAAATAGTGATCTTAATACTTTATTTAAAACTGCAACCGATCACATGCTAAAAATTAACCCAAGTAAATCCACCGTAATTCCATTCGGCAACCGAACACATTGCAATTTGGCCAAAGACAACCTAGATATTCAAATGGACAATGCTTTGTTGACACTTGTAAAAGTCTGGGACTAAAGCTTGACTGCAACTTGCGTTTTAAGCAGCATGTAACTAATAAGCTGAAGGTAGCATATTCAACACTAAAATTACTTTTTTTGCATCGCCACTATCTTACACTAGAGACGAAAAAAAATCCTTTGTGATTCTCTGGTGTTATTAGTTTTCAATCATTGTGACTGCGTTTACGGGCCTTGCTTTGACAATATTGAAGTTACGCGTATCCAAAAACTGCAAAATAGCTGTCTTCGCTTTATCTACGGAATATCTGGAAGAAACCATATTTCACACACATGTCGGTTGGTTGAGTATGCGTAATAGGCGAAAACTGCATATGGCTGTGTTCTCATATAAGACAATGAAATAAAAAACCTCAATATCTTTATAACAAGCTCAAATTTCGTAGTGACGTCCACGATCGAAATTTAACAATCATATTGTTACAATTCCACAAAATCGCAAGGAGCTGTTTAAGAGGTCGATTTCTGATAATTTGTGTACTACCATAAACGCGATGCATTTTCTGAATACAGATCTGTTCTGTCTCTCTATTAAGCATATTATAAAGAAAAAATTATTCAAGAATCAGTAAATCTTCTTGGCTATTACCTATTACAGTTATGTTCTCTAAAAAGTTCTAAAATGGCCCTATTCGTCTTATCATTAAGTTGCAAAACTTAACACGCCTTTGTCAAATCAAGTTGAAGATAGAGTGCCTCATTTAAAAAAGTACCACTTTTAGTTGCCTTATTTTTTTTACGCACCCTGTATAATTGAAAATATTTTTAGAATGTTCACGACTTACATGTGTATTCTATAGCCTAATCCAGTTTATTTCCTAATTTTACCTATTCGGCGTAAATTTACTTTTCTCAATGATACAATTTTATTTTAGTGTAGTTTCAAGATATTTTTTATTTTATTTCGTATTTCGTTTTTATGATGTCAAAATCATCTTTGGATTTTTAAATGTAAAAATCTGTATATTATATGTCCATCAAATAAGACTCTTCTTGCTGGTTATAAAATGTACTAAATTTAATATCTTTATATTTTAAAGACATTCGACAAAATTGGGAAAAAATGTTCGATCTCTCACTAACATATTGCCTCTTAGGCAGGATTTTTGCCAAATTTCCCGATTGTCTTTGAAGATAACGTTATCAAATCTAGTACATTTTTAATCAACAAAACGCGATTCATTTGATGGATATACAGGGTGTTTCCTAACTACGGTACGGAAGTCTAGGAGGTGATTCCTTAGGTCATTTTAAGAAATAAAGTTCATATGAACATGTGTCCAGAGTCCAGTTTTAAAAAAAATTCGATTTTTTATAAACATTATAAATATCCTTAAGACGATTTGGTTGAAATTTGACAGTGTCTTTTTTAGTACTAAGGCGCTAATTCAGCTCTAACTAGATTGAAGTTGTTAACTCCAGTGGCGTCTCAAGGAGCACTGCAACCATTATTATTGAGAAAATAAGTACGCCACTGACTCTTTTCGCAGTTTTTATTCAGTTTAAGCAACTAAAAATACAACTTTTTTGTTTCTTGTGTTTTGTTCGTATCTAGCCTCGTTTTCGAGAAAAAAAAATATAAATGACTTTAAACGAATTATCCATGGACAACATTACAAAAATAAATTTTTTTTATTAATTACGATACATAAATTACAGAAAAATAAAAAATTAACAATTTCGACCTTAAAGTAGATGAACAAAGTGACTATCATCTGATAAAATACACGATTGTAATCGCTTCGTCATTGATTGTCTGATACGTTCAAAAATCCCTGGAGTATTCCTTATGACATTGCAATTGTCGATTATTCAAATTCTCAAGTCGTTTGCATCGAGTACAGTTTTATAAACCAGAGCCTTCAAATGACCCTATAAATAGAAATCTAGAGGATTCATATCAGGACTACGAGCTGGCCAATTTTGAGGTCCTGTACGTCCGATTCAGCAATTAGAGTAAGTAATGTCGAGATGCTGACGAGCAAGGACATTAAAATGAGCGGGGGCCCCGATGTGCATAAACCACATATTCGCTCTTACATGTAGGGATACATCTTCTAACAAATTGGGTAGATGTTCTCACAAAAACTCTGTATTGGATTCACCTGTTAATCTTGCTGTTAAAAAAAATGTGGCAATTAGGTATTCATTGCCTAATAACGTGGGGATTTTCGTCGGCCCAAAAATGGTATGGTATGATAATTAATGATAGCATCTCGTGAAAAATTTGCCCCGTCCGTAAATAAAATTGTGCCACCGTATGAAGCAACCACTTACAGAACATTAATCTTGGGTGAAAATCCCTAGGCAGTAAAGCTTGAACCCGCTGTTGTGATATGGGTACAGTAGATTTCTTTTTAAAACTTTTCAAACTGTTTTTGGGCTGATTTGAAGCTGCAGTGCAATCTTCCTGGTACTATTTGAAGGATCTTCTTCGATCGCATTAACTTCCACCACCTGTATTTTTATTAAAACTACCAGTTTCACTTAATCATGTATCGTTCTAAATGTTTTAGCACATGGAATTACTCTGTTAGGATATCTGTTTTGGTAAATTCTTCGTGCCTCCGAATTTCCATTTGCTAATTTATAAATAAAGTGCATGTCAGTCATTTTAGAATTACTAACATTATTCATAATGGAATCACTGCTAATTGACAACTTTAATATTTACTGATATGACAGTGACAGTACTATCACTGTATGCTGATACCAGTCAGGTAAACTCTCCAGGTAGGTGTAAAAATATTTAGAGTGGTTTAAAGCGATTTTTTTATCGGAAACGAAGATACGAACAAACCACAAGAGACTAAAAAGTTGTATTTTTAGTTGCCTAAGCTGAAAAAGCTATAAAAACTGCAAAAAGTGTCAGTGGCGTACTTTTTATCTCAATATTGATGGTTGCGGTGCCCCTTGAGACACCACTGGATCCAATAATTTCAATCTAGTTAGGGCTAAATTAGCGCCTTAGTACTACAAATAACACCGCCAAATTTCAACCAAATCGGTTTAAATATATTTATATTTAACTTGTAGTACTGTTTCAGTATGATAGACGTTTCGTTTTCGATTTTGTCATATCGAGCAATCTGTTATTTCAGATCTCCCTGGGTACAAGCCTGCCTGATGAGCGTAGAGGGTACCCTGTGACATAATCGAAAGCAATTCTTCTTTTAGGTCGTTTTGCACCTGCAGAAATTATATCTTTCTGCTATTATACATATATATTTATATTTATAAAAAACCTATTTTTTTAAACTTGTATCTCAGAATCGAGACAACTCCGGACACGTGTTCATAGAAACTTTTTTTTTCTTAAAATGACTTAAAGAATCACCTCCTGGAGTTACGTTGCGTAGTTAGGAATATGTAGAAACATGTATAATACTTGTTACGTTTAAGAAATCAAAGTTGATGCTTATTTCAGAAAAAAACAAACAACCTGTATATTTGCATAATAATTAGTTAAGTTAATGATTTTTTTATTGTTTCAGAGGCTCACGTGATGGGCAGTCAGCCCTGGGAGGGCATGCGAGGCCTCGCTTTTCCGCGATGCCTCCTCGCCCCCCTCGCAACCCCCTTTTACCGTTTCCTGGCCAGATTTTCAGGTAAGTTGACGTTTTAGATAATGCAATTTTAAAATAGAAATATTTCATGAATTATGTATCTATGAGTATAGTAGACATAGTACCCCGTAACTTTTTTATTTTTTGTCGTACAAAAAAAAATAAAAATACTGACATACAGAGGATTTTTTTTACGTTATAAATCTGCATTGTAATTCCCAGTAACTTTTCATATATAAGAAGAACGACAAAAAGTGCAATTTTTTTTAATGGAATGCCCGGTAAATTTTTGCCTAAAATGAAAGATCTTTTTTTTTTATTCCAAATATATAATACAAGTTGACATTTGGTTTAGCCGTTTTCGAGTTATTTAAGTTTAAAAATCAATTTTCATTATAGACTGTAAAATTACCGGCTATAAAATATCAGCTTTTTTAGCAGTTGGCTATGGAAATAAACAAGATAAACAAATGTTCTGTCAAATGTCAAATTACTGCACACCTAGGCATTATAATAAAACAGCGAAGTAAAAATTGAATATAAACACCAATTTATTAACAATATATTTTACTGCAAAATACACAGATGAACCAAATAACACAAAACAAATTAATCAGAATAAATATTTCCCCCCTGATTATCTACACATTCGTGATAAATGTTGCGCAAGTGGTCAACTGCCTTATAAAATGACCATTTCTTTCATTTAAATGTTTTATTTCCTGTGTTATAAAATATTTCATATCTTCAACGTTGTCCAGATCACGTTTATATATTTTGTTTTTAATATAACTCCACAAAAAATTATCCATGGGAGTTAGATTTGGACTATTTGAAGGCCACGAAATAATTCCATTTCTTCCAATCCACTCGTTGTAATTCTCATTCAAAAATGTCTTCACGTCAGGTACCACATGTGGTGGGGCACCGTCATGTTGAAAAGGTATGTTCATATACTGCCTTAACAGTAAGTTTTCTAGCATTTCCTGTAGATGAAACTAATTTATATCATCTGCTGATGATGCTAACTTGGTTAGCGAAACGCGCGTCCAGAACCTAACAAGTTGTGGTGTAGTGTGGTTAGAACTCTTGTATTTTGATCTATCTTCCACCAGAGGTTCCAGTGTTAGGACTTAAAAATTTTGTTGTTTGGTATCGTTGCCATGGGAAATATTCGGGGATACTCTCTTAATGCAAGTGCTGGACTTTTATTATTTTCAATATAACAGTTATACAAATTTAGTCACTATTGATTTAAATATAGAGCCATTTTTTAAAATAGAACAAATAAACACCCATACAAAGAGTCGTTTTTAAAGTTTAACGGCCGGTTGCAGAAAGCTCTGCAACCGGCTGTAATTATTTTAAATTTAAATAATCTCAATAAAAAAACAAACAAAACACAAATAAATTGAAAACTGTCAAATTTAAAACGAATAGTTTTCCAATCCATCCTCTTATAGTTTTTGTGTTGAGTATGAGCATCACAATATTCAAAAAATAACTGAGATTTTATGTTAAATTGCTATTTTCTCGGTAATTCTTTCAACTTTTGCTTGAAGATTGGGCAGGGGTTTTGAAACCTCAAACCCGTCTTCCCTTACCTACTGTCAGAGCAAATAGGTACATCTAGAATCTAGATGAAAAAGTAACTGTCAAGGGCATTCCAAGAAGAAGAATTTGCTCCTAAGGAATTAAGATATACTTATAAACATCTTCTATAATTTAGCTATTTCTCCCAATCTCATGCGAATTACATATTCTGTTAGTTCCGACGAAATTATTGACCATATTTGTAAAGCAGCGAAAAGCGAGCTAAACAGCTAATAACCACCGTCGAAATCGGTCATTCGTGATGTAGACCTAACCAAACAGGTAGGTCGTGAAATGTGCAATGCCGATTCTACAATAATGTCGCAATGGCGTAATTTTAAAACAGGCGATAATTCTTTATTCCGCACTCCGACGGAGGCGATAAGCTGATCGCAACAGGTGTGCATTCTTGCAACCATTCTTGAAAATATTAATAACTCACATTTCAGCCGCGATGCCACGTTTTTCGTTTTTCTCTCCTAACAATTTCCATGGAGCGCCTTTTTTCTAGATAGGATGCTAAAAAACAGCGCACAAATTTACAGTTTTTAATTAATTTATTATTATTATTATTATTTGTTTATAGTTTTAGCCATCTCAGTAAACATTATATTGGTTTTCAATAAGGTACGGCACTGTGCCAAGCAATCATATTGATTAAGAAATTTGCTGCTTTTGGATCAGAATGTACAGGTTTTTTTTATAATTTGCCAGCCTGAGAGCCATTTTTTAAAGCTATCAAAAATGTTTATGTGAAACTTGTAAGATTTTTTCTAAATATTTACATGGCGGTAAATTTAAAAACAAATGACGATCGTGAAATCAAGAAATCACTATTAACTTTGTGATTTTAAATGGGACACCCTGTATTTTTGACATTGACATGTCATGTGGCCTCCTCCATTATCCAAGCAATTTTGGAAAACTCTTTCCAGTTTGCCCTAATATTGGTGATAAAAATGGGACATTCTGTATTTAAAATTACAATTTCCTTCTCTATTTTTTGCCGCAATTCGTCTATATTGTTCCTTCTATTAAGGTAAACTTTATCTTTTAAATATCGAGGCAAAAAAATATCCAATGGTGTAAGGTCCGGACTATTGGCTGGCCAATGAATATTACCATCTTGGATGTTGTGAGGTAGTGCTCCATCTTGGTGCCAAATTATTTGCTTATTGGCATCTATATTCCAGATAGAGTTTTATGTCGTTATTTAAAAAATTTAAATACCGTTCTCCTGTTAAAATATCCTCAATAACAATTGGACCAATAATTTCGTCTTTCAGAATGCCGCACCACACATGGAACGACTTCCCACCTTGCTTCTTTCGTTCATCTATTATATGAGGATTTTTTGGTGCCTAAAAGTGTTTATTCTTTCTATTGAACATGCTGGCTGTAAAAAAAACACATTTCATCTGACCACAAAATCCTTTCAAATAACAGCCTATCTTCTTTCTATTCTCCCCAGCATATCCTCGCAGAATTGGAGGCGTTCATTAAAATGATTGTCAGTTAGCAAATGCACCGGTCTAATTTTATACGAACGGTACTGATGATGCTTCTTAAACGTCGAATGGATATAATACCAAGATTTTCTTGTTATTCTAGAAACGTCAGGAGTCGATCTGCTTGGATTTTCTAAAAATTAATTTTAAAATAACTTTTAGACTGCCTCTGGAAATATTTGTTTACCTTGAAAATGTAATAATATAGTTAATTCCTCGTTCAAGTTTAATTTTGCTTGTCTTCTTTGTCTATGCAGTGATTTTCTTTGTGCATGGTTTTTTACTATATTTGAAACGGTTTTTCTAGAGGGAATTCGAACTGCAGGATATAGCATCCTGTATTGTCGCGTTATTCGCATTTCCGAAATACAATTGAATTATTTTAAGTTTTTCTTACTAGTATAATAAATAAACAAACTATATTTGTTTACAAATTTCCAATAATTTATTTCCGTTTGACAGCTGTTTCGACACACTGTGTCTTTTTCAAAAACCAACTTAAGACTGATACTAAAACATGATTTTTTTTAACACTAATAAAAGCGTCTACCTACCTAACCTTTGCAGATTTTAGCTATACAGATTTAACAGTGGGGAACCGTTTAGGTCCAATTGATCGTTCAATAAAATGGTTTTTCCTCTTATTAATTTCTTTCCAAGTAATTTAACTTGTAACTTTTATTGGCTGAATGCAACGTTTTAAATTCATTATTAAAGTTATGATTTGTTTCTAATAAATGTTTTGCATAATTAGAATCAGTTTTTTGTTTAATATATGATGTTTTTTGTTCTTTGATACGTTTATAAAAACATCTACCATTTTGACCAATATATACTTTTTCGCAAGAACCACATTTTAATTCATATACCCCTGATTTTGGTCCTTATTTGTATTAGACTTGTTCTTAATATTTCTAACTAAAGTATTATTGGTACAAAAAGCTATTTTATGATTTGTTTTTTTAAGATATTTCTCTATTTTAGTGCTAATTTTTCCGGTATATGTTAATGTGTCAAACTTAATATTGTCTTTTGTATTGAAATTAAGATAAACGAAATTGAGTGCTTTTTTATATGGTTTTGATTTACGATTTTGTCTATTATGGTTGCGTCAGAACCATTATTACCTTTGAAAAGCTGCCATCTTATATGTGAATGGGTGGTTTGATGTATTATGTATTGTTATATTTGTTTAGGCTGGTTTATGATAAATTTCAAAATCGTGTTTATTATTAATGTTCCTGATTTTTAAATCTAATAAGTTTATGGACTTGTTTTGTTCTAATTCTAAAGTTAATCTTTTTTGTATGTAATTTATTAATAATATATTTAAATACTCTTTACAAAGGCTGCTTAGTAGTTGTGCTATTGGTGTTCCTATTCTGTGTAAATCCTAGATATTTGTTATAGACATCACTCGCATCCATTGCCTCTATATATATATATATATATATCTCCCATCAGATGTTTCAAATCCAATAAGCTGACATTTGTTTATATTTATATTAATAATTTTACACTTATTTAGTCCAAAACTCATGTTTATGTCTTTAGAAAATATTTCAACTTAACTTAAAAGTTCTTGAACTAACCGATATGAAAAGATGTATAAATCTAAATATTATTATTATTATTATTGACCTTATGACTTCTTGTCTCACAGTATTCCTGTGGTTGTATTTTATACTGATGGGATTATACCAAGTCAGTACAAAAAATAAAAAAAGGAAATGAAAAAAAAACAACTATTGTGTATTAAGAAATGATCTAACTATGCTACATGTTTCCAAAATGACCGATTTCTGGATGTTTCTGTGAATGTCTGTATTAAGTCCTAATTGAGCCAAATGCAATGTAAACGTTGTTGGGGTGAGACCTGTTACTGATATGACTAGAGGAACAATGATGACTCTTTCCTGTTTCCACAGCCTTTTTACTTCCATTGCCAAGTCGGGGTATTTGGCGGTCTTCTCACTGTATGTCGCTTGGATGTTCTCGTCGTTGGGGACAGCCATGTCAATTAAATAAGTGATTTTCTCTTTTTTGGATTGAAATGATATCGGGTCTAGTTGCGGGGATTGTTTTATCTGTGTGGATGTCAATGTCCCAGTAGAGCTTGTAGTCTTCGTTTTCAAGTATAGATGTTGGTGTATAATGGTAGTAAGTGTCTGTGTTCTCCGCTAGTTTGTATGTTGTGGCTAATGCTTGATGAATGACCTTCGCTGCTGAGTTGTATCTCGCGCTGTATTCAGTTCCGGCCATTATTCTACATCCACTCCTTATGTGATCGATTGTTTCTCTCTGCTGGTGACATCTCCTGCACCTGTCGTCTTCAGTGGTTGTGTCCTTGATGATGTGCTTTCGGTAGTTTCTGGTTGCTATGACTTTGTCCTGGATGGCAAGCAGGAAGCCTTCTGTTTCAGGGAACAGCTGCCCTTCTTGTAATCACGTATATGAAAGCTTTTTATGTATACAGGGTGGCCCATCGAAAACGTACCGCAAGGCATAACGGCCAGGGTAATTTTTTTTTCAAAAAATCCAAAAACACGTCAATTTTGTTTGTGAGGGGGACAACTTTTGCCCTAAAAATGATCGCAAAATTTTCAACCCTCTAAGCAAACTTTTTCAAACGGGAAGAGGGGTCAAGTGGTACCGCAATGAAAAGGGCTTTCTATTCTCTATACATTCCCGCCTTGGTTTTGAAAATCGGTCAAGTCATTTAGAAAATATGAAGGATTGAAATTTGAAAAATACATTTTTCAAAAAACGCATAAATTGAATTAAATAAACCTCGACCTCCATACAGCAATACAAATTAGCTTCAAATCGTTCTCGAACATTCTGAAGAACTTGAGGGGTCACTTCGCGACAAACGTCAATAATTCGTGTTCGCAGATCTTCTAATGAGGCAAGTGGAGTGCTATACACTTTACTTTTTATGTGTCCCCATAGAAAAAAGTCTAAAGGAGTCAAGTCGGGTGACCGGGGAGGCCACTCAATGGCACCCCTTCGTCCTATCCACCGCCCGGGAAAGTTAGTGTTTAAATAATTACGCACATTTTGAGAGTAATGTGGAGGTGCACCGTCTTGTTGAAATATCAGTTCCGCTTCAACGTATCCAGGATTATTTTCGATGATGTCAGTTAGGGCTGGGTCGATGGTATTTTCCAGTAAATCTAAGTACATATCACCTGTTAGAGTTCCAGGAAGAAAAAAAGGACCCACAATAGAATTTCCAAAAATACCAGCCCACACGTTCAATTTCTGAGGATGTTGTGTGTGCACCTCGTGAAATACCCTGGGGTTGTTCTCAGCCCAGTACCGACAGTTATGCCGATTAACTACACCGTTCAAAAAGAAAGTGCACTCATCCGAAAAACACACATTGAATAGAAAATTATTATTATTGGCCACTCGTTCACTAATAGTTTCACAAAATTGCAAGCGGCGATCAAAATCGTCTTCGTTGAGTTCTTGTACCAACTGAATTTTATACGGGTGGAAATGGTGTTTTTTCAATATTCTTTGGACACTTGTACGATTCACGCCGGTCTCATTGGCTAATTTTCTTGTACTCAGCATACTATCCATGGCAACTTGGCCCAATACAAAGACCTCCATAGCTTCATTTACTACAGGATTTTCCATCTGCCTCTTTTTATTCATAAGGGATCCAGTTTCGCGAAATTTTGCCGGAAAGGTGTTTTTCAGGATGTCGTTCATTAAATATCTGCGCAACCCGATTGCCACATTCATTATTTTTAAAATAAAGTTCGATTATTTCCACTTTTTCTGCATGTGAGTACACCATAATTATTGATAAAAAATTTAATGATATTGAGAAATTTAAACGCACAAGTTACAGAACAGCTATCTAGCAACTACCGCACCTGATCGTTGTGGCATGTCAAATCACTAAAATCAGCAGTAAACATCTAAAATAACAGGACAAAAATAGCGAATTGGTCGAAGGAATTTATCCTTATCATTTACTCTGATAATTTGTAAATAAACATTTTAAATTTCAATCCTTCATATTTTCTAAATGACTTGACCGATTTTCAGTGGCGGCTCGTGGTGTTTAGGCTAGGGTAGGCGACAACCACAATAATTTCAAGAATAATGACGTTATAAGAAAACGTTAAGCCGCGTACACACTTAGCTGACAACTAAGTTTTATAAATTAAATTTATCCGCCTATCTTTTAAAAGGGCGAATTTACTTACTTACAGCCTTCTGTAAGGAGCAGAACAACTCTTTTTCTATTGAAATTAGCGCAAGTGACGATAAACGTTCATTTTTTATTGTATTGCGAGAATACGTTTTTATTCGCTTTAAACAAGAGAAATGTCTTTCCACTGAGGTACTTGTAATAGGTATGGTAGCAATTAACGCAAAAAGTTTGTAACTTTCAGGAAATATTTCTTGAAGTTCATTTTTTACGAAATGTTTTAAAATTGCCTCGACGCTCAGCAATGCAAATTGTTCATCGAGATATATTACACTAAGCTCATTAATTAATTTTTGTTTGTCAAAGAAATTTTTATAAAAGTTGGTCACATTCGTCACAAATTCAAGCGGAAAATTTTTGCTATATTCTTCGAATTTTGAGGAATCCGCTAAAGAAATATAATAACTGAGACATATCTGCAAACCTAACTTCTATTTGAGTCACAATATTGTCAATTATCTCATAAAATAAAATGCGTAAAGAACTTTGCTCATCGCCTTTAATGGTGTCCGATAACTTAATTCTTTTTGACAATTGTCCTGAGTCCCTATTATTAAAAATCCTTGTTTGGGCTTGTTCAAATATTGTATTAAACATTGTCTCATTTCTCAATAACTTGATACGATCTCTTGCCATAAATATTTGCTTTTTACAATAGGTGATGACCAATGATTTTTTCTGTAGAATGTTGAAAGGGGGGTCAGTTATGTCAAAAATATGTTTATACACAGCGGTAAGAAACGAAAATTCTAAATCGTTCATAAATTTAAGATATCCCTTGGCCCCGTTTATTGACTCAGCCGATGATGATTGGTCGTCAATAATTTTAGAAAAAACTAATTTTAGGCCTTCCCATTCAGAGTGCAAGATTTGAATGATTTTAGAACGGGAAGCCCACCTGGTGTCTGAACTGGAAGAAATCCTCTTTCCTATCGTCGAATCTAAAGTAAATGTCCGTTTTGCAGACTGATGAAAAAATCCGGGAATCGAGGACGCACTTGCGAAAAAAATTCGGCAATTTTTTATATTTTTTGAACCAGTTTGTAAAACCAAATTCAATCTGTGCGCACTACAATGCGTAAACAAAGCAAAAGGAGCATCATCTTTAAATTTTTTTGCAAACCATTCAATGAACCTGCCATCACACTAGCACCATCGTAGCATTGCCCAACTAATTTTGTTTTATAATCGAAATTGCCTATGACTGTAACAATTAATCCATACATTGCGTCCGCTGTTCTGTCTTCGCTAACGTCATGAAAACCCAAGAAACTTTCTTTGATTTCACCGTATTTATTAACGTACCGAATTGTAATCGCACATTGGGACTTCTCAGAAATATCCTTAGTATCGTCAGCTTGCACTGCAAAAAACAACGACTCTTTTATCTCCCTATGAATTGTATCTGCAAGGTAATCGGAAATACAGGATATCAAATCATTCTGGATAGTTTTTGATAAACCAGAAAAAATATTTCCAATTTTTTTTAAATGTTGTTGTATTTCGTTATCACGTTTAATTAACAGATTAAAAGTTTCCCGAAAATTTCCCGCACTAACGGAATCGCTTTTTTCATTATGGCCTCTGAAAGATAATTCTTGCTTTGCTAGGTGACACGTAACATCGACCAAATAGCTCATTAGAAGTCTGTTTTTTCTCACCTCCTCATTATAAAAACCAAAGCGGGAATGTATAGAGAATAGAAAGCCCTTTTCATTGCGGTACCACTTGACCCCTCTTCCCATTTGAAAAAGTTTGGGGGATGACACCCCCGCTTAGAGGGTTGAAAATTTTGCGATCATTTTAAGGGCAAAAATTGTCCCCCTCACAAACAAAATTGACGTGTTTTTGGATTTTTTGAAAAAAAAATTACCCTGGCCGTTATGCCTTGCGGTACGTTTTCGATGGGCCACCCTGTATGTGTCTTCCGTGAAGTGTTTTTTTCAGACCAGGTGTTCATCTTTTCTAGTCGTGATTGGATGTGACTGTGTGCGTCTGCTGCGTGGATCGTTTGAGACAGGTCGAGCGGTGTATAATTCTTGTCTGCCTTTACTATTGCCTTGTGGAGGTTAGTTTGTTTGTTGTGGAAGAATTTTCTGAATTCGTAAATTTGTTTTTTATTTAGCGATTGTATATCTATAATTCCCCTTTTCTCTCGATGGTGAGTCTTTCCTTGCATGCGTTGGGATGTAACTTCCTGTGTTTAGTGAATTCAGTGCGTATGAGAATGTGAATGTTTTCTATATCTATGTGTGACCATTTGATTTGATTGTTATTATTATTATTTGTTTTTCGTAATATAAAGGGTGTCCCGAAATTAAGAGTTAATAGTTTTACAGAGTGATATATGTCTTAAAACAAGATTAAAATGTCATGTAAACATAATATGGAAAAATGCTTCGTTAGGCAGCTATAAAGCCCCATTGATAAGCCCCTCTGAAGATGGGTTTTCCTAAATATTTTCGAAACGTTTAAAAGTTACCAAACCACCCAAATTTCATAATCCAGTCTTTAAACGTATCGCAGATATTTAAGAAACACCATCTTTAGAGAGGTTCATTCTCGGGGCTGTAGCCCCCTAATGAAACAATTTTCGATATATGTTTACGTGACATTTTGGTCTTCTTTTATGACATAAATTACTCTGTAAAAGTACTAGCCCTTACTTTTGGACACCCTGTATATGTTAAAACTTACTAAAATTTGGGTCCGTATAATTTATTCTCCTTATCGATCTTCATCCATTTTTACAGTCCCTAAAATAATAAGAGGAGATGTTTACGAATTTGAAGAAGTGACAGTTGTCTTTAAAAATTAACAATTTCTGCATTTTTTTAATACTCGAAGGATATAGTGAATTAAAAATTATTTTTGAACTACGCGGTATATGTTTGTTTTTTTCCTGATTAAATAAAAAAAGTTTTTATTTATTTTTGACCAGTTCGTAGATGGAGGCAAAAAAATGACCGATTTGTTTTTTGATAAACTATATGTTTCCTTATATCCCAATTTAGTTTAAGTTAAAAACTAGTACAAGTAAATTTAGCAAGTGTGGCAACGCCGACTGGAATCTCTCCAGACTGCAAGGCGACCAAGAACGTATTTTTTGCACTTAACCCAATCTTTATATTAAGCACTTGTTCGTGAGCTTAACAAAACTAGTTTTTCTTTGCTATTACATTATGTATTTACTTAGGAATATAAGCAGAATTTTATCTCGATGATGATAAAATGAAGAAGGTTGCTTTTTTAATACTCGAATCAAGAATTATTTGTTAATCGGAGTTATTTTGATTGTCAACGAGTTCTAATATTAACTTTTTTTATGTTTACAATATTGTTTTTATTTTATTTTTTATCATATTACATATATTATTATTACAATTATGTAAAACAAAAAAAAACAACATTTAAACAGTTTTAATAAATATTTTAAAAACTACAATTATTTTAATTTTTCATTGCGTCGCCATTTTGTTTCGCTACGTTGGATTGGCAACATAATCCAATCAGTTCATCTCTTTATGCTGCTTATGTGATTTTTGCCAAAATGAAGTTAAGATGTTTTTAAAAAATGGTCGTGTATGTTTCCTATTTTTAAGCAACTATTTAAGTCTGCATCCTACCAAAAAGGGCGGAGAGACCAGATTGTGGTTTTTTGTTAGTGAATTTTAGTGACAACATTTTTCTTTCCTCTTAAAAGGGAAGTAAATTGTGAAACAATCACCCTCCGAGATTTTTACAGATCTTCACATTTCAAGGTCAGGTGAGAACACATGTTTTCTCAACTCCATACGTGTCATGTGCGGATGACATGTTCACATTTTGGTAGAAATCCAATATAGAGGAAAAAATGACAATCTAATGATATGTTAAGTAAATTATTACCGAAAAACCAACCTGTGTTAATCAGGTATTACGTAGAAATCAACTGATAACATTTTGGTGTGAATCCAAGATGGCGAAACAAAATGGGGGCCTAATAAAATATTTAGAGAATTAGCCTGAAAAAGCTACCTATTAGACTGATTTCAAAATGTTTGCAACTATACTACTAAGTATGAAACAGAGATGAACTGGAAAAATTGTGGTACTAATTGAAGATCAGGGAACAAAATGGCGGTCAAATAAAAAAAAATTAAAATTGTGAAAAAAACAGCTTTCCTTTCATATCTTTGCGTTTTAACGTCATGCCAAAAATAGGTTTTCTCAATTCCGTCGGTCTGTGTGTATGTCGGTTTGTCTGTCCGTCAGCTCTTGATATAGCTAAAAAATTACTTAGACGATTGACTTTGAGTTGGGTTATATGAGGATGACCTGGTGGTAACATTTTGATACAAATCCGGAATGCCAGTAAATAAGCCGAGTCTCTCCTCAGCTGAAAAAACAAAGATAAAGACCTTAAATGAAAACACAGACATCCTGGTTCTTCCAGCAATAAGGCAACGCCACAGTGGTCATGGACAGAACGAAATACGTGGAAAAGGTAACTCAACTTTATGCAGGCAGGCCCTACAAGTAGAATAGAAAAACGCATCACAAACATTATTAACGCATCCAACCTATCACCAGCGGAGAAGCGAGTAAAGCCAAGCAGCTACAAGATCCCTGGGCTTTACTGTCTTTCCAAGACACACAAGAAGTGAAGTGTACCACTTCGACCGATCGTCAATGTAATAGACTTGTCCACATACAAACTAGGTAAATGTCTCAAAATTTTTGAATCTATTTTCTGGTAAAACAGATTCTTTTATAAAAAACTCTGCACATTTCATCGAAAAACTTATGGCAATCCCGTTGAATCGCTAGATATTTTGGTCAGTTTCGATGTAGAATCACTATATACAATCATAATTATTAACGACTCAATTTCCATTAAATCCGGCATTTTAGATCATAATAATATTGATAGGAACTTAATAGACCCAGTGGAAGCTTGTCTTACATCTATTTATTTCATTTTTCAAGAAACTTGTTATAAACACACCACGAGGGCAGCTATGGGATCTCCTCTATCACCTGTGGTAGGGAATATCTTTATGGAGACCTTTGAGGATATTGTTTTAACATCTGCTTCACTAAAACCAAAACATTGGTTCAAATATGTAGATGTACTTTTCTTGTTTGGCCTCATGGACAAGAAAATTTCTTCATATTTCTTTCTGAACCAACAACATCATAATATTAAATTCAAAATTGAAATTGAATCTAATGGAACGATTCCCTTTCTAGATGTATTTGTTCAAAGAAAAGAAAATGGTACATTAGGACATTATATGTATAGAAAACCGACGCACACAAATAGATAATTAAATGCAAATTCTCATCACCATCCAGCACAAAAGAAATCGGTTATTAACTCACTAGTATTTAGAGCCATTTCGATTTCTTAAAGGGAATGACTATTGCACTGAAGATATTATGCATGAAATTACAAGATATAGCCATCCAACTTCGCGAAAGGAGCCACCGTTAGGTAGTGTTGTTCTTCCCTACATACATGGCACTACAGTCAAAATAGGACGATTACTTCGGCGTTCCAACACACGTACAATCTTTAATACACATAAGAAGATTGAACAATGCTTGCAATGCCCGAAAGATATTGTACTTTTTTAAACAGAAGGCATATATAAAATTCCTTGCTCCTGTGGAGATGTGGATGTGGAAGAAACCAATACTATTGGCAATATTGTAAATGTAAGTAGAGATCCCTGAAGATGCCTGGTGCATTCAAACGCGAAACGTCGGATAATAATTCCAATTTGACACGATCTAATCCCAAGAACCATGATTTTTTAACAGTAAATAAGGGTAATAGGTCACTGTGTGCGGAACTAAATTGAATAAATGAAATGAAAGATTCGTAACGGTAAAAGAAATCTGATGACATATTTTGTAAATATTTTTCAAGTTTCGGTTCGATCTTTACACTGGGTATTCTTTATTTAATAGAAAATTAGCTGACAATATTCGTTTATTTATTTTAGTTTATTCGGCTAACCCGAAAACGATTAAAGGGAAGAAAACAACGAGCAACGCAATCAAGTTTTTTCTTTGTCTGCCTTCTGCCCCTGTCGGCCGGCGTCTCGGTGTCATAATCACACCGCCGTGCGAACGGAATGTCTTGATTTGAAGAAAATGTGTTGTACTATGTGATGGCAACTAGTGCGAAACCCGCAAAGATGCTGGTCATCATCATCATCAGCGGCGGCAAAACCGACAGGCGACCTTGCCTTTGGCGAGGTGGACCACTCTCGCCTGGGTGATGGCCGCCACCCACCTTGACCTGCAAAATATTCCGCCTTTGAAGAATCCCACCCACAAAAATGTATCTGTCGGTGTTATTTGTCACCTATCGAATACAAAATACATTTTTGCGTGGTGGTCGTTGTTCGGGATTACATTTACATTTCTTTTCCTCGATGATAATTTTTTATGCATATTGCTCTTATAAACATTCCCAAAACTTGTGCTGAAATATATTAATTATCAGGTGGTTCAAAATTAAAAGTGTTTAGCCAAACATGCCCCGATATTTATTTACTTTAATGTTATGTATCTAAAAATATTAATAAACTCCAGACAGACCAAACGTGGTGGATACCTGTGACACTTTTTCTTAAAATGTGATCTTTCACCTTTATTACTCAGTACTAACCTAATAAATAAAAGGATCCAAGTCAATTACTTTCGCAATCTAATTAGTCGAGTCAATGAAGGGGTAAAATCGTACTTCCTCAAGAACCATAGGCTTTTGATGATTTTTTTAAATATTTTTTTTATATATTGCTTAAAATCAGAAACATTTTCGTATTTTTTAAACAATTATCCTATTTATTGAAACTTGGAAAAATAAGAGGTATCTAAAGTCTGTTAATACGCAATTAGTTATGAATAGGATTTTTGCGCAATATGAACTGTCCAGTTGTTCCTAGATATTAGTTTTCTCAACAATATAAATTTCATGTGGTAAAAGTACTAAATCACTGACACTATTACTGGTCTTTTTTGAATCACCCTCAAAAAATAGGCAAGGAAAACAGTGTTGTATGTGAGGGGGAGGGTTATATCGGTTTCATATAATCTAAAAATGCTAGAAATTTTATAGAGACCTTTTTTCGGGATTGATGGGTAACCCCCCCTCTCCAGAGCCAGCTTTACTTATAGTTAAAATAAAGTAATGAGTTTTTATTTGTTGGTCGTTCATATTATTTACGCTCAATTCCACTTATGTAAAAACACAGAAACACTGAAGACCTTTTTTTTGTTTGTTCTTGAAATGTTTCAGCGTCTCAAAACCCCCCCAGAAGCAATGTCTTTACACGCCACTGAAGGACAACGTAATAAACAATGTCTTATTTCACAACCACAAACCCAATAGATTTTTGTATAAATGATTACATTACGCATATACGTTTTACTCCATCTTTTCTAAGAGTATTCGAGTTTAAACTCAGGTGTAGGCCGTCCATTTCGTTTGATTTTTTTTCAATACTAATTCGCGAAAAGTTTTTATATTTCGACAAAACGTCCAACTTTTTAAGCCTCGACGACGCGGCGCGGCGATTCGAAAATACCTTTAAAAGTGAATAGAAATATTATCGCAATACCGGCAAAGTTTCATGGCGGATTAACACGAAACGCTGCCGGTAAATTTCTTTGCGTCTCGGCATTTGATGTAAAACTTGTCGTTTATTGGTCGCTTCAAGGTTACATCGCCAGCACTTGTGTTTGATGCGAGCTGTTATTGGATGGGCCGCTACGAAAACGTCACTTGGCAGTGCGGCAACCACTGCATGACGTCGAAAAACGAATTCACGAGGGAACACTGATAATATATTATGCAGTGTCACAGAATGCAAAGTGAACAAAACTATGCAGATAAAAGTTAAAGTTGGATTAAAATTATAATTATTTGAAATTTGTGACAAGTGCTGCATATCTGCAGCTCTTATTAACAAGCCGCCACTGGTTAACGCCCTTATCAGCAAAGATACAAGGTTGTCGTTTTCGCAACATTGTTTTTTTTATATGAAGTCGTATCAATACTTTTCATAGCCGATTTCGTTTCGTAGGTATAAGCTGAAATTTTAAATGTTGGAAGGTAAAAACTGGCTTTTATACAGTTTTTTACGTACAATTCAATGACGTAGTCTGATTTTTAATGTGAACTGTTGTTTTTTAGATATAACCCAAAGTTATAGTTTTTTTTTAAACGGGGCACTCTGTATATTTCATATTATTTAATTCAAAATAAGCTTTTCGAGTATATATCAATATATCATAGTCTATTTTGTTCTTTTGTCTGATTTTTAATCTGAACTGCTGTTTTTTAGATATAACCCAAAGTTATAGTTTTTGTTTTAACGGGGCACTCTGTATATTTCATATTATTTAATTCAAAATAAGCTTTTCGAGTATATATCATAGTCTATTTTCTTCTTTTGAAATCAGCTTATTCATTCACAATTTCTGAGGAATAGATGATATTTTTT
This sequence comes from Kuschelorhynchus macadamiae, assembly GCA_030620095.1. Taxonomy (NCBI): domain Eukaryota; kingdom Metazoa; phylum Arthropoda; class Insecta; order Coleoptera; family Curculionidae; genus Kuschelorhynchus; species Kuschelorhynchus macadamiae. Next base: position 175,483 of record JAUTXW010003684.1, on the reverse strand, counting down.
TCTGAACTGAAGCTATAAATTTTTACTCTAATCTGAATAATAAAATAAAATAAAATAAACAACAAAATTTTTACCGAATTCTAGGACTAAAGGATTTCCACTTGGCCTTGCACAAATATTAACAATTTTTTAAAGATGTTTTACAATACATTGAAGATACTCGTTTTTCTTGTAATTCTTCTAATGGCATTAATCAAATCATCTACTATTTGATGTCTTGCCCTATATATTATAATTTCTGTACAACCCCATAAGGAATTATCGAGAACCGAGAGATTTTGCATTCTCGCCGTATACCTTACAGAACCATTAATCCTTATCCAATTCCGACGTTTGACAAGTATTTTATTTGACGTGATAAAACAATTTTCTTTGCATAATATAAATTTTAAAAGAAAAAGATATACTATGATACATTTTCGAAAAGTTTATTTTGATATATACACCGAAAACATATAAAAATTAAAAAAATTGAAAGCGAGGGCGAGATGGAGCGCATCGAGTTACTTTTAGGCACATACTTAGTTAGGTTTCAGAAAATCCTGGCATTCTTAACTTCCTAAAATATACTTACCAGCATTAAATTCTGGCACCTAAAAATAATAACAATATTTAATAGACAATAACTTTTTTGTATTTGGGCCGATTTTATTGATTTTTTGGTAAAATACAGGTATGATATTCCAGTTTTTGAAACCTCTTTCATCAAAGAGAAAATATCTTTCAAAGGGTGCTTATACCAAGAAAATCAAAATTTCAATCTCTATTTTGAGCACCCTGTAGAATTATCTCGCAATACAAAGTGTCATAGTAGGCCAATAATTGACATAAGCAATAATATTGAATTTTCATTATTAGTTGTGGTTGTCTTGTCATACATTTTGTCGGAAATGGTTTTGACTCCAGAAGTGGTTGCTATTGTGGCTTTATTACAAGACGAAAGAAACCAAACGTATGTTGCAAGAAGATATGGATGTTGGAGAAGTACAGTGCAACGTGTCTACTCTCGATTTTTGGAAACAGATTCTTATGCCAGGCGTCCAGGATCAGCTCGGCCCAGAGGCACCACATAACGTGAAGATCGGTTCATTATCAATTCATCTCTACGTGATCGACGTTCTACCGCTCTGCGAATTGCAGTATGTAAGGTATGTTAATATCAGCGAAAGAACGGCGCAAACAAGGCTGAACGGAGCAAACCTATTTTGCAGAAGACCTGCAACAGGACCAGAGTTTACTAGGGAACATTGGGTCGCCCGTCTTTGATTGGCTAGGGAACATCGTCACTAGACTGAGAATGAATTGAAAAATGTTCTATTTACAGACGAATCTAGGTATTGCCTCAGATGTCCAGATGGGCAAGAGTGTGTTTGGCGTCAACCCAGCTATACTTAATTCGAACAGGTACTCTTAATGCCGAAAGATATGAGATTTTGAGAGTATGTTGTCCCCCACAGAGGCTTGATAGTAGAACACTTTATTTTCATGCATGATAACGCCAGACCCCATGTTGCACGAATAGTACAGGAATACTTAGACGATAAGAATATAGAGCGGATAGAATGGCCGGCTCACAGCCCGGATCTCAATCCGATTGAGCATTTCTTGGATAGACAAGGGAGAAGAATACGTGCATTGGTACCTGCATCAATGAAACTAGAGGAATTAGGAAGGGCGCTCTCCGAGCAATGGGCAGCTATTCCTCAAGATGATATATGTCGTTTGGTAGCAAGAATGCCAAGGAGAATTGAGGCTTTTTTTTTCCTTTAAACTTTAATTGTTAATGCGTTTTGTTGGATGCGTTTGTTATGCCGAATTGTAAGAAAAAGTCGTTTCTAAAAATGGTTGATCTTTTCTTAAAAATCTCGTATCTTTGTCAAAAACTGGGGTATCAAGGTGAACAAAAAACAAAATGTTCAAAAGAGAAGCACCTTGGTGTAGAATAAGTTTGCAAATTTTTTGCATTGCGAAATAATTCCAGAAGGTGTTCAAAAGTCAGACCGAAAAAACTAGTTTTTGATTCTCCTGGTATGCTTATACTCTTCGGAAGACATTTTCTGTTCGATGAAAGAAGTTTCAAAAAGTACGATATTTTACCTGTATTGTGCTTAAAAATCAATGAAGTCGACCTAAAAACAAAAAAGTTATTGACCATCAAATTTTGTTAATATTTTTTGGTGCCCGATTTTAGCACTAGTAAGTTTATATAAGAAAAATAACTTCTAGTTCAGCTGTCTAGTAGTCTGTCTGGTAAAGAAATCTGGCACCGTTGATCCCTTGTCTGTTTACCCATACATCGCCATCGTATTTGTACGAATCAGATTAAAATTTCGTGTATTCATTACGGGCGTACATATAAATGTAAATAATAATTATAAATTAAACTACCGTTAATTAACAGTACTTACCAGCAACAAAAAATACAACAAAAATATCTTCCTAAAAGAACTGATTTGAGAATTAAACGGCACAAGACTTTATAAAAACACAAATACGAACAATATAAAATGACAATAATAATAACCTCCAAACAAATCCTTGACGTTTGAGGCTTTGATGTCATGTTTATTTAACATAATTCTTAAATTTATTCATATTTGGAAGACATTATTTCATGTTTCACCATTGGTTTATGGAATACAATATGTAAGAAATACACAATGTTTAAATAAATAGCATATTTTCATCCATTGATGACGCATGGGTACAGATACAGCAGGCCAACTGTTTATTGTTTTTTAACATATTTGAAATACGTCATATACATGTATATATATATATATATATATATATATATATATATTTATATATATATTATATATATATACACCCAAAAATTATTCGGACACAAATTGACAAGGCAATTGTATTTGAAGATATATCGAATCAAGAGTAGTAAGCATAACATTACTTCCTACATTTTTTTTACCGGAATGCTTTTTGAAAACAACATATCTATTTAACCCTGCAGCTAATAAATCTATGTGAAAGGTGAAGCAAATGCCGAAAAAGAAAAACAAACACACGAAAGATGTAGGAAGTGCGTATTCACGTAGTTTTTGAAGTAGCCCTCTTAAATCTCGCATTCTATAAACACTTCACGGCCATAAATATCATAAATGTGTCAAACCGAGACCCCAGAATTTATAAGAATCCACAGTCCACACATTTATAGGATTTGGATTATTATTCGATTTTAGTTTTTAATGATTCACCTAGGCGGATATTTTTAAGCAGTTTTTAAGTTATTTTTAACAAGATTCTCATCTCAAAAGCCGTTCGGTTTCACCTTAAATCGGGTCACAGCGGAATTGTGCAAAATTGTATATTTCCTCTCCGAAAAGGAAGTCTTCATTAGGATTATCAGTTTTTAAATGACCCAGGTGGGTGTTACTTAAGGCTTTCCTTGTTGACGTGAAGTTATCGCTGCCAATTATGCGTGATCCTTTTTATAGGTTGACGAATATTCATGAGAGCGCACTCATTCAGTTTCCAATTAATATGTATTTGGCATGTCCACTTGGTGGTCGGCAACCTTTATGGTGCAACATTACTTAATTTGATTTTCGGGCAGTACCAAGGCCGTAGGAAGTGGAACCCGTCTAAATCGGTCAGTGCTCCTGCTGGTGATTCATTGTCTATTATTTGACACACTTATTTAGATTATTTTTATTAGTTAATGGATTTGTGCGATTAGCATATCGAATAAAGTTTAACTGAACGGTTATGGGTTATGTAAAATTTATTTTAGAAGGAAACGTCCAGCGTTTTTTCAGTAGGTGGCAGTACAAGCAAATTGGTAAAAAAGACAAGTTCACTAGATTCTCTATGTTTATTTTTCTTACCTTTGTAGGCATTTGACATGATTGGCTTTTTCACAACTTAATAAAAATATCTAACTTTAAAATGATTGTTAAGAATTTTGCTGGAAGGGTGGTGGTTTGTTGTGAATTAAAGTTAATAAATGAAACAAAAACCTTTCTGAAAGAACTCTATTGAACAACTGCCTAAATTAAAATTGGTTTCGTTTAAACACAGATTAACAAAAACGCTTATATAGCAATTTAGGCGACTCGGCGCTCTCACACATATCTTGCCGGTGCCGCTAGCCGTAACTTAGTCTAAACAAACACATATGAAATTAATATTTTTAAAGCAATTGATTAACAATTTTAACACTCTCCCTAAAATATTAATTTTATGCTAACAAGTACATACATACTTAAATTCTAACTAAACCTAATTTTAAACGCAACAATTCATAAATTTGCTTTACTAGTGGTTTAGTCATTATATCGGCGATTTGATTTTCGCTAGGAACATACACTATATTAAATTCGCCTTTTTTATATAAGTCACGAATATAATGAAATCGGATATCGATGTGTTTTGTGCGTTTATGTCCTTCTGGGTTTTTAATCAGTTTAATCGCACTCTGATTGTCAATGCACAAAGACACATGGCTATATTTTTCCGAATTCACACCGCTTTCTTTAAGTATGCGCACTAGCCACACTAGGTCTTTCGCCGCACTTGCTGCACTCATATACTCCGCTTCTGTCGTAGATAAAGCGACGCACTGTTGTTTTCTGCTTTGCCATGATACTGCTGCTCCACTTATTTTGCAGATAACGCCTGTTGTTGATCTTCTGCTTTCAACATCCCCAGCAAAATCAGCATCACAAAAAACTTCCAATGATTCGTTGGTACTATAGAGCAATCCAAAATCTGCTGTACCCTTAACATAACGAAGAATTCTTTTTACAAGTTTGCAATGTGCTGCAGTAGGATTTTCTAATGCTCTTGACGCAATGTTAAGTGCATACCCAATATTTGGTCTCGTGTTAACTTGCAAAAACATTAAACTTCCCACAATTTCACGATACGGAAAATTATCAATTTCCTGCGTTATTGACATATCCGTCTGCCATCCTGGATCAATAGGCGTGGCAACCACTTTAGAATCTTCCATTCCATATTTTTTTAAAAACTTTTGAATGTAAGTTTTTTGATGAATAAAAATTGAACCATCATGCTGTTTTTCAATTTCTATTCCAATGTAATTCTTTACATTACTTGTCATCTTGGCCTTGAATGTTTTTCCGATTTTCCCAAGTAGTTTTTCTAGTTCTTCGGCGTTTGATGATGCTACCAAACCATCATCAACATATAGCAACAATAAATTTTTTTCGTTGTTGTTTCTGTTTATAAACAAACACGGATCCGAAGCACTCTCCCTGAAACCACATTCTTCAAGAAACTTTGAAAATTTTTCATTCCAACACCTTGGCGCCTGTTTTAAACCATACAGACTTTTTGTCAGTTTGCACACACGGGTTGTTCCGTCTTCAAACCCCTTTGGTTGCTTCATGAAAATTTCCTCCGTTACATTTCCATATAAAAATGCAGTTTTTATATCAAATTGCCTAAGGTGCAATTTTTCTGTTGCTGCTATACTTAGTAAGACCCGAATTGTCTCAGATCTGGCTACTGGACTAAATATCTCATTGTAGTCCACCCCTTTTTGTTGCGAACAGCCCTTTATAACCAGACGCGCTTTATATCGGTCTATTATTCCATTTTCCTTATACTTTTTACGATATACCCATCGGTTTTCAAATATTTTCTTATTTGTTGGTTTTTCCACCATAATCCACGTGTTATTTTCCAACAAAGATGACATTTCTTCCTTCATGGCATCCATCCAGTCTTCTTGTTGTTCAGATGACACTGCCTCGTTGAAATTTATTGGTTCATCCGCCAAAAACGCGACAGGTACTCCATAAAAATCTGGCTGTTTCAATTTTTTTCGATCTCTTAAGTTTCTTGCCACAGGTAAGTCCTCAGGGTCTTCCTCAGGTAAGTTTTCAGGTAAGCTTTCTTCAAATTTTTCTTCCTGAACTTCCTCCTCTTTTTCTATTACGTTGTCAACTGGTACTTTGGTTGGTAGTATTTTTTCATTTTTGAAAATCACATCACGACTTACTATCACATCATTTTTCTCAGGTATCCACACACGGTAGCCTTGCACATTTTCTGAATATCCCACAAAATAGCCTTTAACTGACTTTTTATCTAGCTTGTGCCTTTTTTCTTTTGGAATGTGTACAAAACACTCGGTACCAAAAATTTTAAAATGCGAAATTTTTGGCTGCTTTCCACTCCATATTTCTATCGGTGTTTTTCCAGGAATTCTTGTAGGCCCTGTTCTATTTAAAATATACACAGCCGTATTCATGGCTTCAGCCCACAATTCTTTTGGAAGATATGGTTTTGAGTATAACATTGACCTTGCAGACTCCACAATTGTTCGATTTTCCCTTTCAACAAAACCATTTTGTTCCGGAGTATGAGGTACTGTAACTGTTTGTGTTATACCCATTTTGCTAAGCAAACATTTCACATTTTTATTTACATATTCTTTGCCACCGTCATTTTGAATCCCTTTTACATGATCAGTAAATTGCGTCTTTATTTCATTTAAAAAATGCTCCAATTTTTCGTACACCTCTGATTTATTTTGAATAAAATAAATCACTCGATATTTACTGTAATCATCCTTGAAAAGTAAATAATATCGATTACCGCCTAACGATTCCACTTCCATCGGGCCGCAAACATCGCTATGAATCATTTCTCGAACTTTACCAGCGCGCTCTTCTTTGCAATCCCGAAACGCTTGCCGGCAATTTTTCCCGTACGCGCATCCATCACAAACATCGCTGTCCTTTTTTAGTTCAAGTCCATAACGTTTCATAAACTCTTGCACGTGTTTATTATTTTGATGCCCAAGTCTCTCATGCCACAGTAACAAAGTGTCGCCGCCACTCTTGATTTTTTCCGAAATCAAAACATCCGCGCTCTTATCGCATGGCGTGACGATACGTAAAACTATGCGATAAAGATTTTCAGCTTCTTCGCCCACGGCCACCACTTTATTATTGCGCAACAGCTTGCAGTTTTTACCGTTATTGTTTATCACAAAATCGACGCCCTTTTTTGCCGCACATTTTACCGAAAAAAGGTTTCGCGCGATTTTTGGCACATATAACACGTCATAGAGAGCTCCCGGTTTCCAAGTTCCATCAACGTACGTTTCGACATTTATTTGTCCACTCCCGTACGCGGCGATACTCTCCCCGTTTCCGACTCGTATCATATGAGGCTCTGAAAAAACTTTAAATTCCACAAACCAGTCCCTACGATTCGTAATGTGATTCGTCGCACCAGAGTCAATCAACCAAATGTCAGAGCCGTTTTGCACATTATTAATTCCTACAAACGCTTGTCTTTCCCCGGAATCGTCTGTTTGCATTTGTGCACTGGCATTTGATAAAAAATCCTTTTCCAAATGCCTTTTTGACCCGCACTTAACGCAACCCGGACAGTCTCGCCGAAAATGTCCCGCTTTTCCACATGTAAAACACTTTCCCTTTTTAACCACCTGCGCCTTCTTGTTCTTAGGATGAAATTGAGTTTTTGTCACTAACGCGGTTGTCAATTCGTTAATTTCTGATTCACTCTTTTGAAGACGTAACTCTTCAGTCATAAGACGAGTTGTAAGTGTTTCAATGTTACGCTTTGACGAGTCCATGGATTCCCAAGCACTATGGAAATGATTAAATTTGACTGGCAAAATTGATAAAATTCTTGCCATCAACATTGAATCTGGTATTGGACTGTTGAGTTTTTTCATTTTGCTTGCCATTTGTTCCAATTTTGAAATATGCCCTGCAATGTTTAGTGACGAGTCCCATTTTAATTCAAAAAATTGCTTTTGAATTAATCCCAAACTTTCGTCCGATTTCAAGTCATACACGCTGTGTAACTTGACCCACATTTCCCTGGCACCTTCACAATTCATCAATAACTGCAATGGTTTCGCCTCCACAGTGGTCACAATGGTTTTCCTCGCTAACCGATCTGCCTTTGTCCACTTTCGTAATTGTTGATCGTAGTTCTGGTCTGTGCTTTCTGGCTTTACGAAGGTTCCATCGCAAACTCCCAGAGCATCCTCACTATCCAGCAACGTACTCACAACAAACTGCCATTGCTGCCAGTTGTCCGCATCCCTAAGCTTTTCAATTCTTGGTTTTTCACTTTCCATTTTTTATTGTCCACGCTTTCACGTTATCGAATGTTTACACAACTAACTTGCCACACCCGACTCGACGCCGCGCAACAAAAAACTTTTGCTCACAATAAAACCACCTTACTAACCTGGGTAACTGGGCCCATAACCTGTTAAGAATTTTGCTGGAAGGGTGGTGGTTTGTTGTGAATTAAAGTTAATAAATGAAACAAAAACCTTTCTGAAAGAACTCTATTGAACAACTGCCTAAATTAAAATTGGTTTCGTTTAAACACAGATTAACAAAAACGCTTATATAGCAATTTAGGCGACTCGGCGCTCTCACACATATCTTGCCGGTGCCGCTAGCCGTAACTTAGTCTAAACAAACACATATGAAATTAATATTTTTAAAGCAATTGATTAACAATTTTAACAATGATTGAAGCAAATATTTAGTTATATTACATATCTGAATATGTATACTATGTGTGTCTATGGAACGTTTCGATAAATAACTTAAACAATATTATTTAAGCAAGCATAAGAAATTGTCTATAGAAACTTAAGGTAAATTACACAATCTACGACCACGCCGCATTACCAATCAACCAATCAAGATAATTTTTTCTAATTATCTACAAGAAGAAATACGACATCCAGGACTATCATGCACGAAACTGGCTTAAAACCAAGAAAACCTTTGAGATGTCAACCACTTACAAAGGGAAACCGTGTCATTCGCTTAACATGGGCTCAAGAATACGTTTTATGTGACAATTATCAATATCATGATTCTAGACGTGTACGAATATGGAGAACTCCAGGTAATGAAGCACGATTAAATAATATACAGGAGGTTCATTCATACCTCAAAACAGCAATAGGCCTATACACTGGTCATTATGGTCTAAGATATCACATGCATAGGATGGGGCTTGAAGACGCCAGCCATGTGCTTTGTGAATGCCCGGCGGCTACCAGGGGCGTGCAGTCCATGGAAGCAAGGGAAGCAGTGCGTCCCCAAAAAAAATTACAAAACATCTTCTAAAATGTAATTTTTGAAATAGGAAACCATTAATTTAGTTTATATTAAAAATGCTAAAATATTATCTTAATTATCAAGCCCATAATAAATGCGGCCTTGACTCCGACCCAGCCACAATAGAATATCGAATAGCACCTATGCGGGCCGCTAGCTTCTCTGCAGCCAAGTCCTGTATGCTTGATTTCCTGTGAATCGAGCCAGAGGTTATTGAACTTTCCACCGGCTGTTTGCAATTTTTGTATTTCAGTCGCGTGCTTTAAGTGGTGGCGGAAGCTATCGTTGGAGTAGATTCTTTGTTTGAACGGCTATCCGTGTGTTGTGTGATACGTACGTCGCGTCGTGCATGGTGCGATATGGAAGACAATAATAAGAACGTGGACATGCAAATACCGTCAATTTCGGCTGTCGGTAATAACGTTGAAAATGTTGGAGAATTGAGTAAGAAGAGTGTGTGTGAATGTGTGGTGTGTGTGTCTTAATAATAAAGGGATTTTCAACATTGAACTTCGCTGATAAGCTTCAAATAATTTATAAAAGAAGGGCAAAACCGCCTATGAAAAATTTAACCACAAAAATGAAAAACTGTATTAGACATTTTTATCCGGAAAACAATACGGACAACTTAAATGGCTAACAGGGTGTGAAAATATAAGTAAATTATTTTGTTGGCCCAGTTTACTTTTTGAAAATGGAAAAGGTCTCTGGAATAAAACTGGTTTTTTCCGATTTAAACAATTTCCATAAAGCTGTAAAAAGACACATTATATCCAAAGCCCATTTACAGGCCGTCATAAAAGAAAAAGTCTTCGGCAAAACCAGAATTGAACACGCCCTTAATAAACAGTTGGAAATTAGTCACCGCCAACACAATGAACTAGTCGATAAAAATATGCAAATATTAAGAAGACTTATCGATGTTGTTGTTTTCTACGAGGTTTTATCGAACAGCACGAATTGGGATTTAGAGGTCATGACGAAACAAGGATTTCTTCAAATAAAGGAAACTTTCAAGATTTACTTAGTTTAATGGCTAAATATGATGATTGCTTAGAAAATCATTTAGAGCAGTCTAGCGTTTTTCGCGGAACGTCGAATCGAATCCAGAATGATTTAATTTCCGCTGTTGCAACCATTATTCTAAAAAGAATTAAGCAGGAGATTGGCGAGGCGCGGTTCATTGATTGTTCTGGACGAAACAACTGATATCACTAATTTTAGCCAATTATCAATAGTAATACGCTACGTTATAACAGAGGGAAGTATTCAAGAGGTTTTAAGAATGTGTCCGAAAATCGTACAGCAGATGCATTATATACTGTAGTTTATAACGTTACTAAAGAAATTAGTGGCGAGAAAAAAATTAGTTGCTCAAAGCTATGATGGAGCTGCAGTGATGGCAGGACAGTTAAGGGGTCTGCAAGCTAAAGTTCGAGAAACTTTCCCAAGTGATGTGTTTGTCCATTGTTTTGTGTTAACAGTATCTGAACATCGTGAATCACTATTTGACAAAATAATAGAAAATAATGAAACGTGGGACTCAGAAGCAATAAATAGTTCGAGGGGGTTTTTGGACTGTTTGAAACGAGATTTTAATTTTAATTATTTGTTGAATATATTTTCAGAATCATTTCCATTATCGGACAATGTTTTTAATATATTACAAACTAAAACAAATGATATTTTGGGAGAAAACGATGACGTTAAATGTAGAGCCACAAGCCAAGCGTCTTCGAACAAACAAGGTGGGAGAAGTTCAAACATCATACACACGCCTCTTTTAGGAAATAATCGATCAAATTCAGCAACAAATAAACTATAGATTTAACGGTTTAAATGATTTTAAATTCCTCGAGCTCTTCAATTTTGATGCATTTAAAGGAAAAGCTTTTCCAGAAGATGCGTTTAAATCTGTTCCTCTTTATTATGGCCAATTCTTCGACCCAGTGTTACTGCGATCTGAACTAAAAGTGATTTACAGTTCTCCATATTCGGTAGGGCTGTTCTGCTGACCGAGGACTTGAAGAATACTTCCCCAAATGCAATAATAAGACTCACCGAGGATTTAGAGTTGCTTGGGGAAGTGTAAATATAGGTGTGAGCCACAATAGACTACAGAGTCGCAGTGAAACCACTCACTTTTAACGTAACCTCAAAATTTGTTTTGTTTTTGGGTAGTCTTATGGGCTTTATTTGATTTTACCCCATTTGAACGACCACTTATGCTGATGTGTTCCGTATAACGTTAATAAGATAGATAAATTGCTTCTGTCTCTTTAATAAAAATAGATAGCCCGTAGATTAATGCAAAACTATTTTATCTGGTGTTTCTTTTTTCAGGATCAAACATTCTAGATAGACAGATTACACCCGGTATAATTCGAAAAGTGTTAGAGCGAAAATAATTTCTTGATTTTCCTTTTAAAACACTCCGTTCGATCTAATCTAAGGAAGGAAATGTCGTGCACAAACCCCATTCATTATCCAGTTAGTTAAAGCCGGCAATTGTGGATACTGCATTGAAAATGGCGTTCATAAATTTTGCCCACATCAGACCGACCGGCCTGGGCACGCCAATTTTTCAATGGGAAAAATGGGACCCGATAAAAATCTCGAATTTCCTTTTATGTTACGCGGCGACGGACGAATGTTAACTGCGATCTAATTGTGATCTGTTTAAAAATAGAGGATTTTTCCAATTATTATTACAGTCCGATTGTGGCAACACGATAGACTCTCCGTGTACCTACAGAGGTTTTTGTAATGGCTATTTAATTGTTTGTTGAGGTTTCGTGTTTTAATGGTCAGTTGCGCCAGTAGTTTATTAGGATTTGCTTTATGTACACATCAGATATAGTCAGGTAAATTGTCGCCGGTGTTTACGCTATATTTAATACGTGTGTCTAAAATTTTACAAGGAAGTTTAAGAAAGACGAATATTTTGTAGTTTTTCCACGCAGCAGGTTATCCTCATTTTCGACATATATTTTTTTTAAGTTAAAGTTTGATTTAATTAAATCACTGATTTATAATTGAAGACAAGCAACATTCAAATGCAATAATTTAAATTGAAATTACTTTCCGACGTTTCGCCTGCAATTGCATGAGACATCTTCAGGGATATTCCTTTCCTGCCTATCTATATTATTAGTTACCTGTCGATATCGACATTTTTATTTACCTATTGTCATTCGATATATCGCTGACCCATCGAAATATCGATAAAACACCCATCCCTATACTTGATTAATGTAAAGGATACATCAAGCACCTTGAAAATTTCAATAGAGACATGTCGAAGGAAACAATTATTCTGGATTAGACTCCTTTAACTGTCGTTATTAAACATACTATTATTACATAAATGTATGTAATATGTACGGGGTGATTCATTATATTTTGACACCCACCTACAGCAGTAATTAATTATAGGATTTAGAGAAAAATTTTAAACACGAAAGTTGTAAAGCTTTTTTGTCTATTATCTTTTGGATATTTCGGATTTCAAAAAATGACTTTCGGAAGTTAAAAAAGTTGTATGACATGTATTTTTTTAAATGGAACATCCTGTACATTAATAGTTAGGAAAAATAAAAACATTTTTGGTCTACGGAAATTCCCCACAATATACATGGGGTTAAAATACAAGAACGCAAGTGTGGGTCTCTTAATCAGGGATCATAGACTGGCCAAAGGTACAGTATGCCTCACGGATCTGAGGCCGCGACGAAACAGGAAGAAGATTTGTCAAAAGCAGACCGTTTCTATGGATATGTAGAGTTTTAGCCAATCACTAATGAGTAATGTACCGTTTCCATAGATACTTGCATTCCTTTCATAGCCTCAGATTAGTGCGCCATACTTTATTGAAACAGAAATAGTGCAATTTCTAGAAGACATTCCTGCCAGGCAGTATTTTGAGCTAATATTATGGCATCAAGACACCGCACACCTACACAATATCCAATTAGATTACCTGAATGGTAAATACCCGTTTGGAATAGGCAAACATGGAACTCTCAGATGGCCAGCGAATAGTCCGGATTTGAATCCATTGAACTTTTTTTTTGTGAAGATATTTGAAGAACAAAATTAATTTTAATAGACCTCAAACTTACAAACTATAATAGAGAAACTAAAAAGTGTAATTTCAGAATTAAACATAGAGCAATCAGTTAAATAGAAAATTGTTGAGAAATATTTGCAAATTAATTGAAAATAGTGAAGACTATGTAGAAAATATGTAGTTTTATAATTCTTTTTCAAATTTCGTTTAAAAAAGTTAATTTCATTAATTATGTTTAAATATTTTCTTGTTCTTTCGTTGAATGAAATTTTGTCGTTCGAAGCGATTAATTATATTCTTGATTTTATTTATTGAAGGAATTCTTCTTCCCGAGCATATTCGCCGATATTTGGATGAGGATGAAAATACATTTCACTCTAGCTAATAATATACAGGATGTTCCGTTTGAAAAAATTCATACCTTATAATTGTTTATTTATTTATTTATTTATTTATTTGCAAATTTTACGGGTACATCCCATTTTATTATAAAAGTACTATGTATCTATGTTTACTTAGAAACTATTTGAGACCTATTTAAACAGAAAGTCCGCTTTATGTGGCGATGAGCAAATCACATCACAGTGACATACTCAAAATATGTAAGGCTTTTCTTTTTACATAATTAAAGCCAGATGAAAAAAAGTCAAGCTCTTCATGCTGTTTCGCAAATCTCATTGCCCTTGTAATAGGTGAATGGAAACCAAAATTGGTATTATGGTGTTCAATATAAAAAAGTTCAGTTCTTCTAAGCGATCTATATGGTACATGCAAGTTAATCAGCCGTAGAAGAGCTGGACATCTCACCCGGCCGTTTAAGAGGTTAAACAATAGGCTCACATCGTTAACAGTTCTTCTGTTGGTTAATTTATCTAACTTAAGGATACTACGGATGTGTTCATAATTATGATCAACAATGATAATATTTAATTTATAGGCACATAGCCTGAGAAATCTGTTTTGAACTTTTTCTATACTATACTTATAAACTTCATAATTTGGCGACCATATCACAGAGGCATATTCTAGTACAGATCTTACTAGAGTACAATAAATTAGTCTTAATGAAATTGTTTTAACTTTTGAAAGTTATTTTTTTGAATTCTGAAATTTCCAAAAGGTAATAGACAAAAAACTGTATAACTTTTGTATTAAAGTTTTTTTATAATCCTTATTAATTATATATATATATATATATATATATATATATATATATATATACAGTGTGTCCCAGATTCGCTTCTCTATATAGGGATCTCGGCTCCTATTAAACCTACACCAAAGGTTAAATGGGGAAAGTTTTAGTGGAAACTTATTGCATTCGATATCTGGCTTCAGATTTACGATCGATCAATAAGTTTGGGAAATATCGGCGAAAAACCAAAAATTGCGGATTTCGTTTTTCGCCAGTATATCCAGAACGGTAAATTTGACAGTTGTCAAAATGTGACATTATTCGGACACATCGTCATTGTTTTTTTGTTAACCCGCAACCCGCCTCAACTTTCATTTTTCTTATGACCGCCACATTGGATTTTTCGATTTTTAGAAAGAGCCTAAAATTTCCAGTCTAGTGATATCTCACAAGTGCATTAAAGATTTTAGTGTCATCAAAATATCAAATTTCGTAAATTAGGTTTCAATGTTTTTAAAGGAGACCATGATTTATTTGTCACAAGATTACATTAATAAGTAAGTAATGTATTGAACGCATTGAATTTTCAATACAACATGAACGTAAATAACGACTTAAAAAATCTAAATGAGCTTTAACTACTTTGTAAGTGGGTAACATTAATTTACAAATCTGCAAAATGACGTCCATTTGCATCGAGACATTTTTGACAATTGGTGACTGTTTTTCGTACAACCCTGGTAAGTGTATTTCGGTTAATATTTCTAAATGTGTCCAGAACTCTTTGTCTCAGGATTTCTATGGTCACGGGGGGATCAAATTCATAGATTTCATTCTTCGTGTGACCTCAGAGGTAGAAATCCAAGGGCGACAGGTCAGGGGATCTAAGAGGCCAAGATTTTGGACCATTTAAAGAAATTATTCTTTCGTCAAACTGCTCTCTTAAGAAGTTCCTGACTTGAATGTTATTGTGAGCCGGACACCCGTCTTGTTGAAACCAAGTTCTTCTTAATTCATCTTCCGTTAGAATAGTTCGTAAGGCTAGTACAATCTGGTTTCGCAAAAGCTCTAGGTACCTCTGTCCGTTTAGGTTGTAGTCAAACAAAAATTGTCCAATAAGTCGATTTCCTGAAATGATTAATAATTTATAAATAGGTGCCCAACAGTCAAGGGCGACAGGGTCGGCCGGGTGGTACTAGAAACTATAAATTATAAAGGGAAAATTATCTTTATTAAAAAGTAGATATTTTCTTTCCAAAAATAATTATCGAAACATCCCGTAATGAATGAGCTTGTATACAGTTGAAACCTATTCAGCTTTATTATGAAAAAGAAAAACATATTTGGTTAGCGGGAAGTAATAGCCGTAATCAATTATGTTGGTATTGCATATTAATTTCGGAAATACTAAATCAATTTATTTCAGTGATATAATAATCTTAAAGAAGTACACCGTGCCTTAATAAAACATAAAATATCAAAAGAACAAACTCCCTGCGCTTTAAAATTTAAATTATTCGGAAATACAGCTGAACGCCTTTCTATAAATCGTAATGAAAATCGAAAAATAATTCGACATTTGATTAATATGGTATTTTTTTCAAAACGCAAGAACTAGGCTTCCCGGGTAATAATAAATCATTAAATTCAGACAATCAAAATAATTTTAGAGAATTAGCTAAATCTGCAGAAAATTTAGATAAAGTGTTAATAAATTTATAGAACCCAATTCTATTTTTATAGTTTCTTCGAAACTATAATACAAAAATAATTGAATAAACATGTAATACAATATCAAAAAAGTAAGTTGACTGACTAGAGTAGAACGTTTTACTTTTTTTTTATTAGATTATACTTTTCTAGTATCATTAAAGAACTAAACGAAAAAAAAAAAAGATTATTATTCGATTATCATTTGGTGTCTAATTATAAAAGATTGGTTAGATTAACTTACCAATGATCCCACACCAAACGTTACTTCCAAATCTGATCTGTAGACGTCTATGCCACTTCGTGAACCTGCTCTCATCGGACCAGAAGACATGATTTACAAAATCAGGATTTTCATTACATCTCCTAGTATACCACTCACAGAACTGTAGTCGTCTTGGAAAATCAGTTTCCTTAAGTCCTTGTACTATTATGGGTTTGTATGGATGGTATTTATTCTTTTAGAAAACTCTCTGTACTGTTGATTTTGGCACATTAGTTTCCTGTTCTACAGTTCTTACCGATGCACTAGGGTTTTCGTTGATAGCTTGTAAAATATTTTTGTCTCGATTTTCAATTTAATTATTGTATCCGCTTCTAGGTTGTTCGAAGGCACCATGGTTAATTAAATTAACTACGATTTTCTCGAATTGGGTTTTATGAGGCTGCCGTCGTTCAGGGTACATCTCCAAATACCTTGCTGAAATAACGTCGTCGTTTCTGTATGATTGAAAGTACAGAGCTAACATGTCAACTTTTTCTTCATTTGAATACGGAATGCCGGCCATTTTCTATAGGTGTTGACAATTTATGTGTCAGATTTATGATTTTATTGGGATAAAAGCGTACCTACTACTTATTAAAACACAGCTTTGATACTTTTAACTATTTAACTTAACGTCAAAGTCAAAATCCAATTTTGTTACAGATAAATCATGGCCTTCTTAGAAAAGCATTGAGAGCTAACATTACTTTAAATCATGGCCGTCTTAGAAAAAACTGAAACATAACTTTACGAAGTGCAATATTTCGATGATACTAAAATCTTTAACGCACTTGTGAGATATCACTAGACTGGAAGTTTTAGGATCTTTCCAAAAATCAAAAAATCCAATATGGCGGCCATAAGAAAAATTAAAGTTGAGGCGGGTTGCGGGTTAACAAAAAACAATGAAGACGTGTCGTATACACCATCTCATTTGTCTTAAAAATGTCTCCCAATAATGCCACATTTTGACAGCTGTCAAATTTACCGTTCTGGATATACTGGCCAAAAACGAAATCCGCCATTTCCGGTTTTTTCCCGATATTTCCAAAAACAATTGATCGATCGTAAATCTGAAGCTGGATATCGAATGCAATAAGTTTCCTCTAAAACTTTCCCCATTTAACCTTTGCTGTAGGTATAATAGGAGCCGAGATCTCTGTATAGAGAAGCGAATCTGGGACATATATATATATATATATATATATATATATATATATATATATATATTTTGTGCTATAATACCTTCATTTCGTATATAAAATACTTGCAATAACTTTATCTGGGCAAAATTCCTGATATTTGCATAGTTTTCGGTATGTATATCGATATTAACCTCCCGTCAAAGCATTAAGGATAGATAGATCAAAATATATTAACAAATTTTTGAAGGCATTTAGGGTTAAAAAGATCAAGTCTCTGCCAACCTGCTTATTATTACATGTTGGTCAAAGCTAGAGCTGGCAAAGCTAAGCCAACTTGAAGAAGTGGTAAATTCCTTAAAAAATGGCATTAGATAAAAAAATTTAAATCTATACCTTTTAGCAAAAATATGAAAATTTCATCAAAGAAGGATAAAAGAATGGCAAACAGAATTCTTGCACGCTACAATTTAAAATTTTCTTAAAATTCACCCTTAGCGCCGATCGAGATAGATTTTATACTAGCCTTTAGAGGAAACCAGACGTTTTTTTTGTTGCATTCACTTAATCAAACTAGAATCAACCTAAGATCAACCGTTCATGTGCTAGAAGTCCAAACGTAAAACAGTAGTAGAATGTAGTATGGAAAAGAAATTTTTTTTTTTAAATGGCTCGCCTTGTATAAATTGGAGGATAACTGTAGCGACGTGGTCGTTACGTTCATTACTACTGTTTTCGAAAAAAAAAAACCTGAAATACGTGAAAAATTGTAAGGGCAAAAACAGCTAGCTTTTTTCTAAATTTTGTCCGGTTTCTTTCCCATCGAATCCCCGTCTTACCTTGACAAAGTGACCAGAGTTTTGACTCCTGCAAAAGTTCCGAGGTTTTTGGACGAGAATTCCGAAAAAAATGCCCCACTTCGAATAATACCTAATAAATAAAATTTGAATTTAATATGAGAACTGTTATCAGATACCTACGCCCTACACTAATGAAAATTTTACCGCATATTTTATGTATTCCAGCCAACTCCTGGCACATTTTCGTGTACCCGAGTTCCCAAGTTGGACATGAAAACTGACATTAAACCGTAAAATACTATTTTTATGCATAATAAAACTGCATTTTTATGCAAAAGGAGAATTCGTGGAAAGCCTTTTGTCGTACATATTTTTATTCGATTATTATGCGACGAAAACAATTTTAGTAGCAAAATGATTTAAACGGAGTTTTATCGGCTAAAAATAGCTCTGAATTTTTTAGGGTTGTCGTTGGGCTCTGAGAACGTGGTAATAAACACAAAATAGGGGTTTATTTATTTATTGGTTCATTTAGGTCTTAATTGAGAGAATTATAAAATGTTAGATAAGCTAAAAAAGTTCTATTTTGCACTATATCTAGTGATGCCGCGAGACGAGACAAAATGTGTAATCAATAAAATTATTCAGATTTGTTTTACTTAAAAGTTGCATTGCAAAAATGTACCAAATTCTGTATTGTTCCAAAAACATCAGTATTTTTTAGAAAATGAAACTTTATTCAAAATTAACAACAGTAGGACACCGTCCAAAAAAATCCAAAATGTTTTCAATAGCAGAAATTGAAAAATTTTTCCGAGGCACCTGATGATGTCTACTTGTTAATTAAAGTTGCGACCATTATTGGATCGGATTTCTTTAACAAGTAGTACCACTTACAATAAACTGTGTTTACAATTGACATATCTAAATGTAAACGATTCGACAAACTCTACATTCAATATAAACGTTGTAACCAACAATAAATAATTGCTTAATAAAATAATAATTTAAAAATATATTGTTATTTTTATTTATGAATAAATGTAACATGTATGTGTGTTTGGTAACTATTTTTGAAAGTCGCTAAAGGTAAATACATCTTAGGAATATTGAAAATCACATTTGACGTATTTTAAACTTCTAATTTGTGATCAGATCTAATCTGAAGTAATCAATTCTAATAAATAAAAATTTAACATACTTCATTTCACCCTCCTCACTAAACTGCATCTGCTAATACATAGGTAAGGTAAAAACCTTTCACCGACCACCTAAGCTTTTTCCTCCGAAAAAGGTTAATATTAAGGTTTGTAAGTAAAAACTCAATTTTCTAATATTTTTAGTTTGAAGTTTAACATGTTTTCAAAAAATAGAGAGTAAGTAATAACGAAAATTGATCATTTTATTGAAAAAAAATTAAATATTTTTTTTTATCTGAAACTTCTGATATGTACACTTTACCGACCGTTGTGATGTTCTGTTACCTGTGTGATGTTCTTATTACCGATCATTTTGGCTCCTATTACCGACTGTCTTTTTTTATGCAGAATATCACTCATACTTACCTTGATTTTTAAGTGATCGCTAACAGTATTGTCTTTAACAGATAATTCTTTTTGGTTCAGAGACAAATCTTTGTTGGCAAGGTTTGGAGAAAAGGTAGCTGGGAAATTAGGGGGCGTATGGACATTACAACAAATTAAATGTTATATAAATAAACTAAACCTATTATGTTTCTATAAAATATTACTTTAGTGGGATACGGTTACTCCGCGGAAGACTGAGATGATCCTCTTTACAAGGAGAAGGAATTTAGGAGATTTTCGACCCCCCAAGATTGTATGGTCAACAACTGACCTTGGCAAAAGAGGTTAAATACCTGGTGGTCACAGTAGATGCAAAGCTGAGCTGGAAGACTCATGTCGATAGGCAGATAAGGAAGTCAATAGCGTAGAGCGGTAGGCACAACCTGGGGGCTAAGTCCTAGGGTCATGCACTGGCTTTACCAAGCAGTCATAAGACCCAGGATATCATACGGCTCAATAGTATGGTGGCCCTCGGTGGAGAGAAAAACCATTCGTTCCAGTCTTGCAAAAGTCCAGAGACTGGCTAGCCTAGCGATAACTGGAGCAATGAGGACAAACGCCGTCAGCAGCATTGGATGTCTTGCTAGGGCTGCCATCAATGTCGACTTTCATTAAGAAAGAGGCTATGGCAGCGCACTTGCGAATGAGAGACGCAGGAGCTTGGCATACCAAAGGTGAGGTTGTGGGTTATGCAAGGATCTCCTACATTGTGGAAAGAGAGATCCCTTTATCTACCTACAGAGTAGCCCGACCCTCAGGCAGACTAAGATGGCCTAAGGGTTATAGTATCTCAATCGCCGAATGAGAGGACTGGGAGAGAAACAGGCTGGAGTTCTCCAGAGAGGCAATTGTTTGCTATACGGATGGTTCACGTTGCAATCCTCTGGTGCTGGAGTTTATATTGAGGCTACACAAACCGGGTCCAGCTTCCCTTTGGGGAAGTTTTCAACGGTGTTTCAGGCTGAGGTATATGCCATTCTAATGGCAATAACGATGAAGGAAGTCATAGAGGGGGCAGAATGAGAGATTGTCATATGCTCAGATAGTCAAGCAGCACTTAAGGCGCTCGAGTCACCCATGGCATGGTAAAAGAGTGAAGTTGGTTGGATGCCAGGACACTGTGGGATTGAGGGCAACGAGAGGGCAGATGAGTTTGCTGGACTCGGCGCCACCAGCCCGTATGTAGGACCAGAACCAGCTTTAGGCATTACTAGGCAGCAGATAAGGATAGCACTCGACGAATGGGCACAACATGAACTTCAACGTGAATGGGGCCAGTCCGGGGTCGGGAGGCAAACTAAAGACTTCATTGTGAAGCCCGATAAGGGCCGAACAGAGTAGTTACTAGCCCGAGACAGGAAAGCTCTAAATTCCATCATAGGAATAGTAACGAGGCACTGTCGATTGAGGAGACATCTCTTTATGTTAGGCATTGAGGAAGATTCTATCTGCACGGAGTGTCAGGAAGAGGAGGAAACTCCGCTTCACTTCCTGTGCAGATGTGAAGCGCGAGCGAGACTACGACGAGTTATTTTCGGCACTATGGTCTTGCATAAGGACGAAGTTAAGGATCTTGCATGGAAGGATATGCAGACTTACATAGTAAGGACAGGCAGATTCACGGATGTACGCCTGGTGGCGGGTGGTGGTTGAGGGAGGAGCTGGGGTAGACTGAAAGGGCCTTATAGGCCTACCAGTCAGGTCTCTAGACCTCCCCCTAACTACTACTACTACTACTAGCGGGATTATGAGCCCATATTTTAGCATCCGGTTGTCCAACGGGTTCGATACACAGAATTTCAATTTTTTCACGATTTTGTGGAGTAGATGCCCTTAGATCAAGATCATCGATTCACTCTTCGTTTTCCATGACCATCCAGAAGTGGTAAATTATTGGTTAGCATAGTGTCGTGTTTCCAAAAATAGAATAAACTTTTGTCCTCTATTGGACCACTCAAGATCGATCCGCTGTTTTGAAATTTTTTAAGTTTCCTTGATCCATCCATAACTATTAGTACGCTAGGTATGTTTGGCTCATGTATATGTACCATTTTTTGTAATTATGACATTAAGAAAATGAATGTCTTCTTTTGTCCTACATGTCAATTTTTTAGACCTATAATAAGATTTTTTCTCCGACTTAACGTTACTGAGTGAAAAAATGCAAATTTTAAAAATTTCCGGTCTAGAAAGAGAACAGTAAAAATAGCCGCAACAAGATACATTGAGAAACGAATAGTAATAACATTAATAATACCTAATAAATAACTGTCAAGTTAGTCCTTATCTAAATTTAAACTCTTTTTTAATCGATACGGTCGTAAAACTTTAACTCCATGAAAAATGTACGAATACCTAAAAAAGGAGATATTGATCCATACTAAGACTTTTTGGTTACCCTGTATTTCTAATTAAGTTTATGAAGTTCGCATATGTTTTTAGGCACAGAAAGCCAGTCAACTTAACCTACAAATCGGTACGCTTCAGTGAAATTAATATTTATTTTTCCAAGAAGTAATTAGCAGAAAATCGTTAAGTATGTCACCAATAATTGGCCCTTGTTAGTATTTATGTGTCAAAGTCTGTAAACAGCCATAAATATTATACCGAACTAATCTTCTAACCAATTAGGCAAAAACTAATTTTCATAATTCATATTCTCGATTGGATGAATAGTATACATTCTGATGTTTGCTGGATGAAATTAACTATTTTTGTCGACATTAACATCTGTTTATTGGATATATTTGTTTCAGGAATGGTTTTCAATAAATGGACAAAAATGTCGATTTTCTATAAGTATACTATACGCTATAAAGAGTATTTTTTATTTTTCAACAAAATTAGCTTTAAGCTTAGTACACTTGCATAGCCTATGCACTTTTAGTTAATCTGGAAAATGACATTCATTGAAATATCCACGGGAAATCCGGCGGAGCCAAATTTGGAGTATATGGTGGATACTCCAGTTGACAGACAGAGAAGTGATACTTACTGAATGTATGGCCATAGTTAATTATTTGTATGTATTCAGAGAACATAACTTTTGCTTGTTCCTAAAAGGCAATCTAGTTGTTGTAGGTCTTATCGTTTGTCACTATAGTTCGGGTCGACATCCCATCAGGATTCCAAATGTATTCTGTTCTCCAGCCAAAATGTATGTGCTACTGCATTATTTCTATTTCACAAAATTTTTTTTGCAAAATTCTTCACGGAAGTAAGGACAATTGACTAGCATGGAAATTTCAATAGCCAAAATTTGACGCTGAATATATTAATTAATTGTCATGGTCACCTAATTTAAACGTGAGTCGTCTATCTTAAAAAGTTGAAAATGCATTTTTCCCCTGTATTTATGAAAATAAGTAGACACTATATAAAAATAATATATAGGATGTTCCATTTAAAAAACTGCAACTTTGTTCAATATCTCAAAAACTGAAAAAATTTCGAGTAGTCAAAAGCAGTGTTATCGTGCGGGTCATACGATTTATCAACGACAAACTTTTTAAGTTTGTTTTTATTTTATTACGTGTAATCATATCCTCCGTATGAAATCCGGAAGATGAATTAGATAGACCTATGATATTTTCATGTGAAAAAACAAATAAATACCAGCAGTTCAAAGTCAGGTTGACAAGTAAGTGACAAAATGAGTAATACAAAACAATTTTCAGGTTTTTTGCATACACAAGCGAAAAAAAAGGTATTAAATCTAATAAAATATTACGAAAATTAAAATTCACCGGCCAATATCCAGGAGACAGTAGCAAAAGCTCTGGGAATCGGTATAAGGACTGTGCAGAAAATTGTGCTTGAAAAAAAGCATAATTTACTACCGAAGAAGATTAAGAAATGTACGCGAAAAAAGCCAAAGACAGAAGACTTAAGTGACAATGTAAAAATGGATGTTCTTAATGCAATTTACGATTTATACACATCAAAAACTAATATAACCCTTCAAGTTTTAAAAGAAGCTTTAAAAAATCGAGGCATATTGGAAATTGGCATAAAATCGTTGTCAAAATTAATAAAAATGTTGGGTTTTCGGTATAAAAAGGACTGTAATCGGAGATTTGTATGCGAGTTGCCACATATAGCAAGTCAGCGTATCCAGTTTTTAAAGAAATACACGGAAAATGTTAATTCAAAATTTAGAAAAGTGGTATTTTTAAACAAGACTTAGATATTTTCTAATGGAAGTGGTTCGAAATCTTCGCAGTAGTCTGTAAAAAGTTTTAAGAAAAAAAAAAGATATGGGACGGGAAAACGATTCATCATTTTGCATGCAGGTTCTTTAACAGGATTTCTCCCAGGTGCAAGTTTACTGTTTTCTTAAACATCCAAAAGTATGGACTACCATGATAATATAAACTGTGAACTGTTTGAAAAGTGGTTAAAAGAACAACTGATTCCAAATTTAGATGCTCCATCTTTAATCATTCTGGACAATGCATCTTATCATTCAAGAATCTTAAATAAATAGTAGATATTTATGACTGGCTAACAAAACAAAAACATAATCCTTTACCCAATATGCTGAAACTAGAACTTCTTTTAATGGGAAAATCTATTAAAAAAACAACAATATATGGCGTAGATGAAATATTACGGGAAAATGGACGAGGTCTTACGACTTGCCAGTTTAACGCAATAGAATTAATATGGGCTGGGGAAAAATCATATTACGAAAAACACGTGAACGCTGGTCTTACATCAGATGAAGTGCAAATTGTTTGGCAAGATTCATTAAATTATATTACGCCGGAGTACTGGAAGAAATCTGAGAAATTAATATGGGATTGGTGGAATCGAGAACGAGTTCTAGATGTTGAAATAGCACCAATGGTCATTGCGCCATTTGAAATCGACTCAGAAGATGAGGACCTTTTAAGTGATAATGATATTTTTTAGTCTATAATATTAAAAAGTTTCTGAAGGATTATATTAGTCTTTGACGTGTATAAATCATAAATTGCATTATGAATATCCATTTTTGCATTGCAACTTAAGTCTTTTGTCTTCGGATTTTTTCGTGTACATTTCTTAATCTTCTTCGGAAGTAAATTATATTTTTTTTTTTCATGCACAAGTTTCTGTACACTCCTTATAACGATTCTCAGAGCTTTTGCCACTGGTTCCTGGATATTAATTAGCCAGTAAATTTTAATTTAATTTTTTTTTTATTAAATTTGACACCATTTTTTTACCTACTTTTTTAGTACATTTGTAATTTTGTAGGCAATAAATAAATAATTATAGAATACTTGTTCCAATTTTGTTTAATGTAAGTAATTTTCTTTATTAATTATAAGACAAAATTTGATATATAAAAATCGGTAAAATCGCTTTAGCAGAAACTCGGGGCTAACGAAAAATACAGGCTATATATATATATATATATATATATATATATATATATATATATAGCCTGTATTTTTCGGATACATGGCCCTTAATTTTAGACTGAAATTTGAAGAAATCGGATAAGTAGTTTTTTAGCTATGCCGCGAACAGAAAGACTGACGGACAGACGTACTTACAGACAGATGGAATTGAGAAAACATGTTTTCCGGCATCTATCTTTACCCCTAAACGTAAAGATCTAAAAAATCTCACGAAGGAAGTAATAACTAATTATCTTGTGTTTTTAACAAAAGTGTATAATATTTAAAAAAAAACAAAATTTTTTTATCATAATACAAAAAAAAAAGACAAGTTTTCTTTGCACAGGGGTGGCCCGCATTTAAATAAATGACACTGTATAAGTTGTTAGATTTTTAGGTCAAGCGGGGCTCATAATTTTTGGTGATTGATAAAAAAATCTCACTTTCATTAAGTGACTGTATAAACGGAACATATCCTGATTGTTCCACTGATTCGAACCGCCTTCCGACTTTATTAAGGCGCTTGCCATTTTGTGTATTTTTGTATATTAGTAAATAGCCCATCGAGATTTAATAGCTCGATAAAAGAATCACACAACATTTTCGTATTCACTGTGTTTTCTGATTTGATTCATAATGTTGGTGACCTTTGGACCCGCACGATAAGACCGCATTCGACTATACCTGTATCACTGTATTCTAGGTAACAAACTGCCTAAGACACATTTTTACCTTTCCGCTATCTTTGTATCTCCACTTATAAACGAGAATAATATAAATAATAAATAATAAAACACGAAAATGGGGCACGCTGTACAGTATAGAAATTTGATGAATAATAAGAATTATTTGCAAATTCTCTCATTAACATTTTTTGCAATATTTGCCTAGAGGAAGATTTGCGATCTGTGTTGATGTCAGGTTCGCAAAGATTGCATTTACATCGTCGGGAACAATCTGCTACACAATTGCAACTTTCTCTATTTAAAATGCGTCAGTATTGTTGATGCCGATTGTTTCGAGTTTAATTGTTCTTTTTTTTTTGTGCCGGGCCGATCTGATCAGAACTCGCCTCAGTTATGTAACGTTAAAAATGACGTAATATGATGAGGGGTTATGGTTACGATGAAGTGGTTAATGCTTTTATTTATCATTGAGTTTGGTAAGAACAATGCATTAAGTTTTGTATACCATCAGATATAAATATGTAAGGTGTCTTATTTAAGAATAATGTATGCATTTTTAAAGATTTTGAATACACCAAATAATTATTCAAGGTTATGTTGTATTTATCTGACACAGTTGCAATCCTCTGGTGCTGGAGTTTATATTGAGGCTATACAAACCGGGTCCAGCTTCCCTTTGGGGAAGTTTTCAACGGTGTCTCAGGCTGAGGTATATGCCATTCTAATGGCAAGAATGATAAAGGAAGTCATAGAGGGGGCAGGGGGAGAGATTGTCATATGCTCAGACAGTCAAGCAGCACTTAAGGCGCTCGACTCACCCATGGCGGGATCAGTTTTGGTTCAGGAATGCGGTGACAGGCTAGAGCAGTTGGCGCGACGTAAAAGAGTGAAGTTGGTTTGGGTGCCAGGACACTGTGGGATTAGAGCAACGAGAGGGCAGATGAGTTTGCTAGACTCGGCGCCACCAGCCCGTATGTAGGACCAGAACCAGCTTTAGGCATCACTAGGCAGCAGATAAGGACAGCACTCGACGAATGGGCACAACATGAACTTCAGCGTGAATGGGGCCAGTCCGGGGTCGGGAGGCAAGCTAAAGACTTCATTGTGAAGCCCGATAAGGGCCGAACAGAGTGGTTACTAGCCCGAGACAGGAAAGCTCTAAATTCCATCGTAGGAATAGTAACGGGGCACTGTCGATTGAGGAGACACCTCTTTATGTAGGCATTGAGGAAGATTCTATCTGCACGGAGTGTCAGGAAGAGGGGAAAACTCCGCTTCACTTCCTGTGCAGATGTGAAGCGCGAGCGAGCCTGCGACGAGATATTTTCGGCACTACGGTCTTGCCTAGGGACGAAGTTAAGGATCTTGCATGGAAGGATATGCAGACTTACATAGTAAGGACAGGCAGATTCAAGGATGTACCTGGTGGCGGGTGGTGGTTGAGGGAGGAGCTGGGGTAGACTGAAAGGGCCTTATAGGCCTACCAGTCAGGTCTCTAGACCTCCCCCTAATTACTACTATATTTATCTGATTTTTATCAAGTTCTTCCTGAGGTGAACCCAAGTTAATGATAGGGATGAGGTCAATTTGATCTTTTCAGGCCCGTCATGTCCTTTCTATACGTGTTCTATGTAGAGTTGGGCGATTTTTACATTAATCGATTTTTTAAGAACTATTTAATCTTAATAAAAGAAAAAGGTCTCTCTATAAAACCTGAAACAAACGATATGCTTAGTCGTCAGTGAACAGGAAGAAAGATACATAGTTTTAAAATCAATACACTTAAAAAAGCTTGACATGTAACAAAGATAAATAAACGTTGTCGAAGTCCAAATTATATTTAAAAACAAATTTATTGCCTAAAAACAAATGGTAAAAAATGGCACTTAACGTAGTTTTTATAATATTTAAATTCCCCCTTTTGGTTAAAGGAATTAGGAAAATTTGTCATATTCAAGAACATATTCATTATACATAAAGCTTTCAATATTATTATAACTTTTAAATAATCATATAGTTACTTTTAATTCCGTGTCATTTTGACAGCACCGTTGACTGTCATTTTGTGCCTTTTGTTAAGAAATTCATCCATTTCTCTGTTTCATCATGCCCACCTAAAAATTTAAGCAACAAAAAATGTTTTAAATATAATTTGGTGTTCGTCCACGCTTGTTATTTCTGTGTTATACGTTACACAGAGAGACCTTTTTGTTCATTCTTAGTTAATTTAGTGACTTATCAGAAGTTTTTGCTAAAATTACTTTAAAAAACCATTTATTTGATAAGAGCAGTGAATAAAAAGCTTTTGAAAATTCCTTGTGATCCTCTTTAATTTTGTTGATTTTAAATATCCCTTGACAATATAGCAGTAGTATTTAAAGACGTTGCTTAAACGAGCTGTCATGAAAATCAAAAGTAAAAACGTTAAATAAACTTATTAAAATATTGTTTATAAGTAAACACGCTGTTAGTTACGATGGTAACTTTTAACTAGTCATCAAAACCAACCACCGGAATTAATCTGATTTATTTTAAATAAGCATTTGTCGTTCCTAGTAATACTAAGACCCTGTAATCAAATTGAATAATCCTAAAATCGAATAATCAATTAATCCATTTTTTAAAACAAGATAGTCGATTAATCGAATGTATTGCATACAAATTTCTAATTCTATGGGATTAAGATCTGGGTATCGAGGCGGCCATAGTAAAAGTTTGACTGTCGCTACCTGTGGTCTGGCATAATATTGTTGAAAAACAAGATTATAAATATGACTGTGGGACATAACGTTTACCATATTGTCTAGAAGAAAAACTAGAGATTAAAAGAAAAATCTGTAGATACAATAATGTTCAGGGTGTGTATTACAAATTAAAGTAGTTAATCAAAAACTAAGATAGGAATGTGAAAGTTATTTTGCTCCAGGTCCAACCGTTCAGGTGCTATGACGGCTCAAAGAAGCAAAAATGTCAATTTTCAAATATCAATAAATCAAAAACAGTTGAAGATGGACATATTAAAGACACTTAGAATTGACCATAGAATCCAAAAATGTAATAATATATAGGATGTTCCGTTTAAAAGACGCCACATCCTTGGCGTAAGTCTTGTTTCTCATTCAATTGTTTTTTTGTTACGATTTTCGCATTCTCCGAGCTTAAATACATCGATTGGCTATTTTCAATTTCTTGAGAAATACGGGGGAAGTCAAAAAAATACCGTTTTTCCTCCTCAATGGAAGACCCTACACAACGTAGCAGCGTTGCCATGTTTTCGGAACCTAATTGAACCTTCTCCAGAATTTAACATTTTAAATTGTAATATCTCCAAAAACCATTTAGAATTGACCGATGGTATATTGGAACTTTTTTTTTCAAAATCGTTGAGATTTTCACCTATTCAAATATTTGTTGTCAAACGCCGAACACCCTGTATAACTGTACATAATCTCATATCAGATCTTGTGTCATCCGTCTTGTACCGAGCAGTAATTACATCATTCCTAGTACTTATTGAAATGCCCTCGTATTTTTTTATTCACACAATAAAACCGAAAACATTACCTTATGAACCGTAAGATTAATAATACTAGTACCATCGTTGAAGGTGAATATAAGATTTCATTAAAAAAATCGATAAAATAAAACAACGTAGTCAAATATACGATACCAGGCGGGAGAGGTTTTCATTATTTCAATTGACACAGCCACGCAGACATAAAATCACAATTACCGCTTAATGCCATAAAATTATCTCTCTGTTTGTTGCAGCGGCAATTAAAATATTTGCAGACCTTTCCCACGTTAAATTGCTAATTGTTTTTTGTTAAAATCTGCGACTTTTTTCGCAACACACGCCGTTTGCATAAACGCACACGTACCCGCGATACGGTACGACTTCCCACTGTTGTATTATTGGCTTAAATTAGAGATGTTCGATACTTATCGAAACAATAAATATCGATATTCGCTATTTTGTGTCGTCGTTTAACTGTACTGAAGAATAGACCAATTTGATTTCAGTAGGGTTTTGGTAGCTGTTGACCATAAAACTCATATATTGTTTTTACCTATTTATCATAAAAACTAGTGATCTAACTGTGTTTTGTTCCAGACTTAAAAGGTCCTCGCCGTAAAAGTGCCTATTGATCTCGCTGACAAAAGGCGAAATTTTTTCTACAGCAATCGAAACTCTAGATACTATTCTTCTGTTTAGGGGTGTTTAATGTTATTTTTAGCTACATGCAACATTTTATTACTTTTCGTAAAGTAATCGTTACATTAAATTCGTTTCCGGAGTACTAGTTTTGCCTTTTGGTTCAGGTGAATAGTACAATATATTGCAGCTATTTTTTAATTAGATTACTCCTTTTATTAAACTTAAAAACTTACAAAAATATATCGATATTTTACAGTCGATAGTATCGAAATATTTTTACAAAATATCGATACTTTTCACGTATCGAACATCCCTAGCTTAAATGTTCCAGCCCGTTTTGGTTTATCTTTGGAATTTTGTTATGTCTGCATTGTGTATAGAAAAATATTTATAATGCGTTCTCTCAACTGTTTTTTTCTCCCGTTTTGAATAGATTTTAATATGTATATATTGGAAAATGGAATGAATTGTTTATCTATGAAAATTACTTTTATACCGTATTTGTCTCATTTAGATAGTGAATTTTTAATCGAAGGTTGTAACAAATAAATTATACCTTGTTTTTATCACTCTTTCATAGCTTCCCCGTCTGTATGTCAGTCAATCCCGATTCGGAACCGAATTTTTTTCAACATATCGATATATCAAATAACAGTATGTAAATTTGGAAAATATCGATATATATATATATATATATATATATATATATATATATATATATATATATAACCATTTTCTATAATAATATCTTGGTGATCATATTCTGTAATCAGAATTACAAATTGATTTAAGTTCCTTTTAATCATTTTCTGCGTACAGGGTTTTCTATTTCTATCTAAACGGTATATTTTTGCCTTCCCCGCATTTCTCAAGACATTCAAAATAGCCAATCAGTGTATTTTAGCGCTTAGAATTTGAAAATCGTAACAAAAAAAACAATTAAATGAGAAACAAAAGACTTAAGCCAGGATGTTGAGTTTTTTAAACGGATTATATTTTTTTACATTTTTAGATTCTATGGTCTATTCTAAGTGTTTTTTAATAAGGGTCGTATATGACTATTTTCAACTGTTTTTGGTATATTGATGTTTGAAAATTGACATTATTTTTGCTTGTTTGAGCCGTCATAACACCTGAACAGTTGGACCTAGAGCAAAATAACTTTCACGTTCCTATGTTAGTTTTTTATAAGCTATCTTATGATGCCAGTCAAAAAAAAAATGAAGTAAGGTGATCACCTGCATTTCATATGAATATATTCAATTAAATATACCTAATAATTTAGAACTGACCTCAATTGGCCGATAAAGGTAAGGGCTCCGACTATGGATCGGAAAGTTATTAGTCCGATGCTCACATCTCACTAAATATTTCACTCTTTTTGGATGGTAAAATTGATGTTAAAACAGATATGGGGTAGGTTTTTTAGTTTGGTATATCCACTTACGTACCATTGTGGCCAAAAAAATACTGGGACAGTGAAATTCACTTTAATCTCCTTATTATTAGGTATTGTCAGGTTTCAAGTTTTGATTTGTTGTTATCAACTTTATTGACATTATATTTTCTGAATATTTAGCTCTTCATTCGTTACAATAAACCATTAAGACAAAAAACAATTTCGACAAAACAAAATAAATACACATCAACAACAAAACTCATAACCTCG
The DNA here is from genome assembly GCA_030620095.1 of Kuschelorhynchus macadamiae. Classification (NCBI taxonomy): domain Eukaryota; kingdom Metazoa; phylum Arthropoda; class Insecta; order Coleoptera; family Curculionidae; genus Kuschelorhynchus; species Kuschelorhynchus macadamiae. The sequence continues at coordinate 143,762 of JAUTXW010003684.1, read as the reverse complement.
TCATTTAGATAGAGATGAAGTTAAATATCGATAACCTAGCAATTAGATATACATTTTTTGACGTTCCTTTTCCTTTCAATAATACTTATTATTATTGTTTTTATGACTTGTTGTCTCACAGTATTCCTGTGGGTGTATTTTATACTGACGGGATTATAAGTCAGTACAAAAAATAACAATAAAAAAAGGAAATGGAAAAAAAAACAACTATTGTGTATTAAGAAATGATCTAACTATGCTACATGTTTTCAAAATGACCGATTTCTGGATGTCCTGTGAATGTCTGTATTAAGTCCTAATTGAGCCAAATACGGTGTAAACGTTGTTGGGGTGAGACCTGTTACTGATATGACGAGAGGAACGATGATGACTCTCCTGTTTCCATAGCCTTTTTATTTCCATTGCCAAGTCAGTGTATGCTGTGTAAACGTTGTTGGGGTCGGTGTATTTGACGATCTTCACACTGTGTTTCGCTTGGATGTTCTCGTCACTGGGGATAGCCATGTCAATTAAATAAATGATCTTTTCTTTTTTGCATTGAAAGGTGACGTTTGCGAGGATTGTTTTATCTGTGTGGCTGTCAATGTCCCAGTAGAGCTTGTAGTCTTTGCTTTCAAGTACGGATGTTGGTGTATAATAGTAGTAAGGGTCTGTGTTTTCCGTTAGTTTGTATGTTGTGGCTAATGCTTGATGAACGACCTTCGCTGCTGAGTTGTGTCTCGCGGTGTATTCAATTCCGGCGATTATTCTACATCCACTGATATGTGACATGTGATCGACCGTTTCTCTCTGCTGGTGACATCTCCTGCACCTGTCGTCTTCAGTGGTTGTGTCCTTGATGATGTGCCTTTGGTAGTTTCTGGTTGCTATGACTTTGTCCTGGATGGCAAGCAGGAAGCCTGTTTCGGGGAACAGCTGCCCTTCTTGTAACCACGTATATGAAAGCTTTTTATGTATGTGGTTTTTGTGGTATTTGTGTCTTCCGTGGAGTGTTTTTTCAGACCATGTGTTCATATTTTCTAGTCATGAATGGATGGGACTCGCAGAATTCAGAGCGTATGAGAATGTGAATGTTTTCTATGTCTGTGTGTGACCATTTAGTGATATCAAATGAATACGTAAGAATAGGTATGGCGAAGGTGTTAATAGCTTTCATTAGATTTCTGGAGTTCAGTTTTTTCTCTAGTAGTTTTGTGAGTTTGGTTTTAAATTCCATCTTGAGCTCTGATTTGATATGACTGTAGTTAATTTTGGTGCTTTGATGGAAGCCTGGGTATCTGTATATTTCTTCTTTGAGCATGTTATTTACGGTTTCATTGTTGATTGTTTCCGTCGTCGAGGTCTTTCCACTATCTCTTGTTGATATGAAATAGCTTGCATTTACTTATACTAAATTCTATATTGATGTCCAGAGTAAAGGTCTCTGTGATTTTAAGGAGTCCCTTTGGCTGTGTCTTTGTGCTTGCGTATCATTTTATGTCATCCATGTACAAGAGATGGTTTATTTGATGTGAAGTCCGAAGTTTGTGTTATTCAGTGTGTTAGACAGTGGATTGAGACAGAGGCAGAACCACAAAGCGCTGAGTGAATTATTATTTATATTAGAATAAATATAATTGTATTGAACAGGTTAACTTACGTTAGTGTATCTTTAAACATTATGGAGAGTAGTGATTTAGACGGGATAATTATTGTGGTAGGTAATTATTTTATGTAAAAAATGGAACTTAAGCTGTTTCTACTGGATCCAAACAGATATTATTTAACATGTTTAATAAGTTGTTGACTAATTAAAACCTTGACCATCCGGGGTTAATTAATATTTGTTTATTTTTTTTTTCATTTATTATAAAGTACTTTAAGTTGGTTATTTATGCGTTCCGTGTTTTATTGTGTAGTAGTGCCCTAATATGCTGTAGACCACTTAGCACCCCAATTGGATCTGTGAGTAGCAAAGGTTTGATATTTCTTTAATGTGAGTTGTCAAAGTCAAATTCATCATCTTTCAAATACTGTCGTGTTGAAAATTATTTTTCATAAATGGTCGTTTTGAGAACTTTCGTCCAAACATGATGATGTGTTGAGCCTGGAGGTAGACAAACTTACCAAACCTCTTTTTTTGCACATAAATAGAAAAAGGTGGCCTCTATCTGACATTACCACGCAAGCCGCTATTAATTGTTTATATCATGAGTAGATAGGTAATTTTTCTAGTTATCCATGTAGAAGAAAATTAAAGGTTGAAGGGATTTTTATTATCTTGTTTAATTGCCTTGATTGTCTAATATGCCATTTGCAGTGACTAACACTGTTCGTAATCGATGTCGGACGTAATGAACTTTACGCTATTTGACTCCCAACGAACAACACAAGCTAGAATTATTCATCTTTCCTTTGCCGATACGTTACATTGTCACCAAGCAAACAATATAATATATAATTGGCACGACAACGTGCTATTTCGGTTGCCCAGAGCATTTAATTATGGGAAAGTATAAATATGGGCTATTGGGACGACCGGTACGCACACAATCGCAAAGAAATACACCCAAACGAGTACCCAGGCCGTTACGTTCATTAAACATGTCGCACGATCGTACCCTTTACGTAAAATTGGCCAATTAGCGATCCCATTAATTATAAGGTGGTGATTAGTTGACAACGAGCCCCAAATCTGGTGGTACCGGAGGTGCTTGTTACGTTATTTGCGATGTTAGTACAATTTGGCGGCATAATAACGGTAATTAGTGCCCCAAAGAGTATTCGCCTTATATTTTAGTTACTTGGACATGTCATATTTCTAAATTCTGTGTTTCTTACGGTACTTAGGTGAGTTATTATACTGTTCCGTTTTCGGTCCATCATCATCAGCAGCAGCCTGTTGTGTATTTAAAATGAAAAGTGGAATGATGACAGTTGGTTGACATGTGGCGTATCTACATGCTACACAATCGCCAAGATGGAGATTTCTTCATCGTGTTTTGTGATTTTTGGAACAAGCGTAAAATTTCCAGTCTAGTGATGTCTGACAAGTGCATAAAAGATTTGAGTATCATTGAAATATCACACTTCCTAAAATTAGATCTCAATTTTTTTTAAGGCCATGATTTATTTGTCACAAGATTACATTAATAAGTAATTCATTAAACGTATTGAATATTCAATACAACATGAAAGTAAATAACCACTAAAAAAAATCTAAATAAGTTCTTAACTACTTCGTACCTGCGTTACATTAATTTACGGATTTGCAAAATGACGTCCATTTGCATCGAAACATGTTTGACGATTGGTAACTGTTTTTCGTACAACCCTGGCAAATGTTAGTATTTCTAAATGTGTCCAAAACTTTTTGTCTCAGGAAGGCCGAGAGGATCTAGGAGGCCAACGTATTGGACTATTTAAGAAAATAATTCTTTCGTCAAATTGCTCTCTCAAGAAGTTCCTGACTTGAATGGTGTTGTGATCCTGTTGAAATAAGTCGATTTCCTGAAATGATTAATAACACAGGGTAACAAAATAAAAAAAAAATTTGGTGCCGGAAATCTAACATCTGATTTTAGATGTTTTTAATGTGCTGATTCCAAAAATGCCACCAGATTTTTTCTATCAGCTCTAGTTTTTGAGATACAGTTTACAGGTTAATTGATATTTTTTTCTGATAAAGGACAACAAATAAAGAGATAAATATGTACTTAATCGTCAAAATAGAAATTTCCCAGAATCTAATTAACCAAATGGATACCTGGAATTGTCCCTGACCCAATGTTCCTATACTAGGAACTACTCAAAACACTGCTCTTAATTACTTTTATACCTGTAATTGCCTATGACCCGATCCTTCTATACCTGCTTGGCTGTACTCGATTTACTATTTTACTGAGTTTTCCCAAGTAAAGTTGTGCTATCATTTTGTGTAAATTTTGGTCGTTTTGTAGTATCAAGACACTAAACTGAAACAATGGCATTTACAAGCAGACGTACCTGTGTAAATTATCCCGATGTTTTTTGTTGTGTGTGGTGAATACACTTTGAAAGAGAGCAGAAAAACGATTTCTGACATTGTGAAAAGAGCTTATCTTGCCTATTTTGGCGTTCATTTAGGAGATCAAGATAAATCTTGGGCCCCACATTTCATATGTAAAACATGTGTTGAACATTTGCGACAGTGGACAACTGGAAAGAGGAAGTGCCTAAAGTTTGGTGTACCAATGGTTTGGAGAGAACCGCGAAACCATCATGACGACTGCTATTTTTGTCTCGTTGATATTAAAAACATAAATAGAAACAATAGACACAAATGGACATATACTGATCTAGATTTTGCAAGAAGGCCTGTAGCGCATTCGGAAGAAATACCCGTTCCATCATTCAACAGTCTACCCGAACTAACAGAAGATGATACAGAAACATCAACGTCTGACGAAGTTCAAAGAATTCAATAAAAACACGACAGCGAATTTGAAGCAGATTTAGCAACTCAGCAGTGTTTCAATCAAGAAGAACTAAACGATCTTATAAGAGACCTGAATCTCTCAAAGGAATGCGCTGAATTACTTGCATCTAGATTAAAAGAAAAAAATCTACTTTGTCCAGGTACTACTATTACATTTTAACATAAAAGAGATAAGGATCTGCTGCCTTTTTTCGCTCAGGAAAATGACTTATATTCTTGTATTCTGTAACAATATAAAAGGGCTCTTAGAAAAAATGGGTTTGCCTGAATACACTCCAGATGATTGGCGCGCCTTTTTATTGACAGTTCAAAACGTAGTTTAGAATGTGTTCTTTTACATTACGGTTACAAATATGGCTCAATTCCTGTTGGTCATTCTACTACCATGAAGGAAGAATATGAAACAATTGCATTAGTTTTGAGAAAAATTAAATACGAATCAGTGGGCAATTTGTGTTGATTTAAACATGGTTAACTTCCTCCTTGGACAGCAGAGTGGTTATACAAAATATCCTTATTTTTTGTGTCTTTGGGACAGCAGAGCTAAAAATGAGCACTGGTTCGGTGAACTATGCTACGGTCGGAAGTGTTGATATTCGCACTCAGCTACACACAGCTCCAAAAATCGTTATATTTTAAACAAAATTATAGATTGTATAAAATTTTGTGGGGCATTCGAGCTGGCACTGCGTGGCCATGATGAAACGGCCTTGTCCAAAAATCCAGGGGTTTTTCGAGGGCTTATAAATTTTGTTGAGGAGTTGGCCAAGATAGACTCTCTGCTTTAGCAATGTTAAGTATCGAGAAATCGTTTATAAAAGGAATGTGCGTGCAATTTTAACGAACGGGTCATTCATTAAAGCTCAATTTAAAGATAAGATATTTATTTTTATTTTAAGTATGCCTATTTTTAAATTTGTTAATGACCTCCCAATATAATTCACCACGAGCCGCCACTGGTCTCTGGAAAGTCGTAACTCTACGCCTATCATCATTTCAGTATTTGAAACACGTTTGGGGAATGGTATGATGCTAGTGGAATGTACTTCGTTAGCATAGCTGTGAATAGTATTGCTGGAAGAAGAAAGCAGTACAAATGTACAGGAGAAATAGGACAGACGCTAACACTGAACCCTGTGGAATGCCTGCGTATATTTTGCGAAAGTCCGGTGTAATTCCATTCATTCATTCCGAAAGTGTATGCATGTCAAATTTGAAAATAATCGGTAATGGAAGTGCTGAAAAATCTATTACAAGATTTGAACCAGACATACAAACATACAATCAGAAGAATAGGAAGCCAATAAAAGCGCGTTAAAAGCACTGATTTTAGTTTAAAATTCCCGTATTCACTAAAGAGGTTTAACTTTAAACAAGGTCTAACTTGACAGTTACAGGTTTAAGATGACATTTTCAACAACTGAACAAATTAATGGTTTGATTTTAGACAGTGAAGTAGAGAACGATTATTTCTGTGAAATTTGTAAAAATACCTATTTGCCTCATTAAGGAATAGGTAAGAATCCTTCTTTTTGGCAACGATAATTAAGCATGGCCCATTTCTTCATTTTCGTACATCAAATATTTTAACAGGTCGTCATTTTGTTTCGCCATATTGAATTCATACCAATATTTTACCAGTTGTTTCTTATATCAGACATAATTTTTGTGGAAAATTAAATGAAATTAAAGTTAATCGAGTAAGTGGATTTTTTAGCTATACCGGAACAGACCGACCGACCGACAGTAATGGAAAAACAAGAGGATCTGTAAAAACCCACAACGATAATTTTTTCACGATTAATGATATTTCCTTATGCGGGAAGTGAAAACTCACGCCGTCACTGGCATTCGTCAACAAATTGGCCACGGCTTGGGCATGGGCCATCCCCACTTCTTGTTTTATCGTAAACATTGGTCGATAGAATGTGAAAAATAGGGGAACCATGTTGGCGCATACCCCTAACGTGATTTATGAATGAATTGTGATCTCTACTTTAATTCTTACTCTAAGGTTTTAACATAATATTGCAGCGGCGGAAGGCTTGCAAATTATCCATAATGCCGCGTGCAGTTCCAACTTAACGGAATCATATTTTAAAGAACGTACCGAAAAGTACTAAATAGCGCACTGTTAAAAATAAGCCGATGACTTAACAGACCGCTTTATCAAAATTAATGATTATTTGCATAAACTCGTTCCGAGTTAACGACAAACAATGCTTTTGTCGCCGCCGGGTGTCGTAACATTTTCCGATCATGGGAAAAAATTGCTTTACATTTTCCATAAACATTCGTGACGTCCGATTTTTATCTTGAGGTGGGTTTAGCAATTGTTAAATATTGACGAGACGGTGATTTTTCACACAGGTTGGCGACTACTTTGGTATCTGTTTGCGAATTATTCATTTTCTACGTCAATAGTAGGGTTCGGATAATTAGAGAATTATCAGTAGAAATATGTAGTATAGACCAATAATGTGTAGGCTGGTTATTTCAAAGACATTCGACACTAAAATAATTCAGTATTTACTAAGAACAAATATTATTGCTGTTTTGGTTTTCAAATAAATGAGTCCGAACGTTAAAAAAATCTTTCCTTTTACTATATATCTATATATATATATATATATATATATATATATATATATATATATATATCAAAAGAACCGGAACGGTCAAATATCTCGATAACAGATTAACGTAACGTTATGAAATTTGAAATATATAAAAATAAAATCGTTTGGCATTGCGTAGGCTGTGGTTACATGATAAAAGACTTAGCTTCTTAGATATCTAATTCTCTAATTATTTATAAAATCGCTTATAAATCGAAAGCAGTTCAAAATAGGTATAGGAACACCTTATATGAAAAAATCCAATTTGTCCACTTTATTCAATACTTCACTAATACACATGGTGTTCCATATAAAAAAAATCACTTTTGATCAAATTTGTAAAATTTGAATTGCAGTTAATTTTTAGAACACTTTATATAAAAGTGGGTGATCCTACTGGAGACGAAAATATTGACGTTTTAATTCACATAGTTTTGGTAAAAAGAAACAAATTAATTCTATATACAGGGTTTCCCAAAAAACCCGGAACGGTCAAATATGTCACTAACAGATTAACGTAACGTTATGAAATTTGAAATATATAAAAATAAAATCGTTTGGCATTGCGTAGGCTGTGGTTACATGATAAAAGACTTAGCTTCTTAGATATCTAATTCTCTAATTATTTATAAAATCGCTTATAAATCGAAAGCAGTTCAAAATAGGTATAGGAACACCTTATATGAAAAAATCCAATTTGTCCACTTTATTCAATACTTCACTAATACACATGGTGTTCCATATAAAAAAAATCACTTTTGATCAAATTTGTAAAATTTGAATTGCAGTTAATTTTTAGAACACTTTATATAAAAGTGGGTGATCCTACTGGAGACGAAAATATTGACGTTTTAATTCACATAGTTTTGGTAAAAAGAAACAAATTAATTCTATATACAGGGTTTCCCAAAAAACCCGGAACGGTCAAATATGTCACTAACAGATTAACGTAACGTTATGAAATTTGAAATATATACAAATAAAATCGTTTGGCATTACGTAGGCTGTGGTTACATGGTAAAAGACTTAGCTTCTTAGATATCTAATTCTCTAATTATTTATAAAATCGCTTATAAATCGAAAGCAGTTCAAAATAGGTATAGGAACACCTTATATGAAAAAATCCAATTTGTCCACTTTATTCAATACTTCACTAATACACATGGTGTTCCATATAAAAAAAATCACTTTTGATCAAATTTGTAAAATTTGAATTGCAGTTAATTTTTAGAACACTTTATATAAAAGTGGGTGATCCTACTGGAGACGAAAATATTGACGTGTTAATTCACATAGTTTTGGTAAAAAGAAACAAATTAATTCTATATACAGGGTTTCCCAAAAAACCCGGAACGGTCAAATATCTCGATAACAGATTAACGTAACGTTATGAAATTTGAAATATATAAAAATAAAATCGTTTGGCATTGCGTAGGCTGTGGTTACATGATAAAAGACTTAGCTTCTTAGATATCTAATTCTCTAATTATTTATAAAATCGCTTATAAATCGAAAGCAGTTCAAAATAGGTATAGGAACACCTTATATGAAAAAATCCAATTTGTCCACTTTATTCAATACTTCACTAATACACATGGTGTTCCATATAAAAAAAATCACTTTTGATCAAATTTGTAAAATTTGAATTGCAGTTAATTTTTAGAACACTTTATATAAAAGTGGGTGATCCTACTGGAGACGAAAATATTGACGTTTTAATTCACATAGTTTTGGTAAAAAGAAACAAATTAATTCTATATACAGGGTTTCCCAAAAAACCCGGAACGGTCAAATATGTCACTAACAGATTAACGTAACGTTATGAAATTTGAAATATATAAAAATAAAATCGTTTGGCATTGCGTAGGCTGTGGTTACATGATAAAAGACTTAGCTTCTTAGATATCTAATTCTCTAATTATTTATAAAATCGCTTATAAATCGAAAGCAGTTCAAAATAGGTATAGGAACACCTTATATGAAAAAATCCAATTTGTCCACTTTATTCAATACTTCACTAATACACATGGTGTTCCATATAAAAAAAATCACTTTTGACCAAATTTGTAAAATTTGAATTGCAGTTAATTTTTAGAACAATTTATATAAAAGTGGGTGATCCTACTGGAGACGAAAATATTGACGTTTTAATTCACATAGTTTTGGTAAAAAGAAACAAATTAATTCTATATACAGGGTTTCCCAAAAAACCCGGAACGGTCAAATATCTCGATAACAGATTAACGTAACGTTATGAAATTTGAAATATATAAAAATAAAATCGTTTCGCATTGCGTAGGCTGTGGTTACATGATAAAAGACTTAGCTTCTTAGATATCTAATTCTCTAATTATTTATAAAATCGCTTATAAATCGAAAGCAGTTCAAAATAGGTATAGGAACACCTTATATGAAAAAATCCAATTTGTCCACTTTATTCAATACTTCACTAATACACCATGGTGTTCCATATAAAAAAAATCACTTTTGACCAAATTTGTAAAATTTGAATTGCAGTTAATTTTTAGAACACTTTATATAAAAGTGGGTGATCCTACTGGAGACGAAAATATTGACGTCTTAATTCACATAGTTTTGGTAAAAGCAAACAAATTAATTCTATATACAGGGTTTGCCAAAAAAACCGGAACGGTCAAATATGTCACTAACAGAATAACGTAACGTGAAAATGAAATTTGGAATTGGGAGGTTATCGATGGTGCCGGATCTAAAAATAATATTTACAGCATTGTCGGTTTTATAGTTTTTTGCTCATACTGGTGACCAAACCTAAGTGTATATATCTATCTCAAAAGAACCGGAACGGTCAAATGTCTCGGTAACAGATTAACGTAACGTTATGAAATTTGGAATTGGGAGGTTTTCAATGGTGCCGGACCTAAAAATAATATTTATAATTGAATAAGTGAACAAATTGGATTTTTTCATATAAGGTGTTCCTATACCTATTTTGAACTGCTTTCGATTTATAAGCGATTTTATGAATAATTATTATTATTAATATTCCACAAATAGACATTAAAGATATCGATATATAAGCGATTTTATAAATAATTAGAGAATTAGATATCTAAGAAGCTAAGTCTTTTATCATGTAACCACAGCCTACGCAATGCCAAACGATTGTATTTTATATAAATTGTGGTTCTGAAAAAAACCGATTTTGTCAGTAAATTAAAACTTGGAATTCTCACCTAATACGTCAGTTAAAAGTTTAGTGTTTAAAGTGCTAATAATTTACATGTAAGCAATCGGTAATACATTTCATCACACGACGAGTTATAGCTCTTTAAATTTCTGATGAATCAAGTTGTTCAAAACCCCGCCTGACACGATCGCGGTGGCCAATTCCATAGTCCTTCACGTCTTAACCACCTATCTTTAAACATATCATACCTACAGTTCGGCGGAAACTTCGTGAGTACAATGGACAGGGGCTCTATACAGTTAATACCAACAATTTCTCAAGTCAATAAGCCGTAGATTATCCAAAAAGTCCAGTGGCATGAGGTCAGGCGACCTCGCTGGCCAATATCAAAGTTCTAATCGTCTAAACCAGAGATTTTCGAACATTTGAAATATTTCTTTAGAGACATGAGCCGGTGCTCCATCAAGTTGGTACCAACAATTGCGATATCAATATCAGTCACATCACAGTAGATCTCAATATTTGTAGGAATATTGCAAAATCCAAAAGTTCATCATAAATTTGGAAAATAAATTTTCCATCTTTCAACAAACATCTTTCAAAAAACTTTAAAACTGAATTGATTTTGAAACCCCATTTTTTTGGTCGCAAAAGAGTTTTGATCGGCCCATAAGTGTCTGTTCTTCAGTCCAAATAATATTTTTTAAAAAATTGTGATTTTCTTGACTGCGAATCAAAAACATTTCAGAAAACTGAGTTCTTCATATATCATCTTCCGGATTAAACTTTTCTACATGGACAAAATTCACTAGATTGATGACTACGATTCGCTCAAATCTGACACTGGACACCGAATTGAAGTCTGTGTCATGGAAGTATCCCAGGAAATTTATAACATTATCTTTATCGGCAGTCACAGGTTTCCTTGAAGTATTTAATCTGCAGCCATAATTTCTGAAATGGTTCTGTTGTCTCGTTCCGTTCGTTCAGTTGTGGTAAATCAGGACACATTGCGTTACATTTTCTGCAAGTTATCGCTATTATTTGATCACATTGTCCATGTAGAATAAACAGCATAAGAACTTCATTTTACACTGTTCGGACCAGATCATTTACTAAACATCAATAAAGATTCAGATGTCATCTATTTAATTGTTTGAAGGCTCCTAGCAACGTACTATCATGGCTACCTACGCCGAAAACGTCAAATCTCATAAATTCACTAAAAATCGTGTTTTTAAGAAAAACCATTCACCCGTTTTCCGTAAACGTCTAACCTACCATCGACGTTGAATCACCCTAGATATATATATATACATATATATATATATATATATATATATATATATATATATATATATATTGAAACAAAAACATACTCTGAAGAAGGAACACATTTAGTTGCTAAATTGGTAGTTTGAAGGCACAACACAGAAGGATGACGGGTTGCCTATCTTAGAGTGGTGTGTATACAATGCTCAACCTAATCCGATGTATACATAGCAATATGTTTATTTTATTATAATGGTAATTAATTAAGAGGATAAGTGCGAAAGGTCACAAAAAATCTTTAAAAGTATGATAGTTGTCCTGTAATAGGGAATAATTTATGTGATAATATTAGTTACAATGGTATATATGATATTTATAATATGGAAATTTATAAACTACTCATCGGGTGCAGGAGCGTCCAGACACTGAAATTTGTTTTTTTGTACTGTTAAAATATAACTGTATATGGAGCTGAGGTTTTAGGTGTCACTCTTTTTGTTTATGACTGGGTGTTGGAAATTTATATATATCATTTCAAGAAAAATGCGTTTATAATAAGAGGACGCTTTATCCAAAATCTCAGCGCCGGCCGCCCCAGTTAAGGGAGTGGTTTTCTTTAATGAAATGTTCACTCAGTGCACATGACGGAACCCCTCTCCGATTAAGGCTTCTAGAAGTCTGTCTTATATATGATAACTCACATTCATTACGTGGAATTTTATAAACTATATTGTAATTCTCTGGCAGTGATACTGGTGTAGAGCTAGAGTTTTTTTGTTGTTTTCTCGCTATCCTAATCTCAGTATTTTTAAAGATATAAGTCTTTTACTGAGGTTCTCAATATTTGGAAGAGAACAAAAGAACAACCTATTGAGAGGAGGGTCCTCTATGAATGATAATTGTCTGGACAGGTGCAAGGGCGTATTAGTCATAAATTGAGAAAGCATTGAATTAGGAGGATCAATCTGTCTAAAGTTTTCTATGATATTATGTTCAGTTTGAAACACAATTTTTAGTACTAGTTTTAAAGGGTAGACATTTTTTTTTAGTTGTTGTAAAATCAACTCCCTTTTAGTTGGATGAGTGAGTCTGATAGCCCGAGTTTTCATACCCATAATGAGATTGGTTTTTATGCGTACGGGGTGGTAGCTAATGAATCTATTAGAACAGTAAGGTTTTCTTTATCATTGTGTAGAATATTGTGATCGGTACGAATAACTACACGTATCGAGAAAGGGGATACTGTTGTTAGTCTCCTCCTCGCATGTAAATTGAATATGTTCGTTAAACGAGTTGAAGATCTCAAGAGCCCCTACAATTCTACCCCCCCCCCCCAGGGAAGTGCGAGTAAAAGATCGTTCAATGTATATCTATATACAGTGTGTATCAGCCAAATGGAATAAATTCGATAATAAATAAATGGGGGCGTGTGTTCGGAAAAACGCTTGGACCCGTCGATTGGTATTTTTAGTTGCTCATTTTCTCCAATAAAAACTTTTTATACAGGGTGTGTCCTGTAACAGTGGTCAATGCCAACTTTCTTATTTCAAATGCAACACCCCGGATATTATTTAATTTATGGATTCTTTAGGAGATTCTAAACATATTTTATGTTCAATGTCCTATACCTATCTTCAACTATTTCGACAATATTAAGTGTTTTCAAATTTATTGCAAAAATTAAGATTAAAAAAATAAAATTATTTATTTCTTCATAATGTATAAACAAAAGTAAAAAGTTAATTTAGGAACTGTTGAATATGCTCGCCGCGAACGTCTTGGCAAATTCCTAATCTTAAATAGAAATTTCTTCTAACGTTATTTAGCATCTCAGGCGTGACCGATCTAATCGCAAGCGTTATTCGTCTTCTTAAGTCAGCTAAGTCGAGGGGTTTAGTTTTGTATACAACATTTTTAATATGTCCCCATAAGAAAAAGTCTGGCGTCAGATCAGGGGATCGCGCTGGCCATTCTATCGATCCTCGTCTCCCTATCCACCGATTTGGAAATATTCCGTTGAGGTACTGCCGGACATTAATTTGGTAATGGGGCGGTGCTCCATCTTGCTGAAACCATATCATATTCGCTGGAACTTGTGGGTTTGCTGGATCCGGATACAAATTTGTCAAAGTTGGCACATTAACCTTTTCAGGATATTGAGTATGTTCTTCGCTGATCCAGTGAGGATTTTCCCTAGACCAATAGCGGCAATTTTGACGATTTACATGACCGTGAAGTGTAAAGGTGCACTCATCCGAAAACAAAACATGTTCTAATTGAATAACATTGTTATCTAACATAGCCATCATTTGTTCACAAAAATAAGTTCTCCTATCATAATCATCTTCCATGAGCTCCTGAGTTAGTATCACTTTATAGGGATGCATTTTATTTTCTTTTAATGTTCGAATAATCGACGAATGGCTAATATCGAACATTGCGGCGGCTTGTCGACTAGAAATATGTGGGTTTTCCTCAAACTCGAGCATAATATCCAATTTAGTATCATCATTTATTGAATTGGCAGCTGCTTTTTTTATCTGCCTCACATGTCCAAGCTCGCGAAACTGCTTTTTTATTTTACTAATTGTCCCTTGGGATATATGCGGCAAATTTGGAAATTTTTCATGAAATAAGCGAGCAACTTCCACTTGTGTTCGTGTGTTATCTCCATAACCAATCATTTGTAGAATTGTTATTTTATGCATTTCTGTTAAATGAACCATTTTTCTGATATTAGGTATTATGCAGTTAACGAAATTCAAAAGACTATGACACTGACACTGACAACGACTGTCTTGCAAAGAGAAAGGCCAGGCATTTTACACAAAAGTAAACAAAACTTAAAAGTAAACAAAACTGGCTCTTTTTGTTCCATATCAATAAAAAGGAACGCTAAAATGGTTTTTGCTTACATTCTTAATATGAAGACCTAAATGGTAAATAAGTATTGAGTGTGTTGTAGCGAATTTTTGTAATCAAATAAATAGTTCAGTAACCAGAGCCACTTTCATGAATAATAATAAATTCGAAATAAATAAAATAAAAATAAATTTGAAAACACTTAATATTGCCGAAATAGTTGAAGATAGGTATAGGACATTGAAGTTAAAATATGTTTAGAATCTCCTAAAGAATCCAAAAATTAAATAATATCCGGGGTGTTGCATTTGAAATAAGAAAGTTGGCATTGACCACTGTTACAGGACACACCCTGTATAAAAAGTTTTTATTGGAGAAAATGAGCAACTAAAAATACCAATCGACGGGTCCAAGCGTTTTTCCGAACACGCCCCCATTTATTTATTATCGAATTTATTCCATTTGGCTGATACACTATATATATATATATATATATATATATATATATATATATATATATATATATATATATATATATATATATATTATATATATATATATATATATATATATATATATATATATTATATATATATTATATATATATATATATATATATATATATATATATATATATATATATATATATATATCTATATATATCTATATATATATATATATATATATATATATATATATATATATATATATATATATATATATATATATATATATATATATATATATATATATATATATATATATATATATATATATATATATATATATATATATATATATATATATATATATATATATATATATATATATATATATATATATATATATATATATATATATATATATATATATATATATATATATATATATATATTTTTTTTTTTAAATTGACAATATATGTGACACTATCAAAACCTCAGTCACAATTACTTTCTTTTTTCGGACCTATACCCAAGAAATTTATATATACTAACAATATAAAAGGAATGTCAAGAAACTCTTACCAAATCAATATGTTATATATATATATATATATATATATATATATATATATATATATATATATATATATATATATATATATATATATATATATATATATATATATATATATATATATATATATATATATATATATATATATATATATATATATATATATATATATATATATATATATTAATTTGTGTTCATTTGACATCCTCCGGGTCATGTTTTTTCCTCGCTGCGCACGTGCAACGGACAACTCTTACGCGGATTTCACGGAGTAAAAGCAAATTTTCTCGGTCGAGCTACTTCTCCCACCCGATCACGGCGAGATAAACTGCGAATCGTTCATGGAGCCAATTATAAAAGACATATGTTGTTTCGTGGCCATTCCCTGCAAACAACCGAGAATAAGAGGTTACGTAATCGAGTACTTATTCCGTTCTCGTGTTCTGTTTCATTCAACCCGCGTTGTACACACATTTGTTTTCGATTGCAAAAAAAGATGATAATCGAGATTTTATTAAAAGTCGACTCAGGAATGTCCCCATTTACATATAGTTATTCACACTTAGAAACCATTGTTTAAGGTAAAAATATTTTAAAACGAACGTTTCTACTTTCTCCTTAAGAGTTAAAGTAAAATGCAATAAACATACGAAACATAAAAAGCTCTTTTAGACATTAACTAAGTACTGGTGATGAAATCGTCTCCAAGTGTTAAAACAAAAGCCGAACTTTTTGCAAAAAATCATCACCGGAAATACCACTTTAATAGTTTCTTTATATTACCTCCTTCCGGTCCTATAATATGCAGGAAATTATCTTAAGGGTTAAAAAAGTTTGGCATATTTTAAGAACACTTAATATAAGAAAATCATCCAGCCTTGACTGGTTCTATTCCTATCCTGTTCGTAATAAAATTGTTTATAAAAAAATGAAAACGACTTCAAAAAAATGCATTGAATTCAAGGCAATTAAATCAAATTAGTTTTCTAGGCACATTTTTTTGCCGCTCTCTCTCATCAATAATTTTTTATTTTGGAAAACTTTAGCTTTACAAACGATAACAAAATTTAAATTATAATAATAAAAATAGAAAACAATAACAACAAATTTTTAACACTGATCAGTGGTGAGTGCTGTTTAAGATGTTGTTCGAATTGCTGACCACTGCTACTGTGTCTTATACATTTTTGGCACAATATGTAGTCTTCTTAATTAAAACATTTTCAATTATATAGGGGCGGGCTCGCAACTGTCTAAAGGCATTTTCTATGGCTCCTCTTAACTCTTCATTAGTTTCATACCTCGTTGTATGTATATCCAACGATTAGAGAAATTAGTTCCAACCAGTGTCGTATAACTTGAGAGTTGTGTGTCGGAGCACCCATCTTGTTGGAAGAATATGTCACATACTTGCACCAACATCTTCTAAAATAGTCATGGCTTTTTCTTGCAAGTTTTGCATGTATGTTTCAGAATTTAAATTCCTTTGATAAACACAATATTCAATTCTTCTCCCAAAATGAAACAAGACATATTGAATCTAAACCTGCCTTGACTTGCCTGGGAAAAGTAAGCTGTTCATTTTCCTGGCTCCAAAATTTTGAGCTGTGCTTATCAAACTGCTAAAATACGCTTTATCTGACCAGATGATCTTTCTGTAAAAATTATCCCCTCTTCCACACATGTTGATGTACCAGTTGCAAAACTCGACTCTACGCGCAGGAACGCCAGGGTAAAGATAATACACAAGTTTATACTAATAATATAAGATAAAAATACAAGAGTTCTAACCACACTACACTACAACTTGTTACGTTCTGGACGCGCGTTTCGCTAACCAAGTTAGCATCATCAGCAGATGATATAAACTAAAATTCTTTCTTCTAGAATTCTTAGATAAAATTAAGAATGTTCACTTAAAAGAAGGTGAAATTTTAATATCTTTTGATGTAAGTTCATTGTTTTCTAGTGTACCCATACCACTAGCTTTACAGTACCTAAAGGAACTACTTGAATTCACTTATTTAAAGAAAGAAATTATTGATGAATATTTGCTTCTCACAAAATTATATATGAATCGAATTTTTTTTCATTTCAATAATAAATATTATAAACAACTTGAGGGAACTGCGGTGGGCAATTGCTTATCTCCGCTCTTTGCAAATTTGTTTATGGATAGATTAGAAACCTAATTTAAAAAAGAACTCAAGTATTTCCCAAGGGTGTCGTATAAATACATAGACGATATATCTGCTATTTTTTGATACTAAAACAGTGTGGACACTTTCTTAGAGACATTAAACAATAAATATCCTTCCATTAGAATTAGAAATAACGATAAATTAGAATTTGATATTTATAGGAAATTTACTAATGCTAATAGGTATATAAAATCCGACTCATTTCATTGCCGTCAACACAAAATGGCAGCATTTTATTTCTTCACTCACAGGTTAGTCAGTTTTCCATTAAGTAAAGAACATTTTAAAAATTAAATGAATCGGATTAAAAATATAGCTAAAAGTAATGGATATAATGGTAATTTTGTACATAAATTAGTAAATAGACATAAGTATAAGAAAATGTTAAAAGATGCCACTGTTCTTCAAGCACCTGAGGCTTCCAATAAGTTCATAGTAATTCCATATGATCCCAGATATAGGAAAGGTCTAGAAAAAGTATTTAAAAACGTACGTTTTAGAGTAGCCTACATAACGGAGAACAGTTTGCAAAATCTCCTTGGAAACCCTAAAGACAAAGTCGACTTGAAGGAGAGGAGTGGCATCTATGAAATTGGTTGTAATGACTGTGATCTAAAATATGTTGGGCAAACTAAACGCTCCATGAGCATTCGTTTTAAAGAACACATGGCACATTAAAGATACGGAAGAACAGAAAAGTCAAGCGTTGCCCAACATGCTTTGGAAAACAATCACTAAATAAGAATAAATAATCTTAAGTTGATTATAAATGTATCTAATAATAGATTATTGGATGCATTTGAGAGTATAGAAATAGTTAAATGTGGTAAGAAAGCACTAAATAAAAACAGAGGGCCTATTTCCTATAGTCCCCTCTATTGCTTACTTGACAACGGTTCAGTCGGGTGCAACCAAGTGTGACCACATTTACCTGTAAATAGTCTCGGTTAGGATAAGTTACTTTAGTATGTCATCTGCTGATGATGCTAACTTGGTTAGCGAAACGCGCGTCCAGAACGTAACAAGTTGTGGTATAGTGTGGTTAGAACTATTGTATTTTGGTCTATCTTCCAGCAGAGGTTTCAGTGTTAGGACTTAATAATATAAGGTTTGAAATTAAATTGTTTTAATATCCTTTTCACGTACACGTCTTGCTATATGCGTTGGCAAGACGTCTCTACTGTGGTTTCAATTGATGGCAAAATTTTACCTCAGATTCTTCATTTTCTTTGTTACACCTTTTGGATCTGGGTTTGTTAAAACGTCCATATTGAATTAGATTCCTTTGTATTTTCCGAAATATGCGTTTATCTGGCTGTCTTATTTCCGGATATCTGAAACACGATAATTTAGAGACGAAAAAAAATGGATATGCATTGAAAACTTACCTATTCAAGAAAATTTCTGACGCAGCATCATTGTTGGTTTATATGAAACATTTATTCACGTAACTAATATTTGTCGAAATGATCAAAATCAATATAAATTAATTAATTGTCATACTTACCTAATTTAAACCAAAGCCAAAGCCTAAAGTTACAAATGCATTATTCCATTCTAGCTGTGAAAATACTAGGACAAAATTTGAATGTGACATTTTTAGTTTCATAAAAAATTAGCACAAAAATGGGACACCATGGTCAGGGTGATTGATTGTAAATGGAGCCCTCCCTAAAATGTTTAAATGTTGGGTTTACAAAAGTGTTTCTATCGAAAATTACAGGGGCCGGAATTTTTTAAATATTTCATTCATTTCTATACATGCTGTAACAGAACTGTGTGGCAACCCAGAGTTACATTTTTTAATTAGAACATCCTATATGGTTTTACTTTTTTGGATGAATTGGTGAAGTCTAGATATTTATGTGCTATAGCATATCTCTAGATTTATTTGTTTTGGAGTAACTGATATCTGAAATGGCTATTATTTGAAAATGACTAATTGTGCTACTTAACTCCATGTATAATCTAAACGGGTTACTTAGAGCAAAATAATGAGTACTTTCATATCTTGAATGATTTATCACCTGATGTCAACCGGAAGTATGATTTTGTGATTTTTTTATCTGTGAGCAGACCACAAAGGCCTAAGGTATACCTTGGTTGCTTTAAGTGACCAGAGGGAGAGTATTAATGTGGGATTTAAAGACTTGCCGATTAGGGGAAGAGGGAAAGATTTTTGTTGGCAATATATTCCATAATCGGAACGGATCTTTTTCTTTGAAATTGGGCGGTGAAAGAATGCATGGCATAATGAATTATAATTCAGAATCAGTGGTACTATCTGTAAATCAGAGACAGATCACCCATAATTCGCGGATGCCCTAGTGATGCAAGGTTCCTTGTAGGGTTTGGATAGTCAGTTAAGCGAATAGATCTTTTTGGACAGAGTCAAGGATATTGAGGATTGAAGGGGATGTTCTCCATATATGTGAGCAACACTCAACGCTGAGTCTGATTTGTGAAGTGTAAAGGGTATACAAGTTGGTAGAAGTGAAGTAGTTTCTTCGTGGCTACTGAGAGAGTTGAGGTGATGTGATCATGCCAGCGAATATCTTTTTGAAAAGTGATACCGACTAGGCTAAAGGAATCTTTGGCTTCAAGCATTTGATTATTCACCTGAATGGTGTGGGTATTGGGATGTATACTGTGGGATAGTAAACATGTTTGTGTCTTAGTGTCGACAAGGTTGTTTGCTCCCCATTCTACGATTTAATGCGGTCCTCGGTTAGGGATAAAGTTCAAAATCAAAATCGTTTATTTCCATAGACACACAGGATAAATAAATATAGACAAAATAATATAAAGAAGATACATTTAAATAAAATGCAATACAATACATCAGATATTTTAAAAATCTACACTGTTTAACAAAGTCATCAGGAAGAAAATAGTTGGGTTTTTCTTTAATGTGTGTAAGTAGATTGAACACCTTCAGAGAACTTATCTCAGATCCTTCCTGCACCTAAGTCAGTCTCGCACTGGGCACATAAAGCACATAAAGCTTGTCTGCATCTTCTCAGAAGCAAAAACTGGGCGACAAGAGGCTCTAAATGGTAGTCGAAACATGGTTCTGTGAATTTACTTTTAACTTATGAGAACCTGATCAATGCTAGCAGAATTGCCCTATGCCATTTGACCATATGACAGGGTAGAATTTACTGATCCGTGGTAAAAAGTGTGTCGGTATTGACACAGTCTCTCAAGCTTAGCATTGCAAAATTAAAAGACGTCAATTTATTGCAGACGCATTCGGTGTGAGTACTTCAGGAGAGGTGTTGGTCAATTGAAATTCCCAAGAACTTAACAGATTATCTTTGCTTGATATTAGTGGATCCATCCCTGATAAGCAGACTTCTATCTTGCAGAAATCTTATAGGGGTAGAAAGCATAAAGTTGGTTTTTGAGCCTTTTAAGGCAAAGTAAATTATTCTCACACCAAGCAGATATGTCACGGATACTGCTATTAGCCTTGGCCCAAAGGTTTTTTTTATAGTTGTCAGCTTCGACCACCGTAGGTGTGTCGTATGCAAAAAGTGTGACATAACAGTTATTTACCAGTAGGGGAAGATCATTCATGAATGACAGAAATAATGTTGGTCCCAGGACGCTATCTTTTGGCACTCCTGTAGGAATATTTACCCACTCAGAAAATGTGACTCCACCTGCATCCGACAACTTGACTGCTATACGACAAATACGATTTAATCCAGTTCATCCAAAGTTATTATTCTAGGCCTACCATCAATTTTATTTTTTATATTAGAGTGAAGTGTACTATCGTCAGCATAGCTGTGAATAGAATGGTAGAAGAAAGCAGATCATAAATGTGCAGGACGAATATGGTAGGCGCCAACACTGAACCCTGTGTAACGCCTATGTTGATTTGTTTAAAAAAATGAATTCGCCTTGTAAAGGTTGAATGACCTCTACCAAATGTTATGCTATTAATTGATCTTAGAGGCATGTTCGTCTTGTGAATCTTTGGTAAACCATATAGATGTAGTGACTTGATGTGGCGTTAAGGTATCCTGTCTGGGAAGTAGTCGATAACTACTATATTATTCCCTTTGCCTGCAGGAAGAATATTTACGGAGCTTAAGTGTAGTTCTTTCTTGTTTGTATATGTTAGTTGATGTTTTTGTTTCTTCATCCAAAACTGTTCTTATTTTATGCCGCCATTCATCTGCTTCAGTCTGAGTGATGTTGATTGTTTCGACAGCTGCAATTATTTCAAAAATTGGTGTGTGTTTTGATTCCACTTCAAAATTATTGTCTACCACTTTCAAACAAACGTCGACCCCTGTTTTGCTCTAAATTATTTGTACTTTTATCTGTAAAAATATTTGTAATAATTTATCCTTTACCCTGTATAATGAAATAACATCCGTTATATGAGTTTTAAAGTGTCGATCTTATTAGGCGAATGAAAGAAATTTCATTGAAATCAAGGCATTTGTTACCTAGAAATTTGAAAACAAATATACATACGAGGGCCTTTCAACAAAGACAAGGACTGAATTTTTTACGGCCCAGTGCAACGAGCTACATACTACCAATAATTGGAAAATATCATCCAAGTAGGCGTCTTTCATTTTGCGGAATGTCAGTTGTCATACATTATTTATTTGATTTTGACACAGCTCTAAAATTGAGATATTATTACCGCGCCTCTACGAATAGTGATGGATGAATTGAAAGAACAAAGATATGCGATCAAATTTTGTGTTCGTCTTGGAAAATCAGCAACGGAAACTTTTTCGATGATTAATACGGCTTTTGGGGAATTGTCTATAGGAAGATTTGCGTATTTTCGATGGCATAAAGAGTTTACTAATGGCAGGGAAAGTTGTGAGTTGCAAGGCAGTCCAGGTGCTTCTATTGTGGCATTGACTGAGGAAACCATCAATACCGGAGCAGTAATTATTCGTACAGATTCACGTCTGACTATCCCACAAGTCTCAAATATTCTTAAAATATCTGTTGGAAGTGTTTTTACTCTTTTGTCCTCGCTGGGTTCCGCGTATACTGACACCAGATCAAAAGGCGAATATGGTAGCGGTTTGTGAATACTGGAAACAATGCGTTGAAGAAGAAGGCGAAGAATGGTGGAAGATCATTATTACTGCGGTTGAAACTTGGGTATATTGTTACGATCCGGAGATGAAACAGCAGAGTACGCAGTGGGTAGAAAAAGGAGGACCACCTCCAAAAAAAGCACGTGCGCAAAAATCTGTCGCTAAAGCTATGGTCATAACATTTTTTGATCACAAAGGCATGGTGTATATCCACATGGCAGTACAGTAACTCCCAGGTATTATAAACAAGTTTTGTTTCAGTTAATGAAGGATCACATCCCCAAAAAACGACCAGGGCTCATTGGAAAGTGGAAACTTTATCAAGATAACGCTCGCCCTCACGTAGCGAATATAGTGACAGAGTTTTTGAACACTAAAAATATCAGGTCTGTACCGCATCCTTCATATAGTCCTGACATAGCCCCATGCGACTTCTATCTGCTTCCTCAAGCAAAAAAGACCTCAAAAGACGACGATTTCAAACAGAATTAGATGATGTTAAGGCTTTAGACGCGAGCACACTGAAAGAACGCAAAGAAGAATATATGCAGCAACTAACAGAACAACTGAGAAATACATCACCACAAATCGAAGAAAATATCAACGAAGCGAACACTAGAATAACACTAATAATAAAAGAAACAGCTAAAAATAACATGACACTAAGAGCAAAAAGAAAAGATAAGTTGACAGAAAAAACAAAACAGTTACTGGAAAAACGAAGAGATCTCATAAAATCGAACAAGAGAGACACGGTCGAATACGCAGAAGTCAACAAAACTGTAAGGAGAATGGCGAAACAAGACATTAGAGAACATCAGGAAGAACAAATTGAGAAAATTATAGAGCAAAACAGAGGCATAAAAATATTTAAGAAGGAGAATGCACACAAAAAAGAGATCAACAAGCTGATAGACAAAGATGGCAACATGGCAGAAGATAGACAACAAATACTGAAAGTCACGGAAAACTTTTATACGGATCTGTATGAATCAAAAACCGACGAAGAAACCTTGAGATTATCAAAGGAAGATAAGCGAAGAATACTTAACATTGGCTCAGAAGAGCTGCCAGACATCGAAATCGAGGAAATTGAAAAAGCCATGAAACAAATAAAAAACGGAAAAGCCGCAGGACAAGACGACATCCTACCGGAAATGCTGAAGGAGGGAGGATCGCCGCTTATGAAAGAACTCAAAAAACTCTTTAATAAATGCCTCATCCAAGGAACGATACCGACCGATTGGGAGACCGCTATAGTAGTACTAATATACAAGAAAGGAGATCCTAGCAATTTAGAGAATTATAGACCAATAAGTCTTTTATCTCAAATATACAAACTATTCATGAGAATAATAACTAATCGACTTGACATGAAGTTCGAAACCTACCAACTTAAAGAACAAGCGGGCTTTCGGAAGAACTATAGCACAATTGAACATCTTCACACAGTCAGAATACTCATAGAAAAGGCGACAGAATACAATATCACAGTCTGGATGGCTTTTGTCGACTTTCGAAAAGCTTTCGATACAGTAGAATTCTGGGCAATTGAAAGAGCTATGAAAAACGCAAGAATAGATCACAGATATATCAACATACTACACGAAGTCAACGACCGATCCAAATTGAAGATAAGGCTCCACGAAGATACCAATGAGGTGAAAATAAATAGAGGAGTTAGACAAGGCGACATAATCTCACCCAAACTATTTACCTTGGTATTGGAGGACGTCTTCAAGAATCTGCACTGGGAAAACAGGGGACTTAACATATCTGGAGAAAGACTCAACAACCTCAGATTTGCCGACGATATCGCCCTTTTTGCCGAAGATGAAACGGAATTGAAAGAAATGCTCCAGGAGTTACAACAAGGGGCACAATATGTCGGTTTAGAAATGAACACCTCAAAAACAAAATTTATGACGAACGTGCAAACAATTAATAATACAATATCCCTACAAGGACAAGAAGTGGAAAAGGTAGATTCATACGTATATCTGGGGCAAGAAGTCACAATCGGAAAAATTAACCAAGAACTGGAAGTCAATAGAAGAATGCGTCTGGGATGGGCGGCTTTTGGCAGACTAAAACACATCATTCAGTCAAGACTACCTTTAAAACTGAAGTGCAGAATCTATAATGAATGTATCCTTCCAACAACGACATACGGCTGCGAGACATGGGTTCTTACCAAGAAAATTCTCAACAAACTTACAAGTTCACCAGAGAGCAATCGAAAGAAAAATGTTAGATACATCCCTTAAAGACCGTAAAACGAATGAGTGGATAAGAAGCAGGACCAAAGTCCAGGACATAACAAAACGAATCTGCTCTCTAAAATGGAACTGGGCAGGACATGTGGCCAGAAACAACACTAACTGGAGCGGAAAAGTTACCAGATGGAGACCTTGGGGAGAAAAAAGAAGCATTGGCAGACTCCAACAACGCTGGTACGATGACATTAAGAGAATAGGAGGTCTCATCTCCGCCATGTCTTTGAACAATGAAAGCACCGTTGGGATAAGGTTATTGCATTACAGGGGGACTATATAGAAGGTGATAAAAGTATTGTTGTTTAATATTAATAAAATTTTGGTAATACTAGTCCTAGTCTTTGTTCAAAGACCTTCGTACATATGAAATTATTGATAACCTTCTTTTTTTTGAAATGGATTAAAAATCGAACTATGAAATCAAATTATAACCATTTCTCGTCAAGCGACTAATTCCTCATTGCATATCGAAGACGAGTAATAAGTAATTTCGATTGGTGTCCTCTTTGTTCACAGGGGACACCGTCTCTTGTCGCAATGAGATTTTAAATATGCGTCTGGCCAGGCATGGGACGACTCTTTATTTTGGTCCGACCAAAAATAGCGCCAGACTTCACTCGATGAATGAGACGGTCTAAAACGAAGCCTGGAACAAATAAATGCTCAATGAGTTTCCTTCTTTTTAAGTCGGCTACACTGCGAAAATATACTAAAATACGTAAGGCTGTTACATCTTGAAAATACTAGTTTATTGACCGATTTCAAAAAAAAAAGAAAGGGTTTCTAGTTTAACTCTACGAATATTTTCTGTATATGTATGTACAGGGTTTTCCCATATATTTTTCCACCCACCTAGAGAGTTGGTCACTTTTTTTAAATGAAACACCCTGTATATAAAATCATATTCATGAAGATCTTTTTTTTCTAATTTCAAGTATATATACTTTTAATATATTCTGTCAATTAGTTTTGGATATATAAGCGTTTAAACATTAAAGAAATGGTAAGGTAATTTGCGCTAAAACGTAGTGAGCCATGGTCAAGACAATTGGAATGAACGACGCCTTTTTGACGTTTACTAGTCAGAAGTATCTATTTACAAGCATTTTTAATATCTAATACGTTGGACGATGGGTTATTCGGAAGAAGAGAAATTCGACATGATAGAATTATTTTTTTTTACATGGTAAAAATGCATCGATAGCTCGCAACGAATATCATAGACGGTTTCCAGATAGAGCAACACCGACTTGTAGGACAATATATATGGAAGTTCCGGATGAAGGAAATTTACCAATTTTTTAGTAAAATTAAAACTAACAAAATCTGTTAGATTTTAATCAGTGTGTGTCTATCCCACTTTAGCTCATTGACAAAACTATTGCGACTTCCGCGAACATTTTAATAATTATACTTTCATAATATAGAGGCAAAGTTAGGTTTTTTAATAACAGTTATTGCTTGCTGGGGTTCAAGCCTTGATTAGAGGGTTCAAAGAAATCTTAATAATTACTACTTTGACCCAAAGTTTGATAAGTCCAATTCCCAGGACGGTTTTATTTTTCAGCGTTGTTTTTAAGTACGTTCTAGTTTTGTACCAAAGTTTTGGAACTGCGTCACGTACGGTACAAAAAGCGAAACAATCCGCTTTATATAATTCTTCCTTTACGAAAAGACCCATCGAACCGTAACCCGAAAGGAAAGATAAAAAATCAGTTCGGTACCACCATCGCTTACGGCGTAATCTTATCTAAATGAGTCGTGGCGTTTGAGTTGGTGTGAATGTTTAATTAACGGAATTTGGAAAAAATAAACGATCGCTGATAAGGTCCGCCGCCCTGACTAATAGCCGAATTTTCTAAATAGTTTCGTGCCACGGGCGTACGGACTTGAGGGCCCGTCACCTCGGTTATTGTTAAAAAAAACGTTTTTTTTGATTTTCTGAGAAAACAAATAGAGTTTGTACATATATATATATATATATATATATATATATATATATATATATATATATTAATTATTTTCTTGGGCATAGGTTAACTCATTGAGAAGCAATACTACAATTTAATCGACGTTTCGCTCACTATATTGAGCTTTTTCAAGATATTTTATTTTCTACAATAAAAACATGTATAGTTAGTATTTAAATTGGTTAAAACATTATTGAAAAAACATCACTCAAAAAAACATTACATTTAAAACAAACTATGATCATGAACACAAAAATATATTTAAAACAACATTAATATTATACAGAGTACGTACTCTGTGCTTCTCAATGAGTTAACCTATGCCCAAGAAAATAATTAACAAAATATTTATATATGGTTAAAGAAAAAAAAAAACGAAATATATATATATATATATACAGTGTGTATCAGCCAAATGGAATAAATTCGATAATAAATAAATGGGGGCGTGTTCGGAAAAACGCTTGGACCCGTCGATTGGTATTTTTAGTTGCTCATTTTCTCCAATAAAAACTTTTTATACAGGGTGTGTCGTGTAACAGTGGTCAATGCCAACTTTCTTATTTCAAATGCAACACCCCGGATATTATTTAATTTTTGGATTCTTTAGGAGATTCTAAACATATTTTATGTTCAATGTCCTATACCTATCTTCAACTATTTCGGCAATATTAAGTGTTTTCAAATTTATTTTTATTTTATTTATTTCGAATTTATTATTATTCATGAAAGTGGCTCTGGTTACTGAACTATTTATTTGATTACAAAAATTCGCTACAACACACTCAATACTTATTTACCATTTAGGTCTTCATATTAAGAATGTAAGCAAAAACCATTTTATCGTTCCTTTTTATTGATATGGAACAAAAAGAGCCAGTTTTGTTTACTTTTAAGTTTTGTTTACTTTTGTGTAAAATGCCTGGCCTTTCTCTTTGCAAGACAGTAGTTGTCAGTGTCAGTGTCATAGTCTTTTGAATTTCGTTAACTGCATAATACCTAATATCAGAAAAATGGTTCATTTAACAGAAATGCATTCTAATTCTAAATTGCCGCTATTGGTCTAGGGAAAATCCTCACTGGATCAGCGAAGAACATACTCAATATCCTGAAAAGGTTAATGTTTGGGCAGGAATTGTTAGGGATCATATCATAGGCCCCTTTTTCATTGACGGCAATTTGAATGGCGATAATTATTTAGCACTGCTCCAAAATAATGTCGTGCCAACTTTGACAAATTTGTATCCGGATCCAACAAACCCACAAGTTCCAGCGAATATGATATGGTTTCAGCAAGATGGAGCACCGCCCCATTTCCAAATTAATGTCCGGCAGTACCTCAACGGAATATTTCCAAATCGGTGGATAGGGAGACGAGGATCGATAGAATGGCCAGCGCGATCCCCTGATCTGACGCCATTAGACTTTTTCTTATGGGGACATATTAAAAATGTTGTATACAAAACTAAACCCCTCGACTTAGCTGACTTAAGAAGACGAATAACGCTTGCGATTAGATCGGTCACGCCTGAGATGCTAAATAACGTTAGAAGAAATTTCTATTTAAGATTAGGAATTTGCCAAGACGTTCGCAGCGAGCATATTCAACAGTTCCTAAATTAACTTTTTACTTTTGTTTATACATTATGAAGAAATAAATAATTTTATTTTTTTAATCTTAATTTTTGCAATAAATTTGAAAACACTTAATATTGCCGAAATAGTTGAAGATAGGTATAGGACATTGAACATAAAATATGTTTAGAATCTCCTAAAGAATCCAAAAATTAAATAATATCCGGGGTGTTGCATTTGAAATAAGAAAGTTGGCATTGACCACTGTTACAGGACACACCCTGTATAAAAAGTTTTTATTGGAGAAAATGAGCAACTAAAAATACCAATCGACGGGTCCAAGCGTTTTTCCGAACACGCCCCCATTTATTTATTATCGAATTTATTCCATTTGGCTGATACACACTGTATATATATATATATATATATATATATATATATATATATATATATATATATATATAGGGTGATTCAAAAGTAAGCGTTATCCGTTTGTGGGTATAATCCTTGCGTAAAAATAAGACAGAAAGTTCCTATTAACATGGGTCCGGAAATGATTCCTAGAGGAACTCCGCCCATTTTTAAGGGGCACCCTAAAACGACTTTTTCGCGGTATTTTTAAAACCGCTTATAGTTAAATTTTGAAAATCGGTGTGCTGTATAAACATTTGATGCTGAATCTTATTCTGAATTCAGATTTTCAAAATTTTTGTCAGAGGCGTCACATACCGGGAAGGTTAAGGGTGAAGATAACCCTATTTTTTTTATCCTTTATTTTATTGCGATTTTGTTTAGAAATTATTAAATTTCAAACTTTTTTACGTAAAAAAGGTACCCTTAGTTGAATTGTACCGTTTACGAGAGAATTGACTTTAAAAATTATCTGATTCTTCTATGTTTATTCATTAAAATTCTGCATCTAACATTTAATACCGAGTAAGTACCTGCCATAGATAGAACACACTTTTTTATTACCATAAATACAAGTCGTCTGATAACGAAGGTAAATTTTTTATGCTTTCAGAAATATTTTGACTGACAAACATGTGGTTAACTGTGACACAGTGGCAGTGTATGTTAAATTTTTTTACAAATTTTCAATAATAAGGCTTTGTTGAATTTGTACTAATTACCCATACCTAAAGAATTACGTACAGAGGTTCTGAAAACAAAAATGGAATTTACCTATCAAGAGCAAGCTGATATTCATATTTTATATATTTTTTCCACCGTTCTGTGTTCGCAAGAGTGGATCGTAACTTAAGGGAAACAGGTTAGTTCAAAAAATTAACTACAATGGTGTCCCATAATAATGTAATTACGTTTTTCCTTAGGAAGTTTTCATAGACAGGAAGTTGGGCGACCGAGGAATGCTGGAACACTAGCATTAGAGTAACGAGTGCTGGATCGTGTTGAAGAAGATTTTTATCACGAGATTTTTATCTGCGTGTACCGTTTTGTGAGTGGCTTCAACAACGAGTTGCCGTCGCCTACGATTTTGAAAAGAGAATTTTATTTACCGACGAGGCCGGCTTTACAAGAAATGGAATATTCAATTTTCATAACAACCACGTATGGGCGGATGAGCATCCTCATGCTATAGTACAGAGAGGACATCAGCAACAATTTAGCTTAAATGTGTGGGCGGGAATTATTGATGAGTATTTCATAGGACCCGCATTTTTACCGCAAGGGTTAAATGGACAAAGTTACACACATTTTTTACAAACTGAAATACCAGAATTATTAGAAAATCTGCCACTTCAATTACGAGCAGAAATGTGGTTTATGGCGCCCCCCCTCATTTTAGCATTGTCGCTAGAGATCATTTAAATAATACCTATCGAAACAATTGGATAGGTCGTGGGGGACCAGTATCATGGCCACCACGGTCTCCTGACCTAAATCCACTTGATTTTTATTTATGGGGACACTTAAAACAACTAGTTTATTCTCGGCCAATACCTAATGTTGAAGTTTTGAGTCAAAGGATACAGGAAGGCTTTCAGACAATTCGAAACAACCCGATGATTCTGCCACGTGTGCATCGCAATTTAATAAAAGGATTAATAGCTTGTCGTGATGCTAATGGCGATCATTTTCAACATTTCCTGTAAATTGTAAATAAAATAATAATAAAAAATGTGTCCTATGGTAAGGGGTAAACTTTCGTTTAGCAGTAATCACCTATGTAAGAAATTTTTGTTTATTTAGTATTTAGAGGCCTCTCTAAAAAAACATTATAAACATTTTTCTGGGGAAATGCGTCATTTTTATTTTTTTTGATAAAATATTGTAGGCTTTAGAATAGCCGATAACAACGAATACTTTGATTTGTTTAACATTCTAAATATTATTCTGAATAAAAGTATACAAGAATAAGTTTGCGGGCAAAAAAATTATTTCTAATTTTTTGAGGATTTTTTAAAATTAGTTTTAGGTTAGGCTAGTTAACATAACATAACTTGACTTAATTCAAGCTAACATAACTAACCTATACTAAGTTAACCTCACCTCACCTAAGATAAACTAACATACAAAGTAATCTACAATACTTTATCAAAAAATGAAAAAGACTTATTTCTCCAAGATTTTTTTTGCGGATCTACGTTTACAAAAACGTCTAAAATGTAAAACAAAAACATGTTCTTATGTACCTGATTTCGGTTATTCTAAAGTTGGGAAAATGAAAATGGCGCATTTCTGCAGAAAGTTTTTTGGAATTTTCTGTTTGGAGTGATTTCGGCTAAACGGAAGTTGAACAATGGTAGGTAAGTACGATTAATTAAATGTTAGATGCATAATTTTAATGAATAAACATAGAAAAATCAGATAATTTTTAGAGTCAATTCTCTCGTAAACGGTACGCTCTAGCGAATTCAACTAAGGGTACCTTTTTTACGTAGAAAAGTCTGAAATTTAATAATTTCTAAAAAAAATCGCAATAAAATAAAGGATTAAAAAAATAGGGTTATCTTCACCCTTAACCTTCCCGGTATGTGACGCGTCTGACAAAAAAATTGAAAATCTGAATTCAGAATAAGATTCAGCATCAAATGTTTATACAGCACACCGATTTTCAAAATTTAACTATAAGCGGTTTCAAAAATATCGCGAAAAAGTCGTTGTTAGGGTGCCCCTTAAAAATGGGCGTAGTTCCTCTAGGAATCATTTCCGGACCCATGTTAATAGGAACTTTCTGTCTTATTTTTACGCAAGGATTATACCCTCAAACGGATAACGCTTACTTTTGAATCACCCTGTATATTTTTATATATATATATATATATATATATATATATATATATATATATATATATATATATTCAATACTCGATGGTAGGTTAGAATTTTCTGGAGAAGGAAAAGGAAAATTCATTTGAAATTCTGATTACGGCCATAGGAGGCTGGGATCTAGCTTTTGAAAATAATTTTGCGTTTGCAGTGTTGCCAGATCTATTGGACACCCTGATAGGATATTTTTTTTCCCTTACCGTTCCTTAAATATTAATTATTTTGTGTTTTTCTTTACCAAAAGTATGTGAATCAATACTTCAATATTTTCCTCTCCTTTCTATTCAACGCTTCGATTATTTCCAGGGTGTCCCATTTAAAAAAAAAATCAATTTTGATCAGATTTATAAGAGCCGAATTGCAGTTAATTTTTAGGACACTTTGTAGAAAAGTCGGCGATCCAATGTTGCTAAAATTAAAGTACCGCATGTTGACTAAATAATATTAAAACTTTACATTGATTTAACATACTGTGACCAAAGTTTTTTATACTTCCCCTTAAATTTTTTAATATGCCTGAGCATCTAAAAATGTTGATAATAGATAAATTTTAAAAAAGACAATCCTGTTGACTGTCTACGAACAATTGCTAAAAAAATATGATAAAAGAATTTTTTTTTTGTTGCGGCCATTTAACATGTTTTATATGAGAATAATTATGCGAGAATTGCAATTATTATGGTTGTTTTAAAATTTAAAAACTATTGTCGACTTGTCGATTCGTGCTTATCTCATAAGATTGTTAATCGTCGGCAACCGCAGTAGTTTATTTATATAGATGTGTTATATAATAATATTAATTTGCAATAAAAAATAGCGATTCGACATTGAAGTAACGTTATCGTTGGCCCACGTCCACTCCTACGCCACGTCAATTCGGTAGGAGGCAGAACACACCACAGCGTCTATTATATTACTCTGCATATTTTCGCAACATTGCACTAGGCTTTAGGCTTGGACTGTTGGGTGTATATTATTATTACTTATGGTTAAAAGAGTACCAGTTACGTCTTGGGATTATAATACCTCGCATGCTGTGTTTTTTTGCATGATTCCATAATTTGCTTTGTATTAACTCTTTTATATCTTTAAAACTATACCGGGTGTCAACGAATCTATTAGACAGGCCATAACTTTTAAAGTATTTGTTGTATCAAAACGAAATTTGGTATAGATAAATGGTACATAAAAAGGAAAGTTTTCGCATATTTTCACTTTCCGATCACTTCCGGTTTCACCGGAAATGACTCCAGTTTCGATTTTTTAAATGGAACACTCTGTATATTTTTACATTTTTGGATTCCAGAGACAATTCTAAATCAGAGTGTGACATTATAAAAACTTTTTACGCCTACTTGATTTTTTTTATAGCCATTTTTAAAATTGCATCTAGGTGGCCATGACCGGACGCAAATTAATTTAATTTAGATTTACTAATAATGCTATGTTTAACAAGCAAAACACTTCTTACTAGGCCCAACAAAATCAACATGAAATGAGAGTAGGAAATTTTCAAGAAAGCTTTGGTGTCAATGTCTGGGCTGGTGTCGTTGGTAACAGAACAATTGGGCCAATTTTATTTCAAGGCCAATTAACAGGGGTCAGGTACTTCGGCTTTCTCCAATATGATATTGAGCAACATCTTAACGATCTACTAAAGTTTTACGCCGAATTTGCGTCCAGCAAGATGGAGCACCGCCTCACAATACCACAGAAGTTTTTAATTATTTAAATGATCATTTTAATAATAAAGTTATTGCAACCAATACGGTGGCCCGCCCGTTCACCGGATCTCACTCTTCTCGATTTCTTTATTTGAGGATATGTTAAAGAAAGAGTCTATGTAACAGCCCCAGCCACTCTTAAAATCTTAGAAGAAAGGATTGTACGTGAATTTAGAAGTCTCAGTGTTGCACAACGTGTTGAGAGAAGCAATTGAACGAGCGGAAACGTGTCGTGAAAAAGGAGGAAAACAACTACAGTGAACTCGAATATTGGGCTTTTACATTTCACAGCGTTATTGAAGTTATATTTTTGTTTAATACTCTGAACTATTTGTTAGCCAAAGATACAGATTTGCACGCTTAAATTTCTTGACGATATCTGAAGAGGGGTTGCAGTAAACTGTATAAAAAATGCTGTTCCGAGCCTTAGGCGCATAGGCGTGCATTCTTTCCATCAACCAAGATGGGCTGGGCAGACTTGATGTATTTTTCTTAGTAAAAGTCCTCTTTTCAAAAATTGCTTGTGTAAAAAGGGTCGCCATTTGAAAAAAAAATAGTTAGACACAAAAATTTTATTGATTGAACTCCTTTTGTTCCTAGCTCTCAGACTAATCACTAAAACTTAGCGATTGTATTATTCTGTCATCATTTCAGGTCCTTAGATTAGATTTGCGTCCGGTCATGGCCACCTAGATGCAATTTTAAAAATGGCTATAAAAATCAAGTAGGCGTAAAAACTTTTTAAAATGTCACATTCTGGTTCAAAATTGTCTCGGGAATCCAAAAATGTATAAATATACAAAGTGCTCCACTTAAAAAATCGAAACTGAAGCCATTTTTGGTGAAACCGGAAGTGACCGGAAAGTGAATAATATGCGAATTTTTTAATATTTACCTATACGAAATTTCGTTTTGATACATCAAATACTTTAAAGGTTACAGTCTGTCTAATAGATTCGTTGACACCCGGTATACGTTACAGAGGGGGGGGGGGTATTTATAACCATAGGCAAAAACTCTGTACGAAACCTTTCCTTACAAGTTGTTAGGTTTATTCAGAGATTTATTAAATTATTTTACTCTCTTAAAAAAAATAATTGTTGGAAAGTGGAGCTTCTCTCACCGTGCGTTGCGGCGTCGGCGTCGTAGCTAGTATAATGACCAAAAATCAAAAGGATTTATAGGAGATATCGGAGATCAATGTATTCAACTATTGACTTGATTCATTGGAGGTGAAACTATTTTTGTTCTATACAGGGAGCCCTAGAGGGTGAACCAGTCCCTAAAGCGAATTATTTGTTAGTTAAGGAACACGTAGCATTTTCAGAAAACAAGCTGAAACAGGTCCCTAAAAATAAAAAAATTATAGTCCAATTTTTTTTCAATATTTTTGGGCAGTCTGTCTTTTTGTCTGTCTTTCCGTCTGTACGCGGTATAGCGCACAAACTACCTATCCGATTGACTTCGAATATTGGTGAAAAATCAAGGATCGTAAGGGGATGAATTAGTTACATTTTGATATAAATACATTATAGCCGAACAAAATGGTAGCCTAATAAAATGTTTAAATATTCTCTAAAATTCCAATTTCTGGAATAAAACCTTCTTTTTATAGGGAAAAATAATATATGATATAAATCATTTTTTGTAGGCTACGTATATAATATTATGAAAAATTAATAAATAATAAAAATTAAAAACTTTAAGAAGTTGAAATTAATTATAGTTTATGAGTTTGTATATATTTATTTGTATTAGACTGTTGATTGTAACTGGTAGAATCTATACAAGGGAAGTTGTGGATAAAGGTAAATTTACCGACTTTTTGTCTAAAATATGACCTTAAAATTCTTAGTTCTAAATTCAAGCATTTGCAATATCAAAATTATGTCTCGTATAACAACTTCTTAGTCGCCAGGTATAATTGAGATGACATGTACCTAATGGCTTAATCAGTAATGAGAGGCTCAAAGAGTCTTAATACCTGCCTTTTGGGTGAAAAATAGCTAGAAAATAGAAACTAGTTAGCGAGTATTCCCAAAGCTATGTTAGGATCATAATTTAAGCCAAAATTCATAGACGTAGGTACTTTGTTTAAAATTATTTCCAAATTAAACTTAAAGAAATACAGATAAATATAACTAGAATTTTTAGCAGCAATATACAGGGTGTCATCCCAGCTCCCTTTTTCTGTAGCTCACTTATCATTTGACTCATGAATTTTAAATTTTGCACAACTCATATGTATATTAGGGCGCATTTTCTAAAAATATTTTTAATTATACAGGGTGACCCAAAAAAGTGTGACGTCACAATGACATATTTACACCACTGGTTAAAAAAAATTATAAAAATTCAAATATTGCCTCGACATAAGAATTAAACTGGGAGTTCATTAAATAAGGTTTGACAATCTCGCTGACCAAATTTAAACGATCTAAATTATACAGGGTCTACAAAATTAAGTGTCAAAATTACCAAACTTCAAAGTGCATTTTCTTTCTTATTTTAAATATCAACCCTATTCTTTTTTCATTGCAATCGATGCGTAATGAAAAATAAAACTTTTTTGTAAATTCATCTTTATTCATTACGTATTAAAAGATATTCGCCAAAAACTGGAAAAGCGTCCTATTTTAGCAGCCATTTTAATAAAAA
Source organism: Kuschelorhynchus macadamiae (assembly GCA_030620095.1). Taxonomy (NCBI): domain Eukaryota; kingdom Metazoa; phylum Arthropoda; class Insecta; order Coleoptera; family Curculionidae; genus Kuschelorhynchus; species Kuschelorhynchus macadamiae. Next base: position 107,592 of record JAUTXW010003684.1, on the reverse strand, counting down.
ATAATCCAAGGTGGCTTAGATTATTAAAATGAATGACGTAGAATTCAATCAAAATAACAGGCGAGTCTTTTTGACAAATTTAAAAAATTATTTAGTTTACAAACGGGTTAATATTGTTCTTGATCATAATTATTACAAAGTATTGCGTTATTTTGTTCCAGTAATATAGTTTGTTTATTGTGGTTATAGTTGTTTGCAGTTTATTTCAAGAAGTTATTTTTTTAATTAGTTTGTTAAGTTGTTCACGTTTTGCATAAGTAATTTTTACGATGAATTATACCAAATAAGAGCTAGTAGATATGATTTTTGTGTTGGGAGAATCTCAAAAAAATAGTTTTTTGGCTAGTCGGATGTACGCAGAGCGATATCCGAAACGAAGACATCCCGATAAGAGAAACCTGCAAAACTCATTAGATAGATTTATTCAGACGGGAGATGTCGAATACTCAAAACCTAGTAGAAATAGGCCAGTTCAAACTGATGAAAAGGAACTGGATGTGCTACTTCATATCACAGAAACCACTTCAATTAGCCAAAGGGTAGTCGCCGATATAGCGAATGTTAGCAAAACCACCGTTCAACGTGTTTTAAAAAAAAACATTTTCATGCCTACCATATTCAGCTTCACCAAGAGCTTTATGAAGAAGATTATGAGCATCGGATAGCGTTTTGTAACTGGGCACAATCTAAAATCAGTGCAAATTTTGAATTCTTCGACAAAGTGCTCTTCTCAGACGAGGCTACCTTCCATAAAAATGGATTTGTGAATCGCCACAATTTTCATTACTACTCCGATCATAATCCAAGACATTTTCGGCAGATCGATCGACAGCACAGATGGTCTATTAATGTGTGGGGGGAATCATAGGAGCTTTTATTATCGGTTCTTATTTTTTCGATGGGCATTTAAATGGGGACATGTATTTAAATTTCTTACAACATGAGTTGCTCCGTTTATGTCAACATCTACCCAGACCCGTAAAGGAGGGCTTATGGCTACAACACGACGGCGCTCCAGCACATTATTCTTTACCGGTCAGGCACCATCTTGAGATAGCCTTTACGGATCTGTGAATCGGAAGAGGATGGCCAATTAGATGGCCACCCCGTTCACTCGACCTTACTACGCTTGATTTCTTCTTATGGGGCTATATTAAATAAATCGTTTACCAGGAGCCCCCAACAACACCTGAGAACATGAAGCTGCGAATTCAAGACGCATTTCGACAGGTAACACCCGATATTTTAAGGAGAGTGGCAGCATCTTTTCATACTCGTCTTCGTTTGTGTTTGGAAGAAAACATAAGACACATTGAACATAAGTTCTAGTGAAAAAATTAGATTAAATAAAGTTGAATTTAGTATAGTGTAAGTCTCAAATGTGATACTTAAATAGTAAATTTTTAATTTTAATGTCAAGATAAATGATAAATTATAATAAAATTCAATATATAAAGGAATAAAAAAAAATTATTTAAAAATAAAAATTTGCGATATGTCAAAATTGTCGCTTGTCATATTGATTGAATTCTACGTCATTCATTTTAATAATCTAAGCCACCTTGGATTACTTTTCATTAAAATGGTTGCTAAAATAGGACGCTTTACCAGTTTTTGGCGAATATCTTTTAATACGTTAGAAATTTTAATAAAGATGTATTTACAAAAAAGTTTTATTTTTCAATTACGCATCGATTGCAATGAAAAAAGAATAGGGTTGAAATTTAAAATAAGAAAGAAAATGCACTTTGAAGTTTGGTAATTTTGACACTTAATTTTGAAGACCCTGTATAATTTAGATCGTTTAAATTTGGTCAGCGAGATTGTCAAACCTTATTTAATGAAGTACCTACCAGTGGTGTAAATTCACTTTTTTTCACATTTTTATTTTAAGCCGTTATTTACCGATCGAATCCAATAAAATTTTAGGATGATCTAAACAACTATGGAAGCCATCTTAATATGCAAGAAAATATAGGTCATCTAATTTAAAATAATATGTCATTGTGACGTCACACTTTTTTGGGTCACCCTGTATAATCAAAAATATTTTTAGAAAATGCGGCCTAATATACATTGTGCAAAATTTCAAATTCATGAGTCAAATGATAAGTGAGTTACAGAAGAAGGGAGCTGAGATGGACCACCCTGTATTTAAATTTTATTATGAAGTTAAGTCTCCGTTACACTAGTTTGCTAACTCTGACGGAAATTAAAAAAAAACCAGGCCTAAAGTGTTTAAATAAGATAATGTTATTTTAGATGGATTGTATTATGAATAAAACAGGAAGTATAGAGGCGAAAATGTAATAATTCGTCCTCTGGAGTAAATACATTGTAAATATTTTTTTTTAAATTAGTTGAAGGTTCAAAAAACCAGCCTGCGCTACCGAGAGAATCAGAAATGACTGTGACAAAATGAGCTAGTAATGGTTACAGACGCGACGTACGAGACAATGGATTTTGCGCAATTTTTATGAATATTAAAATAATACAAACTGTTGCGTATGTGTGTGTCTCGAATAAATTAGACTTCTTAAATGAGTTTGTGCCCATGTAACAAGATTCGCCTGCACTTTCTAATATAGACACAACTAGAATTCGATAAGAAATTGTGAATTTTTTGAAGATTTTTTACATTCTTTTCCCATTTATGCTCATTTCTTTCGAATGAAACCCACCGTAAATCTGTGCAAGAAGCAGTTTCGAGTAGGAGCGTCTCTTGGTCCTTGTTGTTGTCGGGGCAGGGGGGGGGGCACAAAAGGAAAGCCCAACTGATTAAAAAAAAAGGATCGCGCTTTTGCATTGATAACAACAACCAACTATCACTAATGGCTAGGAAAACAAAGGTCATGCCTTTTGCATTAAAGAAATTTCCGTGTAGGTGCTGGTTCTGTTTGTTGTCTCGTAATTTGCCAACTAATAGCCAACTACTAAAAATGTTGGGGGGCGCCCATCGAGCTATTACAGTTGTTATTTTTGTTTTTTTGGCTATATGTTGTTTACTATATTTACGAGGGAAGTATTGTAATCCTGGAAAGACCCCTCTTTAAAATTTTTATGTTTTGAGGTCCCTAGATCCCGAAAAAGATGTTTTTTGCGTTTCCGTCTGTCTGTCTTCCTCTCTGTGGTGCCATATTTAAAAAACTACTTGGCCGATTGACTTCAAATTTTGGTAAAAAATCATAGGTCATATAGGGTTAGAATTATAACATTTTGGTTAATTATAAGTTTTGTTGAAAAAAATTTATAAAAAAAGTCATTAACTTAACCTTAACGGGGATTCGGACGCACATGCGCTGGATCCAAAGCCGAAAATCCTACCATCGAACCCGGAAGCCCATGCTGAACTTTCAACAAAACTTGTTTATCAGTTATCGTTCAGCTAGACTCTTGTCTGTTTTCTTATGGAGTGGGGCTTTCTGTGGGAACTGAAACCTTTCCTCAAATAACCTACATGTTCTTGAAATGTTTCTGCTATTTTCTGCATAAATTATTAACATTTGAACAAAGTCTTGATCATTAAATTTTACCATTTTGACATGGTTTTCAGTTTGTTGCGTTTTCTTTATCTGCTGGAAGGATTATGATGTCCTTATTCTTTCGAAGCTTTGTTAGCACCCTCTGTTCTGTGGCATTTAGGTTTTTTTCCGGTGATTTCCTTGATCCCCAGCAGATAAAAGAAACGCAACCGTAGTTATGAATACCCAAGACTACATACAAGGCGTGATATCCTACAGGATAATTGTTATAAGCCTGTTCCAAAAGACATACCTAGAAATAACAACTAAAAATAAAATAAAAAGTTCACCAATAAACCAAAAAATCATACTAGGGGAAAAGTCGAGCAGACATCCCAAACTCTATGGTTTACCAAAAATACACAAACCAGGGGCGCCCATAAAACCTATCGTTAGTGCTGTTAATTCGCCGCTATAGAAACTGGAAAAACATCTTGCTGAAATTACGCAACCAGCTGTCGAAAAAGCTGATTCATTTGTCGAAAACTCGGAGCATTTCACTCGAATTATACGGGATATCGTTCTTGAAAGAGACGATATCATAGCAAGCCTAGATGTCAAATCTTTGTATCGTAGTATTCCCATCGACGAAGCATTGGACAGGACTGCTATGAACGAGGATTTCCAGGTAGATATAATACAACTCTCGAAGCATTGCGTTAAAAATACTTATTTTCCATTTAACAGGCAAATGTATAAACAAACAGATGGTGCTCCAATGGGGTCCTCGCTATCACCAGTAGTTGCAAACTTATTTATGATATACTTCGAGAAAGAAGCTCTTGAGAAAGCAAGTTTGAAGTCCAAGTTATGGATTCGTTATGTGGATGGCATATTTATTATATGGCAACGTAGTCATACAGAGCTCGAAAGCTTTCTAACTCATGTAAGTTCAAGTCACCCCAGAATACAATTTACTCTAGAGTTAGAGGAAAACAACAAACTTCTATTTTTAGATGTTTTGGTCACAAAATTACATAACGGATATTTCGATATACACCGTGTATAGAAAACCAACACATACAGACAGATATTTAAATGCAAGATCACATCATGACCCAGCACAACTTCAAGCTGTGGCCAACACTCTAATATCTAGGTCCGTGCGATTAACTGAAACACAGGCGAGAAAAAACGAACTTAATATAATATCTGGTGCTTTAGAGAAAAATGGCTACACAAAAAGCATCATAGAAAAAGCTATTAATGCACAGGGTTCCCCAACAGACAGAATCGGAAGAATTCTTAGGAAACACAACATACAAACATTACGCAAATCCCAATCAACCATAGGTAAACTACTTGGAAACCATAAAGACAAAATCAAATTGGAAAACAACAGACTATATAGCATTCCATGCCAGGACTGTGAAAAGCTGTACGTGGGGGCAAACTAGCAGGCGAATATCAGCAAGAGTAGAAGAGCATAAACGTAGCATCAGAAACCAACAAACAACCTCGGCTCTATTCCTACATTATCAGGAAACTGGCCACAAAATACATTTCGATGGGTGTAGCGAGATTGCCAATATAAAGCATTATATGACCAGAATAATTCGAGATGCCATAGAAATAGAAAAAGAAGGCGATTTAAATAAAAGGGACGTATCATTAAACAGTATGGAAGACAATAATCGACAAGTTTAAAATCGCAAAAAATCAAGCGGAATTAGCGGAACAAAGCAACATCCAGAAAACATAAATAATGACCAACGGCCGCTCAGATATAACCTTCGACCTCGGGTGGGGGGTATAAAAATAAAACATTTCAGTCTCTATTGGGACGAAAATGCCAAATGTGATTTTGGGGAATCGTCAGCAAAACTGTTCTTGTCAGAACGACAGTGAGGAACGTATGTACAGGGTGGCCATTTTATGGTGATACAGTACCTTATCTAGAAAACGGTAATAGTTACAACAAAAAGTTAAATACAAAAGTTGTTTGGATTCAATTAAATTTTTATTTTATTTCACTTTTGCTTATACAAGGTGTTTCGTTTTAACGTGACATGTCAACTTTCTTAATTTAAATGGGATACCCTATATAGTATTACATATTTCGATTCTACTGTTAATTTGCGAAAGTTTTTATAGTAACATCTATATTTGAATTCTTTATCATTTTTGAGTAAATTTAGTTTTTAGAATTTTTTTTAAAAAACATATTTTTAAAAAAAAAAAATTTTTACCTATAAAACTTTAATGGAACTGACTAATATCCTAAACATACGTTACTAAGGGTTCAATTTAACGAGTTTCCATGCTGGTCTTTTAATATACAGGGTGTTAAAAATGGAGAGCGAAACAAACAGAACTTTAATGTAAAAATCTCCTGTTTTTCAAATGGAACACCCTGTATATTTTTATTTCATCTGATTCGGCGTTCAATTACCTATCATTACTCATATATATGTCGTATACCTAAAATTAAGAGTTTCGATTTTATTAGCCGTTTTCTGATTTGACTATTTTTTTATAATATACGTAAACAGATGAAGTGATCTAAAATAAAAATGTCGTAAACTAAGCCTTATTCTCATTTCCTTAACACAGATAGCGACTATAAATAATGTTAGAAAATACAAATAAGAGTGAAATATTATGTAATTTATGTTCTTATTATTTAATGTTTACGAAAATAAGGGAGAGACAAAAAAAATATCTTGTGCCACACGGTATAACTAATAACTAACTGAGTATTAAACATGATTAAAACAGATTATAAAAAATTTTCAATATGGCCACCGTCCATTGCGATACATGAAGTTTAAATAGCCTCCATTTTTCTAATAGCGTTCCTTACCGAATTAAATGCATTAAAATTATTGATCTCTTCCCTGATTTTTATTTTTAACTCATTTCTATTATTATATCTATTTTTATAAACTTTATTTTTTAGTGCACTCCACAAAAAGAAGTCTAAAGGGCTTAAATCAGGGCTTCATGGTGGCCAAGATATTAAACCATGTCTTCCTATCCGCAATGGAAAATGTTGATTAAGGAAATTTACTACCGGTGCAACCGTGTGGTAAGGGGCGCTATCCTGCTGAAAAATGATATTTTCTTGAATATTTGCTGGCAAGTCGTTGATGTCAGAAAGTATTGGTCCAATAATACGGTCGCAAATAATTCCGCACCACACATTTACGGTTTGACGGCCTTGTTTTTTAATTGCTTTTATTAGATGTTTATTAGTTTGAGACCAGTAATGAGGGTTTTCCGATTAAAAATACCCGCGATATTAAATGAGGCCTCATCAGTCCAAAGCACTTTTGAAAAAAACACATTTTCGAACTGCCGGTCCATAATATCACAACAAAAAGTCAATCTTTCATTAAAGTCTAATTGTGATAATAATTGAGTTGGAAGGAATTTATAAGGATGATAACCATTCACCTGCAGTGTTTTTTGAATACTTCCTCTACTGACACCTGCAATGTGAGCTTCTCTTTGGGATCTTTCATCATCTTCCTCGAAATAAAGTAAAATCCCCAGTTGTTTTTCCTCAGTGAGGACAAAATTGGGACGATTTATCTTAGAGTTTTTAAGGACATCATTTTCCAAATCACGCACAATTCGAAAAAATATAGTCCTGGAGGGAACTCGATTATTAGGATATTCCCTCGAATATTCTCTAAGGGCTAACCCTGGACTTTTATTATTTTTTATGAAACAGTTTCAAACGTTCATCTAAACTATATAAAGCCATTTTTTAACAAATTTCGCAGCAAAAATTTGACAAAAACGACAAACAAAGCGAATGTCAACTTAAGTCCACAATTGCATTAGGTTTCTGATCTCATTTACTGGCAAAATTCCGGGATAAATCAGAAAACGGCTAATAAAATCGAAACTCTTAATTTTAGGTATACGACATATATATGAGTAATGATAGGTAATTGAACGCTGAATCAGATGAAATAAAAATATACATGGTGTTCCATTTGAAAAACAGGAGATTTTTACATTTAAAGTTCTGTTTGTTTTGCTCTCCATTTTTAACACTCTGTATATTAATTGGTAAGACCAGCATGGAAACTCGTTGAATTGAACCCTTAGTAATGTATGTTTAGGATATTAGTCAGTTCCATTAAAGTTTTATAGGTAAAATTTTTTTTTTTAAATATGTTTCTTTAAATAAAATTCTAAAAACTCAATTTACTCAAACTTTCGCAATTAACAGTAGAATCGAAACATGTAATAATATATAGGATGTCCCATTTAAATTAAGAAAGTTGACATGTGTCACGTCAAAACGAAACACCCTATATAAACAAAAGTGACATAAAATAAAAATTTAGTTAAATCCAAACAACTTTTGTATTTAACTTTTTGTCGTTACTATTACCGTTTTCTAGATAAGGTACTGTATCACTATAAAATGGCCACCCTGTACACCCGGAATGAAAACACATCATATATATATATATATATATATATATTAAAAAAACACTGACGAAAAAATAATACTTATTTCACGATGCTCGTGTGCACTTTAAGCTGTGAGAAAAGCCTGACACGCAAAATCGGTTTGTTTTCTAATAATGGTAATATATTTATATTAATTTGATCCCAGACCATGGGAAATTTTTATAATAGAAGGCAGTATCGGCGAAACGACAAAAAAAAACCGTACCGGATATAAAAGGTCGCGTGCATAATTATGTCAATGCATTAATTTGCATCTCAGTCGTGTATTACTCAACGTAAATATCATTAAACCTAGACTTTTACGTGCATAAAATGTAATAAAAGTAATTTCCTATCGGTACCACCACCGGGCGCAATGAAGCAAACAAGATAATAACTCTTAGGTAAGTCGAGGCTTTTATAAATATAAAAATTTTCTTCTGTTTTCCAACTTTGTATAGGAATAAACGCTTAAGTGGAATGTTTCAAATGTGCAAAAATTGCACCATTTGATGGTTATATAATAAACATGGTTTTACATTTAAAAAACCAAAAGTTCATGTTGATTTCGGAAAAAAACCAAATACCTTGTATATCTGCAAACTGTACTGCAAAAAACTGCACAATTTGAAAACATTTTTGAACTTAACTTTTTTTGTATCTGCAGTAATTTGGCAGTGATAATTTCCTCATAAAAAAATAAAATTTATATCAAACTAACGACGGCGACGCCTTGATACCTATATGTAAATGGAAAACCGATTAAGCTGTTTAGGATAACTATCCCAAATTTATAACGATAAACTTAATATTCAAGAACAAATAAAAGACAATGTTGTTAACCTTAATGGCTGTATCTGAATTTAATAATATATTGGATAATGCTAGAAGAAATTATGTTGAAAAAGTTTACCAAATCTACATGTGGAATGGGAGATATAAAATTATGTAAAAAGTTATAAAAAAATCACACGATAAATAAGACAACTAAAGCCTTTTAAACTTTAAAAAGCAATGAGCAAAAACACGGTATGTTACTAAAAAATGTTAAACGGAGTCATGCCAATAGTGAGTCTCCAGTATAGACAGTACTGCTCCTTTCACAAAGGTATGGAATCAGATGAGACCAATATGTGAAACTAGCCCTGATACTGAGAGTGAAGTCACTGTTTATTGATGGTAACTTAATAACAAGTTCTCATGAAATAACAGACATTTCCCGTACATGACTCTTACATTCTTCTCGATAAAAACCAAGTAGAGGACATAAATTCGATCCATCTCAGACCACGATGCTTCAAGAAACGAAAGTCCTGGTCCAGTTATGTTCCCCCAAAACCTGCCAGAAACAGCGAAGTGTAGTCTGCTTGATATTTTTAACTATGTCTAGAAAGAACGAAAATTTCCAGAACTATGGCTTGAAACAGTGATACTTCAAATAATGAAACCAAATAAAACAGAAATTGACTCTGAATCATGTTCCGTATTCTTGACCTGTTATATGTACAAGCTGATGGAATAATTGTTAGTTACAGATTAATTTGTTACCTTACTACAAGTAACTTATGCATCGAACAGAGCGGTTTTAGAAATACTAGATATTTAACCGATAATAATAGACCTAGAATTACAAATCCTGAAGCGTTTATAAACAGACAAAAGCGCTTGGCTGTTCACTTCGATTTTCAACGAGCATTTGATAGTGCGTCGAGGTATGTATTATAAAAAGTCTGGGGAATTAATAGAAAAATGCTTGCCTTTGTCCAAAAATTTTTACACCAACTTTCCAGTTAGCATAAATGGCGAGACATCAGAATCAGTAATTCAGAAATTTGGCAGTGATAATTTCCTCATAAAAAAATAAAATTTATATCAAACTAACGACGGCGACGCCTTGATACCTATATGTAAATGGAAAACCGATTAAGCTGTTTAGAATAACTATCCCAAATTTATAACGATAAACTTTATTTATATTCTATTTATTATATTCAAGAACAAATAAAAGACAATGTTGTTAACCTTAATGGCTGTATATGAATTTAATAATATATTGGATAATGCTAGAAGAAATTATGTTGAAAAAGTTTACCAAATCTACATGTGGAATGGGAGATATAAAATTATGTAAAAAGTTATAAAAAAATCACACGATAAATAAGACAACTAAAGCCTTTTAAACTTTAAAAAGCAATGAGCAAAAACACGGTATGTTACTAAAAAATGTTAAACGGAGTCATGCCAATAGTGAGTCTCCAGTATAGACAGTACTGCTCCTTTCACAAATGTATGGAATCAGATGAGACCAATATGTGAAACTAGCCCTGATACTGAGAGTGAAGTCACTGTTTATTGATGGTAACTTAATAACAAGTTCTCATGAAATAACAGACATTTCCCTTACATGACTCTTACATTCTTCTCGATAAAAACCAAGTAGAGGACATAAATTCGATCCATCTCAGACCACGATGCTTCAAGAAACGAAAGTCCTGGTCCAGTTATATTCCCCCAAAACCTGCCAGAAACAGCGAAGTGTAGTCTGCTTGATATTTTTAACTATGTCTAGAAAGAACGAAAATTTCCAGAACTATGGCTTGAAACAGTGATACTTCAAATAATGAAACCAAATAAAACAGAAATTGACTCTGAATCATGTTCCGTATTCTTGACCTGTTATATGTACAAGCTGATGGAATAATTGTTAGTTACAGATTAATTTGTTACCTTACTACAAGTAACTTATGCATCGAACAGAGCGGTTTTAGAAATACTAGATATTTAACCGATAATAATAGACCTAGAATTACAAATCCTGAAGCGTTTATAAACAGACAAAAGCGCTTGGCTGTTCACTTCGATTTTCAACGAGCATTTGATAGTGCGTCGAGGTATGTATTATAAAAAGTCTGGGGAATTAATAGAAAAATGCTTGCCTTTGTCCAAAAATTTTTACACCAACTTTCCAGTTAGCATAAATGGCGAGACATCAGAATCAGTAATTCAGGAAAATGGGGCACCACAGGATTCTGTAATCAGTATTATAACAATGACGATGATGATAAGTTTACTAGTTAAAGCTCGGTTATATGCTCACCTGATTATCTACAGAAAATGGAAAAATCCGGAATCATTAAAGTCGCTTTCCACAACCAAATATTAAGGCTTCAAACTTGGTTAGAAAAAACAGGCTTCAAATTTTTGAGTTCAAAAATCTAGTTTGTGGTTTTCCAAAATGTCGGTTGAGGCGGTTTTATTTTTTTTTTATATAAAAAATTTGTATTACATTCGTTGTGTATGAGTTTTATGATAAAATTGAAGTTTAAAAAATAGTCATTCGGTCCGCTGTATGTTACATAACATCATTGTATAATAACGTTACTTATACAATATATAATGGTAACATACATAATTTTTCTTCCTTACAGAATGATGAAGGCAGTAGTGAACGCATATATGGTTCAATGTAACATCGATATTCAAAATATTGTCATTCCGCCATTTTTTTTTATCAATCATTTATTCCCAAGAAACAATATTGTTTATAGTAGGGAACTAATTAAAAATAGAAAAATATAAAAATATAAAAATGTATACACATTATTATAAATTATGAATAAATTAAAAACTGTAACTAATACAGGGAACTAATTAATAACTAATATAAAACACATAAACGTATAAACATTATTATAAATTACAAATAAATTAAAACATTAAAAAAATATACCAAACGTGAAGATATTAATTCCTCAAAAAATATTTCTTTAAGTGTTTTTTAAAAGTATCAATTTTGTTAATATTTCTTTAATCGTGTTGGTAGATTATTGTAATAATTAACCCCTTTGTGTAATATACATTGTTTGCCAAAATTACTTTTAAATTTTATGGTGGAGAAATAATCGTTTTGTCTTGTATTATGGTCATGAATGTTATTATTTCTAATAAAATTTAAATTTGTATTTTTCATATTTTTAGCTGATAAATGAATAGAAATACATAATTTAGTTTTATACATCATAGAATTGTTTAAAAGATTTTTAGGCTTATATAGGTTAATGGTGGGCTTATATAGGTTAAACGATGAATACATTTTATTGACTTATTTTGTAATTTTTCTAATGGTTTTATTGTTTTTTTAAATGCAGCGCCTCACGTTGATATTAGATACTGTAATTTTGAATAAATGAAAGCAAAATATATATATTTTAACAAATTAAGAGAAATATAGTTACGAAGTTTAAACAAAATTCCTATTATTGGAGAAATTTGTACTCTTAAATATTCTATATGTGGCTTCCAAGCTAAATTTTCATCTATATATAAGCCTAAAAATTTAATACACTTTGAATAATTAATTTGATTATTAGAAAAAAATATTGGCGGAATATCTGTATTTTGAATAATATTCTATATACACAATTAGTAATTAAATTTAGGTGTTTATTAATAATAACATTTATTTTTGCAAAATTATCTGAAGTATAGAGAAGGGTGGTATCATCAGCAAATAATTTAATGGAGCCTTCTAAATTTAACAGAGATACAGAATTTATATATATTAAAAATAAAATTGGAGCCAATATAGATGCTTGAGGCACACCACATAAAATTTTTTGATGACTGCTTTTATTTTTGCCAATCTGAACAAACTGCTTTCGATCCAACAAATAATTTTGGAACCAATTATATATAATACCTCTTATACCGATATGAAACAAGTTTTTAAGCAATATTTTATGGTTTACAGTGTCAAAAGCTTTACACAAATCCAAGGATAATAGGCAACATTTTTGATGTCTATCTAAAGAAAGTTGAATTTGTGTTACTAAATCAATTGCTACTACCTCAGTGTCCTTGGATTTGCGAAAGCCGTACTGATCAAAAAACAAGATATTCTGATTTTCTAAAAATTGTTCCACTTTATCGTAGATAAATCTCTCAATTATTTTTGAAAAAACTGGCAGGATAGATATAGGCCTGTAGTTATTTGGGTCACTTTTTAGGCCATTTTTAAAAATAGGAAAAACTTTGGCAATTTTTAATTTGTTGGGATAAAATTGTTGTTTGAAAGAAGTTTTGATTAGATGACATAAAATTGGAGCAAGTTCACATTTGGCAATTTTAATAATTTTTACTGGTATTTCGTCATATCTGTAGGCTTTAAATGGTTCTAAAGAATCTATTATTTCAGCAATTGTTTCTGCATGTATATCTTCTATTTTTAAAAAGATTGAATGTAAATTTTAGGTGTATTCGGGAGAATTTTCATATGGAATCTGTTCTGCTAATCGTTGTCCAACGTTAATGAAATGATTATTCATTTCCTCGCAGATCTCTTCTTCAGCTTCAATTTATTTATTATTATTATAAAGGTGGTCAATTTGTGTTTTCTTTTTCGCTAGTTTTCCATGGAGTAAAATATTTATATTTTCCCATAATACTTTCTGATTCCCGGTTGTAAATATTTGGTTATAATAATCTCTTTTTTTTAATCGAATAATTTTTTTACATTTTTATTTACAGTTTCATAAATTTCACAAAGATTTCTTTATTTGTTGACTGTTTTTTCTTTTTATGGTAATATTTATCTCGACTTTTAATTAGATTTGCCGAAGATTCGTCAAACCAGGGTTTTGAATTTTCTTTAATTTTTATTTTCCGGATATAAGAGTTTAAAATTTTTTGCAGTATGAATGCTACCAGACCACTCCGGTAACGTCTTGAATATTCCGTGGAAATTTCATCCAAATGGATCAAATCATCGCGAATTAATCGATGTACATACATAAAAAAATACATAGGATCGAATTGATAACCTCTTCTTTTCGAAGTCGCTTAAAGTTATCAATTTATTAGTGCATGGCAATTACAGTGGCAACAGTTAAATGGAAAATTGTGGGAAATAACTCAGTGATACCATACTCCAATATTCCAGTGCAACAAAAAGGACACGTGTTTTTGTCCCGGCTAAGAATTGGACACACAAAACTAACCCACATTTATATCTCCTGACCCGTTCAGATTCACCACAGTGCGAGCAGTGCGACAATTCTATCATGGTTCAACATATTCTAATAGACTACCCACGATACAATGGGCCAAAACAGGCATTTAATATGCCTACGGATACATCACAAGCTCTAGTGGAAAATTGTGATTTTAAGAATAAATTGTCGTTTCTAACTCATATTGGGCTCACAAATGAACTTTATAAACTGGTAGTAATTTATATACAGGGTGATTCATGAGAAAATTTCAGTACTTGTGGTACGTATTCAGGACCCAAAAATAAACGTACAAGTCTATATAAATATGTGTACGCAAGGCCTCTGTTCTCAAGATAATGTAAATATTGGAGTGAAAGTTTTTATCCGGGGGCTACCTACATGTCTTTCTACTTCTTCGCACAATCACAATTTTTGTACAGCCCTGTATTACATTTTTGAGTAAAATACATGGTTTCTTTATCATTTTTATGTCAAAAAGGTATACGGCGCATGCGATTTTTTTTTATCAAATGCACATAAAGTATGCATGTATGGTAAAAAAAAATAGAAGTGTCATTGCCTGACAGAACAACTGCTGATTGGCGTTGCCATCTTTTTTCCTGTTACTTAGCAATAGTAATGTCAGTTATTAATAAGATCAAATTTTGTCAGTGTTAAATTCTGTTCATAACTTTTATTACCTAACAATAATCATTAAGGAAACATTAGATCTAATTACGTCATAATGCCTGCGAAATTCTCGCATCGTGAATATGCAAATATGATATCGTCTATGGCTCCTGCAATGAAAAATATTGATAAAAGGGTACCACTTGTTTGTACACACTAGAGAATCTGGCATGTTTCCGAGTGCGAAAATTGTATCTGAAAGAGAACGGAACCTGACGTTGAACTAGAAGAGGTTATACTTAATGCCGTGGAATGATCCAAGCATAAGCACTAGACGAATTGCAAATACTTACCAAATTACGCAATCGTCTGCTTGGAGAAAACTTCACATTAATTGTTTATACCCATTTCATTTACAACGGGCTCAATATTTACAGGAGGGTGATTTCGAGTTGATAAGGCAATTCTGTAATTTAATTAAGGAAGATCGAAGGTTTTATAGGTATGTTTTGTTCACTGATAAAGGATAGTTAACGCGTGATGGTATAATTAATATTCACAATGAACACCGGTGGTCCTATGAAAATCCTCACGCTTCGGTAGAACATAATTTCCGACATAAATTTAGAATTAATATGTGGTGTGAAATGTTTAATTCTTATTTAATGGGTCCATTTATAATCGACGGTAGTCTTACAGAAGAAAAATATTTAGACTTTCTTGAAAATCACTTGGCAAATCTATTGGAATATGTTCCCCTTAATGTAAGACAAAACATGTATTTGCCGCATGATGGAGCCCCTGCACACATCACAGTTTACTTGTAAAAGATTTTTTTAACCAAAACTTTCCATTCCGATGGATTGGTCGAGGTGGTCCGTATAATTGGCCACCTAGATTGCCAGACCTTAATCCTTTGGATTAAGATAAAATTAAATATATTTTGGTTTTTTAATGTCTGAGTCACTGAATACACACCTCAAATAATGTGTTAACCCTTCACTTCAAAGCTTTTGTGCCAAGATGCGTTTAAATGTGTCCAAAAAAAAATCAAGTGCGCCGAAATTGTTTTAAATACAAATACATATCTCGAAAACGGTTGCTCATTTTAACTCTTAACAGGTATACCTTTTTCACGTGACAAAGGAATCATTTATTTTACTCAGAAATTTAATACCCTGTACCAGAAAGTTCTGATTGTTCAAAGGAGTAGAAAGACAAGTAGGTAGCGCCCCCTACAAGTAAGAGCTGTACTAAGATTGGATAAAAATTTTCACTCCAATATTTACATTATCATAGATTTTATTTAAAAAATAGAAAAATTAATTAAAAACTTTAGCACCCTGTGTCTCGAGAACGAATGCCTTGCGGACACATGTTTATACAGACTTTTATGTTTATTTTTGTGTTCTGAATACGTACCTGAAGTATTGACTTTTCCTCATGAATCACTCTGTATGTCAACATGTTTCAGCGCTAAGAGGTTGATACGCATAAATAAATGAATAATTAAATAAATAAAAATACGAAAGTTATAGTGCGGGGTACATTTGTAACCAAAAATCCTGTACTTGTGACAAGAAAAGGTTAAAAAAACCTATTTTGATAGATTTATAAACTACTATGCAAATTTTTGATTTTTAGAGGAAAAAGAAATTTTTTTCCTCCTCATTATATCAATTCAAAAGGTCGATTTTTAATTTGTCCTTAGCTGTAAAACTGTCAACTTCAACTTAAGAATGGCACGATTGTTTTGGGACACTCCGTATAGCGCCGTTGGTCATTTAACTGTCTGCCACTAAAATTAAAGGCTCTTAAAGAAATCATGTTTTTTTTTAAACATAAATCTAGATCGGACAGATAAAAAATAATTACCGTATTTATATTCCTCGCATTTTCCAGCTATGTGCATAGCCCATATATTCCGTTCGGAACGAAGGAGCAGGCACTCATTTGCTGCTGAACAAGCCACTTACATGGTTAGCGTAATTCTCAGGTTAAATTTAAACTTGATTAAATTAATTCAAAGTGCATGGATAAATGCCTTTTCAATTAAACAAACTTAATAGAGATGTACCGCGTCCGTTCTCTTTGAATTAAAGCGTTTTTGAAAAGATATGATACGTTTTTTCTTGGCCTTGCGTTGACTTTTATTACTTTAACTCTGTATCTTGCACCCTTGTAGTGGGGTGGGGTGACATCATGGTGCCCAAGCCCTAGTCGACTACTTGTACACCCCATTAACTTTACTTATATTAGTTTTAAAACAAAATGTTTTATACAGGGTGTTCCCTAGTGTTATATCCCTACTCAAGGGTATAAATCTTTGGTTAATTTTATGACTAAAAGTTCATATAAACATCTCGTTTTTATTTAATATTTTGTTTTTTGTAGTGGTAAGGTGCTTATTAGAACATATTAATTAAGATTGCAATTGAACGGAAGTTTTCGCGGCTTTGATCAATTAAGAAATCATAGTTCTTGGTCTTAGATAGAAATTAACTCCCTAGTATGTAGAGCCATTGCGATTTCTGATCAAGATTCTCTGACACCATAAACATCAAAAGCGAAGCTCTGAAAGGGAATGGCTATTGTACTGAAGATATCAGGCGTTCACTTAAAAGATATAATAATCCAACTCCGCGAAAGGAAAATGATAAGGAGCCACCATTAGGTAGTGTTGTTCTTCCCTACATACATAGCACTACAAACAAAATAAAACGGTTAACTCGGCGGTCCAACATAAGTACAATCTTCAATACACATTAGAAAATTGGACAATGCTTGCGATCCCCGAAAAATGTTGTACTTTTTCAAACAGAAGGAGTATATAAAATACTGAAACATATTGTTCAATCTGCTGTCGCTGAACACCAGCACACCACTCGCCATATTATAAATGTAGAAGTAACCAAGCGTCTAAGGTCGGATGCAGGATTTTATAAACGAAAAATTAGAGATCAAAATACAAGAGTTCTAACCACACTACAGCCCAACTTGTTACGTTCTGGACGCACCGTTGTCAAGTAAACAATAGAGGGGACTATAGGGAATAGGCCCTCTGTCTTTATTTAGTGCTTTCTTACTACATTTAACTATTTATTTACACTCAAATGCATCCAATAATCTGTTGTTAGATACATTTTTAACCAACTTAGGTTTATTTATTTTGACTTTTCTGTTCTTCCGTATCTTAAATGTGCCATGTGTTCTTTAAAACGAATGTTTATGGAGCGTTTAGTTTGCCCAACATATTTTAGATCGCAGTTATTACAGCTAATTTCATAGATGCCACTCCTCTCCTTCAAGTCGACTTTGTCTTTAGGTTTTCCAAGCAGATTTTTCAAACTGTTCTCCATTTTGTAGGCTACTCTAAACCCTACGTTTTTAATTACTTTTTCTAGACCTCTCGTATATCTGGGATCATATGGGATTACTATGAACTTATTGGGAGCCTCAGGTGCTTGAAGAGTACTAGCATCTCTTAACATTTTCTTATGCTTATGTCTGTTTACTAATTTATGTACAAAATTATCATTATATCCATTACTTTTAGCTATATTTTTAATCCGATTCATTTCATTGTTAAAACGTTCTTTACTTAATGGAAAATTGACTAACCTGTGAAGAAATGAAATGGTGCCATTTTCTGTTGACGGCAATGAAATGAGTCGGATGTTATTATACCTATCAATATTAGTAAATTCCCTTTAAATATCAAATTCTAATTTATCGTTATTTCTAATAACTAACGTGTCGAGAAAAGGTAATTGCCCATTGTTCTTCTTTTCGTAAAATTAATGGGAGCATATTTATTGTTTAATGTTTCTAAGAAAGTGTCCAAATTTTCTGTTTTAGTATCAAATGGGAAATACTTGAGTTCTTTTCTGAATTGGGTTTCTAATCTACCCATAAACAAATTTGCAAGGAACGGAGATAAGCAATTGCCCATCGCAGTTCCCTCAAGTTGTTTATAATATTTATTGTTGAACCGAAAAAAATTTTGATTCATACATAATTTTGTGAGAAGCAAATATTCATCAATAATTTCTTTCTTCAAATTATCTAATTTAAGTAGTTCCTTTAGGTACTCTAAATCTAGTGGTATGGATACACTAGGAAAGAATGAGCTTACATCAAGAGATATTAAAATTTCCCCTTCTTTCAAGTGGACATTCTTAATTTTATCTAAGAAGTCTAGCGAGTTAGTAACCTCAAAGTTATCGTACGAGATATTTAATTTGCTAAATTCTTCTACTAACCATTTTGAAATATTGTACTTTGGTGATCCAACAGCTGAAACAATAGGTCTCATGGACTTCCCAGGTTTATGGATTTTGGGAAGGCAATACAGTTTAGATAACTGTGGGTTACTATGTGTTAGTTTAAATTTTAGTTCATAGGACACAAGGTTTTTACACTGTTTTAAGGTACTTTTACTTCATTATCATTTTTGTTAACGAGTTTTTCTCAATTAAATCGTAAGGACCAGTTTGCATCAAATTGTCGACTCTTTCAAAATAATCTGTTTTTTCTAGTATAACAACCTTATATGCTTTGTAAGCTTTTAAATAAAAACATTCTTTTTTCTTCAGTCCCTGGATAACTCTTAGTTGACTCTGGCACGTATTGAATAGAACTTTCGATATTCGCTATAATAGTTGGTAAACTATTTTTTACTGGAGGCTCTGCAAAATTCAAACCTTTATTCAAAAGGGCGTTTTCTCTATTATCAAAGGATTGAGAAGAAAGGTTTTCTACAATGTTTTCGACTTCCGAAGAGATTTGTTTTTGTGGTTTCAACTTTCTCAATTTAAGTGAAGTGAATACATTTTCTTGAAAAATGCGGCATCGATAACTCCGAACATTGTTCTTTGGAAGCTTATAAGTGAGTTTTTTAAATAATCCGTATGCTTCAATATCATATATATATATATATATATATATATATATATATATATATATATATATATATATATATATATATATATATATATATATATATATATATATATATATATATATATATATATATATATATATATATATATATACACAGGATCACAGTTCGGCGAGCACAAGTCTGGTCTAGATGCCCGTCTAAGTCTTTCCGAGCTGTTCAGATTTCGTGGAATAAAGATTCCTGAAGATGCATCGTACAATCGAAGGCGAAACGTCTCATAGTAATTCTAATCACAAGAACCATGATTTTTTAAGATTGCAATTATCCATACCAGTGCCGGCCAGGAGGGTAACTTAATTAGTATTTATGGTAAACTAATGTTTATACGTTTTTATTTTTTGTACCAATTAAAAGTGCAGTGTTCTTCGCTTTTTTTCGTGTCTAGCTTCGTTTTCGGGAAATAATAAGTGCAGGTTCTCGGCCAACTTAATAAAAAAAAAACGTAAAAATTGTGAAATGTAATAAGAAGTTAGAAAAACTTGGAAGTCCTTGTTTTGGAGCACACATTTAATAGCTAGAAAAAAAAAATGTAAAATTGTAACCTAATTAATAACTGGAGATATTTTAATAGCGTAATTTTATTGTAATTTATTTTAATAATACCTTATCATTTAGAATTGCATTTTACGTTTTTTGAGGTTTTTTAGCTATTAAATTATTTCTACAAAAATGGGGTCACCCATTTTTTTTTACTTTTAAGTGATAAACTTTTTGATAATGTTAATATTTTTTTCAACATGGGAAGATAACGAAAAATAGGCAAAGAATATGAAAGTGCCTTCTTTAATTGCTTAATGTAAAAATAAATATAAAAACAGTGGGGTACAAGTTTTTTTTTCTGTAAATATCAATTATGTTACCTCTGGCAGGCCGTTGAAGTAGATAATAATAATTTTCATCAAAATCGGCGGTGATTTAAAAATATTAATATAAATACGATTTTTTTTGTTAATTTGGCACCCTTAAACTCGAGAACGAAACTGCTAAGTTCAGTATGGGCCTGACATTAACGAACGCCCTGTATAAAAGCTGTTTATTTTTGTGTTTCCTGTATATTATTTTATTTTACATTTTTTCCGTATATTCTTTGGTGACAGTCAAGATATGAATTTGGTTATAACCCGCACTGGGTTTTTTCTTTCTAATTATAAATATATTAGGTTTGATATCTTCATCTCTAAAGATACCCGAGAGATTTGAGAAAACGAGTGCGACACACTGCCTCTTAGTGTGTTAGATAGAGACCGAAAATCTGATTATATAGGGGAGTCGATGGCTGGGATTTTCTCAAATTTCTCAGGTATCTTTAGATATAAAGGTAGGAAACCTAGTATATTTATAATAAAAAAGATACTCATTTGACGGACACATATTATATAGGGTGTTCCATTTAAAATAACAAAGCTGATGCTCATGGTATCGAATCCTGTCGTTTTTAGCGTTTTCTAATATAGCTCATAATAAAGCCTGTAGGTGGGTGTCAAAATATAACCGGAGACCCTGTACCTTGCAGCCTATTGGTTTAAATACCTTAGGAATATTCTACAAACAACACCAACATGGCGCAGGGTTTTCTGAGGACCTCCACGTTATTTGAACAAATAAAATCATGGAATCACACCCAACAGTCTTGAGTGTTCTGAATTCCAATTTGAACAGATGTATTTTTCCCCCTTCTATAATCCGAATTTTTAATAGCAAAAGATGCTTTGTTTTTTTTTTAAATATATTTAGACGTTTTGAAATAATGTAACGAATCTTATTTCGCACTTGTACTGAAGTATAGCCATATAGAACAACGCAATTCTAAGAAATTGCACCTATCATTTTTTGTGAACTATAATTTTTGATGCGCTATGAAACAATTTTGATAACAAAATCTCTATATTTTCCAACCCCTTTAAATATTTAGTTGCTCCCTTCATTTTTAAAAACCGCAGAAGCCGAAATATAGGGATTTCGTGTTCTAGCGTAGGGTTTCATCTGTACGTTCTCATGTTATGCGTCGGAATTGTATGCATTAATATAGGGGTATATCGCAAGCGACTAGTGACATTTTTTCAATGCCCAGTTTTGTCACAGCAGAGGTGGTCGACAGTGTTAGGTGTTTAGCTCTCAGTGACTTATTTTCTATAGTCTTTAGTACTTAGGACAGGTTTTGATTTGATGTTACTTGGTTGGTAAGATCGGACATATTCAGCACTCATTGCGTTTTTTGAACCCATTGGATTAGCTTAGTTTGTAGACTAGCTTGTAGTGATGTTATAATTTCGATTTTGGTAAGCTCTAGAAGGTGGTGTGCCATTACTCCTGACAGGGAGCAATTGCAGAATCTCTCTTCCCCCTATTTTGGTACACAGAGGGTTCTTTAATGGAGGAGAGGTCTAAAGTGGGAGACTATGGACCATGTTCTTGGACGTTTTGCAACCTTATATGATGTTTAGATTACGAAAGTTATACCCTATATACATGACAACTATTCGAGAGGATATCGTTAAAATAGTGACAACATATTTATATATGTTACATTCCAAAGATTATATGCACCAAAAAATTATCTTATTCCTTCAGTTCTTCTGCCGAGCCTGGCTGCGTTGGTGACGTCACG
The DNA here is from genome assembly GCA_030620095.1 of Kuschelorhynchus macadamiae. Taxonomy (NCBI): domain Eukaryota; kingdom Metazoa; phylum Arthropoda; class Insecta; order Coleoptera; family Curculionidae; genus Kuschelorhynchus; species Kuschelorhynchus macadamiae. Next base: position 85,470 of record JAUTXW010003684.1, on the reverse strand, counting down.
TAGGATACTCAGATGCGTAACATACCATTGAAAAACATCAAATAAATAGCTTCTTTTCACGTTTCTCGATGTTAAGAAAAAAATACAATTGCTGTATTTGACAAATGTATAAATTATTATTTATGAAAATGCCGTAAAATATATGAATTCCGTATGAAATTATCACCCCACAATAAACTGTATGATAGTATTAAAAGCTTATAATGACGTAAAAATAACTTCAACGGAAGTTAATAACCCTAACATTATCAAGGAATAAATAACAAAAACTACACAAAACTGATAAAATCGTTGTTGAATGTTTATTTTTTAAAATTTGGATTAAGTTCATTGCTTTTCTTTTTTTTTTGTCATTGTTAACGTACTTAATTTTGTTTATATAGATGTTAAACTGTAGAAAAACGTGTATGCTTGTACTTGCAATTAATAGACACGGCTCAACAGACAAGTGGAATTTGTCTATAGCTGCTGAGAACTTACTCATTTTATGAAATCGTAAATAAACGTTTTATTATTATATTAGCATTAGCACCCTTGGTGACGTCACAGTTTTCGATTTAGCTTCCCCTTAATTTATAATGTCTAACCAGCCGATATCGGTGGTCCTTTCCTTTGATTCTAATTTTACTCGAATTTGAAAATTATATGCTGAATTATCTCCTTTTTTCCAGAGCACGTACTGGCGTGTGGTGGTCGCTCATCCAGTTTTGCCGTACTTTCATATTTTTAGAAAAATGTGATGTTAGAATAGATAATTATTTCCGCTCAGCGCTGTACGAACAGCGCTGAACCAACATCAACATCAGTGTGGAGACGTGGAGTTATACAGGGCGTTCTGAAATTCCGCAAAGTCTACTCTACATATGGATATATTTAAAAAAGTGTTTTATGAATATGTATCCGGAAACGGGGCTAATATTTTTTTTATTCCACGTACATGAACGTCATTACTTTACAGGATACTTTGATACCTAGCAGAATAATCTATTTTGGTCAAACGAAAACTGCAATCTCGCATTTTTAGAGCTCACCAGGCCTCCATAGATTATCGAGACTCGTGTAGGGGTGTAGAAACAAAATGGAAGGAATCAACAGCATAATTTACTGCCGGTCGTGGTATTAGCCAGCGGAGTAGTTGTTCCTGTGATTACATTTTGTGAAGATATAGGGTGGTAAATTTTTAAATACTTTTTAGCTCATTTGATGTGCTTAAAGACTATAAATTGGCCATAATTCAGTGAAAAAAAATTATACAGGGTAAAATTTGTTTGAGGTTACGATCCTTTGACTGCTTCTCTATCGGATTTCTTGTTTTATTTTACAAATTTTATATGCGTTGAACTTTTTTGATATCCTGCAGTTTTGAAGTAATTTAGAAAAATGTGTTTAAAAACATGGAGAGTTTTTTTGGCTACTAGCTGGTAATTTAGATAATCTGATACTAAAACCATTAAAACAGTAACATTTTTCTAAATTATTTCAAAACAGTGTTATTGTCATTTTTTAGACATACATATTTTCCGTGTGCCAGATTTGAGTTAATTTTTTCTAGATCTGCACTAGACATCATCAAAAAAAAAACTAAAAAATATTTGAAAACGGATTATTTCCTGACCTAAATTCTAAATATAACTTTTTAATATTTCCATATGTAGAAAATCCCCTCCAAATATTGGAACGCAATTTCTGAACACCCCATGTAATGTTCTCCAGTTAGTTGCATTTTTTTATGTAATTTATCTTATAATTTCAATTATTTCATTAGTTTAACAAGAGCGTTCCGTTTTACCTAAACACTCGGATAACGTTAACGTTACCGTAGCTATTCCGAACGCACGGCGATACCCGCCTAAAATTAGTTGTAGTAAAGTGTTCGGTGTAATTATATTTAGTTCAACGAACCCGCGCTCTTGTGCCGAGTCGAAAAATATTCTCAAAAGCGGGCCGGTGGCGCCCTTTTCCCCATTTTTTAGCCGGAGCTAGGAAAGTTCCGGTCCAGCCGACCGGCGTAAATCTAATCGGGCCCCGCTGCCATTTTTCGGGGAAAACGGTATAAAAATAGTTCACGGGAAGCGTTTTCCGCGACTTCAGCCTTTTTACGATCTCTAGGATGATGTTTGAAAATTGAATATTATTGCGGTTTTCCTTTTTGATGGTTGCTCACTTCAGCGACAAGTTATTGCCGATCCAAGTTTTATGTTGATTTTTAGTGCTATATGCAATGCAAATATGTATACTCAATTTGATTTTATTTTACGCATCAGCTGGCTGTAACAAAGTAACGTATGTGTATATGTTAGCCATACATATTTTCTATTGACATAATACAGTATCGTATCAGGTCTTCTGGTAAAAATAGTACATTCTATAATGATAGAAGCTTATTTTTTGAACTTTTGGGAATAATATTGTTAATTTATATAATGTATAGGTGCAAATTTAAAACACCTCATAATGTGACAAATTATTGCAGGTAACAGATACAAATTTGATTTATGTGCATTGAAATAATGTAGTCGCGTCGTTACAACATAAACAAACAAGTTGTCAGTGTCATTAATTTCGTGATTATAAATCGAAAGGGACACTTTTGATTTAAAAAAGCAGCTGAAGAGGCGCTAGAAGATATTTTGGCGTCCAGATCAAGGGGAATAAATGAAGGGCAACATCATCAGACATGTGTAATATGTTGCTGTGAGGTAATAGTGGAAAATTTTAACGAAGATGCGCTACTTGTGTTTTTCACGGAGAGATCTAGAACTCTAGACGTTTTGGGTACACTATTCTATGCTAAAGACAATGCTCAACTTTAAAAATAGTGTAGACATTAGTAAGCTAATTGTCCTGCTGAAAGGAAGAAACGAAGGATGTAAGTCAAAAAAAGCCAAGATCCTGACTGGTGACCAGGTTGATGCATTTTTAATGAATGCCCAAGACAACCAGTTTTTAATGATAAAGGTTTTATTTTTGGTGTAGCGGGTGTCTGTAGAAGTAAGGAGTTAGCTGAGTTGAAGTGGAAGATGTAACTGATTTGGGTTCTTGTGTCGTTAACGAACCCACGCATTTCTCTTCTTTTTTTAAAGTTTAAATGATTAGCCTAGGGTGTATAGAGTAGATTAAAAGTGAAAACTCGCAACATTTCAAACTTTTTTTACCAAAAATCACCAAAAAGAATTGTTTTATTCTCGTTCTTCCCATCCTATTTATTTAAAATTTACCGTTTGAAGAAATTTTATGCTTGTGTGCTTTTACAAATTATTAAAAAACAGTTTTCACTAGCTGCTATTGCCAGTAAAACATAAATAATTTATATACTTTGTTTTTTATATTCCTTAGGGCTGGTATTTTCATCTCCGTATAATTTTATTCGGTGGATATTTTCTATAGTTACAATTGTCCGAATAATCGTTTCCACGATAAATATTCGAAGAATAAAGTTATTTGGGGGTGAAAATACTGGCCCTAAATGACTTTTAAAAATAACAATTTATTCCGCACATAGAAGGGAATTGTCAAGTCCTAAATATCAAAGGTGACATATATGAACAGTGTTGCCATGTTGCAAGCAGATTTTCAGTTGGTTTATTTTGGTTAGGTTAAGTTTGTTATAAAGAAAGCACGCGGTATCGCGCCAACAAAATTTCGGGTCTATAGTAAAGCAAGGATTTTTTTTAAACGAAAGCTATATTGTTAGGTGAATCTGCCCCGTTAGCGTTAGGTTAGCCCAAGTTCGTCAATAAAACCATCATTAAAGCATGTGAAAATCAGGTGAAATTGGCAACACTGCACATAAATTTGTTTCTTGATTTTGTCCAAATTATTATAATAGAAAGTTTTTGCATGGAAAAGTAGTGAAATTTGCAAATTTTTCGAGAAAAAAGTGGGAAATGTTACGAGTTTTTACTTTTAATCTAGTCTATACACCATGGGCTATAATTTAAAATTTAAAAAAAAAACGAGAAAAGCGTGGGTTCGTTAATGACACATGACCCACTGATTTAGATCACTCAGTTGTGATTAAATATTAAAAATACTGAAAACAAAATTGATAAAAATGTCATTGTTAAAAATTCAGGTAGCAATATTGTCAACTTACTGACTGCCGGAAGTATATGGCTTTAAGAAAAGCTGAGACTCTTCATTTACGATTTTTTCGTTCGTTACCCGAAAAAATCAATGTACTACGCAGCCTGTTGGTAAAAATACGTTTGGAAAACTACCCCAGAAAGTAGCAGGATTCTAAATTTACCAAATCCGTCATTACACAGGGTGGTCCTTTTAAAGTGTTACAAAGCGATATTGCGAAAACACCTGATTGAAAATAAATGAAATTTCTAGGGATGCAATGGGTCATTGGGGGACATTTTTTGATGGAGTAAGTAATGTTTTAACCCTTTCCACTGTTTAGGGGTGGGGGGTAACTTTTAAATGTTAAATGAAAAGGTGCAGTTTTTTTCCAGATTCGTAATCTCCAGAAAAAACTACGTTATCATCAATGAATAATTTAATGTCAATGTCAATGTCACTGCGCTAAATTCAACAAAAGAAAAAACTGATATTAGGTACATGATGTTCTTTTATCAGATGTTCAAAATGACGGCCATATTGTTCTAAACCTTATCAACTCTCTTTCGAAAAGAATTCCGCACTCTGAATAACATATCTGGGGTGATTTCACGAACTGCACGCGTAATCCTTTCTCTCATGTCTTCAGCTGTAGTTGGAGCAGTCACCATGACTTTTTCTTTGACAAAACCCCACAAGAAAAAATCAAGGGGGGTTAAGTCTGGCGATCTTGCAGGCCAATTTACTGGTCCCCCACGTCCAATCCATCTGTTAGGGTAAGTGTCATTCAATATAGCACGTGCTTATCGACAGTAATGTGGTGGTGCGTCGTCTTGTTGGAACCAAATTGCTTCACGTTGTTGCTCTGGAATATTTGGCATCAATCTTTGCAAGTCATTTCGAAGAAAATCGCAGTATCGCTGTCCATTAAGATTACCATCGAAAAAATGAGGTCCAATAACAGCACCGCCAAATATCCCACACCAAGTATTTATCGACCAAGAGTGTTGATTAGCGACTGTTCGCATCCAGCGTGGATTTTCTTCAGCCCAATAATGCATATTGTGACGATTGACTTGACCATGGTTAGTGAATGTTGCTTCGTCAGAAAATATTATGTTTTCCAGTGAGTTGTTTTCATTGATCCATAGTCGAAACCACCGACAAAATTACACCCGTCTCTCGAAGTCCTGTCCATACAATTCTTGATGTAAGGTAATATGGTAAGGATGAAATTTAAAATTGTGCAAAATCCTGAGAACGGATGTTTTACACATCCCGGTGTCTTTGGATAGTTCTTGGGAACCCAATATGAGGGTTGAGAGCTACTGTTCCCAAAACTCCTACCGCCATGTCGTCGTTCGTTTTGGTTTTCCTCCTGCTGCGTTTTCTGGATGAGAGTTGGCCGGTCTGGCGACTCCTAGTCTCTAATCGTTTGAACGCCATGTGAGATTTTGGTGGTAAGTTGGAAAATCTTACCGCCCAAAGTTCAGAAGCATTGCGATAGTTTTTTCTACATTCTTCGAGAATTAATAACATGTCAACTTAGGTAGTTAAAATCTCAACTAAAATTATTAAATACGAACAGAAATAACACAGCTAGATATTAAACGAACAGAACTTAAAAAAAACAATAAACGAACACAATGAACACTTATTTTAACAAGACGCTTAAACTAAAGACTTTAAACTCGAAGATAATTTAAGAAAATTACTGGCAATATCATAACATGTCAAGTCGTTCGTTGTCAAGATAACTGCAGTAGTGGCGGCTGGTGAATCGTCACTGCAGTGCCGTAAACCTCCCAAAAAAAATTAGGAAAAAAATAATTAACTACATAATCTAACCAAAAAGCGTATTTTTTTACCCAGTTGACATGGTAATTCTCGGAGGATGTAGAAAAAACAACGACAATGCGTCTGAACAAAATGGTTGTCATTTCGAACACCTATTATAATAAAATCATGTACCTAATATCAGTTTTTTCTTCTGTTGAATTTCTTTTTAATTTTTGACATTAAATTATTCATTGATTATAACGTAGTTTTTTCTGGAGATTATGAATCTGGAAAAAAACTGCACCTTTCTATTTAACATTTAAAAGTTAACCCCCACCCCTAAAAAGTGGTGACTGCTCCAACTACAGCCGAAGACATGAGAGAAAGGATTACGCGTGCAGTTTGTGAAATCACCCCAGATATGTTATTCAGTGTGCGGAATTCTTTTCGAAAGAGAGTTGATAAATGTTTAGAACAAAATGGCCGTCATTTTGAACTTTTTTCTTCTGTTGATTTTCTTTTTAATTTTGTTGAATTTAGCGTAGTGACACAGCACAGTGCACCTTTCTATTTAACATTTAAAAGTTAACCCCCACCCCTAAAAAGTGGTGACTGCTCCAACTACAGCCGAAGACATGAGAGAAAGGATTACGCGTGCAGTTTGTGAAATCACCCCAGATATGTTATTCAGTGTGCGGAATTCTTTTCGAAAGAGAGTTGATAAATGTTTAGAACAAAATGGCCGTCATTTTGAACTTTTTTCTTCTGTTGATTTTCTTTTTAATTTTGTTGAATTTAGCGTAGTGACATTGACATTGACATTAAATTATTCATTGATGATAACGTAGTTTTTTCTGGAGATTACGAATCTGGAAAAAAAACTGCACCTTTCTATTTAACATTTAAAAGTTACCCCCCACCTCTAAACAGTGGAAAGGGTTAAAACATTACTTACTCCGTCAATGACCCATTGCATCCCTAGAAATTTTTCATTTATTTTCAATCAGCCGTTTTTTCAATATCGCTTTGTAACACTTTAAAAGGACCACCCGGTATACTGTACATTGTTTTCGACGAACATCTGCCTCTTTATTAGCTGATGCTGGTGCATCTGTAGATGTTTTAAAAAGGTATGGAGGATGGAAATCGGCATAAATAACAATAAAACTATAGCCGAAAACATTTTTGGACATGGTGTTGTAAATATATTCCAAATTGGAGCTTCAGAAACCCTTCCAGACACGGGTCTAGCGAAGCATCTAGAACTGTCGCATATACTTGTACTAGCAGCGTTATTGAATATACTGTCGACGAAACAATTCGATTAAAAGTTTTTATGAGGTCACAAGGTCTTTGACGCTGTCAGCGACTAAATTATTTTGAACAAGGGTAGCATACATTTGGGTTAAAACTTACCAATCATGTCGACAAGCTGTTTCGACTGGCTGCTTAGGGAATTGTTCTGACTGAGTTACTACTGGGTCCAGGTCTATTTTTTCTACATTTTTATTTTTCATTAATGACTTGCCACTATATATTGATGATTCCTATCTGTCACTCTTTTCAGGTGGCACTTCCACTATGATTAGTGCGAATGGATGATAGGAAAACGTATCTCAGGAAGTTAACAAATTTGTGTATTAAATTTTCATATGGTGTCAAAATAATGGCACGTGCCTTAACGATAGTAAAACTAAATGCTCTTTACACATATAAAAGCTAGTTAAGATAGTTTTTGCAATGCGAAAAATATCTATATTCGAATCATTTTCTTAATTATCAGCTGGCTGTAAGGAAGTTAGTGTATATTTTCATCATACATATTTGAAATTGAGATAATATATTAGTAGTTAACCTAGTTTTTATTTGTTTTAGGAAGAAGACGAACGACGATATCCTACCACAAAAAATACCCGCCTCCCTGGCAATTTTTAGTCTTACAAGTAGTATTAGTTTCATCTTTAGTTAGTATAGTAGGTAAGTGCCTTTGGTATTTATTATCATATTTGTGTTGCAAATGCATATAATTTCATTAGAATTAGAAATGAGTTACAAATCTTGTGCAAAAAAACATGATCATTTTGCAACTAGTTACATAAATGGCTATTATCTGATTCAATACTAGAAATCTTAAAATGCATATGGCATAATTAAAGTAAAGTTCCCCTATTAAATATTCAACGAAGACAATTTCCTTCTATGGAAATTACGCTTCACCCCTGTTATTATAACAATTACCTTAAGGAAAATTGCACGATGGTACGATGTTCGTTTGTGTAAGAATTTTTTTTTAGATGGAAAATTGCTCCCCGCATAGGAAAATAATAATTTTAAAGCAATTGCAACTTTGAGGTTATTTAGGACGAACTATTGTCTCTACACTGAAAAAACAAATCGTTTGATTTGAAAAAAAATTGAGTTTAACAAAACGAATATTTCTTTCCTATGAGCGAAATAAATATATTTTTTTACTATACCAAAAATTATATATATATATATATATATATATATATATATATATATATATATATATATATATATATATATATATATATATATATATGATTGTTACTGTCGTGACAGCGATTTACTTCCTACTTTTACACGGTTGTCTTATCATACTAAAACTAGAAAAACTAACACCATACTTCAAAATGCTAGTAAGGCGTTATTAAAAGAACAAATCCATCAAACTAGAAAACAACTAGCCGAGACAGAGAAAGAACATTTAAAGTTACACCTTAAACTAAGTAACATCAATCACCCTTTATTGTGGAATCGCATAGAAACTTTTGGCGAACAGAAACAAATAAGAATATTAAGACAGATAAACTTTCGAAAAAGTATGACAATCTTCTAAGAAAGTCGAGTCAGCCACAAAGATCGTCAGTAGACGTCGATAAATTAGTACATAATATATCATCCTACAGTCTCTCAGAAAGTGAAAAATCCGTACTGAGTAAGGGTTTTAATTTTGCGATATCTCCTAAGGAAATCCCTAAAGAAAAAATAATAGCTGGAGTGGAAGCTGTCCTTGACTCCTCTGAAGAAACAAAAGCAGAGGAGATTCGACAAGAGGTGGCAAGAATTTTAAGATCAAGCAAAACACCAAAACAAAACCTAAATGCCACTGAACAAAGGGCCCTAATAAACCTCCGAAAAAATAAAAACACCACAATCCTTCCAGCAGATAAAGGAAACGCAACTGTGGTTATGAATACTCAAGATTACGTACAAAAAATGCAGGATATTCTACAAGACAATTGTTATAGGCCTGTTCCAAGGGACCCGACAACGTACCTAGAAAAAACAACTAAAAATAAAATAAAAAGTTCACCAATAAACCCCGAAATTCAACAAAAAATCATACCACGGGAAAAGTCGAGCAGATGTCCTAAACTCTATGGTTTACCAAAAATACACAAACCAGGGGCGCCTATCAGACCTATTTTCAGTGCTGTTAATTCGCCGCTACAAAAACTGGAGAAATACCTTTCTGAAATTATGCAACCAACTGTAGAAAAAGCTGATTCATTTGAAAAAAACTCGGAGCATTTCACTCGAATTATACGAGATATCGTCCTTGAAAAAAACGATATCATAGCAAGCCTAGATGTCAAATCGTTATATCCCAGTATTCCCATCGACGAAGCATTGGACAAGATTGCTATGAACGAGGATTTCCAGGCACATATAATAAAACTCTCGGAGCATTGCCTCAAAAATACTTATTTTTCTTTCAACGGGCAAATGTATAAACAAATGGATGGTGCTCCAATGGGGTCCTCGCTATCACCAGTAGTCGCGAATTTATTTATGATATACTTCGAGAAAGAAGCTCTTGAGAAAGCAAGTTTAAAACCCAAATTATGGATTCGTTATGTGGATGACATATTTATTATATGGCAACATGGTCATGCAGAGCTCGAAAAATTTCTGACTCACGTAAATTCAATCCACCCCAGAATACAATTTACTCTAGAGTTAGGGGAAAACAACAAACTACCATTTTTAGATGTTTTGGTCATAAAACTACATAACGGACATTCCGAATACACCGTGTATAGAAAACCAACACATACAGACAGATATTTAAATGCAAAATCACATCATCACCCAGCACAAATTCAAGCTGTGGCAAATACTCTAATATCTAGATCCGTGCGACTAACTGAAACACAGACGAGACAAAACGAACTTAAGGTAATATCTAGTGCTTTAAAGAAAAATGGCTACACAAATCGCACCATAGAGAAAGCTATTAATGCACAAGTTTCCCGAACAACGAACAGCAAAAATTATGAAACGGGAAAGCAACAAGTAGTCTTACCATATGTAAAAGGCACAACAGACAGAATCGGAAGAATTCTTAGGAAACACAACATACAAACAATACACGAGCCACAAACAACTATAGGTAAACTACTTGGAAACCCAAAAGATAAAATCAAATTGGAAAACCACGGAGTATACAGCATTGCGTGCCAGGACTGTGAAAAGTTGTACGTTGGGCAGACTAACAGGCGAATATCAGCAAGTGTGGAAGAGCATAAACTCAGCATCAAAAACAAACAAACAACCTTTACATCATCAGGAAACCGGCCATAAAATACATTTCGATGGGTGTAGGGAGATTGCCAATATAGAACATTATAAGACCAGAATAATCCTAGAAGCCATAGAAATTGAAAAACAAGGTGATTTGAATAAAAGGGACGAATCATTAAAACTCCCAACAGTGTGGAAGACAATAATCGACAAATCTAAAATCGCAAAAACTCAAGCGCAACAACAACAGCACCATCCGAAAAACATAAATAACGACCAACGGCCGCGCAGATGTAACCTTCGGCCCCGGGTGGGGGTATAAAAGGAAGCGTCGGAGTCACCAACACTTCAGTCTCTATTCGGACGCGAGAACGAAAGCTTCGAAAATGCCAAATGTGATTTTGGCGAAACGTTAGCAAAACTGTTCTTTTCAGAACGACAGTAGTGAACGGATGTACACCCGGAATGAAAACACATTATATATATATATATATATATATATATATATATATATATATATATATATATATATATATATAAGAGTTTGAATGTTTCCTCATATCAGTTTTTGGAATTGTTGTTGAACTGAACATCCTGCTTGCCATAAATCGTCATTTGAATCATAATTTATAATAAATCGTAGCAAAAATCTTATCTTTGAGAAATTTCTAATGGTAGATGTCGCTTGACAGTCAATTTTCGGTCTCATAGTAACCAAAGTGAAAACTTTTCGTATGACTCTTTGATTTATGTACTTTTAGAATATTAAGTTTTAATTTTTTCAGTTGAGTTTATTCAATATTTGAGCGTTCAAAAAACGGCTAAGCACTTCGGTCATTAAGAATTTTAGGTAATTATTTACAAAATGTTCTCTGCTATTTCAGCATAATATTAAAAATTATTTGCACATACGCTTTCTGTTGTTTGTAAAGAATATGAATCTTCGTATGGAGAAACAGAAATCACATTTTTTTTCCCAGAAAATATATGAAAATAACAACTTGATGGAAAATTCAATTTACAAATTCTGTCTCCATTAAACTTTCAGTCGATATCTACCCATCTCTTTTTTCTTATAAAGGTATAATAATGTATGTCTTAGCTAGTAGCTTTCCTGGTCCATCTGTTTTCTTCTCGATAGCGTTGTTGTCACCTGTTGTTTTCTGAAATTTCGAGAGTATTGTTTAATGATATAAATAGAGACAAGTAAAGCTATTTTGTCACATTTTAAATTTGAAAGTTGAGTTGTTGAGTATGGGTAGATAGCAATTAATTTTAAGTTTTCTAAAAATGTTGATATTGCAATATCACTATTATTGCAATTTTTAAAATACTACTTTTATAAACTTGATGCGCTTTTAGGTTAGGTTAGGGTTGGTTAAGTTTGCTGTAAATAAACTGCTGTAGGTAACAGAAACATCATAAATATTGAATAAAAACGTATTGCGGAAATATTTATTTTTACTCTTTTTTTTTGATAGATTGTTTTTCCATTTTGTGTTGTTTTACCCCACCCAGCACTGCTACTCGCTCCCAGGTCCCGCAAACTTCTAAACTGAAGAAATACTAAAATAATAGCGTTTTGTTTATCTCCGCAGGTAATTTTGTACTCTTTATACATAATAGAAAGTGCCTATATAGAGAAAATTTCTTAACATAAAAGAAAAACTGTTACTGTATTTTGCTGGTTTCGTCTCGATTTATACATCTTGAACCAGTAATGAACACTTACTGACCTTAATGGATAATATACTATGTATTTTGACTGGATTTAATAAAACAAGAAAAAAAAACGATTATTTTTGGGCTTGTTCATAAAATGTGTCTTCTGCGATCCATTTTATTAACTGCGTGTACAACTATCAGTTTTGACAGTATTCGTATCAATTACAAACAAGTATAAGATCGAGTGGTACATTGGATTGAATTACTTCAAAATTAAGTGTAAATCTAGGAAAACGAATCACCGGATCTTCAAGTCGTCGTCGGCAAAATGGCAAATGACCGGTCTCGGGCAGTGCAATCATCGCTTGACAACAGATCCGGTGACATTCTAACTAAATACCGACGATGCGTTCCCCTAATAGTCTGGCACCGATCCAGTCGTTCCAGACGCCACGTCCAGACATAATAATTCGGGAATTTCGCGACTGAGACCGATGGGTAGATTGCCCCCCGGCGATAAATCGGGAACGGGCTCCCAGAGGACGAACAATCAATTTTAAGGCGGTGTTCTTAGTTCTTAAATGTTTTGATATCGAATACCCACCCATACAGTTATTAAGTGGGTTTTACAATTAATTCGTGACCTCATATATGTAGTTTTTCGTGACTTGGTAATCAAAATGTAACACTTTTTGTATTGTAATCATGAAAATATGTTCTCCTGTTTCCGTAAGTCTGTTGTTGTTGTTGTTGTCTGTCTATATGCGACATTACTTAAAAACTACATATGCAATTTCCTAGAAATTTGGCTTAAAAATCCAGGGTCATATGGAGGTGAAATGTGAACATTTTGATAAATTCCAAAATGGCGGAACAAACTAGCGGCTAAATACATTGTTGGTAGGTTTTTAAATAAGCGCTGATTTTTTAAAACATTATTTCTGAGCGATTCCCATTAAAATCTACGTTACATAACGCTACAGCCAGATCTGGGTCGTTTTGGGCTTAATTCTCCTGGCCTAATTGGACTATTACAGTAAGCAGGTTGTTGGATCAGTGTAATCTAGCTTCAGATCCGTATGGAGTAAATACTAGGTTTATAAAAGCCCCCTGAAGACGGAAAATAATATTACCATGATATTGTGATACAGCCACCTGCTCACGTAAATGAGCGGGTGTGGCATACAGGTCAGGGGCGTAGCGACTTGCTAAATAAAATAATATAAAAATGCAATACCAAATGTTTTATTAAACATTTATTTACAACATTCTGTATACTACATGTCAAGTATATTGTTTATGACGGTAATAAACTACCCACGCCAGTTTCTTGTGATAATTTTATTATTCACACCTGTCTGAGTGGAGGTGTTTTACCGTAAATCGGTGACGGTTTTAACTAAATTGAACTGTAATTTAGTACCAATAGCAAGAATAGAACATTGATAAATGGTTTATTGTTATTAAAAGAAGTAAGCTAGAAAAGCATCCCACATAACCTAAAAAATACGTTTAACTGTTACAAATCTAACCTAAACTTATTAAAAAATATATTTTAAGGTCCCAGAAAATTAATCTGAGCCGAATGATTCTAAGGGCTGTATATCTAAGCTACTATTGATCTAGTATAGTGTCAATGATGTGTTTCCGTTCTATTTGTGACATCTTATATTTTTTAACTTATTCAATAATTTAGAAATAAACCGTAAGCTACCTACTTGTAACCAGCGTTTAAGCCAGCCTTAATAAAATAATGCACAGTTATATTTGACATACATGTTGTTATGAAATTAATAAATACTTAACTAATACTAATACATAGCCAAAAAATAAACAAAATATTCATATAGCCATAATGGCATGTCACATACGACTTAATAAAAGTAAACATTATAATTAAAATTTTAAACAGAAACCTGTGATAAAAAATACGTGCATTCAATGAGAAGGTTGACACTCGGACTCATCGATAATTTTTTTGATATTCGCAGTGTAATTTGATACAGCCATTCGAACACAATTATCCAGATGTTCATCTGTAAGGCGATTGCGATATTTGTTCTTAATAAACTTCATATTGGAGAAAGCAATCAAAGCAATCCAGATCGTTCTCGTGTTCTCAAACATTCACGCGATGCTGGCGCTCTGGTGAATTCTAGCAGCTGTTGCCCAGAGCGCTCACTGCAGTGTTGCCGCTGCTAGCTTTCATATTGTGATTCTTTTCTTCAAAATTTATGAACTATTTTACAAGATATCTTGTGAGCTACCAGATATGTGTTCGCGACATACCGGTAGATCGCTATTGACGGGTTGGCGACCACTCAGTTAGGGCTTCAACATCGGCTAACACAAATGTAGCGTTATGGACTACCACCCAGTTTTTTTTTACGGTGGCCCGTATTTTCTCTGTAGGGTTGAGTTCTGGATGATATAGCGGCAATCTTACAACTTTGTGAACATTATTTTCTAATAACTGATCTAATACATAAGTGGACCGAAATCGATGTTTATTGTTTCGAATTATTGCGTAAAGTTCTGTCTTTGTCAATTTTTTTTCGAAAACAATATTTTTATCCTGTAGCGACTTGATCATTACTTTGAAGATTTGAAGAAGAAACATTTTTCTCTATCGTTACATTGTGGCAGATGCGTGGTCGAGTACTAAAACATGCCTCTCCGGCAAATTTGGTTGCAGTTAAGCGTCAATTCATATAAAATTAGAGTAGTTCATATCGTCACCACTCTTTGGGCCTAAAATAAAAATAGATTAATAATTTTTGTTGTGGTTTATTGGCGTAAAATTAAAGGATAGTTACCAATCATATGGCTTTATACTTTGCTAGATTATAGCATGAGAATAGTATGGTAACTGAATTTATGGTACCTGACCTGACCCATTATTAACCATGCGTGTTGTATTGATGCAAATTCTCGAATTCCACTACAATGAGTAAATCCATTAATGAATGTACCGCAGAGAGATGTATTAAAAGTGGGTGAGAGAAATTGGGGACACTTTTCAAATGATTGCCCATAATATATTTTTCTCTGCGTAAAAATACTTGCCTTTAACCGTGGGCGATCTTTTCTCGGTAATGTAAATATTATAAATTATATTCTTTATCTCATATTTGAGATAAGGGTTTTGCGGAAACTTTTTTTCCCTTTGTCGGCTTTTTTTGGGACTAGAAAAACATATAGTGGCCAAATATTTCTGCCCTCTTTTCTAATAGTTTGAAGGGTAGTTTTACTCATTCTTGTTACCGCCAAAATTATTTTCCTGTAATAGAATGTTACACTAAACGTTTCGAAATTTTGCAAAAACCTTTCTATAAATGAAATACTGAACGAAATAATTTATTATACTTACTTAGGATATTTAAGAGAATTCTGTAGACCTTTCTCTGCTTCTTTTTGTATAAATGTAGCGACCCCATCAATTATTTCTATTGCTTGGCCGCGCAAGGTTATTCATTTACTTCTATTCTTATACTTTTTTGGCAGCCTTTACAATTAAACTTCCAAAACAAGAAACTGCAGAAAACACTCAAACATACAATTCCACCGATGCGAAGTATAAAACTAAATTAAAAGAAATGAGAAACCTGGGGCAACCTACTCCGCTGGCTAGAATTCATCAGCAGCAAATCAACGCCCGGTTAATAAATTGATCGATAGATTGAGGCGGGTCCACGTGCTGTACCAATGATATGCTTGTACTATTCTATTTATCTATCTGTACTACGAATATTTTTTTTGTGAAAGACTATTACTTCCCTTCGTAAAAGGGAAGTTTGTAATTGTGAAAAATTTACCCTCCAACTACGTTTCAAGGTCCCTAGATGCCGAAAAACGAGCTTTCTCAATTCCGTCGGTATGCCTGTCTGTGTGTGTGTGTCTGTCTGTCCATCAGTCTGGCTGTTCGTGGCATAACTAAAAAACTACTTACCCGATTGACTTCAAATTTTGTTCAAAAATTAAGAGTCATATGGGGATGACCTGGTAACATTTTGGCAAAAATCCAATATGGCAAAATATAATGGCGGCAAAGTGAAATGTTAAAAAAAAATATTACTAAAAAACTACTTATCCAATTTGTCTCAAATTTTACAGAAAAATCGAGTATTAGATAGTAATTAACTAGTAAAATTTTGTTACGAATCCAAGATGACGAAAAAAAAATGGCGGCTCAATAAAATATTTAAAAATTCAACCCGAGAAAACCACTTATATTAAATTAAAATTTTCGCCAAGCATTAATTGTGGTATAGAGATGAACTGGTAAAATTGTGGTACGAATTCAAGATGGCGGAACAAAATGGCGGCCAAATGAAATATTTGTAATCGTGAACAAGTTGCACGTTTTACAAAGCTTTACGTTTTAACATCCCTAGATGCCCAAATATGTTTTCTCAATTCCATTTGTCTGTCAATTCGTAGGCGTAGCTAAAAATTACTTATCCGATTCACTTCAAATTTTGGTGAAAAATTAAGGGTCACGTGGGCGTGACCTGGTATTATTTTGGTAAAAATCCAATATAACGGAAAAAATGGAGGCCTAGTGAAATGTTAAAAGAATTATTACTAGAAAACAAATTAAACAATTTACCTCAAATTTTACACAAAAATCAATCAATCAATCAATCATTTTACTATCCCTAACGAAAGAAAATATTCATAAGAAAGAAAGTTCCGGGTAAAGTGCAGGACACGAAAGAAAACCGGGCGGAGTCAATCGGTTTAGGAAGGTCCGCCAAGAAATCTCTTTAAACCAGTGGTGTCCCGTCGTCCTTTAAATAATATAATTGACTATACGCACTTCGGATAATTCAAAAATGTAACTATGCTTAACGAACCTTTATCTATATTTGTCTGTTTTCTTTCGTGTACCGCACCTTTATATCTCTTTTGTGTTGCAAAAACGGCGAACTTTCGAATTTTAAAATGATTTAGTTTTGATTTTTCTTGATCGATTTACCTATAAATATATTTTTTCTGGAGTTCTGTCACTAACGGTTCCTGGGCTACTGCCTACGTCCACTATTATTGGACCACCCAGTATAGTGATACACGATTTAAAAGTCCAGATTTTACAAGGGCAGCCAGCATCAGATTCAGTGAAGGAGATGTATCAAAATTTTAATTTATGCAGTTCGAGTTTGGGCTACTTGGGTATGTCAAAAGTGGCCGTCTGTCTCCGTTTGTCGTATTACTTTATACAGGGGCCGAATTGTGAAGTACTATACAGGGCGTTTCCTAATTGCGTGCTGATGTTAAAGAGGGTGTTTTTATGTCCTAAAAGTCTTAATTTTGAGATACAGGATGGTAAAGTTTAAAAAGAAAACATTTTTTTCATCCCAATTCTGATGCTATTGTAGATAACTGCATGAAATTTGATACACATCTTCTATGCATTAAGAAGGTTAATTACATATGCACGACACTGGTAGAAATTTCAAAAATTGATTGTTAATAAAAAATGCCCTTTTATGCATAAAAGACGTGTATCAAATTTCACACAGTTATTTATCTACAATAGCATCAAAATTAGGATTTTAAAAAATTGTTTTTTTAAAACCCTGTATATCCAAAGACTTTTAGGTTTATATTAAACTGTTTTCTTAAAAAGGTCCAAGAATCACACGCCTTTAACATTAGCACGCAATTAGGAAACGCCCTGTATAGTAATTCACAATGATGCTCCCTGTACAAAGTAATATGACAGACGGAGACAAACGGTGGCATACCCGAATAGCCCAAAGTTGAACTGCATAAGTTAAAATTTTGATAAATTTTTTTCACTGGAATCAGCGCTGGCTCCCCTACTATAACTACATTGATGTGTTAATTTTGAAAAAATATGAATTCTGTGGTTTTTCAAATATTAATTGCAATATTAGATATTTTTTGACACCCGCTATTGAACAGAAAATTAATTGTTTTGAAGCAGTTTATTGACAGCTACTTTTTGAACAATTTCACAAAATATATGAAAAAAAAACTAAGCCATTTTTGAGATTGACGGCTGTGATTCTAATGGTTCGATTCCTTCTAAATCGTTGTCTTCCTCTGAAAATGATGAGGTTTCGTCGTCACTACTTGAAGATCCCAGTGTGATAACTAAATCATCAATAACCGTTTCAATTTTGTCATCTACTTCCCAGTATTTATCTTCAATAGAACGAACATGTTTAACATACGATTTCCAATTCTCAGCCAATATTGAGTCAATCGCTTCACCGGTGTTGCGCTCTCGAATATATTTTTTTACTCCTGCCCATGCAAGTTCAACAGGGTTGAGGTCGCACATGTATGGAGGCAGCCTTATGACTGAGGTTACGTAAAAGACCGTCAATTTTATACTTTTTTTCTCTAGGCTTGTTGGCTGATATTACTTCATAAAATTGATATTTTTTATATATCATATGAGCTTTTGTAGAGTATTTAGTTGGCACCTTATCTTCTACGTGAGAATGATAAGATCCATTATCCATTACCACGACTGATTTGGGAGGAATGTTAGGTAGAAGCTTCTCGAGCAACCACTTTTCAAAATTATCTCTATTCATCTGTCCATGATAGTCTCCAGTTGTTAGTCCCGAGCGAAAAATTAAAGCAGCACCTGGAACAAATCCGGCTTCTGAACTATAATAAAGCGACTGCTAGAGCGGATTCCCTGAACGCCACCTGTAACACTTTCATTTTGCCAGCATTTGTTCACTGTCATATCATTATCTACCCAGGTTTCCTTCTTGCCTATATTGCCTTACAGTTGAGAGATATTTTACCCTCCAGTGAAAAATATTTGGTCTCTCAATGAGCAATTTTCGTTTATTTTGGCACTTGCGCCAAACAAACCCATTTGATCGTAAAAGCCGGTTTTATACCCGTACGGAAAATCTATTTTGTTTTTTACAGCACGAAGTAGGGGTTTGCAGGTCGGAATCTTCTCGGAAGTTTATATAAAAATCCTCTATTGTTCGTCGAATTACTTGAAAATCACCATCGTCAATTTTATCTTTGTATGATCGGGGTCTTTTTTTACCAGGAGATTTTAATGGTGAAGTAGAACATGAGCGATCATTATGTTCTCTTTGAATTTTTCTTACGCTACTTTCCGAAACACCGGTGTAAAATGCAGCGCGTTCTGTTCGATTTTGAATTGGAATAGTCAAACTATTATTTTCAGCTTCTGTAGTACAGGCCTCTATAACGCTCGCATAACTTCACGTGCACCGCTTCGAATTGTTTTTCCTCTTTTGCTCTCTATCGTTACTTTGAAATAATAATTCAAATTTAACGCAACGCGTTTATATAGAAATTAAAACAAATGTTCGAAGTGTATAGGCGCCACTAGAAATAGCTAGAACGTTCTAGCGGCAATGGAGACTCTAGGCACATCCCAATTACAAGTGGACCAGTGCGAAATTTGCTAAATCCTCGATTAATTTTCCGTACCGCTTAGCTGGCGCACTTTATAGGTGAATATTACAACAGCAAACTATTACAACAAATAAAATAACATAAAATTTATTCGCGTACACAAATTTTACTTTTCCGCTTGCTTAAGTTTATGAGCCTTTATTTTAAGGACCGCCCGGTTTTCTTTCGTGTCCCGCACTATAAAGGAAATATACCTTTTTATTGTATTTGCTGTGAAAATACTTTCAGTCATATCAATAAAAAATAACTCTAAACGATGAAAGTAGATAGTAAGTCTAAATTTGACTTTAAAAAAGAAACTCCTCATTCAGATTTTACTTTAAGTGGGAAAATGGTCTCCCAGTGACCAGGAAACATATCGCAAAAATTTTCATGCTGATTTTTCGTTCAATATAAGGCACTTTCAGGCTCGCCGCGAGTAGATTCTGTGCCTCAGAAAATAAAATACATGTAAATGTATTCACCTCTCGACTCTTTCTACATTCCCCTCGACATTGCGAAATTTAAAAAGAATCCTAAATCGTCCGGTATCTCACCGGCCGATCTGACCGCTCCGAAAATTCCTCCGCGGCGCTTGATGTACACCATAAATTCCTGGGGCCCCAGCTCTTAATTAGATCTTCTCGGACCCGAAAATCGAGCACGCGAAATTTAAATTCCACAAACAGTTTTAACACCGACTTAATTTTACAAGAGATGGCGACCAGGATAATTCCGCCTGCCGCGTCGGCTAGCTTTTTTGTTTTTATTTATTTTTTTTTCAGAACGATTACACAGGCATATTACGCTTATTAAATATTTCCGACAGACAAGAGTTGTTGGATAAAAATAATTTGGTGATGACGAGTTGAACAATTAATTTCTTGGAGGCGCGTATTAGGGATGCTTGACCATGGATCGATATTTTTAGAAATCGATTTTATAAAATCGATCTCTTACATGCAGCCATTTAGAAGAATTCCTACTTTTGAGATAAATTGATCTATCGATGTGTTTTTCTGTTTAACGCCCAGGAAAACTCTGCCAGCGGCGTCGGCTAGTTTTTTTGTTTTTTTTTATTTATTTTTTTAAACGGTTACACAGGCGTATTACGTTTATTAAATATTTCCGACAGACAAGAGTTGTTGGATAAAAATTATTTGGTGATGACGGGTAAAGTCAAAAGCAGTGTTATCGTGCGGGTCAAACGATTTATCAACGACAAACTTTTTAAGTTTGTTTATCTTTTATTACGTGTAATCATACCCCACGCATAAAATCCGGAAGATGAATTAGATAGACCTATGATATTTTCATATGAAAAAGGAGGATAAACATATAAATACCAGCAGTTGCAAAAATCTTTGAGCGATGTCACTTCAAAGTCAGATTGACAAGTCAGTGACAAAATGAGTAATAGAAAACAATTTTCGGGTTTTTTGCATTCACAAGCGAAAAAAATGGTATTAAATCTAATAAAATATTACGAAAATGAAAATTCACCGGCCAATATCCAGGAGACTGTAGCAAAAGCTCTGGGAATCTGTATAAGAACTATGCACAAAATTGTACATGAAAAAAAGCATAATTTACTACCAAAGAAGATTAAGAAATGTACACGAAAAAAGCCAAAGACAGAAGAAATGGATGTTCGTAATGCAATTTACGATTTATACACATCAAAAACTAATATAACCCTCAAAGTTTAAAAAAAATCGAGGCATATTGGAAATTTGACTAAAATAGTTGTCAATATTAATAAAAATGTTGGGTTTTCGATATAAAAAGGACTGTAATCGAAGATTTTTATGCGAGTTGCCACATATAGCAAGTCAGCGTATCCAGTTTTTAAAGAAATACACGGAAAATGTTAATTCAAAGTTTAGAAAAGTGGTATTTTTAGATGAGACTTGGATATTTTCTAATGGATGTGGTTCGAAATCTTGGCAGGACGAGTCTGTAAAAATTGTCAAGAGAAAAATAGGATGTAGGACGGGAAAACGGTTCATCATTTTGCATGCAGGGTTTTCAACAGAATTTTTCCTAGGTGCAAGTTTACTGTTTTCTTCAACATCCAAAAGTATGGACTACCATGATAGTCTGAACTGTGATCTGTTTGAAAAGTGGTTAAAAGAACAACTGATTCCAAATTTAGATGTTCCATCTTTAATCATTCTGGACAATGCATCTTATCATTGAAGAATCTTAAATAAATAACCTACTTCATCCTGGAAGAAAAGTGATATTTATGACTGGCTAATAAACTAAAACTAAAACTTCTTTTAATGGCAAAATCCCATATTGGCCGCTTTACCATTGCCAGTTTAACGCAATAGAATTAATATGGGCTGGGGCAAAATCATATTACGAAAAACACGTGAACGATGGTCTTACATCAGATGAAGTTCAAATTGTTTGGCAAGATTCACTAAATTATATTACGCCGGAGTACTGAAAGAAATAAGTAGAACATACGGAGAAATAAATATGGGATTTGTGGAATCGAGAACGAGTTCTAGATGTCGAAATAGCACCAATGATCACTGCGCCATTTGAGGACGACTCAGAAGATGAGCACTTTTTAAGTGACGATGATATTTTTTAGTGTATAATATTAAAAAGTTTCTGAAGGATTATATTAGTCTTTGACGTGTATAAATCATAAATTGCATTATGAATATCCATTTTTGCATTGTAACTTAAGTCTTTTGCCTTTGGATTTTTTCGTGTACATTTCTTAATCTTCTTTGGAAGTAAATTATTTTTCATGCACAAGTTTCTGTACATTCCTTATACCGATTCTCAGAGCTTTTGCCACTGGCTCCTGGATATTAGCCAGTGAATTTTAATTTAAATTTTTTTTTATTAGATTTGACGCCATTTTTTTGCTTACTTTTTTAGTATAGTTGTAATTTCGTAGGCAATAAATAAATAATTATAGAATACTTGTTCCAATTGTAAAGCGTGTTTAAAATAAATATTTTTTTTTTATTAATTATAAAACAAAATTTGATATATAAAAATCGGTAAAATCGCCCTACCAGAAACTCGGGGCTAACGAAAAATACAGGCTATATATATATATATATATATATATATATATATATATATATATATATATATATATATGAAAAGAATATAAAGTGTCGTCAGAAAGTAAGACAGAGTTCCAGTCTCCTACCGCACAAGACTCGAAAACCTGGAGTATTTTTTTGCTAAATAAACCACCACTGGAATTTACCAGAAAGTCCATGTTGATATCTCCTACCAGAATCATCGATATTTTCCAGCTTAATGAAAATAATATTAACATTGCCTCAAGGAGATCTGTACACAAACAAAATATAAAGATTAATAGCCGGTTGCACAAAATTTTTAATCACGTAATACATTTAACTGACGTTTATAATCATTTTTAACATTGACACTTATGTGGTCTGTCACACTGTGAGTCGTCTGATTAGTTAAATGTTTTGTGCAACCCGCTGTGAGACGGGAACAATAGGCAAAATAGATTTAATCATTAAAGAAAGCTTGTTCCTTTTTAATTCAGCCAATAAAAAATTCTCCGGTGCGTCATTTAGCGATCGGAGTGAAAATATTTCGGGGTAATTAAAGAACATTAACAACATTCGAAAGACAGAATCGACTATTTTCGAGATTTATTTATACCCGCAGATCGGACACGAGCGACAAGCTCGACGGCGATGGTGTCGATGTCGTCGTCTCCGTGGGTCGGCCTTGCCCGAAATAGCCCAGACGCCGGAAGAGCCGAGATCCGGCATTCCCAAACCAATTCGCCACCGGTGCCAAAAGCTCATTCCGACTGATTAGCACTGTGTTGTAGTTGGACGCGCATTTGCGCCGATATGGGCAGAATTCATTAAAAATTATCGCGATGAGTCTATTAAGTCATCGCACTGGAACGAGTTCAGATACAGTCGTGATCATATAAATAGCCCACTTAAATATCCATTCTAGCAAAATGTTAAAAAGATAATAAATGATAAAAATTGTACCATAAATTGGCAAAAAAAAATTAGGTTATTTTGAAACTGTTTCATTTTAATTCACATTTATTGTGATTTAGAAGTGAACAAATAATTAGCACAGTATGATCAAATTATATTTCGTTGGATAATTCAGTTGTCTTTATTTATTTCCAAATTAAGTAACAAGCTGAGTTTCATTAGTTTTTTTGGTTTATTTGTTTTTATTTTTCGGTTTTTTTAGGGTGTAGAAAATACACTGAGAGCCAGAGAGATGAGCTGTTATTGTGCGGAGTTTTACTCCATATACCCTGCCAAAACAAGCAATGGATTTTCATTGAGTTTACTATATAATAGAACGTTCTTCGTCTCTCTCTTACACATTGCATCTTATGCCAGGGTTCTTGTCGAAACTATCAAGTAATTCCCTTGTTATCTGAAAATAACATGGAAAGGATAGGGGTCAGTTTAGAAGCGTACTTTTTTTAGAACTAGAAGTGATTAAAATAGAATTTGCGGCGAATTCAAAATATATTACATTTCGAGAACTTCAATGTGTAGTTAATAATAAAAATGTGACATATATCAACAAACTACATACCTCATGTACTTAATAATTAATCAAAATACAGATAAGCCTCTGGGTGTGCGTGGAAAGTAAGTAAGTTCTCTGATGATGTTGGTAAGAGATTGACTGATTGCAAAGACCTCTGCTGCTCTACATTGAGGATCGGTTTTAGTAGATCATAACCATTCTTTATTATGAACGTTAAAGTCGCCAACGATAATGATTTTAGAGGAAGGGAATTCGAAGATTAGGAAATCCACTTTAGCAGCGAAGAGCTCGTTGAAGGAATTGTCTAAGGGAGAGCGGTAGATGCTGGAAACGTCAGTAGTGACTTGATAAAAAAATGGATTTTGCTTATTATGAGCCCTTTTTGGTTGATGTGACATAAATCTTGTGGATTTTACAAAAAATGACCTTACTTTATCAAAACACTGCATGTACCTGTAAAACCTGTATACCTAAGTTACACGATTATTTTAAACTTCTATCAAAATCCAATTATAGTTTGACCAATAACATGTCTTCGACAGATAAATTTGGCACGTTTTAAATATAAAATGGTATAATTTCATTAATATTGCCGGGCACGTTGAAAATATCTAAAACCGATCGCTGTTCATTCTGAGAATTTGCATAGTTACCTGCCAGTGCGTTACAGGTTTCTATTTAGGACTAGATCATACCGGCCACGTTAATGACTTGACGAATTAATTTTTTTCATCATTCAATTTTTGCCTAGGGTTTTCCACATTTTGTGCGAATCGCGAAACGACCAGAACTAAATTAGAAATGTTTCCGTAATGGTACCCGGTATTGTACTGTTACTGGAGGCGAACTTAATTTCCATGCCCATTATGCTCTTTAAAGATAATAATTGTTCGTTGACTTCCTTACACTAGAAAGGGAAATTCCAAATAGTCGGCAACAAAAAGGATCATAGGTGGCAGATGAAAAAAATTATCATTTCAGTTTATATCAATTTACGCCAAAAAAAGTTCACACAATCCTGGGGCAGGAATATTACTATATTTAGTATCTTCGAAAATACCTACCGATCGATAAATCGTGACATTTATCTGCAGCGTTGCCAGTCCTCCCGCTTTTCTTGTGAGATTCATGATTTTCATACATCGTCATTATTGATTTCCTTAATTTGCGGGGTGTTTCGGGAGGAGAGGGAAACACTCTAATTACGTGTTTGGGAGGTCAAAAGAATTAAAAAAGATTATATAATCATAGGTGCCCAATCGCACTTGATAAATCAGTCGTAGTCTGTTGTTACCGTCCGCCTCAGGGAGATATAGTTCTGTTTTTGAATTCAATAAGTAGTGCTCT
Organism: Kuschelorhynchus macadamiae; assembly: GCA_030620095.1. Classification (NCBI taxonomy): domain Eukaryota; kingdom Metazoa; phylum Arthropoda; class Insecta; order Coleoptera; family Curculionidae; genus Kuschelorhynchus; species Kuschelorhynchus macadamiae. The sequence goes on along the minus strand of JAUTXW010003684.1, from coordinate 60,099 downwards.
GGTTATTGCTTGTGAGCGATCTAAAAATGTGGTTTTGTGTGGTGACCTAAATATAGACTGTTTAAAAGAAACGTATACCAAAAAAAGTTTATTTGATGTATTTAGCTCTTATCGGCTTACCCAGGCGATCAAAGGCCCAACAAGAATTTTTACTAACTCTCTTGGAAGTACTAGCATTAGCGAGATTGATTATTTTGTTACTAATATTTCCCCTGATTGTTATAAATGTAATATTGATGATGCCCATATTAGTGACCACTTTGCCCACAAATTTATATATACATTTAACTTTGGTGTTCAAGCCTCTAAGGAGGAGAACATGACAGTTTCAGCGCGACTTCTGTCTCGCAACAATATTGATATGTTCTCTGGTATGATTAGAGATTCGCATTTACTGTGTACGTCCAACTATTATAATGTAGATGTAGCATGGAATCATTTTATTGAATCTGTTATTTTTTGTCTGGATGTGTGTTGTCCTTATCGGTCTTTTCCAAAAATTTTCGAAAAAATAATACATTCCAGAATTACTGTCTTTTTATCGAAATACAACATTGTTAGCAGATGTCAGCATGGATTTTTGTCCAGCAAATCAACTGAGTCTGCATCTAGGAGTTTCTTAAATTTTGTATGTTCGAAACTGGATCAGCACGAATATGTTGTAGCTATATTCTTTGATTTGCCCATAGCTTTCGATACAATTAACAAAACTATGCTTATATCAAAACTTTTCGATATGGGCATTCGTGGTAATCTGTTGCTATGGATTGAATTGTACCTGTCGGATAGGGATATGAAAGTAAAGTGTGGTAATACCTTGTCGATACCTAAGGAAATAAAACTTGGAGTACCACAGGGTTCAGTGTTGGGTCCGTTGCTATTCCTGTTGTACGTTAATGATCTTCCGGACACTCTTGGTGCTGATCACGTTACTATGTACGCCGATGACACGACGGTGGTAGTTTCTTCTTGCGACCCGGAGATCCTCGCTCTTAAAGTAAGGCGAATATGTGTTAATATGGAGGCTTGGTGTCGGGAGAATCAGTTAATCGTAAACGCAGACAAGACCGTATTTGTTAATATGTTTATTGGGAACCCTCTCTCCTTAATATTTAAAAAAGACGCGAAAATAAAATTCTCTGAAGGTACAAAGTTTTTAGGCACATATATTGACTCAACCTTATCGTTTGAAAAACACATTGACCATATCGGCCCCAAATTAAATTCGGCATATTTTGCTATCTTAAATCTTAAAAATTCACCTGACGAAGCGGGTATGTTACAGCATATTACGCAATGGTTTTCAACCATATATCTAATAATATAGTATGCTGGGGTCACAAGGGTTGTGATCGCATATTCGTGTCTCAAAAGAGTATATTAAGATTAAAGAAAATATTAACTGTCCCGTCTTTATATATACTGAGATGCCTGTTGTGTGTTCAAGATAATGCTTCTGAATATGAAAGGCTACAACCTACTCCATGGATTCCAATTTTGCATTATTTAGATCAATACATTAAGGACAAAGATATCAGTCGTCAAAAATTCTGTTTTAGTGTTTAAGTTTATTAAATTATAAATATTTTAAACATTTTATTATATAAATATCCCTTGTGGTCTGGTACTGTTGTTAAGTTAGGTGTATATGTGTCGTTCCCATGTGATTTTTAGTTTTTTTGGATGTTTGGAACCATACACAATATTGGTGAGTTATTTTGTATAAATGTTATGTATTAATTCTCCCCATTTTCGTATGTTAGATTTTCATTTAGATCTGTAAGGTCTCTATTGGCTATGACTGAAACGTTGGGAAGCATATAATTTTGGTTTTGATTTCATAGTCCTCAATCCTACTATTCTTTACACTTATACAATATATAAAGGACGCTACAAGATTAAAAAAATAATAATAAAGTGTAAGTATTCCTTGTTCACTTCCCACTATTGCCACTTGAAGAGCTGCCGTTCGCACAACAACAGCTATTTTAAGGACAATCCATTTTCCCTACAATAGCACAAAGTTACAGCTCGGGTTTATTGATAAAATAAACTGGCCTAATTTGTGACTTGAGCAAGGCTTAATTTGACGCACGCGAAACCGAGCAAGCCGATCGGTCAGTAATTTCCATAATTCCAAGGGTGGGTTTGAAAAGAGCGACGTTTCCACAAATTGATGCCTTCGCCGCGGCGACCTTTCAATTTCCTTAATAAAATATGCTTCCTAGTTTTCTCGAGACCCAAGAATAACTATATTAATTATAACTAACGAGGGGCTTTTGCGAAGGAAAACATTTTTTTATAGTCTGAGCGATTGCTAGTTGTGACAAAACCCACTATAATGAGCTGCAATTGGAACATAATTTCCAGTATTCGAACGACTTCAAAGGGGGTGTTTTTTTTTTCGTTTTGGATGTGCATGGTAATCAAACAAATGCGACGTCAAAAGGGTAAAGGTGAAATGGAGCGGTGGTAATTTATTATTTATACTGCTATTTGGATTTAAATTTTTGCTGAAGGGAAGGCATCAGAATTAATTAAAGTAAATAATGAAAATCGTAATAAATAATAGTGTGAAGTTTACTAAATACTTTTCGTACTCATTTTTTCTCTCATTCCGCTATCTATGTAAAAATTAAGCATTAAGTTAAAAAAATTGAGAAAAACTTTTAAGTCAACTGAAAGAGTTGAAATCTAGTACATAGATTATGTAGAACAGTTTTCCTTTATCATTTAGAGAAAAAAATGTGTTTTTTTGCCATTTTAGGAGGATATCCTATAGGATGTCAATATTGTCATTTGACTTTGGGCTCAGCGATTGGATGGAAATAGCGGTTTGCGCTTGCGCAGTTCCACAAAGGGACCCTGAGAGCAAGTGATTCGGGCATCAGTTTTAAAATATATATAAGGCTAGCTATATATTTCTAAAAACTTTTTTGAAAACTCAAATTTTACTGTTCTGTATTCTGGTTTTAGAGAATTATTTACTCTCTTAGATTATGTAAAGGAAAGAAATGCTTATATGCAAAAAAAAATAAATAAATTTGTCCTGTTTTACCGTGTTTTAAAAAAGCTAAGCATTAAATTCAAATATTTATTTTTTTAGGGGACTCTTGTATTCTTTCTAATCGACCATTTACGCCAATGGCTTCCACAATTTTTCGATATTTGGACATTCGCCCCCAACTATTTCCGTTTTCAATTTAACTATTGTCAGTTTGTACGTTCCCAAAGCCAAAGTATGATTTTTTACGTCTTTATACACCTTTAAAATATCGAAGATCTACGCCCATGATATCGAAAATTTATTCCCCGGAAGGCACTGACCTAGTCTATTTTTTCTAAAAATATGTTTTTCGTATTCTAGGGACCCTAAAATGTCGAAAAACCCAATTTATGTTTTTCAAACATTTCTGCAATTCCAAAACTTTTTGCCTTATTCTAGGACTAACATTTCATTGAGGGTGAGGTGAGGTGAGGGTGTTAAAGTTTAACTTTTTTAGTTTTTTTTTTTAATTTTAGCACCCTGCATCTCAAAACCTGTAAATGTAATTCTTTAGTTCTAAAATGAACTAAAAAAATGCTGCATTTTTGGCAAAAAATAACATAAACGTGTCGAGCCATTGGCTTCAAACATTTAATGACCTAGTAATCTACCGTTGGCTTTATCCCTATGGTAGAGCCTTAAAATTTTGCTATCTAACGTCTAAACGGTTCTAAATATCGGATTAAAGTTAGAATCCAAGAAGATAGAAAAAATTAGGAATCTGATTTTTTAAACAAAAATAGCTACAAACCTTCACAGTAACACCTAGTAGATTTTTAAAAAAGGTATTATAGCCATTTCATAGCAGAACATTGTTTAGAGTATAGTGTATGTCAAAATTAAATAATTTACCTCTAGAAATGTACTAGTTTCATGAAAAAATTTAAACAAAAAAAATTAAAATTTTTCACACCCTGTACAGAGCATTGATTACACAGGGTAACAAAATGAAAACAAAAATTTGGTGCCGGAAATCTAACATCTGATTTTAGATGTTTTTAATGTGCTGATTCCAAAAATGCCACCAGATTTTTTCTATCAGCTCTAGTTTTTGAGATACAGGTTACAGGTTAATTGATATTTTTTTCTGATAAAGGACAACAAATAAAGAGATAAATATGTACTTAATCGTCAAAATAGAAATTTCCCAGAATCTAATTAACCAAATGGATACCTGGAATTGTCCCTGACCCAATGTTCCTATACTAGGACCTTCTCAATACACTGCTCTTAATTACTTTTATACCTGTAATTGCCTATGACCCGATCCTTCTATACCTGCTTGGCTGTACTCGATTTAGTATATTACTGAGTTTTCCCAATTAAAGTTGTGCTATCATTTTGTGTAAATTTTGGTCGTTTTGTAGTATCAAGACACTAAACTGAAACAATGGCATCCACAAGCAGACGTACCTGTGTAAATCATCCCGATGTTTTTTGTTATGTGTGTGGAGAATACATTTTGAAAGAGAGCAGAAAAACGATTTCTGACTTTGTGAAAAGAGCTTATCTTGCCTATTTTGGCGTTCATTTAGGAGATCAAGATAAATCTTGGGCCCCACATTTCATATGTAAAACATGTGTTGAACATTTGCGACAGTGGACAACTGGAAAGAGGAAGTGCCTAAAGTTTGGTGTACCAATGGTTTGGAGAGAACCGCGAAACCATCATGACGACTGCTATTTTTCTCTCGTTAGTATTAAAGGCATAAATAGAAACAATAGACACAAATGGACACATCCTGATCTAGATTCTGCAAGAAGGCCTGTAGCGCATTTGGAAGAAATACCCGTTCCATCATTCAGCAGTCTACCCGAACTGACAGAAGATGATACAGAAACATCAACGTCTGACGAAGTTCAAAGAATTCAATCAAAAAACGACAGCGAATTTGAAGCAGATTTAGCAACTCCGCAGTGTTTCAATCAAGAAGAACTAAACGATCTTATAAGAGACCTGAATCTCTCAAAGGAATCCGCTGAATTACTTGCATCCAGATTAAAAGAAAAAAATTTACTTTGTCCAGGTACTAATATTACATTTTATCGTAAAAGAGATAAGGATCTGCTGCCTTTTTTCGCCCAGGAAAATGACTTGGGATTCTGTAACAATATAAAAGGGCTCTTAGAAAAAAATGGGTTTGCCTGAATACACTCCAGATGATTAGCGCCTTTTTATTGACAGTTCAAAACGTAGTCTAAAATGTGTTCTTTTACATAACGGTAATAAATATGGCTCAATTCCTATTGGTCATTCTATTACCATGAAGGAAGAATATGAAACAATTGCATTAGTTTTGAGAAAAATTAAATACGAAGAATATCAATGGGCAATTTGTGTTGATTTAAAAATGGTTAACTTCCTCCTTGGACAGCAGAGTGGTTATACAAAATATCCTTGTTTTTTGTGCACAGTTAAATTTTTGGACGATTTCAAAAAAAATATATATAAATCTTAAAATTAGTGTTTTTGAGTTGGTACTAACCTCAAGTAAGAGAATTTGTGAAAATTAAAATCTTTTATGTAGGGCATTTTACACAGTGGCTCAAAAATGGGTTAAAAAAATATAAAGTTTTTTAAAATTGTAAAAATCAAAATTTTCAAAAAAATTTTTTTTTCGTAATAGACTATTTAATTCCAAGTAAAAAACGTCTTATGAAGTTTTCTGTAAAACCTATGGTTTTATGGTAAAAAATTATCTGATTTTTTTAATGCAAAAAATAATACATATTCAGAACATTGTATAGCTACTAAATAACATTTTGATGACTCAAAACACAAAATATAGCCCTTTGTAATATGTATTTTTAATAACGGCTACATTAGCATAATATCAAGTTACCTGTGACTAGCCGTGACGCTTAGACCAAAACAAATAAATAATATGTCAAAAAAGCGTGGTTTATTAACAATGTTTGACGTTTTCACTTTGAAGTTATATAGTATATAAACTGTGTTAAGGCTATTTTTGTGATTTTTCTGTGTTTTGAGTAAGATGCCTCATAAAAGAAAACATCATAGTGATAATCGAAAAATGGTATGTTACGCATGTTTTAATAAAGCAGTTAGAAGTGTTAATATTACTGGTAAAGTAAAACAACGTCTTGAAATTATTTCGCCTAGTTTTGACGAAAATAATGCAAGTATTCACTCAGTGCTCTGTAGAACTTGTTACATAAAACTAATGAACAATAGACTAACAATAATTTTTGACTACGCACAAATGAAAATTTTGCCTGGGCGTTTCGAAATTACTGAAACATGCGTCTGTCAAATTTGTCAAGTGGCGCGTTTTCGTGGTCATCCTAAAATCAAAGATCTACCGTTTTCGTTTGCTGTCAAGAAAAAGGCTGTAGGTAGACCTTCAAAGAAAGATACGAAAGCGAAACAAAATTACAAAATATGCGTGAACTGCAATTGTAAATTACAAAAAGGCCGAAGGCATAAATGTACCAAGATGAAAAAAATTGATAATTCCCACACTAATTAAAGACTGTAAGCAACAGATTGTAACTAAAGTTCTGGAGGAACAAGAATGTGCTCAGGGAAGTTCTGTCATATCTTTAGATAAGGGACGCAGTACTATGTCTATACAGTTGAAGCGAAAATCAGGTCTTCAGGGTGTTTTAAGTGCTCAAGATTTGAGCTATATGCAACAAGACTGTAATTTATCTCAAAATTCGTTAAGAAAAATATGTGGTTACCTTCGCACCAGGATAAACAGAACTTCCATAGAATCTTCGGCTTTACAGAAATTGCGGTCTAGTTGTCATATGCTAGATAAGTTTTTTTCAACTGTAGACTTACCGGATATTCAATGCTTGAAACAAGATGGCACTCCATTTTTGATATACTGCAGCGATCTTCCGGGGCTACTAACTTATATTTTAAATGCCAGGCAACAAGACGATGATTTTCATCTAAAAATCGGAATAGATAGTGGCGACAATTTCTTGAAAATATGTCTAACCATACAACCAACAAATGACCCAGAATATTATCAAAAATATAAAAGTGCTGGTATACAAAAGTTACTAATAATTGGCTTGGGACCAAATTTCAAGGAGAATTATGAAAACGTCAAAATACTTATGGACACTTTGCAATTACATAGTATATGCGGAATTTGTCCATATACTTTTGCGGCTGATCTGAAACTAATAATGCTGCTTTTGGGTCTGCAAACAAACGCGTCATGCCATCCTTGTCCGTGGTGCGACATCAACTGCAAGGAAGTTTCGACCATTATGAGAAATTTAATGGCAACAACGCGAGAAAGCTGTTGAAAAAAGTTGATGTTTTAGAAGCATTGTCACCTGGCTTGTACACTTACCTAAGCACTTACTTAACTTATTTTTTCCTAATGTCAAAAAATATAGTTTTTTTTTGGTTTTAGGCAACAAATATTGCAATTTGTTCAAGTACTTTGATAAAGTTGTTTCCAGTTGCTTTGGGCAAAGTCTTGACATTAATTTTGCCGAAGATATTCAACGCTTTGCCGTCGAATTAATACAAGTCGGAATACGCTATACACCGAAAATTCATGGCCTTGTGCATCATGTTCCTGACTTTATTAACGTACATCAGCGAGCACTTGGTTTTTTTTCTGAGCAAGCTTCAGAACAAGTTCATCATTCATTTAAGATGTGTTCACAAAATTTTAATTTAAATTCAAAAAACTCTCATTCTTCTAAACAAAAATTGTTGAGGTGCATTTGTTACTATAATAGCCAACACATATAATGTATGTATAATATAAATTCGATTATTATTCTTGTATTATTTATGCACAAAAGATCAGTTATTTTTTTGGAAAAAGGTATAGGTTCTATGGAAAACTTCATAAGACGTTTTTTACTTAAAATTAAATAGTCTATTACGAAAAAAAATTTTTTTTTGAAAAATTTGGTTTTTAAAATTTTTTATAAAACTTAATATTTTTTAACCCATTTTTGAGCCACTGTGTAGAATGTCCTACATGAAAGATTTTAATTTTCACGAATTCTCTTACTTGAGGTTAGTACCAACTCAAAAACACTAATTTTAAGATTTATATATATTTTTTTTGAAATCGTCCAAAAAATTAACTGTGTGTGCCTTTGGGACAGCAGAGCTAAAAATGAGCACTGGGTTAACAAAAATTGGCCTTCAAGAGATGTCATGATTCAAGGAAAACAAAACGTGATCAACGAACCTTTGGTTTCAAGAGAAAAAATCTTACTTCCGCCCTTGCATATCAAGCTAGGCCTAATTAAGCAATTTTTTAAGGCTTTAAATCGAGATGTAAATTGTTTTGGGTATTTGTCACGTAAATTTTCTGGCATTAGCACGTAAAAACTAAAAGCTGGTATATTTGATGGTCCTCAAATAAGGCAGCTTGTTAAAGATCCACAATTCACCACATCAATGAACGAGACTGAATCTAACGCTTGGTGTTCATTTGTTCAACTAGTACAAAATTTTCTTGGCAATCATAAAGCAGAGAATTACGTAGAATTAGTGGAAACTATGCTTTCAAATTTTAATATTCTCGGCTGTAACATGAGTATAAAACTTCACTACCTCCACAACCACCTAGACCGTTTTCCAGAAAACTTAGGTGATTGTAGTGAAGAACAGGGGGAAAGATCCCATCAGGATATTAAAACTATTTAAGATCGTTATCAAGAACGATGGGATAGCCACATGATGTGGCGGACTACTGCTGGAACCTTCAACGAGACTGACCTAGTAAACTCCATTCTAGAAAGTCGTATAAAAGAAAATTTTTATGTGATTAGTGACTAATGTAATTATGTAAATTCAGTTTTTGCAATAAATACTTAAAAATGTGTCTTTGTTTTTTTAACTGGCAATAGTAATATTATATATTATAACAGTTATAACGTAAAATATATAAACATTTTTTTTTTTAACTAGATCTGATCGACAAAATCTGAGAACTTTTTTACATTCTGCATCCAAAAATTACCCAGGAACAGTTAAAAAATCGCAGGCACCAAAATGTGTGTTGGCCTGTGTTATAGAACAATATATTGGCTGTTATGGGGAAGTAAAAAAAAAAGAGCAATCACCCTGTAATCGAGTTTGGGACGCGTGCTGCCTCATTTTACGTCGAAATCGAGGCGGTCGTGTCAGGCCGTGCATCACGCAACGGCGGCGGAAAGGGTTCAACGGCACGGCTGCGTGCCGCCATCGCTTAAGGGCCGCCGGCCGCCCCGAATTTCGCGAGATCGCCCGGTCCCGATAAGGGTCAGTTTTTGTGTCGCCAACGAACGCCGCCGAAATATAACAAATGGTCCCCCTATTTTTCCTTTATCGCCCGTCAGAAGTCTTGGTAGCATATGCCCTACTTTGGTCCCTTTTCAGATTTGTATCGGTTGACTTTTTACTAGAGTTGAGTTTGATGACTTTTCTTTTATCTTTAAAAATTTAGGCCAGGAAGCAGAGCCAAAAAGAGTAGGTCAAACATCAGAATCTCTTGAAGGAGTGAAAGTTTAAATTACCATTCTCTCTGTAAATTATTTAAAAAAAAATCCCTGTGTGTGCAAAAGAAAGACTCTCACCATTATCCATCTCTAAAACAATACGCCTTGTCAATATGTGATGCAGATCCAATTCCGAACGTAACAAAAAAATTGACTGAAGCTTTAACATCAGGGTATAAAGGATAAAATTGCAAAAATCTTGCGAAGATTCTACATTGGCACAATCTTTAAAAAGATTGGGCAATGCTTAAGGACATCAAAAGATATAATTCTTTTGCAAACAGAACATGAAAGATGTATAAGTAAGAAACAAGTTGTTCATTCCGTTTTCATCTTGTGCAGTGAAGATCCCTCAAGGTAACCGCAAAGTCCGGCTCGTAACACGGCAGCATAATCATTTTTTTCGTTGCGGATAGCGCCCGTATAAAAACTTATTTATTTATTTATTTAGAATTCACCATAGAATTAAAATTTTAAATGGTATAAGAATTAAGAGGATTTAAAAAACCAAAATAAATCAGACTGAACTAAAAGAGAAAACTAAGACCAAACTAAATAAAAAAAAAAACAAAATAGTTGAACCTAGGGTTAAACATAAGGGTAAAAGCAGGACTACAGAGGCAAAACGATAGCTTATAAATAACAAATGTACGATTAATTAATTGTGAGACCATAGGGAATATAAAATGCAAATTAGTGAAATAATATAAAACGAATAAAATGAGTGAAATAAAATAGAACGAATAAAACGATCAATCTGCACCGAACTGCAGCAATCTTTGGAAGGCGGGAAGACTAATGTTGAAGATGTCGCAGTTATTATAGAATGTATTATGGTTACGATATAGGCGGTCAATAAAGGAGTTCTGGTTGTAATTGGTGCTGTGACATCTAATGAAGAAGAGAGAGGTATGTCGCGTACGCCGAGTTGAGACTAGAAAGCTCACCTGACCCAAAAAGGTTGGGCAGTCGATAATTCCGTTGAGCAGCTTGGAGGCAAACAAGAGCAGAATTTGTCTCGATGTGGCATGCGTAGCCAGATGGTAGAGCAGCTAATAAAGCAGTTATAAAGTGATATGATGGTTCTGGTGTCGTTAAAATGTCGGGAGAGTCTCTTGATAAATCCCAGCATAAGAAAGGCCCTGCATACAGTGGAATCGGTGTGCTCGTTGAAGGATGATACGTTGTCCAATACTACACCTAAGTCGTTGACTGTAGAGGAGACCCCTAGGAGAGAGTTGTTAATCCTGTACCTATTTATTGTGGGGTTGGGGGATCGTGATAAGTGAATATGATAATATTTGGCCATGTTGATAAAGAGGTTGTACCAAAAGACAAAGAGATCCAAATCGGACTGTAGTGCAGAGTTGTTCGACGTGTTGGCCGTGAAGAATTTCAAGTCATCAGCGAACAGAAGACAGTTGCTGTTAATAATGCAAGATGCGATAACGTTGATTAATAGGAGAAATAATAAGCTCAGATAGGAACTAATCCAGTTCAAGTAATTGCCTGTAATTCCAATATCGGAAGGTTTTCTTAACAGCAGTTATGTCTTAATATACACTGTCAAAGGCTTTTGGCAAGTCGGTATAAATAGAATCCACTTATTAACCAGCTTCAAGGGAAGAGATCAGGTAGTCTTAATAAGTGGCGAGTTGGAGTTGGAGAATTTCCACTCAGAAGGGAAGGTCCCCGAGCATTTTTGAAAGATTTTACTTACAAGAGCTTCGTGTTGTAAGGTGTGCCTTCTGAGAAGGACTTTAGTGTACATTAATTATCGAAAAGGACAAAACAAATAAATAAACTTACTAACCGCCTATAAACTCATTCCAGAGTCGCCAGAAGGCCCTTCATTTAACACCCGTACGTTACAAAATAATAAGCAAAAAGCACACTTCAGTGGAACAAATATACTAGTTTATGATGAAAGATTCTTTTTTTATTGATATATCCTATCCTCTCGTAGGAACAGACGAGGACTAGTCATTTTTACCGAGATAGAGACGTAACTTCTTATTATATTCAAATAAGGTGACAAATAAACTAATTTAAGCAATTAGTTACTGCCAAGGCGTTATCGGCGAGAGAAGGAGCGATGCGTGCAGGTCAGCTCAACGAAGAAGAGAAAAACGATAAAAGAGTGGTTGTCGTTGTTCGCTGCGTTGTGGTACTACGTCTCATTCCCATCATTGCATAGTACGGTCGTAGTAGTAGTACTACGTCGTAAACTGAGGTAGAAGCGGAGCGGCCGACAGTGGCGGAGAGATAAGGAAGATCGGTGTACTGCGCGTCGAATGACTGTACTGCGATATTCGTTATATTTTTTGACTTCGACCTCGTACCTTGACTGTAGGTGATTAAATAAAAGAGACATTAGCTGCAGAATGCTTCATAGTGTTTAGCTATGGAGTCTTTTTCTTTTAGTTTACATACTCCTTCAAAAATAGTAACTTGGATTCCGAATATCGCTCAATAGTCAAGGCTCGAATAAACATTGAAGAAGATACCTGCCAAAGGTCCCTCCAGCGACTCGTCTCATATTAAAAGGCCACTGCTTTTTAAGCAAGCAAAGGCCCTTTCTGGCTAATGACGAGGCTTATCTAATAATTATTTATATAATTGTTCCCCAAACAAACAGAGTGTCGATAAATCGTGTTATCAGCAGGTCAAAAGCTTAGTAGGTTCATCTTCAACGCAAAACTCTGAATTCTGGGGGTCAAACATGCGGTCCTCCGGTAATGAATTGCGTCGCTAAAATTATAACCTGTATTTGTATGTACACATGGTTTGATTCCGAATTTATATAGCTTCTAACGGGTTCTAAAATGCATTTGAAGACATGCCTCAGTACACCCAAGTTCGATAGCTATCATATGTTACAGTTTTCAAACCAGTTTTGTGACTACTTGTAAATCGTGTATATAACTTAAAAATGAAAATTATGGCCAGTTTGGCTAATGTATCCTACTCCATTTTCAAAAAAGTTAGATCGAAACGCTAAAAGCTAAATTAAAGAGCATTTTTCAATTTTTCATTTTTATTGGGCGTCATTTTGTTCCATCATATTGGATTACTGCCAATATTTTAGCAGTTTCTACCTGTGTCACACTTGAGTTTTGGGTATAATAAAAAAAAATCAGTAACTAGTTTTTACGTTACACAGATCATCCCTATATGAACCTTAATTTTTGACTAAAATTTGAAGTCAATCTAGTAAATAGTTTTTAAGCTGGTCCGCGAACTGACAGACAAAAATACAGACCGACAGACGAACCAACGGAATTGATAAAACATATTTTTGGAATTAGGGACGCTAAAACGTGAAGATATATAAAACTTAAAATGGTGATTTTTTCATGATTTCTAAAATTTTCTTTATCCACAGTTATTGTGTACCATAACAATCTGAAATCAATTCATTAAGTAAATTTTTAAATAATTTTTTAAACCGCCATTTTGTTCCGCCATCTTGGATTCGTACCAAAATTTTACCAGTTGATTCCTAGTAGGTTTTCAGTAACATTTTTTTAACATTTCACTAGGCCGCCATTTTGTTTCGCCATACTGGATCTTTACCAAAATGTTACCAGGTCATATGACCCTTACTTTTTAACCAAAACTTGAAGTCAATCGAGTAAGTAGTTGTTTAGCCGTGCCGAGAACAGATAGACAGACAGACACACAGGCAGACAGACGGACGGAATTGATAAAACATGTTTTTTAGCATCTTGGGACTATGAAACGTAAAGATATGAAAAATCACTCAGGGTGATTTTTTAAAAATAAGCAGAAATGCAGGTTATTTAGTTTAGATATTTTAAATTTTAATAAAAATTGTATTGTTATTGTTATTAATAATTATCGTCGCTTCAATGTGGCTCATTAAATTGGCCTTTCATCTTCAGTGTGTTTGGGAAACACCAGCCACACTATTTTTTTAAACAAACTAACCTTTGAATTACCAATTTCAACTAACCTTTGTTAATTAACTGAACTTAATATTACACACTGTAAGATTACACATTTGTGTCATCTTACAATTGCTCCCTTAGGTAAGCATCCAACTAACTGGTAAATACTTTTTATTAAAACCGACCAGAAAATAGCTCTTTTAAGAAGTAAAACATCACTTTTTCACAATTCATCACTTTCCGGTCCCTTTTAAAAGAAATAATAAACAAAGCAACCAAATTCTGTTGCATATCTCCCCCTCCCCCTCCCCTGAGCGGGATCTATAGGTCCACCCTTTACCTGTTTTACATGTTTAAACACCTTAATAAAATTCCAGTAAAAAAAATACATAGTAAATTCGCCTCCTCCTCGACATCATTCTAGATCCACCCTGTTTGCAAGCTTAATATTCGAGGGCAAATTACGATTTTCAATTGATGCGATGCTTGTTTTATTACATAACATTGTAACCACTGGGTATGCTCAGGGGGTGGGGCATGCACCTTTCGTCCCTCTTCTTAAACCGGAACAATGGCATCCACCAGCAGACGTACCTGTGTAAATCATCCCGATGTTTTTGTTATGTGTGTGGTGAATACACTTTGAAAGAGAGCAGAAAAACGATTTCTGACTTTGTGAAAAGAGCTTATCTTGCCTATTTTGGCGTTCATTTAGGAGACCAAGATAATTCTTGGGCCCCACATTTCATATGTAAAAAATGTGTTGAACATTTGCGACAGTGGACAAATGGAAAGAGGAAGTGCCTAAAGTGCCATCGTGACGACTGCTATTTTTGTCTCGTTAGTATTAAAGGCATGAATAGAAACAATAGACACAAATGGACATATCCTGATCTAGATTCTGCAAAAAGGCCTGTAGCGCATTCGGAAGAAATACCCGTTCCATCATTCAGCAGTCTGGCATTAGCACGGAAAAACTAAAAGCTGGTATATTTGATGGTCCTCAAATAAGGCAACTTGTTAAAGATGCACAATTCACCACATCAATGAACGAGACTGAATCTAACGCTTAAGTAGTACAAAATTGTCTTGGCAATCATAAAGCAGAGAATTACGTAGAAATAGTGGAAACTATACTTTCAAATTTTAATATTCTCGGCTGTAACATAAATATAAAAGTTTACTACCTCCACAGCCACTTAGATCGTTTTCCAAAAAACTTAGGTGATTGTAGTGAAGAACAGGGGGAAAGATTCCATCAGGATATTAAAACTATGCAAGATCGTTATCAAGGACGATGGGAGAGCCACATGATGGCGGCCTACTGCTGGAGTCTTCAACGAGACTGCCCTAGTAAACTCCATTCTAGAAAGTCGTATAAAAGAAAATTCTTATGTGATTAGTGACTAATGTGATTATGTAAATTAAGTTTTTGCAATAAATACTTAAATCCATGTGTCTTTGTTTTTTTAACTGGCAATAGTAAAATTATATATTATAACAGTTATAACGTAAAATATATACACATTTTTTTTAAACTAGATCTGATAGACAAAATCTAAGAACTTTTTACATTCTGCATCCAAAAATTACCCAGGAACAGTTAAAAAATCGCAGGCACCAAAATGTGTGTTGGCCTGTGTTATCTTCCGAAATTTTTAAATACATGAAAAAAGAAGAAATGCAAAGGATAATCTCAAAAAAAAAATATAGGAATGTTGCTGAGTTCAATTCAATACTACCAAAACAAAGTCATCCTTACTGTCTCACAACTTATTCATCGAACACCCACCTTTCGAGTAAATTATGAAGTCCTTAAAATCAAATGTTTTTTTTAAACTTAGTGGGTTTCTAAGATCTTCATATCAGGCCCTTTCACTCATTCTGAGACTAACAGCTCCTCAAATTGAACATTAACGGGGTCTTAATAATCTATATTGCAAGTTTTGTACCAAAATAGACGAAACTACCTGGTATTCGTTCTTTCGATGTGATGCTTTAGTCAACACCAGACTTCTCTTAGGAAATAATTTACAAAGATAATAAACAAGAAGGGGGCTCTCAGTCTGCGTGCTCTTGGGGGGCTAGTTAGTATAAGTGAGCCTAAGTGCACCCTCATTAATGTATAATGTCTTAGTAGGCACCCCCATAGATGAACATTGTAGCGTTTAGATTGCAGGAACGAGTTTTAAACGTAAAGAAAACATAACTAAATGTCAAATTAGATATTTGCTAGTCACGCCTCTCCCTCGTGACGGTGCCGCGCTAATGTGACAGTGTTTTTTTATTTCAACTAGCCTTTTTACCTGGCTCTCAACTTTATACATCTTTATAAGCGCTAATAGCAGACAAGAAATGTTTCCCTATTAGTACTCTGTATCGCTTATGAAAACATATGCTTCAAAGTTACTGTCGTACCCACGACCATGCACACTTTACCATGCACCAGGAAGAACTTAGCGGGAATCCTCACCGGGGGTCAGATCAGGTCGTTCCGGGGGTCGCGAAGCGTAAAGGACGTCACTGCTCGGATTATCTAACTAACAAGTTCTTCAAGTCGAATTGTTTAATTGGTACAGTAACAATTACAATACATGGCGGTAGTACTGTACGGGGAACGCGCACGGAACGAAACGGTTTGTTGTTAAAGCAGGAAGTCGAGACGTGCAATTGTTTTTGGGTACGATCAACTTTGATACATGATTTTTTATGTAATGCATGCTAATAGGGGGTCAAGAGATAATGAGACCGTCTCGGTTTTGTTTCTGATCTCAGATTAACTTAAAAGCAGCTTAAAAGCGCTTAATGGCAATAACGAGCATCCAGAGAACAGTGTGAGACCGTGAGGTTTAAACATGTGTATCGTAAAATATATATCTTCCTTCCGATCAAACGAAGGAAGGACACTTTGGCGAAACTTTCTATGTCGAAAATTTGCTTAGCGGTGATAGACACTTTTCGTTAATTTACGTTTCACAACCTTTTTAAGTCTAAATACTAAATTATTCTTATACGATAGATATTGTAGAAGTTTACTATGCTCAGGAAGCAGTTCCCAAATATTCGACATTTCGTTCCTTGAATTGCTAAATACTTTATTGTTATTTCCTGTAAAAGCTGCCTCATTAAATTAACGTTTTCTCCAGTGTTGCTTTTTGGCTGCACTTTGGCTCCGATCATTTCATACAAACAAACAAAAGTATGCTTGTTTGTCGCAGCAAAATTGTTACAATTTTATGGACAAAGCGAAATTTACCTTAAAACAAAAAATAAAAACAATGAAATAGCGAAATAATGATCGAAAAAAAATCATATTTTTCGATAGGTCAATGCAAATACATAAATTTTAAATATAACAGTCGTTATATTCGTAACATTGCCGTAAAGTGGTTAATGAATCCAGGTGACCTGAGAAAAGGAAATAAACAATACATATGTGAGGTGAATAATTTCGATGACATTGGAATTAAAATTACGCGACCTTAAACTCTATTTTGTTAGCGTTATACAAGCAAAATAAATGAAGTTAAACAAAAAGTGTACTGAACTAATATAGTAATTAAAATGTATTAAAAAAAAAGAAAATGTATAACTTTCATCTAATATAGAACGGAAGCTTTCACGGCTTTGGTCAATTAAGAAATCATGGTTCTTGGGATTAGACCGTGTCAAGTTGGAATTAATATCCGACGTTTCGCCTTCGATTGCACGAGGCATCTTCAGGGATCTTTACTTCACGAGATCTGAACACTGAATGAGCTCGAAGAGATTCAGGCGGGCTTTTATACCCGACTTGTGCTCGCCGAACCGTGACCCTGTGTTAAGATCGGTTTCCACGTGTGATGTAGACCGTAACCCGTGTCTCTATTGACATTTTTTGTATGTTTAAATATTTCAATAGATTCTCTAACTTCGTTTATAAAAACCTGGAACCGATGCTAGAACCTTGGTTTCCTTTACATGTATGTAATGGCCAGTGTTATGCTGGTGTTCAGCTACAGCAGATTGAACAATTTGTTTCTTTGAATACATCGTTCATGTTCCTTAAGTCTACTTGATAGTGAGCGTCCTGTTTCTCCTACATACACTTCTCCACAGGAGCAAGGAATTTTATATACTCCTTTTGTTTGGAAAGGTACAAGATCTTTCGGGGATCGCAAGCATTGTCCAATCTTCTTATGTGTATTGAAGATTGTACGTATGTTGGACCGCCGAAGTAATCATTCTATTTTGTCTTTAGTGCCATGTATGTAGGGAAGAACAACACTACCTAATGGTGACTCTTTATCATTCTCCTTTGGCGGAGTTGGTTTACTATATCTTTTAATTGAACGCGTAATATCTTCAATAGGCAATAGCCATTCCCTCTGAGAGCTTCCGATGTTAAAGAATCTTGATCAGAAATGGAAATAGCTATGAATACTAGTGAGTTAATAACCGATTTCTTTTGTGATGAGAATTTGCGTTTAAGTATCTATTTATATGCGTCGGTTTTCTATACACAGAATGTCGTAATGTCCCATTTTCCTTCCTTTGAACACATACATCTAGAAAGGGAATTGTTCCATTAAATTCAATTTCCATCGTGAACTTGATATTAAGATATTGTTGATTAAGATGGTCCAGAAATATGAGGAGATTATCCTGTCCATGAGGCCAAACAACAAAAGTATCATCTACATATCGAAACCAGTGCTTCGGTTTTAGTGGAGTGTATGTTAGAGCAATATCCTCAAAGGCTTCCATAAAGATATTCGCTACCATAGGTGATAGAGGAGATCCCATAGCTGCCCCTGAAGTTTGTTCATAAAAAGTTCCTTGAAAAATGAAATAAGTAGATGTAAGACAAGCTTCCACTAGGTCTATTAAGTTCTTATCAAGATTATTATTATCCAGTATGTCTGATATAATGGAAATTGAGTCGTTCAGGAACATTTGTGTAAAGTGATTCTACATCGACTAGACTCACCCACATACAAACTAGGTAAATATCTTTCAAATTTTCTTAATCCATTTACTGGAAAAATAGATTTTTTTATTAAAAACTCTGCACATTTCGTGGAAAAACTTAAGACAATCCAGTTGGATCCCGAAGATATTTTGGTCAGTTTCGATGATAACAAAGTCGTTGGAAATGACAAACAAAAATCTTTTTTGACTTTTTCGCAACTGAATAAACATATTTTATTCAAATTTATTTTTAAATTAATTGAAGAAAAAATTTAATAAAATTACATATCTCAACGTGTAGACTACGCAATGTTTCTATACATATATAAAAAATATTATTTAAGCACGCATAATAAATTATATCATTTATTATGCTTGCATTAATAATATTGTTTATATATGTATCGAACCATTCCATATACAATTAATGTATAACAAAAAAATAATAGGTCCCAAGACTGAACCTTGAGGGACTCCACTTGTAATTAATTTACAATCAGAATCAGAAACATTTGCCCTTTCAAATTGTTGCCTATTCCCGAGAGATTTTGCTTGCTTATCAAAATTTCATGACTGTACACAGTCAAAGGCTTTTGCATAGTGACAAAAAACTGAGTTATGAGTTATTTTGTATATGTAAATAGATTACTCCGAGATGTTTTGACGAGTTTGGATACATTTTTCATAAAGTCTGCAGGATAGAGGTGGTGGTCCCATATTGAGCATATTAAAAAACGTAAAAATGACGTAGTGAGGCTATTCTGAATATTTTTCTGCAAGATAGTTTCCGCGGGAATTCTACAATGCTTAAAATACATCCACTTACTTAGAGGATGAATTTTTTTTTGCTCGTCAGGTTTTCGAGGTTTTTGGGGACATAAGTTGACGTGGACTGGTTTTGGGAAGGTTTTACTCGCCAATCCCGAAAAAAAGTCCTTACTTTATACTATTCCTAACATTTTAGCTTAAATAAAAATGGTTCAGGAGGGTTTTTAAGCTCCAACCCCCCCTCCCCCCAAAATACACCATCGAATTAAGTATTTAGTATAAAGTGTTCTAAAAAGGGTATTAAAAAGCCAGATTAAGAAAAATTGCTGCTATCAAAGACTAGGTAAGTCATCATATTTATTTGTTTCATACTTTTCCACTGCATAATTTTTTATCACTTCTTGTTTTCTTTTAAATTTTTCATTTGCTTGGCTTTTTAAAGTTTTGATTTTTGTATGGTAGGCAAACTCGTTTCAAAAAAACTGTAACAAAAAAAATATTTAAAATTTACTATTCAGTGTTATCTATTGTGCTCCTGTGTCTTCCCTTTACCTTTTGCAAAATATGTCTTTGCATTAGTCTCCATATGAGAAGCAGCTACCAAGATAAGGAAACAATATATATTTATTCTTTTGTTATAAATGTAAAAACATTTATTTTTTTATATTATTTGGTATATCCTAATTACCACCCAAAAATGTGTAGCAGATCAGTGTGAAGTATGCTGTCCGACTAGGACTTTAACAGCCGTATTCACAAATGACACAATTAAATGACAGTGACATTAACCAAACATAACTGGAGAGGTAAGAGTTTTAATTGCCATGACAACTAGTGAATAAGGGGGCATAGGTCTGTGCTTGTATTTCGCTTGAGGCAGAGTCTTTATTCTTTATACATACATGTACAGAAAGCGGCTAATATTGATAATAAAAAAATACGTATTATCAACCTGATATAATTGTATCGATCGGTGCCTTTAGTTTTCTTTTTCTTAAGGAGAACAAACAAACAACTCCTGGTATCAAATTAAATTGGGCACGACGCGATCTTTATCGGCGACCAAATGTGTCACCTCCGAGACTTTAATCGGCCAATTAAGCGAGCTAGCGCCTTTTCGGCACCTGACCGCCCCGATTTGAGCCCCAGTGACCGCTTAATGCGACTATCGTGTTTTATTCTGTCGCGGTCAATAAATTTTTTTTGGACACTTCAGGGCGGTGTCCGGTAAGGAAATTTTGTTTCGTCCGCCTTGTTTCATTATCGTTTGAACTGTTTACATATATTTTTATGAAATATAATTCTCGCGACATCTGCAATTTTTGCTTTTTTTCAAACTGCATTGTTAACGAAGAAATAAATAAATACGTTTTTTTCGTTACGTAAAATTGACAAAGAATTAAAAAGATCCTACAAATTTAAACAAATGTATATAGCAAATGATTAATACTAATTATGAATCGATAAATTCTCAAGGTCATGTATTTTACTGTTTTTTTTTCTCACGAAGAATTACGTTTCATGCCTGCTTAAACCCTTATAAAAATGTAACATACTTTCCGCGTCGTTTGATCAACTGCAATCGATGCGGAAAAAAACCAATTGGGTAAGCAGCTATTTAAGCAGCGATGTAATTATTATGAAAACTTTTTTCAAATAACTGGTCTAACTTTTTTCAAATGACTGGTCTATGCACAAAAGGTAGTTAATCGACTTCTTCAAGAAATTACCAGTACATAAAATGCAAACCTAATTAGTAAATTTTTCTCGTAATCATATGTTGTCTATCACTTTCAAAGAATTTCTAGTTAGTTGGTATCGCTTTTCGCGAGGATCTAAGAAACTAGATTTCATTTTTTTAGCTTGAAAGTACTTTTTTCCTGTTAACTTGTATATTCACCAACGTCACACCCTGCTATAATATTCTCTTATATATGGAACATCTTCTCCATCTATCACTAATATCGTTGACTCTATACAACGAAATATTATCTATTATGCCTATGCTATTAGCATAGACACTCTTGCATCTTTTCACAGTTTAACTGCAGACAAAGAAAACCAAGGGCCTTATTTAGAGGATTGTCCAATCCTTTATTCCCAAAGTATTGATTGAGGAACCTATCATAAGCAATAGCTTTTTTCCTTTCCACCAAGCTACAAATCTTGCACATCAAAATACTCTCCTTTCTTCAATCCAAACAATCATGGTTCCTGGTGCTTAGGCTTTTAACTCGATTCATTTTGCCCAATATGTCTGATAGATAATTAACTGAGACAAATCTGGGTCCTGGGGCAAAGCCAAAGCCAATATAAATACTAGTGATGCAACGATTGCTGTTATACGATTACGATTAAAACCAAAATAATCGTACGTTTACGATTACCATTATATACTTAATATATTTTTTATTTTTTAAAAGAAATTTAAAAGAAAATAAATACAAACTATAAACAAAATAATAAATCACAACCAAAACATTTAAAATCTAAGTAAAAAAAGCAAACCATACGCCAAAAAAACCAAAACTACCTGTTTTTGGCATTTAATATTGGAAATTTAGGGAGATTAAATTTTTATTAATTCAAATTTTCGCAACCAAGTCGGTTTCTCTTAAGACTTTGAATATTCCCTGCTGTCAAAAATAACCTTTTCAACTGAACCGAGGATGGTTTGAATGATAAATATGTCTGTGCCAATTTCTTTAAATTTGGATTCAAAGTACTTTCAGACCAATATCTGAAAACATTTGCTGATTGATCTAAATTAGGTGACCTTGAACCAGTGGCTGAAAATAAGAAAAAGCATTATTAGAGAAGCAATAATCTAAAATTAATTTGAAAATATATCTTTATGAAAGTCTATATGGCACTGCCCAGCAAAATTTGACAGTGGCTCTTGCATTTCGACATCGCTTATTAATTCTGAGCAAATATTTCAAATTCCATCACTCGTAAAGGCTTCGGTTGCTGGCGGTTTAATTCCACTCTCTGATGTCTAAACACCCGCGCCTTAAACAGAGGATTGATGATAGTGGCCAAGATATAATTTTCATTTTCTTCGAGATCATTAAACCTCTGGGTCGAGTGATGTTTTAAATTATCAACAATAATTTTAAAACTGTCTTTCTCTTTATCTAAAGATTCTTTATTCAGCATTTTAAAGAGGGAGTTTATCAATGGAAGTGCACTCACTAAAGTAAATAGATCATTGTTCAACTAAGATCCACTGAAGAGTACTGATATATGAATATTTAAGTTTAGGAAATGCAGCTTGAACTGCGGTACATTGTTCATTCAATCTATCTTGCATTGCATATGTAGAGTCCCATCGAGTTGGGACGTCTTGTATTAGCACATGTCCAAGTACACTGTAATTTTTATGTGCTTTAAGTATTTTTAAATCTTTAGTTGAATGACTGAAATGTCCCACTATTTTTCTAGCGATAATTATAGTTTCCTTGATGTCAACGACTGAAAAAATGGCACCAAAAAATAAAGTAAATAAATTAACATTAATTTAGAATTTCGGGTTTTGTTTTTTTATATTTCCTGTTTCTTACCTTTAATACCAGTTGCAACGAATGAGCCATACAACTGACATGATCTATTTGTGGAAATTTTGCCTTAGCAGTAAGCATATTTCGAGCGTGATCAGTTATTATTACTTTACTTAATAATCGTATAAATAATCGGCGGTTACGATTAATCGGAAAATCCCAATAATCGGCGGTTAATCGTAATCGTTTCATCACTAATATATATATATATATATATATATATATATATATATATATATATATATATATATATATATATATACTGGGTGGTGTAACCAAGATGGGGTGGACGATTGTGGGCAAACGGAGAGGAATTTAAAAAAAAAAATTGGGATATGATTGATAGTCAAGAACGCTGTGTTTTAAAATTATACCCATTATACAGGGTGGTCTGAAAAGTTCGTGGTGAACCAAACTTGTGTTTTTTTAAATGGGATACCCGGTATATTATTATTTTAGTTGATTCTCCTATTCGTTGCGATCATTTTGATATAAGGTTAGTTGAGTCTAAAATTTATACCAAGGGAATGGGACGAGGTTAAAGTGGAAAAAAGGGTTATACTCCGGCCATTTTTTGAAAACAATTGAAGCAGGTATGGAAAAACCAAATATTCTATAAAATGTATTGTATCTAGGACTACAATAATCGTTTATAAGTCGTTCAAAATTATTCACTGTTATATAGGGTGGTCAAGTTTTGCAAATTTACCTTGGATTGAATTTTTTTAAATGGAACACCCTGTATATGTTACTTTCATGTTAAAGATAACATTACTAGCTTTCAGAAAATACCATATTTGTTACCTTTCTGACCAACAGTTTTTCAGTAAATTAGCTGTGAAATCAAAATTTCTTCATTTTAACACGAATTACTCTGAATTCACGTTGTTAAAATTGACAATTTAATATTAGGAGGCCATGATATCATCATAAATTGAACAAAAGATTGACAGTCCTGTCAAAACAGCAAAGTGTCAGAATATTGTCATCAGTAAATAAATAAATATTGTTCTTTGATGATGCGATGCCGAAATAAAAACAAGATAGAAGCTTTTGCAAGTTTATCGTAGAGATTTCAAGAAACAGGAAATGTTGCTTTCAAAAAAACGTAAAGGAATTAATAAATCAGTTACCAATGAAGATAATGCTTTGACAGTATTAATAACAGATTTTTTTTACAAAAAAAAAATAAATTTAATATAAATCAACAAAAACAATGTAATTAAAACTTATAAAAGATGTTCAACTAAACCACCGTTTTGCTGAAGGCACATTTCGAGTCTATCCATAAATGAAAGTTTTACTTTTCTCAAAGTCAGGTCTGAAATGTTGCGAAAACTGCTTATTATTCTCAACTTCATATCTTCCACTGTGGTTGGAACCTCTTTATAAACTTCTTCTTGTCTTCTATGTCCCCATAAAAAGAAATCTAGTGGCGTTAAATCTGGTGACCTCGCAGGCCACTTAACTGGTCCACCTCGCCCAATCCAATGCTCTCCTTTCCAATTATTGAGAAAATGTCTTACATGCCTATGGTAATGCGGGGGTGCTCCATCATGTTGGAACCATAAGGAATTTCTTAACATTAAAGGTAAGTCTTCGAGCAATACGGGCAACTCATTTCTCAAAAAATTTAAATAGACTTCTCCCGTTAAATGCTCTTCAAAGAAATATGGTCCTATAACATGAGAGCCAATTATACCTCCCGAAACATTAATTGACCATTTATTTTGATGGTCCACCTGACGAATCCAATGTGGATTTTCGGTTGAATAATAGTGCATATTATGTTTGTTAACCAAGCCGTTGCTTTTAAAAGTTGCTTCATCTGAAAACAGCACCCTATCTACAAAACCTGGATTATCCCAAATTGTATTTAAAAACCAAATTGAAAACTCTTGTCGTTGGACGTAATCGCGATCATACAGTTCTTGGTGTAATTCAATGTGGTAGGCATGATATTTATGTTGTTTCAGAATACGTTTAATACTAGTGCGTTCAATATCAATAGCTCTCTCAATTTCCCTGGTACTTGTGTGTGGATTTTCTTGCACTGTTAATAACACTGTCAAAGCATTATCTTCATTGGTAACTGGTTTATTAATTACTTTACGTTTCTTAAAAGCAACATTGCCTGTTTCTTGAAACCTCTCTAATAAACTTGCAAAAGCTTCAGGTCTTGGTTTTTTTTCGGCATCGGGATATCGTACCGCATAAACCCTGCTTGCTAGTAAAGGATTTTTTTAACACTCGCCCAACATAAAAGTTATGTTTATCAACTCTGGAGTACTCAAACTCATTGTTACTTAACAATTTCTCGGCTTATCGTCAAAAAACAATGGTAATTGATGCCAATTCTCTGACACTTTGCGGTTTTGACAAGAATGTCAATCTTTCTTTTCATTTATGATTATATCTTGGCCTTCTTATATTATAGGTAGTCAATTTAAGCAACGTAAATAATACCGTTTCTGTTAGAATGAGTAAATTTTGGTTTCACGGTTAATTTACTAAAAAACTGTTGGTTAGAAAGATATCAAATAGGGTATTTTCTGAAAGCTGGCGATGTTATCTTTAATGTGACAGTAAAATATATGGGGTGTTCCATTTAAAAAAATTCGATCCAAGGTAAATTTGCAAAACTTGACCACCCTGTATAACAGTGAATAATTTTGAACGACTTACAAGCGATTATTGTAATCCTAGATACAATACATTTTATAGAATATTTGATTTTTCCATACCTGCTTCAATTGTTTTCAAAAAATGGCCGGAGTATAACCCTTTTTTCCACTTTAACCTCGTCCCATTCCCTTGGTATAAATTTTAGACCCAACAAACCTCATATCAAAATGATCGTAACGAATAGGAGAATCAACTAAAATAATAATATACCGGGTGTCCCATTTAAAAAAACACAAGTTTGGTTCACCACGAACTTTTCAGACCACCCTGTATAATGGGTATAATTTTAAAACACAGCGTTCTTGACTATCAATCATATCCCAAAAATGTTTTTTCAAATTCCTCTCCGTTTGCCCACAATCGTCCACTCCATCTTGGTTGCACCACCCTGTATATATATATATATATATATATATATATATATATATATATATATATATATATATATATATATATATATATATATATATATATATATATATATATATATATATATATATATATATATATATATATATATATATATATATATATATATATATATATATATATATATATATATATATATATATATATATATATATATATATATATATATATATATATATATATATATATATATATATATATATATATACATATATATATATATATATATATATATATATATATATATATATATATATATATACATATATATATATATATATATATATATATATATATATATATATATATAAATATATACATATACATATATATATATATATATATATATATATATATATATATATACATATATATATATATATATATATATATATATATATATATATATATATATATATATATATATATATATATATATATATATATATATATATATATATATATATATATATATATATATATATATATATATATATATGTATATATGTATATATATATATATATATATATATATATATATATATATGTATATATATATATATATATATATATATATATATATATATATATATATATATATATATATGTATATGTATATATTTATATATATATATATATATATATATATATATATATATATATATGTATATGTATATATGTATATATATATATAAATATATACATATATAGCATTATCGGTTATTACTTTACTTAATAATCGGCGGTTATGATTAATCGGAAAATCCCAATAATCGGCGGTTAATCGTAATCGTTTCATCACTAATAAATACCTTACAATGAAAAAAGCCAATTGAAATTGAAAAATTTTTTTTTCTTCCGTCTTACCGCCGATCTCCATCGCGCTCATTTTGCCGATGTTTATCCTGGCACAGAACGTTTTACCTCTTCATTAGTTCTGGAGTTGCGTTTGGGATTTTTACCCAAAACATGCAACTCGGCAATGTAGTCGTCAATAAAAACAGAACATGTAAAAGAAGAATACCTACGCGACTCCACTCCGAAATGAGCATATTAATGACACTCGCGCTGGCATGTTACCATGACAATTCGACGAAGGATCGACTCGATCTTTATCTTGTTCACCGATTGTTATTCGGTCTGGTATCGGCGGGGTTATAGATTTGTTTTGAGACATTTCTTCTTTATTAAATCATCGAGCGTTGATGGTATGTTTCGATGAATGTCTTACATATTAGCTATTGTTATTTTTCTAAATTCAAAGTACTTAAAATATCCAAAGCATTTATGTCCATATGCAAACTAATTATATTCTCATTGTCAGCAAAATTAGTAGTCTTGAGGATTTTTTAAAATTTTTCTGAATAAATATAAGTCGGACGGAGCCAAATCTGGACTATAAAGTGGATGGTCCACTTCGGAGATAGGCCAGTTCTCAGACATAACAAACATTACATGGATTAATGGTTTCATTTAGATGTAAATTGAAAGAACCTCAAAATGCACGGCCGAAACCATAGAATTGGACTGTTTAATAAGCTAAAGCCCTATATCTCCAAAGCTGTGTAAAACTCGCCAAAGATGTACAGTACTTTTTTTTTTTCTATAATTAATAACAAAGGAAATGGTGGCAGAACTCTATGCAATGAATATTTTCGAAGATATGGCGGTTCAAACTTGGTCAAAAATATCAAAAAATCGCTTAAACATTTTTGTATTTTATTCATTGTTTATGCAATCGTTCCCAGTGCAAATATATAAAATATTATTGAAAGTGACTTTTAAAATAAAAAAATCCGGCATTACTGAATTCTCTGAGATTAAAAGGGCCGAAGATATGAAAGATCAGTTAAAATAGGGTAGGAGATTGCCTTCAAATAATAACAATAATCTTATTTCTCATCTTATACAGATCTGAAACAGATGTACAAAAAAAATATACCATCTGTAATTGGAGAAAGCGTCAAGATTAAGTTAAGGTACATACAGTTTGATTAGGAATGAAAATTAACTGTAGTAGGTACTTTAGCATTTTTAATGCCATTACTCAATTTATTAAAAAATCTACATTGTATTATACATCACGTTTTTTTTGAAGAAATGTTAACTTCCCTGCCGAAAAGCGGGCATTGTATGTGCATGCAAGTCTTTGTCTCGAATACCAGGGCACAAGTTGTGAAAATGTCGAGAATATTAACTGTATCAGCCAGTGATGTATCCAGAATTTTTACAGAGGCGATGCCAAGAGGGGGCGCCACTTGTAAGTGGGGGGAGGGTCAAATATTTATTTGTAGTGTTCTAAATTTTACTGAGAAAAATTAAATTCTGTATTGGAAGTAGCCATTTTAAAAGTATTTTGGGCATCTATGTATGTATTTTATAATGAATTACTAAAAACAAATTTATTAATCATAACTATTTTAATAAAAGGAAAGGTAGGTACTCAAATGCTAATTTGGTAGAAACTAAGCTAATTTTAAAAAGTAACTGATACATGATACATACAAAAATTTTAGAGAATTAAATCTATATTCTGCTTCTAGAAGCAAAAATATGGATATTTCTATCATAATCCAGTTTTTTGTAAAACATTGTTCTATGTTAAGAATGGCTAGTTTCAAAGCCTCTCATCAGTCATGATTTTTCTGAGGTTTGCCTAAATTAATCGTAGAAAGTTCAGTAAGACCGTTTTTTTTTGTTTTAAATTCTATTTTTATGTGTGTGAGTTAAGTTTAATTGGCACTGGAATAAACCAACTGGTCAGCATTCATTCTACTTTTAATAATGCTTTATACATTTTTCTCGCCCAAGGCACCGCCAACGATTGCATCTTTGCATCCTCAGTATATAAAAAAATAACGATGTTTAAGGAGTTTTTCCATATTCTGGACTAAATTTGATACGCAATATCTCTGAAACTATTGTATAACTTTGGCGAATTTTTGCTTATTTTTGAAGATATAGGGCTAAAAGCGAAAATCGTACTTTTTAGCCTAAAGTATTGCGTTCTAAATATGTCCTTGAATTTTTAGATACTCTAAATTTACAACTAAAGGAACCCATTAATAAATATTGTTATTTTGAATTGTTTGAATGTTTAGGTTTATTTTTACCTCTGAGAACTGGCCTAGGAAGTTAATTTTTACAAGCAGAGATCAATAATAGGAAGGGTTACAATGTCGCACGGGACCAAGTCTGTGGTATTTAGCGGATTGTCCAGCTCGGAGAACTTACATTCGGAGTAGGGATGGGCGATTTATATAACTGATACTTTCGATAGGTAGCCGAGAACATCGATAGTTACTGATAAACGGATTACATATCAACAAGGAAATTATGCGCTATTATCAAAGTGAGAACTAAAACATATCGATAGTTGGCGTGCTATCGAGTGTCGATAGGTAAATTCTAATATCGCCCATCCCTAATTCGGAGCCTATTTGTGTACTCCAGCCATGTCAAACATGCGGCCCGCGACGGCCCAGTGAGCATTTTTCTGCGGCCCAAATCAGTTTTGAAAACAGCCAGATAATGTGGCCCGCGAACAAGTTGAAAACCGTTTTGGAAAGTGCGCCCCGCTGCAACAACGATTGGTATAACAAAATGTACAATTGTACATAGTGTCATCTATGTTTAGGAGGATGAACTATATATACTCAACCTAAAGCCAAACGTTATCTGGCTTGTTACATGAAATTCTATCGCGCAAAAACACAGATGACGCTATCTGAACATTCTGGAAAGAACTCGAGAAATCACAATTCTGTATATAAGCCGTGCTCGATTGAGTTCAGTCGTTCAGTGTTTAGTCAGTTATGAGTCAGTTGCGATAGACTTTCGAGTTGAGTTGCGCACTTATTGTTACAACACTTAACAGTACATATTATAGTTTATTTCGGATTCAGTTTTTAACATGTCTCTTTCAAAACCAAGTGGAAGTAGGTGGAAACTTGTAGATGAGCATCGTATCTTTCAAGAAAAGTGGGAAATAGAGTTTTTTTGCTGTGAAGTGAAAGAAAAAATTATTTGTTTGATTTGTAATAGTACAGTCGGTGTCCCAAAATTATATAATATAAAACGTCACTATGATATTCATAAAACTATGTTTGACAAGTATACATACATGGTCAGAAACGAAAAGTTAGTTAAAAGAGTTAAAATCCCGGTTGAAAGATCAGCAGCTTATGTTTACATGTCCAAAGCAAGAAAATGAATATGTCCTTCAAGCGAGCTACGTACTACCAGAGTTGATTGCGAAACACTCAAAACCATTTGTTGAAGGTGAATTTATAAAAGAGTGCCTTGTAAAGGCCGCGGAAATTGTAAGTCCCAGGAGCGTGAAGGCATTTCAAAATATATGCTTGTCCCGGAATACTGTCATTGAGTTGGCTGCCAATATAAGTGATCAGATAAAAACAAAATCAGACTCTTTCGTTGCATTTTCTATTGCCTGTGACGAAAGTACGGATGTGTGTGGTGTGGCGCAACTCGCTGGTTTTTTTCGTGCGGTTGATACAGACATCAATTTGTATGAAGAATTACTGGAATTAGTACCATTGCGTGATACAACAACTGGGAAGGATATTTTCAATGCTGTTTATGGACTTCTGCAAAAGTACAATTTAGATTTATCAAAACTGTGTTCCGTTGCAACAGACGGAGCTCCTTCAATGACTGGAATAAAAAATGGCTTCGTTAAAATATTGCAGACAAAGATCAGAGAAACGGGCAGTGACAAACCAGATTTTCATCATATTCATTCTATAATCTACCAAGAAGTTTTATGCTCAAAAGTGATCAAGTTGGAAAGTGTTTTAAAGTCAGCGAATAAAATTATAAACTTCATAAGGTCACGAGGCCTTAATCAGCGACAGTTTCCTGCATTTTTACGTGATTTAGAAAGTGAGTACACTGGTTTACCGTATTATGCAGAGGTGCGATGGCTTTCTTGTTCGACCGCTTTTGGAAACTCAAAGAAGATATACGCGTTTTCATGGAAACAAAAGGAGAAGATGTCAGCTTATTATGCAATGTACCTTTTTCACAAGATCTTTCATTTATGGTAGATATCACAAAACACTTGTCAGGCTTAAATATGAAATTGCAAGGACCACGTCAAGTTATTACATATATGCATGATCATGTGAAAGCTTTCAAGTGTAAGATGATGTGGGAAAAACAGTTAGCAGAGGATAATCTGTCACATTTTCTGACTTGTAAGGCATATCAGGAAAGCACAAGTGTCCCAATATCATACAAAATATATTCATAGAAAATGAGGAGCCTTCTGGCAGAATTTGAGAAGCGTTTTCAGGATTTTAAGACCCAAGAAAACAATTTTTCTCTATTTACTGGTCTTTTCACTATCGATATTGATAAAGTTTCCCCTCACTTGCAAATGGAAGTAATTGAGATTCCGTGTCAAACCCATTTAATACAAAAATTTGTTAGTGTCGGTACATTCGAATTTTATAAGTATTTGCCTGTTCAATACCAAGAAATGAGAAAATTTGCCTGTAAAATCCTGTCAATGTTTGGAAGTACCTATAAGTGTGAACAACTATTTTCTTTGATGAAAGGAAACAAATCTCCCGCAAGATCGCGATTGACGGACGCACACTTGGACGCAGTTTTAAAAGTTATTTCCGCCGATAAATTTGCGCCACAAATAGACAACTTAATTAAAGACAAAAGAGGCCAAATATTTGGCAAAAGAATTTAATGTTTGTAGTTTTTTGTAATGTCCTTTTTATTGGAAATTTAATAAACAGACTTGTCCTATAATAGTACTTTCTCTCAAGATTTTCAGTAGTTTGTCTTCTTTAAGATAAGGTTTTGCGGCCCACCTAGTCGATGGTGTTCATGCTTTTGGCCCACCAGTGACTGTGAGTTGGACATGGCTGGTGTACTCATATAAGGGGCCTACGTATCTGTTTGGATGAATGGATTAACTTCTGTTTTAGGACAAATAGTTACATCTGAACATAAAAAACAAAAAGGTAAAATGCATTACAGAAATGCATTCGTTCATGTCCATCTCGATAGCGATCACGCCATGTGCTAGTAAATAAAGAAAAATTGAATTGTTTTGTTTATAAATAAGTCTTTTCTTAATGATATTTATCGTTAAACATTCTTGCGAGCAGAGAACAATAATAGGAAAGGATAAAAATAGCGCTACTTTCACATGGGCACGTTGAATAATCATTGCATGACTAATCGAGGATTTCCAATAAAAAACCTCAGCAAAAATATGTATGTGTGTAGTAGAATTTTTTGCAGCAGTCGGCATCATGCAACGGTTGCGTGCGGTGGACATTCCTTCTTTCGCCACTGAGGACGGCTCGCGATTTCATTACGAATTCCCATCGATTGTCGTCGGTTAATTTCCGACTACTGCATCCTATTTGCATATTCGTTCGTGTCATATTTTTCGCCTTTTGCTGCCGCTGCGGCCCCCCGACGTACAACAGTTTTACCTATTTATGCCGTAATAGCAGCAATAATTAATGAACTGTTCGATATTAGGTACGTATTGTGATTTATTTATGGCCCGATAATTCCTATAACGCAATTGTATAGAGATTTCGAGTACGAGCAATCAGCCCTTTGAGTGGTTTTCGATCTTTCTAAGGCATTCGATACCGTAAATCACGTTTCAGGTGAGAGACATTTGTCTCATCGTGTTCAGAAGGCACAACTTACGAATGGTTCAGTGAAGAATTATTAATTGTATGTGAAGTACTGCAAGGTACTATTCAGAGGATAACAGTTCTAAAAATAAGGATGATGTACAAGTTGAGTACGTTCGAGAATGTGAAAAGACTCCAGTTTGGTTGTCTTGTCTGCGACAGAATCAAATCAAGTCACTTGATCGAAGCTTTATGTCATTGTAGCAACGATTTTGAGTATCGTTATGGAGTTCGGCAGAACCAGTTGTTTTATTCATCTAGAGTAGGTTAAATACATTTATATACAGGGTGTCCCACGACGAACTGCGGCGATCGATTTCTCAGAAAGTAGGCTTTGGAACTAACTAAAGTCGAGACGTCAACTTTCTTTTTTTAAATAGAACACTCTGTATATTATCGAATTTTTGGATTCCTCGAAAAATTCTAGGTATATTTCATGTATAATATCCTATACCTAAGTTGAACTGTTTTTGAGATATTTTGAATTTTATGTAAAAAATGACGTTTGCAGGTAACTATAAATATCTGCTTATCGAAGTCTGTGGGAAGCCACCCGTTCCTTATCCAAAAGGATCCACAATATAGGGTGATTAAAAACTGACATTATAAATATACTTTAAAAAATCGTTAAAAGTTACTTTTTTCAAATAGAAACCCCCAATTTTTATAATTTTATCTTATTTAACACTTAAAATAAGGGTGACCTTGCATAAAGTTGTCTATTCCAAAAATTTGTAGTTTTTGAGTTATTGACGATTTAATATTTTTTATTCTAATAATGCCAGACGGCTTCTAAGTTTTCTTGTTAGTTGGACAAAAAGACATCAAAATTCAATTAATTTAATCTCAAGAGTGCTCAATAAAAAAAAGAAGGGTTAGTATTTTATGACTTTCTAAAGCCTGTATAAATAGCTTGTAAATATCTAACTAAAGATAACTTTCCTATAAATCTTGGGACGATATATTTTTTTAGATATGATGTATTACGGTATGTGGACCAGTATTTGTATGACGTAGTGTAGTGTGACCTGTATAAATAATTTAATTTAATTTATTTATATAATAATATTTGCTAAATGATTTATCTAATTTTGGATTGACGCTAAATTGATACAAAAAATTATTGTAATATTACTTAAATGGATTATTTTTCATTAAAAAAGTCCTTGTGTTTAGACAATGTATAACTTACCATTCAAATTCGTAAAAATTCAGTTTTATTATTCCATCTTTCCTTACTGCGCAAAATACATTAAATTGCCAGGATTCTTGAAAGTTCCGCGATCTTACTGCATAAGGATTCGAATCACTCCAAAAATGGGAATTGTGTTTATTGAAAAGGCCATTTTTAGTAAATTTTCCTGCATCGGTCCCAATTATATTGTCCAAATATCAAGGGTTATCTTGTACCATTGTTAAAATAAGCTCGCAAAACTGTACTCTTTTTGGCAAATCAGTCTTTTAGATGTTGAACCAATGATATTAAATAAGGTTGGAAGTTATGTTTTAACAGAATCCTATGCACTGAGTTCCTCGAGATTCCTGATTGTCTTGTCACGTTTCTTAGGGATGTCATTGGATATGCTGCAAAATATCCCAGAATTGCAATCTCGACATTTTCGTTTTCAACAATGGGCTTCCTCTTATTAATTTTTGCCTTGACTTTTCCAAAATTTTTATAGTTTTCCAACATTTATTTAACGCTGTTCGGTGACGGTTTCTGTTTATCTGGATATCTATCTATCAAAAACTGCATTTTCGAAAACCTCTCATAATTTCTTTATTTTTCAAAATATTTCTAATCTAAAAACATTATTAAGGCAACTTTTTACGTAAAATACGCCTGTTTAGGCAGACTTTATTTGCAACGTTTCGTTTTTTTTAGAACCATCATCAACTTTGCATTTTCTTATGGTCAATATATTCGATTTTAACAGTTTCTAAAAGAATATCTTTTTAGCTTTTCAGCAATACTTTATAACTAAGTTATTATTAAGTTGTAAAAAGTGCGCATTGAAAATTAATAAACATTTTCTAGAATTAGTCAAATAAGAAATTAAAAACTAATAGGGTTAAATAGCAATATTTTTTAATTCAACATTAAGGGGTATTTTTTAAGCTTTTCAGCGATGTAGATTGGACAATTAAGTTATCATTAAGATGGAAAAATGGCATAATTGAAAATTTACTAAGCTTTTTTGGAATTATCCAAATAGGAAATAAAAAATTAATAGGGTTAAATAGCAAATATAAGGATATTTCAAATAAAATTTCATTTACAAGAAGAAGCGAAACGGAACTTCAGATCTGAAGTTAACCGTCTACGACGTCTTAAAAGTAACTAAATACAAACTCTAGAAGAAGAACTACCTACCTACTTAGTGACATTAATTGCATAATATTATGAATTAAAAATGTTGACCATTTTGTTCAATGCACTGGATGCATTTCTTCTCAATTGATCTGATTATCCGCTGAATGGCATTTCGATTGATATTTTCTAAAATAATGCGAGTTCGCTGTTCAAGAACTTTCCTATTTTTAGGAGGGTCAAATTCGTATATCTTATTTTTCGCATAGCCCTATAAATAAGTATCTAATGGCATGATATCCGGGGATCTAGCAGGCCAGCGTACAGGACCACTATTGGATATTACTTTTTCAGCAGATGTGTGATAGACTCCAAAGGAAAACCGTTATTCATAGCAAGTTTTCCTTTGGAGTCTTTCACCTTTTTTTAATACTTTTTATTTTGCTTATTTGCCTGAGGCTTAACCTCATTTTAATGTCAATCAAATATGTATAAGTAGTTGTTTGTTTTGTTGTGCTTTAGTGTGTTTTATTCTATTTGTAAGTTATTGTTTTAGGATTTGTGAGTGTGATTATTTACTAAGGTTTTCTCTGCTGTTTGTAGGTCTGATGATGCTCGAAAGGGCGAAACACGTGTCACGTTGGTTGTAAAATGTAAAATTATAATTTACTGAGACCGAGACTTGGAGTCTTTTTCTATTTGTGACAAGGAATCAAATTGGGACATTCTGTATATATGGAAACCTTATGTTTTAAAAGAAAATTTTTGTATAAAACGTTTTTTTGTATCTATTGCGAATTTCCAGATAGTGTATGTGGAACACGGTGTATATATACCATTGTGTGGCATTTTACCATTGGATTTTTAAAGTTCACTGTGAGAAAATACATTCATCATCAAGAAGTGTGGCAAATGAGCGTGGAAAATGACGGGCACATTCATATTGTCGTTCCTATATGAGGATTTTTACAGACGATACGATTCGAGATTAAATTTAATGCTGTTTAATTTTCTTAATGGCCGTTTTGGTCGTCACGCCGAGCTGCTTTCTAATTTATTGCGCATTTAACAAAAATAATATATATAAAATTACGGCGGGGCGTTTTGACTTGATTTCAGTTACATAATTACAACTATTTTTTAAGGTCATTTATAATAAACCTTTGGAAATTAACAGCGATTTAAAAAAAACAAAGTAAAAGGAATGACTGATTTTCATAATATGTAAGCCGGCACTCTTCCTCGTAATGAATTATTCCTTTTATTAAAAAAAAAAAGTGCAATAGTACTCTACAGTATGTCCCAGATTCGCTTCTCTATATAGGGATTTCGTCTCATATAATACCTACAGCAAAAGTTAAATGTGAAAAGTTTTAGAGGAAATTTAGCGCATTAGATATCCGGCTTCATATTTACCGAAAATGGCGGATTTCGTTTTTCGCCAGTAAGTCCGAAACGGTAAATTTGACAGCTGTCAAAATGTGACATTATTCGACCACTTTTTTAAGACTCTCTCAACCCGCATCAATTTTTCATTTTTCTTATGGCCGCCATATTGGATTTTTCGATTTTCGGAAAGAGCGTAAAATTTCCAGTCTAGCGATGTGTCCACAAGTGCGTAAAAGATTTGAGTGCCATCAAAATTTCACACTTCGTAAAGTTAGGTTTCGATTTTTTCTAAGCAGGCCATGATTTATTTGTAACAAAAGTGGGCTTTGACTTTGACGTTAAAGATTTCAAAGTATCAAAGTTGTTTCAATAAAATCCCTATTCAAATGAAGAAAAGTTTGACATGTTAGCGCTATACTAGCAGTCACACAGAAACGCCGTCATTACCTCAGCAAGGTATTTGGAGATGTACCACAAGCTATCTAGTGCATCGATAAGAACTGTAGAACAGGAAATTTATCTGCCAAAATCAAGAATACCGAGAGTGTTAAAAAAATAAGTACCATCCATACAAACCCATAATAGTTCAAGGAAACTGATTTTCCAAGACGAATACGTGTCTGTGAGTGGTATACTAAGAAGTGGTCCGATGAGAGTAGGTTTACGAATTGTAGAGTTTTTAATAGGCACAACAGTCATCACTGGGCTGTGGACAACCCTCACGAAGTGGCAAAGAGAAATCTACAGAAAAGATTTGGAAGTAACGTTTGGTGTGTTGTCATTGGAAATTTAATCGAACTTACCTATTTAATCTACGGACAGAGATACCTAGAGTTATGCGAAACCAGGTTAGAACTACTCTTAACGGAAGATGACTTTAGAAGAACCTGGTTTCAAAAGTATGATTGTCCGGGTCACAACACCATTCAAGCCAGGCACTTCTGAAAATTTCCTTAAATGGTCCAATATCTCGGCCTCCTAGATCCCCTGTCCTCTCGCCCTTGGATTTCTACCTCTGGGGTCACACGAAGAATGAGGTCTATAAATTTGATCCCCCTGGAACCATAGAAATCCAGAGACAAAGAGTTTTGGACACATTTAGAAATATTAACGGAAATGCACTTGCCAGTGTTTTACGGAAAACAGTCACCAATTGTCAAAAGTGTCTCAAATGGACGTCATTTTGCAAATTTGAAAATTAGTGTAACCCAGGCACGCAGTAGTTAAGAACTTATTTAGATTTTTTTAGTCATTATTTACGTTCATGTTGTATTGAAAATTCAGTGCACTAATACATTACTTATTAATGTAATTTTGTGAAAAAATTGAGACCTATCTTTAGGAAGCGATGATACTCAAATCTGTTATACACTTGTGAGACATCACTAGACTGGAAATTTTACGCTCTTTACAAAAATAGAAAAATCCAATATGGCGGCTATAAGAAAAATGAAAGTTGAGGCGGGTTGCGGGATAACAAAAGACGATGGAGACATGTCAAATAATGTCACGTTTTGACAGCTGTCAAATTTACTTTCTGGATTTACTGGTGAAAAACGAAATCCACCCTTTTCGGTTTCTCGCCGATATTTTCAAAACCAATTAACCGATCGTAAATCTGAAGCCGGATATCGAATGCGCTAATTTTCCTCTAAAATTTTTCACATTTAACAACCTTTGCTGTAGATATAAAGAAGCGAATCTGGGACACACTGTATATATTGAAACAAGAAAAAAATGATTACAACTGCAGTATATTGGATATAAAAACGCAATATTTCCCCTATGCTACCAATAACATATATTGATAAAATTCTGGCGCTGTCAAAATGTATACACAAAAAGAAATTTTGGTTTTTATTTCTTAGTACATTTTTTACTAGATTAAAATATAATTGTACCCACAATGGTTTAGTGTGGGATGCACAATAAGCAGTGCCTCCGCTTCTACGGCTATGAGTAGCTACAGCCATCCGTCAAACAAAAAACATACTAGCAGGTCAGAATTATAATATATTAATATACAGTGTGCCTTCTTAAATTCTCTACATATCGGAAACTAATTTACTATTAATTTTATGGCTCTTAATAAAAAGAACTGCTCACTGTGGAAATAACATTAGTTTAATAAAACTGGATATAACATATACGGTAAACCAAATTCGAGCCCAATAATTTGTACTTTGGAAACCGCAACAGATACGAGGCAAAGTTGTACAATTGGGGGACCCAATACCCACCAAAAATCGGTTTTATTTCTTCCTGGCTTTATCTGAAGAAATAATTCAAAACGAATTTTACTTTTTTATTATTACTTTTTCTCGTTTATAACTTGACTGACATTTTTTAGGTTTAAAATGCGACATTTTCTCTTTGTAACCCCATCAACATATTTTTTTTAATACGGGCCTGGATTTTTTGAATACGAATTTTAAAAGTAGGTAATAAAATACAATAATTATGTCATACTTGACTAAAAAATGCCAAATCGAGAATATCCCTAGAAGAAGCTATGTATTATAGAGAGAGAGAAGTATACGGAGATGTTGACGTAAAAACACAAACTCCAACAACAAATTCCAAATTCTATTTGGAATACAAATCCGTGTTAAATCCGAAATAATAAAACCTTATTCGTATTTAAACAAATTTGTTATGGGGCATCGAAGCCAAAACATCACTCTATATGCGAAAGTTAACTATAGTTAACTTTTCTAACTAACAAATTATAATTTGATCCATGTTTTCAACTAATTCCAGGAAAAATAAAGTAAATTTTTCTATATTTTAGTTTTTTTTGGAATCTTGCAAACGAAAGAGAGCTTTACTCTCGATTTATATCTTACGGTTTCTGGAAACCCAATGATGGGGCTCAAAGTCGAGTCACCGTGTACAGGGTGACCCAAAAAAAAAGTAAGAAATATTTCCATTGCTATAAGACTTAGACAATTGCTAAATTTAAAAGTAACTGGATAAAGAATTCAAATTTAATGTCGAAAAAACAATGAACATCAAGTAAAGAATTTAAATTACTAAGAAATTCATAAAACTTTTTATTTTTAATGTAATGATCTATATTTTCCTTGAATTGTATATAAAATGTTCATTGCAAAAATGTAATTGTTTTCCAGATATTATACGTAAAAAGTCCAAATTTTCTTAATTTCAAACACGCGTTATGAAAAATCCATATCTCAAAGGAACGATAGAAGCGTATATTCCTACCTTACTATTATCTAATCTCTCCAAATACGCCAGTAGATTTAGATATTTACTATAACTATAAGGCATAGAAAGATGGTCAAATGTGGAAAGTTGTAGACCATTCAATTGTAAAGTCAGTTTTTTAGCTATGCCGCGAACAAACAGACCGACAGACAGACAGATCGACGGAATGGAGAAAACATGTTTTTCGACATCTAGGGAGCTTGAAATGTAAAGATTTCTTTAATTTCCCTTTTCCGAGGAAAGTAGAAATTGGATATTTTACTGACAACGTCATATGTTTACATAGTTATATAAAATATGTTCAGTTTTTTCCATAAATTCCAAAATATTAATAAAATATAGGTCATCACATTTAAAATATAAAACATTTTGGTAGTTATATATTTGTTTTATTCAATATTCAATTGTTTTCGGGAAAATAAATTTGATTTTTTTCTTTGCTTTATAACAAGGAAGTCATATATAATGTTTACTCTCCTTTGGATCATTTTATACCTTGTCGTTCGCGCCGTGCTCTTTGTTTTTTCGTGCCCCGTATCATTGGCCTATAATAAATATAGAATTCCATTTGAAATTTTCAAAACAAACACATAAAATCCGAGAAATTGTCAGAAAGCGCTATCTAGCGATCGGCACGAGAGATAAAATAATATAATTCATATTTTATTTGAAAGTCCAATAAATTCCCTTTTTAACGAGTCCCAAGTCGTCAAGATCCGTTAGTAATTAATTAAATTATGCCCGCTTGTTTAAACAAGCATTTGCGTTTTTCCCAAAAAAAACTTAATAAAAATTATTTGCAGTTTACTAAAGTCTAATATAAATTTAATTCTGATGTACATACACGGGTGAATTTCTGAGAAAATTTGTCTTTTTAAATTGACTATGCGCGTTACTCCCTCTAGCGATCGTCTTAAAAATAATTTCCAGCTTTTTTTCTTTGCAACTTTTACTATAACAAGAATTATGCCGAGATTATGGGAGAAAGAGATATTTTTTATTTCTTAGTTGAACACTCGGTACATGTTTGTTATGTCAGTTGTCAAATTTTAGTAATCGAATATATTGTTCTCATTAATCAGAAGATTTTATAAAGACCGGCTTTTGACCGTTAAATTTCAATTAAAAAATCCCATATGTAGAGAACTTAAGAAGACACAACTAAGACACCGAAACAATTTTCCATTTCTTTGTGTCCGAGGCCCTCTAGTTTACGACACTATTAATTAACCTCACCCCTTGGCGCCGACACTGGCCATGGCAGGAGCGCTTTTAATCTGCCAAATAAGTAAAACCCATCTGTCGCGCCTCTAATCGTAAAAAAAACCGCCGACATTAAAAAGCCGAAAAAAATAAAGAAAAACGAGGCGTAGGGCGAAATGAAGTTCGCTGCTTATTAGCAAAGTCAATTTGTAACACGGCATATGTCTTATTGGGCCACATGGCACAATATTTAGGGCGATAATCTCCGAGTGTGCTGGCCCTTGAAGATGGCGAAAATTGTAGGTCGAAATTGCCGAATTGCTCCGCGTGGGTTATGAAGCAATGGCCCTGTGAGGGTGGGCCGGTGGTATGTCATTAGATAACCACAGTTTTTAATGGCATTTGGGATTCGTCGAGTACGTTATTATTGTTTTCCATACGTCGCAAAGCTGTAAGTCATATCTGTTGATGGGTTAGTTAATGATTTTTTGTTTAAACGCCACTTTATAAATTTATTTGTTACAAACTTTCCTGATACAGTGACTTCTCTAACTCATATCTATTAAGTAATATTATATACATATATATATATATATATATATATATATATATATATATATATATATATATATATATATATATATATATATATACAGGGTGGTTCAAAATAAGCTATCAAAACCAATCAATAAAATAATTCACAATGGCTTTTGCGTTGGCATGTTTGGCACATGTAACCCGATATTCCGTCTTTATCCGGCCGAGGCTACGCCACCATCATAAAGATGACTAATGCTGACGGAATATGCGTATTTGACAAGACTTTTTATTGGATATATGGCCAAGAACTTATGATAAGATTGATGTAGAAAACGTTGAGTCAGTTAAGGTTTAGCTTTGATGCTTACGGTTACGTGATGTAATAGATTTATCGATTACTCGCCTTTTTTTGATTTAATATAATATTGCAGACATTATTTGGTGTTTTTGTGAATAAAAGAATTTAGAATAGTTTACAGTTCAGGTGTCGGGTGAACAAAATTAGTGTTTAAGGATTTTATGTACAGTGTGTTACGAAAAGAAGGTCGGTTAGTGTATTGTTGTATTGGTAAGCTTATTGTCACGTAAAATGGGCAAACGAAAGCATTATTCAAGTGAGTCATCGTCAGACAGTTCTGAAGAAGAAAGTATTTCAGAAGGTAGATACAGGAGTAGAACATCGACGATTAGTAGCAAAAATAAATCTTCAAACAGGGGTAAGTCAAAGAAAAACAATAGTCACAAAAGTACTACAGTTACGCAATGTAGGCGCTCCTTGACACCCCCCATAAATATACGTGCTTCTGAAGAAGTAGTTAACCATAACCACTCTGAAAAAAAAAAAAAAAATTGGTCCGTCCCAACTGTCTACGCCCGGGTCGTCTGTGGAATCGAGGATAGAGCGTTTAGAAAACTTATTGGAAGTTCTTATTAAACAAGGGTCCTCGCGTCAAGACCACCGACCAATAAATTTAAGAAGCGAGTGTATTCCAGAGTTTGATCCGGAAAATGAAAACTTGTCAGCCGCTAAGTGGCTTGACAAAATTGATCAGATTAAAATTTTAAATAACTGGGATGATATTACCACCGTGTATCAAATGCAGAGTCGTTTTTCCGGAATGGCGAAGAACTGGTACCACAGCTTGTCAAGTTACCCAAGTACATGGACCGAGTGGAAGAATTTAGTGGCCAAAAGTTTTCCAGACCATGTGGACTACGCGACGGTCCTACGAAAAATGCTAAACAGGACGAAACACAGGGGCGAAACCATGACTAATTATTATTTTAGTAAAATGGAACTACTCCGGACATGTCAAATAACTGGTCGGCACGCGGTGTCTTGTTTAATTGATGGTATTACAAATGTCACCTTGCAAAATGGAGCCAGAGCTGGCCGTTATGAAACGCCAGAGGCCCTCTATGAAGAGTACTTGTCAACGTTACGTGATGACAAGTTTTCCGAAACTCAAATGGGACATTCCTCAGTTTCAAGACGCTATCCTAAGCCGGAATCAAAACCAGCATTAGATTCGGAGAGTCAACCACCTCATTAATAGAAACGGGAAGGATTAAGAGATGTGCAGTGCTACAACTGTAAGTCCAAAGGGCATTACCAATCCAAATGCCCAAAACAACGCATAGAGTGTTCCAAGTGTCATTTATTGGGTCACGAAGCCAATAAGTGCACTGTTGGATATCAATCCGCGTCACGTAAGCGCCCAGATGTGCCATCGACGTGTAAGTCTTTGAACATTTTACAAATACCTAAAATTCCAAAGAATGACGATTTAAATATGTGTTATTTCATTGATTGAGTAATAAACGGGGAACCAATGCGAGGTTACGTCGATAGAAACGGGAAGGATTAAGAGATGTGCAGTGCTACAACTGTAAGTCCAAAGGGCATTACCAATCCAAATGCCCAAAACAACGCATAGAGTGTTCCAAGTGTCATTTATTGGGTCACGAAGCCAATAAGTGCACTGTTGGATACCAATCCGCGTCACGTAAGCGCCCAGATGTGCCATCGACGGGTAAGTCTTTGAACATTTTACAAATACCTAAAATTCCAAAGAATGACGATTTAAATATGTGTTATTTCATTGATTGAGTAATAAACGGGGAACCAATGCGAGGTTACGTCGATTCGGGCTGTGGAGCAGTCACTATTAGAAAATCTGATGCTGATAAGCTGGATTTACGTTACCAGCCTGCAGCCGCTTGGTTACGTGGTTTTGCAGGGGGTACTGTCTACGTGAACACCAAAGTTACGATAAATTTGATTGTCGATTTAGCATCTGCCGAGGTAGAGGCATTAATCGTTCCAGATTGCGTACAAAATATATCTGTCATTGTAGGGCAACCTTTTGTTAATAATGATAACGTCATGGTCGTAATTCACGGCGATCAAGTACGCCTCTTCAATAAAAAATAAAAATTATTTTTCAACCATAAACAATCTACCGTCGAGAAAGGTTAGTTTATTTGCAGCTGAGACAACTGTCATTCCTTCACATCATGTAGGTCACATTGTAGTTAGTAGTCATGAAGATGTAGGGGATATTTACGTAGAATTATCACATAGGGAGGTACCAGGAAAATTCCATATAATCCCGCGTTGCATTATAAATCTAAGTCAGGTTAGTTACGTACCTATTTTAAATTTGTCAAGTCAGGACATATGTTACGAAAAATCTAAAATAATTGCTAGGGGATATACTTGTTACGAAGAAGTGAATGCTCCTTTAGTGTCTGTTCTGAGAACTGAAGTTACGAAATTCAAACCCTTTACGTTAGACGATATTAAAAGCTGTGCAGTGGGGAATTAACTTTACGGTAAATTCTACCACTGGTAAAACACCATACGAGGTATTCTTTGGATACCGCCCACGAGGAATTAACGATTCCTTCCTGACGTCTGAGATCGCATGTGACCAACGGCAAGATCTCGAAACGTTGAGAGAAGAAATCTCTCGGAACATCCTTGATCGGCAGCAATGCCAGAAGGAGTATTACGATAAACGGCATGCCCCTGTTACGAAATT
This sequence comes from Kuschelorhynchus macadamiae, assembly GCA_030620095.1. NCBI lineage: Eukaryota > Metazoa > Arthropoda > Insecta > Coleoptera > Curculionidae > Kuschelorhynchus > Kuschelorhynchus macadamiae. Next base: position 15,854 of record JAUTXW010003684.1, on the reverse strand, counting down.
TACGGTTGGCCAACACGTGTTGGTTCAGGCAAATAAAACCTCTAATGACGGGAGGAGCAGAAAGCTTGAACCGCGATACAAGGGACCCTTTGTAGTTACCAAAGTACTGGATAACGACCAGTACGTTGTTAACGAACTACCGGGGTCCAAACGATGTAGGACTGCTTATACGGGCATCTGTCCTTCAGACAAGTTGAAAGTTTATACGATGGTTTCGCTTAGCGAGACTAGTGACGAAGAGGACGTTGAATAATAACGTATTCTCGCCCTCTAATGGTGTCATTACTGTTTACTAATTTAGTTGTTTTTTTTTGTATGTTTCAGTTAAGGCATGTTTCACGGGGTCGTAAAAAGCTGTCAGGTAGGCCGACTGTAACCCGATATTCCGTCTTTATCCGGCCGAGGCTACGCCACCATCATAAAGATGACTAATGCTGACGGAATATGCGTATTTGACAAGACTTTTTATTGGATATATGGCCAAGAACTTATGATAAGATTGATGTAGAAAACGTTGAGTCAGTTAAGGTTTAGCTTTGATGCTTACGGTTACGTGATGTAATAGATTTATCGATTACTCGCCTTTTTTTGATTTAATATAATATTGCAGACATTATTTGGTGTTTTTGTGAATAAAAGAATTTAGAATAGTTTACACACATATTCTCTGATTAATTTTACACAAAAAAATACTACTCTTAGTTTATTTAGGGGGGTAAATACATCCATATCTCAGCTATTTTAATTTAAAATTATTCATTTTGTACTAAAAAAAGCCGATTTAAACATATCTATTGTTTTCCAAAAGTCACAAAACCGGTTTAAACGGCGCTTTAGGAATTTATTTGTTACAAAATGCTATCCCATATCTATGTAGATACATACACAAATATTAGTATATTACTTAACTACATATACAGGGTGTTTTAAAAACATGAGCAGACGCTTAATGGGAGGTTCCTTGGCATAAAACAAAACACAACGGCTTCATTTTCAAGATACAGGGTGTTTAAGATTTTTTTTTCGCTTTTTTACCATTATTCGGCCATAACTTTTTTGTGCTGGCATTTTTTACAATTCATTTTTTGGCATTTATTTTCTGATCATTTTACACAAAAATCAACCATATATTAGCAATTTTAATTTCCTATATTTCATATTGTACTAAAATTAAAGCAGCTTTTATTATCAAAAATAATAATCACTTGAGATGATTAACCACAATAATTTAGCTTTAGTACTTATTTTTAGTATTCCAGCCCTCTCTTTAATAATAATATAATAATAATAAATTTTTCAGACAATAAGTGCTATTTTCCAGACTGTCAAAAATACAAATACCAAGAAAGTTCAATAGTGATGAAAATGCCTAATCGTACTTGTTTGTACGACACTGATCGGTAATAATAATTTCTCTTTATGTTGTTACTACACCGAGTTTCATTTTAATATAATAATTCCCTTTGAATATACAGTGAAAATAACAAATAAAAAAACAACCTGTATCTGAAAATGGAGCCGTTTTGGATAATATTTTTGCCCCTCTTTTTATTAGGAATTCCCCAATAAAGAAAGGCCCATGGTTTATTAAACACTCTGTATAATTTGTTTACACAGGTTAAATAAATTCATTTTAAGGCTATAGTAATGTACAGGGTGTCCGGATTTGGTTGCAAAAGCAGGGTATCTCGCTTATTTTTAAAGATAGAACCTTGCGGTTTTCACGAACCTGAGCTAATTTTTTGTGAAACTCATGAAGCCGTAAACAAAATTTTCATAGCCTTCTTCGTTTATGAGATACAGGGCGAAATAGAAAATATTGCATTTTGGGACCCCCCTCGTATCTCGGTTATCCTTTAACTTAACGCAAAGGGAAAAATTGCTGCTTATGCAGTTTTTTACGCTGGATCCAGTGGCGTAGTCATATTTTTCATTTGAGTTGTTATTTTTTAGATATGACCCAAAGTTATGTTTTTTTAAATGGGACACCCTGTATATTTGTCCAGAAATTGATTTGTCCTTTTAAAAGCTTCTCAAAAATATATAATAGTATGGGTCTATTTTAATAAACAACAACAAAAATCCTAATTTTTATAATTATCATCCCAAATTTTGCAGTAGTCTTTTAATTTAGATAATTTCTGATATATTTACATCTAGTTATTAAATACCTTATTTTTTATGCCGAAATTGGAAATTCCATCTTAAATGTTTATCAATTATTGAGTGTAAGAGTATTAAAATCAAACTATTCTTTCAGTTTTAAAAATCCCGTTTTGCCATTTCTACCACTTCAGCCCAAGATTTAGCTTTAACAAACAATAAAGTGTAATCGGCGAAGCTTGCTAAAATGCTAGTTATGTCAAAGATGTCTTTCATGTAGATAATAAATAGCAATGGTCCAAGGACCGTGCCCTGTAGGACTCCGTAGCTAATTGTTTGCATGGAGCTTGTAATTTCATTTATCTTTACTGCTTACTGTCTATCTGTTAAATAACTTTTAATTAAGTCAGAGCACAATTCTCTAATGCCAAGGCGTTTCGATTTTCTTATTAATTTAGAGTGGCAAACGGTATCAAATGCCTTGGCTAGTTCAACGAAGATGTGCACAGTGCAGCCTCTTTGTTGTCTAAGACCTTATAGATTTGTTTTGTTACGTACACTATTGTATCCTCTGCTGATCTCTTAAATCGGAAACCAAGTTGGTGTCTTGAGAGCCTCAATTTTTTTTTCTAAGATGTTTACTATTCTATTTTTTCAAAATTATTTATTGCAAAATCTAAAGACGACTATGTTTCTTAATAATTAAGTAATACTGGTTTGAATGTTCAGAGCTTTTAAATTTATTTTGAATATAAAAAATTAAAAGTAAAGTCATTGAAAAGTACAAATATAGACACAAACTGTTTCTTTAAAAGGTCTTTCTCTTGGTAATTATAAATGTACCAGGTTTGAAACCTTAAAAATTGACAAGACAAAACTCTATTATAAGGGGCAATGGCTTAAAGAAAAATACAGCATGTTGCACATATATTATGTGGAGTCAATAGAAATTTTATTGCCTCTTATATTTTTGTCCATTTTCTCGATTGTCTTTAAAGATAATGGTTTTAAAACCCATTTAATGAAATAAGTAGTGTAGGGTGTCCTACTTGACAAAAATATAAGTTGCGCCAATATTTTGGTTCTCTGGTATTTAAAATATTTTGTCTCCTATAATTAATATAAATGATACTGTAAATATAGGGTTCAAAATATAAATGAAAACCCTTTAAGCAAATCATCAGATATAGAATTTGATAAAAATGTTGTTTTAAATAACTGAACATACATGCTGTCTTATGATCATTTTAAAGTTGAATCTTTTAATTTACATTCAACAAATTATTATACACTACCCCGAAAACCAGGTGTTAATTTACAGCAAGACCATATGGAAAATGTATCTGCCAGCTTAAATGTTTCACTGTCATATTTTGTATTGTGACATTTGGAAACATTATTTTGTTCCTTTGTTGTCATGTTAGACTAAAATTGAACGTCTTTAGCGAATATGGTTAAAAAAGTCTTAATTTTCAATGTCAGTTTACAAGAAAATAAAGTTCCAAGTTTAAGTTGGAAGTGACAATATTTTAAAGAATATTTATCCCTGGGTAAATAGAGGTAATTCTGACCAGTTACTAGAACTGTCAATTTTTATGACAAATAAATGGAATTTAGTAATTGAGTCAAAAAGTGCGTTTTTATTTAAATTCAGCAAGTAAAAAAAAACAATAAAAATTTGCTAAACTTGTTTTAACAAATTGACATTTGCACAGCTGGCTATTAACAAATAATAGGAAGCAAATCATTACACAAGCAGCAATTAATACCTTAAACCCAACAACAGGCAAGGCACTGCAGTAGGAGTCGCCAAGTACTGTCTGTACAATAGAAGTAATATTAATATACAAAAGGTAAATAAACAATAAATGGGAAGATTTGTAAAATGCCTGATATTAAGACAGGTTACCTGAAATTTTGGAAATCCCCAGCGAGGTCTTATTGATTTATGGTAGTCGGTTACCATGATGGTGAATTGTGCGTATCTAATTTGGTTGTTTCAAAGTACTTTTAATAAATGAAGCATACATTTTAAAGTTTCATACAAAAGTTTCTTTAAATTTGAAGTTCTTTTAAAATATAATGTTTCCATGTACACAGTGTGTCCCAATTATGTTGTTTTTTTTATAGTGATTTGAAAAATAGCTCCAGTTTTCAAAAAATCACACATAACCTTATTATCTCGGGAACTATGCAGAAATCGACTATAGTTTAAATTGGTAACTTGTGTTTATTTTTGACAGAGAATCAAATAAGGGACAAAAATACATGGTGTCCCATTTAAAATTTTTATAGTTGATGTCGTCCCAGCAAAATTGGGACAACCAGTATACATGGATGCATTATATTTTAAAAGAACTTCAAATTTAAAGAAATTTTTGTATGAAGTTTTTTCCATTACGGATTTCCATGTTTTGTGAATGTTTGTATATAATTATTTAACTTCTAATTAAAACTATCGTTATCATTGTGCACTTTGTTCCATATCTAGCAACATTTACTTCCGTTATTTTTTACTACTCGCAAAAAGGTGATTACAGTGTTTGGATCTATGTTTGCATTCGTAACCATATTTCTATCACAGTCCTTTTTTGTATTTTAATAATGCTAAAGTCTAACAAATAAGATATAATTCGATAAACTTTGATAATACCAACAAAATAAAGTAATCCAAAAATCATTACCTTTCAGATTTACAGACATCTAATATTTTATTCACTAAATATTGATGTATTGACGTTCGAACTTTAATTTATACTCATTTTTGCTTTCCTTACTGTTAATTTATTATTTATCGCCGATTGAAATCATGTTTCTAGGAAATACATAATAAATGCTGCTGACCCATTAAATAAAGTGCTCTTGTATGATTATTATACTATGGTTTATACATCCTGGGTTTTTGAATTTATATTATTTATTGCAACTATATATGTACAGGGTGTCCCATTTTCGATACTTTTGCAGGGTCTCTCAGTTATTATTTAAGATAGAGGGATGTTGTTTTCGCGACACCTTTTGCTACTTTTTCATTAAACGAAAGATTCCGTAAACAAAATTTGCTTGGCCTTTGGCTTTTTGACTCAAAAGTTAAACTTTCCAGACACTCTTCGTATCTTAGTTATTATAATACAAGCTAATGAAAAGTTACAAACGGATTATGATAAAAAATTTCTTAGGTTGCAATGGCATAGTTTGTTTTTTATCGGGGTCTTAAATATTGATTTACAAACTTGTGTATTTTTTAAATTGAGCACCCTGTATATTTTAAAGCAACTAAAAGCACAACAAACCACAGATGAAGTAAACAACTCACTTTTGAAATGGTGTTGTGAGAAAAACGTCAAATTTGGTTTTTTTGGACACAATTTGGAAGAGTTAATTTGGGTTTAATAGACAATTTCGATACAAAGTCACATCCGGAGTTAACTATACAATCCTTTTGGGTTTATTTTCACAATTTTTACACTTAGAACTACACATTACCTATACTAGGGACCAAGGGTAATATAAAGTTTTACATTTAGACAAACACATTTCTATTTCTACCCTAGACTAAAATATCCACTTTTTTATTAATTTCTTGTATTTTTTTAATCTAGTACCTTTCTTATGTGGTTTGGAATAAAATTATACAGTTTAGATTGTGGCGAAGCTATACTTTTGGTTCCAATAACCTTATTTGATTTGAGTGTTCCACTTTTTTTTTCATTATACTCGTGTGAATGTTGGAATAGCTCAATTTTTCCTTTTCCTTGAAATATACTTGTTGCAATTTTTTGACAGAATAGTTGATTTAGATTCTTCGAAAAATTTTTTGTTAAATATTTTTAATTTTTTTAAAGATTACTTTTATCGTCCATTTTTGTATGCTATTTAATTTAGTTATATTTTATTTATTTACACCTCTCCATCCCCACAGGCCATTGCCTAAATGTGATGAAAAAGGGCATAATAAAGTCTTTTAATTTAAGATAATTTCTGAGATATTTATATCGAGTTATTAAAGACCTTAATTTTTTATGCCGAAATTGAAAATTCCATCTTAAACGTTTATCAATTAGATAATCTAATGTAAATGTAAATTCCAAGGATTTTGGCTGATTTATAGGATGAGAATGGAATAAAAAAGTTTTATTGATATTGAGTGTAAGAGTATTAAAATCAAATATTTTTTTAGTTTTAAAAATCCCGTTTTACTATTTCTACCACTTCAGCCCATGATTTAACTTAAATAAGAGTGTCATCGGCAAAGCTTGCTAAAATGCTAGTTGTGTCTAGGTAAAAAATGTCATTCATGAAAATAATAAATAGCAATGGTCCCAGGACCCTGCCCTGAAGAACTCCGTAGCTAATTGTTTGCATGGATCTTGTAGTTTCATTTATCTTTACTGCTTGCTGTCTATCTATTAAATAACTTTTAATTAAGTCAAAGCACAATCCTCTAATGCCGAGACGTTTCAGTTTTCTTATTAACTTAGAGTGGCAAACGGTATCAAATGCCTTGGCTAGATCAACGAAGATGTGCTCAGTGCAGCCTTTGTTGTCTAAGACCTTATAGATTTGTTTTGTTACATACACTATTGCATCCTCTGCTGATCTCTCAGATTGGAAACCAAATTGGTGCCTTGAGAGCCTCAATTTTTTTTCTAAGATGTTTACTATTCTATTGTTTAATGCCGTTTCAAATATTTTTAATACAGTTCAAATTAATATTATGGGTCTACAGTTAATTATTTAAAGTTTATCACTACCTAGCGGAGCTATGTTTTTGCATACTTTTCTCCTAGTTTCGAATAATGGTTATTCAAATCATCAGCAATATTTTCTAAGTTTGAACAGTATTATTATTAATTTTTATTTAATTTATTTCTACTTTTTGTTGTTTTTTATTGTTCCCCGTAATTTTATTAGCTATAGTTCATAATTTCTCTGATGAGTCCGAATTTTGTCTATTTTTATAGTTTTTGTAGTTCCTCATTATCAGGATTTTGCAGACATTGCGTATAAATTCTGTTTTTTGTTGCAACCGATTTTAATAGACCTTTTGTAATCCAGCTATTTTTTGGTTTATTTTGCATTTGAATTTTAACAGTTTTAGTGAACTTCTGAATTGTTGAGTTTATGTTATTTATTAAAATTTCTGAGGACTCATCAAGATCCTTACGAAAATAAAATGTATAGTCAAAAGCAGTGTTATCGTGCGGGTCATACGATTTATCAACGACAAACTTTTTAAGTTTGTTTTTCTTTTATTACGTGTAATCATATCTTCCGCATAAAATCCGGAAGATGAATTAAATAGACCTATGATATTTTCATATGAAAAAAGAGGATAAACATATAAATACCAGCAGTTGCAAAAGCCTTTGAGCGATGTCACTTCAAAGTCAGATTGACAAGTCAGTGGCAAAATGAGTAATAGAAAACAATTTTTGGGTTTTTTGCATTCACAAGCGAAAAAAAGTGATATTAAATCTAATAAAATATTACGAAAATGAAAATTCACCGGCCAATATCCAGGAGACAGTAGTAAAAGCTCTGGGAATCGGTATAAGGACTGTGCAGAAAATTGTGCATGAAAAAAAGCATAATTTACTACCGAAGAAGATTAAGAAATGTACACGAAAAAAGCCAAAGACAGAAGACTTAAGTGAAAATGTAAAAATGGATGTTCGTAATGCAATTTACGATTTATACACATCAAAAACTAATATAACCCTTCAAGTTTTAAAAAAAGCTTTAAAAAATCGAGGCATATTGGAAATTGGACTAAAATCATTGTCAAAATTAATAAAAATGTTGGGTTTTCGATATAAAAAGGACTGTAATCGAAGATTTTTATGCGAGTTGCCACATATAGCAAATCAGCGTATCCAGTTTTTGAAGAAATACATGGAAAATGTTAATTCAAAATTTCGAAAAGTGGTATTTTTAGACGAGACTTGGATATTTTCTAATGGAAGTGGTTCGAAATCTTGGCAGGACGAGCCTGTAAAAAGTGTCAAGAGAAAAAAGTGATGTAGGACGGGAAAACGGTTCATCATTTTGCATGCAGGTTCTTCAACAGGATTTCTCCCAGGTTAGGTGCAAGTTTACTGTTTTCTTCAACATCCAAAAGTATGGACTACCATGATAATATGAACTATGAACTGTTTAAAAAGTGGTTAAAAGAAAAACTGATTCCAAATTTAGATGTTCCATCTTTAATCACTCTGGACAATGCATATTATCATTCAAGAATCTTAAATAAACAACCTACTTCACTCTGGAAAAAAAGTGATATTTATGACTGGCTAATAAAACAAAAACAAAATCCTTTACCCAATATGCAGAAACTAGAACTTCTTTTAATGGCAAGATCTATTAAAAAACCTACTGCTATATAATAACAATGTATGCCGTAGATGAAATATTACGGGAAAATGGACATGAGGTTTTACGACTGCCGCCATACCATTGCCAGTTTAACGCAATAGAATTAATATGGGCTGGGGCAATCATATTACGAAAAACACGTGAACGATGGTCTTACATCAGATGAAGTGCAAATTGTTTGGCAAGATTCATTAAATTATACTACCTCGGAGTACTAGAAAAAATCTGTGGAACATACGGAGAAATTAATATGTGATTGGTGGAATCGAGAACGAGTTCTAGATGTAGAAATAGCACCAATGATCATTGCGCCGTTTGAGGACGACTGAGAAGATGAGAACTTTTTAAGTGATGATTATATTTTTTAGTCTATAATATTAAAAAGTTTCTGAAGGATTATATTAGTCTTTGACGTGTATAAATCATAAATTGTATTATGAATATCCATTTTTGCATTATAACTTAAGTCTTTTGCTTTTGGATTTTTTCGTGTACATTTCTTAATCTTCTTCGGAAGTAAATTATGTTTTTTTTTTCATGCACAAGTTTCCGTACATTCCTTATACCGATTCTCAGAGCTTTTGCCACTGGCTCCGGGATATTAGCCAGTGAATTTTAATTTAAAATTTTTTTTATTAGATTTGACACTATTTTTTTGTTTAATTTTTAGTACATTTGTAATTTTGTAGGCAATAAATAAATAATTATAGATATTTGTTCCAATTTTAAAGCGTGTTTAAAATAAGTAAATTTTTTTATTAATTATAAGACAAAATTTGATATATAAAAATCGGTAAAATCGCTTTACCAGAAACTCGGGGCTAACGAAAAATACAGGTTATATATATATATATATAGCCTGTATTTTTCGCATGCATGGCCCGTACTATAATCACAATACAAAAAAAAACAAGTTTTCTTTGGACAGGGGTGGCCCGCATTTAAATAAATGATACTGTATAAGTGGCTGGATTTTTAGGCCAAGCGGGGCTCATAATTTTTAGTGATTTATAAAAATATCTCGCTTTCATTAAGTGGCTGTATAAACAGAACATATCCTGATTGTTCCACTGATTCAAACGCCTTCCGACTTTATTAAGGCGCTTGCCATTTTGTGTGTTTTTAAACAAATACATATTTAGCGAAATTTTTTATTTAGTTTCTCGGCATTTAATATATAAAATAATATTAAGTGGCTATCTTAATAATATTGCGTAATATAATAATAAAAAAAACTATTTTCTTTTTACCTGTTTATTTGTAAATAGCCCATCAAGATTTAATAGCTTGATAAAAGAATCACACAACATTTTGGTATTCACTGTGTTTTCTGATTTGATTCATAATGTTGGTGACCTTGGACCCGCACGATAAGACCGCATTCGACTATATCCCAAAATTCTGGGACTGTCGTAGCCTTTTTTACTTGGTTATAATCAGTATATTTTTTAAAATACTGCATATTATCATAATTTTTTTGAAAGGTGCTGTTCAGTTTAAAAAAAAATATATAATTATTAACTTATGTCGGAGTCTGATTTTTATTTAGTGCTTTACGTCATATGTGATTGTTTAAATAATGGCTAATATCAGAATCTATACAAATTACGAAAATTATAGCATATTAGTTTGTTTTATTAAATGTAATGAAAACGCAAATGAAGCTTCCGAATCATATTTAAATAGGTGAGTCCTAAATTGTTAGTTACTAATTTTTTAAAACAATTTTCACGTTATATTTTAATAGATACCGAGAAAGAAGGCAGCCTTTATCAGATATTTTTTAAGAATCGGAAAAAAAATTACATTTTGAAGCTTTTATGCGTTTGAGATTAAAATTATATAACAATGAAAATCAATAAACAGAGGATGTTAATGTTTTGGCTTCTGCGTAGTTGAAAAACAAGTTGGTACCCCCTTTGCATCGGGCAATGCGGACCGAGGTATAAATGTTTGCAATTTGTATATTGAACAAGTTCGAAATAATATTAACTTTGCTAGATCAATCTCGATGAGGTCCATTTTTCCAGTTCTGGAATCTTTAACCGCTCTAACAATCGGCATTGGTTCCAAGAAAACCATCGTCATTTTTGAACGGGAACAACAAGGACTTTTGGGTTTTAGCGTAGCATGTTCTACTTTAGGAAGACAAATAGTATATCACATCTATGATGTAGGTATGGCAGCGAATCGCTATTTAGGAACCCGAATTACTTGACAATGTACTTTTAAATCATTTAAAAACATCTACTTTTAACAAGATGGAGAACATAATCACTACTCTCATATTATTCACCCTTTTTTAGATAAGAATTTTCCCGAAAGATGGATTAGGACTCATGGACCGATCAGATCACCAGATCTATCTGTCTTAGATTTCTTTTTATCGTTTTTTTTTTCAAAATAAAATTAACAAAACTCGCCATAGTTCCATAGAAGAACTTCGTCAAACTACACATTTGGCTTTTCAGTTTTTGCAACGCTGTTGCAAATATGGACCTCAATTAATTATTTACTTAAACAACTTCCAACCCGTGGCAAATTTTCGCCAAGATCGTGCGAACTGCTCGACCTATCGCGAACAAAAGAAGAAGATATTTCTGAGTCCGTGGTGAACAAATCCGCTTGCTAGTCGCGTAAAGCATAAAATTATTAACATAATGCTTACCGTTACAAAGGTTATTTATAACGATATAATATAATAATTAACTTTTTATACGCGTTTAATAAAAATAATTTCAGCTCGCCGGCGTAAAATAGTAGTTGTGAACGGCCCGGCCCTGTTGCCAAATATCTTCGGTGTTTGATATTGTGTTACGAAATAGATATATGTAGTTTTATACCATTGTTTGTAATAAAAAGGTCGTTTTTTCAATGAAAGACTATGTATGGTTAACCAAACGTTCCCTGAGAAATTTTAATTTAACGCAAATCTATGAATTTTTGACAGTCAGTTGGAGTATTTTATATACAAAATAGTCCATTAATGCTTCCAAGTTATAAAACCTAGAACAAATTGTTTAATTCATAGGTGTAGGATAAAAGAATGTCTACAAAATTCTCGAGTATACAAACAGTATGGATGAATCAATTTGTATTTTTGTAACTAGAACACCATGTATGTATGTATATATGTTTGTTTTTTATTTCTGGGTAAAATTGTAGGCACATTTTATCTAATCTACCTCCTACGTCTTGTGTTATTAATTTTATAGCTATAAACAAGTAAAAAATCGACCTTCTGGTCATTTATCATCACTATGGCAAAGAGAAACGGTTTGCGATTGTGCCATCGGATAGAAACACCACCCGGTTGGTTGCATTGATTTCTAATTCAGGGCGATAGGTCCGGATTTTTAAAACTTACAAACACACTTTTTAACAAACCTGCACCGATGGCCTTCCTTCAAAACTTTGAACTTAGGTAGCTATATTTATTTTCAACAGGCATTTTTCCCTAGTGGTTGTCAAAAATCAAGGCAGGCATTCCACAGGGTTCAGTGCTGTGCTGAGACAACTCTACTACAACATACAATTTTTCAAACCTGTAAATTGTAAAATGGAATCAAAGAACCTTGCCACTCAGACAAAATCTTATTCACTATCTCACAAATAATGTCCCCATACCTTACACTATTTAAAATGAGAAAATTGTTTAAAAATGTAATTTTATTGTCAAAACAAAAATTCCTCTTTTGAAAAAAGGAGTTATACATATACATATATGACTTTAATATGCTTTTACGGATTAATAATTTTCAAATAATGAAGTTCTTCAGTCAAAATGAAGTATATCTTTATTATAAATACCAACAATTCAGTAAAAAACGCGAGTTGCACAGCTGGTATAAATAACTGTATATAAAACAACAAAGTTTAAATAGAAAAAATTTAATAAACACAACATAAAAATACATAGTTCATAGTTCCGTATTTAGGTAAGATTTCGCTAAATTTTAAAATTAGATTATAAATTCTCTTAAAAATAAGATAACGCGTTGTAATAAAAATACAATAAAAATACATTAGTAAGTCTTTGGCGAAAATATTACATAAATATTTAAGCTTTCTTGTCTCAAGTTAGAAATTGAGTTTTCAGTCAAATTTGAATTACAAAGAAAGTCCTTTAAACACGATAAATATTTTCAAATTTGTCTAGGAGTCAATCATATTGAAGATTTTAGTATATATTTTTTCAATCACATTTATGTCAAAAAATTTAAATGGTTCAAATCAACTAATTACGGACTTTACGTGAACAACAAATTAAACAAAAACAATGCTAGATCTTGGAATAATAAACAAACATATTTTCCAGGTAAAAGTCTTATAAAAGTACCCAAAGTAAGTGACCGTGACTGGATCTACTTTGAAATAATACTACACCATGGTTCACAAACAAGTTTTAGAATCAAAAATAAAAATAGATATCCTGAATATAAATGATTAATTAATTTTGCAAAATTGTAAAGTTCAGTTGTTTGCTGAGGGCACTTTGATTTACATAAAGTGTAAAAATATTTTGCAAACTTCGTGTCCTAAATTTAGAACTAAATCGTTTCTCAAACTTGTTTTTGGGGTTAAATACATATAAAAAAATATCAATATTTTTGCCGATGAGGATAAGTTGGAAGTTGTAAATTCGTTTACATATTTAGGATTACTTTTAGGTTTAAAATTTATTATTCAATATGAAAATTTAATTTCAAAAATTGCGGCAAAAGTTTCAAATGAATTAACCCAAAATTTACAATTTTAATCTAAGATAATAGTTTACAATTCTTTAATACTATCCCATTTTCTATATAGTTCAACTATTTTGTATATGGCAGACGAGGCTGTTCCAAACAGGTTGCAAAAATAAGGCGAAACGTAATAATATTAACTATGGATAAAGTATTGTAAAAATATTAAGAAGTAAAATGTTTGATAAAGTTTCAAAAGAACGTTTTTTGATGTATGAATGATAGTTGATTATTGTAAGTATTATGTAGCAAAATTTTGAATAAAAACTTGATACTACTACTAGTTTTTTATAAAAAATTACAATATGGAAAAAGTCTGGGGCCTTTGGTTATTTTTTTAGATAAAAACATTGGCAATTTTGGTATTATCTATTTGCCTGGCCGTATCTTTGTAAACATTTAAAATGCGGTTGTTTATTTGCGACTGCGTCATGGTTATTCTGAGAAATGTTTTTATCCGCCGCAAATTTTAAAAAATTCTTTCTGGGGTATATGATGTTGACGAAATAAGGAAGAGTTTAAAATATTCTGAAAATAAATTCCTTATTGACAGGTTCCGAAACCGATTTTTAGAAAGCTGTTTGATCCCCTTACAGTTGCCCAATTATGTACAGAATGGTCTAATAATAGAAGACATTGGCTGTAGCTCGAGAACCTTTAATGACAGAACTTAAGGAAAAAAAATTTGAGGTAAATCGGTTAAGAAAAGTGGCTGTAAATTATTTTCAAGTTCGGGAGTTGGCTAGGGGGCGTAACAGCAACATAAAAGTATAAATGCCAATTTTCTCTTAAATTTTCCAAATTGAGGTTGAAAATATAAGCATTATATTCTTCAACCAATTACTCATTTTTTTGCTTGAGACCATTTTTGACTATTTTCAAAAATAAAGTGTTGGGGGAAGGTCAAACATTTTTACTTTAAGTAAGTGACCATGACTGGATCTACCTGGAAAGTACTGGCAGCACTGTCTCTGTTTTGGATGAACCGATTTTATTCAACTTGATATCGAAAAAAAGTGTTTTTTTTGCTCTACTCGTGGAGCTATAAACTGTACCGTAATGGCTTTGTTAGTGGCCACTAGATGGCGATGTTTCGGAATTTTCCAAATAATGCTGATTTTCTCAAAAAAATCAAATGTGACACTATGACTTTTATATCAAAATTTATTTGGTGGTTTTGAAGGCCTTTGAATATTGAAATAAAAAATCCCGGTCCGCTTTTAAATTAAGAAAGTTGATGACAGTCTCTCGAATCCGAAAGGTCGAATTAGAAAATTAACTTTGCCTTTTTGTAGAGGAGAAAAAGTGGCAATGGCAAAGTGGAAATTATTTTCATCTGTCATTTCAATGAATCCTAAAATTTTAGGAAAACCAAAAAACTTGAAAAAAACAAGGTTCCGATAAAAACTTTAGTAATCTTGCATAACTGTAAAAAAGAAACTTAACAAAGCAAAAAATACTAAACTTCGTGTCATAATCACAGAAGCTTCGCAATAAAATAGCTAAAGCTAGGCAGACTCGGTTCTGGCAAAAATATTAAACCGGTGCTTCGGTGAAACAACAAAAAAAAACGAAATGAACGAACAGTTTTCAAAATATTCTGGTTTAGAAATTCAGCATTCATACATTGAAAAAAATTAGGTTGCTCTCAACACCTAATTTTTGGGAAATATCTAAAAATACGCTAAATAAACACATATTTGGAACACAAATTTAGCAAGGTTGTTGTGAATTGCTCTGGGACCTTGGGCAGTCAGAGCCCCCATGGAGTCGGCGCCTATGGGAATCAGGTTAATCACTTTCTTATATATGTATGTTCTATATACTAGTTTTAAGCAGTCATTTATTTTAGTTTATATATTTGTTTATTAGGTAACGTATTAAATAAAACGTTAGGGCGTATTGTACAGGGTGTTCCAGCGAGGACTGAACAGGGACCTATTTTCGACCTTCCTTGTATTTTGGAAAAATTCAAAATAGCCAATCGATGTATTTTTTCTTGTAGAATCCAAAAATGTCATCGAAAAAATATTTGAATCAGAAACAAAAGAGTTACGCTATGCATCAGGTGTTTTTTAAATGGAATGTATCGTTTTTTATACGATTTTTGGAAAGAGTGATTTTTTTATGTCCGTTCTGATTAAAAGATTTGATTTTGCGATAGCTGTTTATATTACATTTTAATGTTTTACAAACTAAAATTTTAGCTTCACCTGTTTAAAATATACGATGGGTTGGTATAGGTGATCAAGGTAAAATGACGTTTGAATGCTTTGTCAATAAAAATTGACATTATTTTAATTATTGTCGAAGTCTTCACCTAAAAAATATATATTTGACTCTGATCGAAATGAAATACTCTTTGAACGAGAGACTACAGATTGTTATGCTATTTTACAAGTGCCAAGAAAATGCAAGAGAAGCAAGAAGAAGATTTATTGCAAATTTTCATAGAAATATATGCATCAATACAATTCTAAGGATAAAAAACCTATTTGAGGAAAATAAAACTTTACATGATAGAAAAAGAAATATACAAAGAAGAAGAAATCGAGACCAGGCCATTATAAATTATTTTCAAGTTAATCCAACCAAATCTATTTCGGATGCAGTTTGGGAAGTTCAGTA